>JAMLFY010000004.1:30647989-30956727 GCA_030441495.1 Dalbergia oliveri | reverse complement strand
TTGTAGTGTACACCCTAATAATTAACCCATACGCTAGGTGTATCTAATTAATTACTAGACTTTACTCTTTGCTTCAGTCCTTAATCATGCTTTGAAAATACTTAGTGAAATTACGAGCCATTTTTTTTAAAACATAATTGAAACGTAGCCACACATAACGTGAACGATAAATCGGATAAGCATAAATGAATAGACATATCATGAAGAACACATCATATTGGCTCCATCATATGACATCCATAATTACATTCACATAGATATTTTGCCTACCAGAAGTTAAGCTAGATGTAGGCAATCGAACAAAACATAAATAATATATGGATGGAAACATCTATTAACGGCACCTATTTATAACACTTCAAGAGATAGGAATAGATATCCGAGTTCACGCTCAGGTCTAGCAATACGTTCAAGGATAATAAGCGGTTCACAAGATCACGTGCATCTACCAGGTGAGAGCATCAACGAATCACGAACATCACCATCACTTTCTAAGACGAGATGGAAAGAAAGAAAGAGGGAATGAGAAACTTATAAAAGAATCTCAGGAGGATACTCACCTCATATGCATCATGTCATCATCATCGTCCCCAGGAACCTCGGGTTATTATGAAAATGTGAGCATGCTAAGATTCATTTATTTAGTTCGAAAATATACTTTACCGAGTTCCGTTCATTTTAATCATGCGTCTTATAATGCATCATAAACTTAGCATGTCATGTTTATAATGAACTTTTCCTTTCATATATAATAACATAATTATGCATAAGACCACATCATATTCCTCATCATCATATCATAAATACTATGCATAGAAGAATATCATATTTCTCATCATTATCTCATAAATACTATGCATAGAAGAACATCATAATCACATAATACGTTACTTAGTTCCTTAGGTGACTTAAAGTTACTTTCATCATCATTTTCCTGGGCCACCCTATACTCCACCCTTTTGGGAGTAATCTAGGTTATGAGCTCATACCTTACTAGTCGTCACTAGCATATACTTATCCTTTTGATAAGTTAAAATCCCGACTCTACCCTTTTGAGAGAACGGGCTAGGGGCAAGAATCACCTTTTCACCACCTATAGTCTGATGGGTCCAAAGGATCATTTTATATAAATTTAAGTCACCATTAAATCTTTGCATTTTATATCATAATACAACTCTCAATTCATAATCAGGATGCATAAACATTCTCATTGTTTGCAACAGCAACTATAACATGCAAGCCAGGAATCATTCAATGATATCAAATACTTAATAAGCATCAAATCACTACATAGACTTATCATTTCAAACTTCAAAGAACCATCATCATAAATTCTTACCGAAAAATTGTCTTAAACAACCAAAACTTTAGAATCGGGTAACCTCAATTATCAAACTAATTAATCATGCATCTAAAGGATTCATTATCATCATTACCATTAATTATAAGCCTTAAGAACATTATTAAACTATATGGGACAGCATAGGCAGCAAGTTATATTTAAGGTTTCACGTGTGTTAGAAGTTGCATTTTTAACCCTTTCTCGTTATCCTTTCCTTATGGTGCTAAAATTAATTACTAAACCAATTATGAATCATTCTCCCTTATCTAAACATAATAGAACCTGGTTCTTAGGGCTGCTAAAGGTTCTAGATAGAATGCATAAATTTCATTATCTAGAGTTCTAGAAATCTTGCTTTTATTTTTTTTGGAAGCTAGTTTTATTTCTAACATGCATAGAATCATTCCTTAGCAATAAACCATAATTATCACAACTTCAAACATATTAAACCATCATCATACAGTAGTACTAAACTTAGATCAGTGGCTGAATCATGAACCTCACATAATTGCTTAAAATCACATTTTAAGTACATGTAAGATACTAGTTTCCCATAAAATCTTTGCAAAGCCTTAAAACTCTTTTAGAAACTAATTCTTTTTGTTAATCTTGAAAGAAATTATAGAACTAAATCAGTAGCTATTTAAAATCACTTTGGGCCTACCTTAATTATGAGGCCAATTTATATATTGAAAGAATCTTCATGATTAAAATTCTCACTTAAGATAAAAGGAGCAAGTCTTGAGCTTTAGAGATTTAGGTGATAACTAGAATCATAAACATGCTATGCAACCTCATTTTAATCTTGTCTTTATAAGGTGATAACTTGGAATTATAAACATGATATGCAAGAAACTTGGAGCGGCGGTAGTTCAACCAGTGGAGGAGAAGAGAATCTAAGAAACGGAGCGGAGTCCGCATGGACCTGAAGGGAGAAGAGAATTCTTATTACATCTTATTAAGCTCCAAACTCAAGACTTTTAAAGAATGAATTCTTTGACTCCCATAATCTTAAGGAAGCTTTAGAGTTTTTATTACCATGGTTCCAACTTTGCTTGTGATACTTGGGCAAGTCTTTGAGCTCTAGGATCTTTAGGTGATGACATAAAATAAACATGTCATGCGTTGATTCTTTTAGCCATTATAAAATAAAGTGAGAGCATAAAATAAATATGAGATGCATCCTCTTTATTATCTTTGAAGATTAAGTGACAACTTGAAACATAAACATGAAATGCAAGCTTGGAAATTTAAACATGAATATGCAAGTTCATTTATTCATTCTTGAGAATTTAGTGATGACATAGAAAGTAAACATGGTTATGCAAGGCATAAACTTAAACATGGATGCAAGTTCATTTTATTTCTTTACTAGAGCTCCTCCAAGACTTTAGAGAAATATAAATTCAACCCAATATATCTTAGCAAGACAAAGTGAAAAATACATCTTTCAAGTTCTAAACTCAAGATCTTTATTTTTACATCATAAAAACATCATTCTTTAAAGTTTTGCATCAAGTGGAATTTTCAAGCTTTAGAGGCCTAACTTGTGATGGATTTACAACCAACACTCAAGGTCCTCATCATCAAGCTATCATCATATTCCCATATAGGCCTTATGGCCAAAATGTTCAAAGGAAAAGAAAGAAGAAAACTAGAGAAAGTCCATGAAATCATCATTTTGAACCAAGAACAACACTTAGCAAAGCATAGAAATAAGCTTAAAGACAACTCCCTACCTAATTTTATTTGAAGGAAAGGAAAAGAACTTGGTTTCCTTGAGTGAAATGAAAGAAAATCTCTTTGAGAAATGGGAGAAGAAGTTCAGCCAAGAGGAGGAAGAAAGAAAGCTTTTGGTGCTTCTAAAAACTAGAATTGTGTAAGTTATGAACTAAGGCCTCTAACATCTTCAAGCATGCCTATTTATAGAGATTTTGAGGCTCATAAATGGACAAAGGGAGGAGGAAAATCTGACCAAATTTGAGGAGGAAACAAGGAAGAAAAATCATCTTGTTTGGTGGCTTAAAACATGGAATCATGTTTTCATGGTTCCTTGTTTTCATACCTTAGTTTTTGTGCATTCTTTGACAAATTTTCTGATGCATTATGGACCAAAATTTCGTGCATTACAGCCCAAGGAGGATAAAATTTGTGTGTTCCATGTATTATTTAGGTGTAGGTAGGTATCTTTGCAAATTAGAGAATTTACAATTAAGGGCTTAGGTGAATTAGTAAGCAATTTGAGTGTTTTTAAGCAATTTTAAGTTCTAATCAATCTAAATAAATAATTTTGACTCTAGATTAATAATTAGAATTTAATAAGCTTTAATTTGAGCCTAATATTGCTTAGGTTTTGCTATACGAATCAAAAATCTCAAAATTTAAAAAACCTACAAGACAGACAAAATGGTCATTTTACTTAAAAATTGCCCGAGACCACCTGAGCTTAACCAATGGTTAATCATAGCTTAAAAACATGTTTTAAAACATTTTAGTGAGGTTCGGGCTAGCGGCACACAAATCGAGTTAAAAACCGCAGGGCGTTTTGGTCATTTCGCGTCGGAGCTCAAAATTAGGATTCTTCTCCTCTATTAACACACATAACACAAACAATCCCTTATTAACATCAAAACATCCCCTTGAGGATGGGTGGGGCCCACGATCCTCCTTTCTGAGTAAAATAACCTCAGGGCATTTTGGTCATTTTACACGTACAGAAATTTGGGTTTGCAACTCTTGCACGAATTGCTCCTATCCTTTCTTCTAATGTTATATTCCTTTATTGAGGATTTTTGGTTCAAATTATATAAAAATTACCTAGGGTAATTTGTAATTTCTAAACGACAATAAAAATTGGGTGTTACATGCGGCACCAATAAGATAATTGCAGGATCTTGTTCATGATCTTCTTCGGCTAGCTCTTCAATGATGGGCTTCATTAGAGACTCCTTAGTCATGGATCTAGGTTTGATTGTAGCACTTATCCTACCCTTCTCACTACTAGGCTTTCTTCTTCTTTAGAAAGATCTTTTTGCTAGACCTTCTTCCTCTACATCTTTATCGTTTTTAGAGTCACTAACAATGACTCGATAACCAACCTCTTTATATTTTGGAACTTCCTTCTTCAGGATGGAGATTCTGGACTCATACATAGGCATCTATTTACATTTGAGAAAAACATCTCTTACGATGACTTTTACTAGTCTGGCCGCCATTTAAGTTTCTTGAGAAGTAGACTCCTCTTTCTTTTTATCCTTCTTTCTTCAAAGCGATGAAGTAGAGTGGATTCCTCCTCTTCCTCCTCTAAGTTCTCAGGCTCACTTTCTATGAGCACTAGCTTTCTATTTCCTTTAGCTTTTCTCGTTGAGACTTTACCTTCTAGGAGGCTTTTTTAGCTTGATCACCTCTTGTTTGGGGACTCTAGCTTATTGGTTCAAAACCTGGGATGATGGAATCTTTTCTTAAAGTTCTGAAAGAAGAAGGTGTGAATGTAGTTCTTTCCATGAATTCATATCTTTTTGTGATAAAGGAAACTCATGTGTTGGAAGAGTCTTGTGAGTAGCATTCACACGGGACACTAGCGTCCTCCATTTTTCTTAGAGGTGGCGTTGATCATCTAGTCCATGATGAGTCTTGGCAAGTCCATTTTCCTCTTTGCCATTAGATAGTATAGGAGCATAAGTCCATGCCAACTAGCACATCTGTGCTTTCCTGAGACGTGGTAGAATGGAGAATTGTACCACCATATATACCTTTCTAGCGCTAGCACTCAACATGGTAGTAGTGATTTCATTTGGCTTGTGAAGGATGGAATCTGTGAAATACTTGGACACATCTTTTTCATTTATTCCTAAGAGTGAGCAGCGGCGAGGACTTGGCGCTTTAATGATCTTGGAGAGTCCTGAAGCAATGACTTTGATAGCGTAGTCTTTGTAACATTGTTTTGATGATAAACTAGAATTCTCCAAGATGAGAGTAGAAGGCAGAACTAAACATGGGAAGAGACGTTCATCAATCTCCAGTATTCTTCCTATTTTTGAAAAGTAAAGACCTAATCAAGAATAGTTATTTCTTCACAATGATCTTTTCAGCTTGACTTTCCAGGTGCCATCTTTCTTGATGCGAAGAACTTTTCATAGTGATCCATGCCAAGATCATCGTGCATGTGAAAAAAAGCTTTTTCAAAAGAAGATTTATCAAGACTTTTACTTTCAGCCATAGATAGGGTTGTGAGGGTAGAGTGAAAATGTTGAAGCTTGAAGGATAAGAGAAAGGTAGAAGATTTCAGTTGTTTGAAGGAAAGTTTGAGAGGTGAATGTGGTAATTACGGAAGAAGAAAGTAAGAGAGAGTGGAACGGTTTAAGTAGTGTGTTCGAGGTTGAGGATGATGGTAAAATAGTTTATGTATGAGGAGTGGGGGTTATTTAAGTGATGTGATATGACTGATCAAGGTAAGGCGATGTAGGAGAGAGAAAATCCAAAAGAGTAGGAACTATCCTGCCTTTTTTCATCATTTTTTAGAAATAGTGGTTTTTGACTCTTGAGAGCACTTTCTGAAGGGCTTTCTTTGAACTTTACTATTCACTTTCCAACCCATCTTCTCTTTTTTCTAATCATCCTTCTTTCTTTCTGAAGTCTTGCAAACTGATATATTGATATACCAACCAATTAGCTGACTTGGAGAACGATATCTTCTATCATGAAGACTGAGGGTTTTCCAAGGTTCAGGTTAGGAGTTATGAAGAGTGAATGCCTAGAGATGCTTGTGCATGAATGCTTATGCAAATTTAAACATACTTATTTTAAAAACTTTTTCAAGACACAAGAATGATTTTCAGCTAATGGCTTTGTAAATATATCTAACACTTTAGTCTTTAGTATTCACAAACATTAACTCAATATCTCCCCTTTTTTTTAACATGATCACAATAAAAAGAACCCTAACATTTATGTGCTTGATCTAGAGTGCTGGACAGGATTCTTAACAAGATATATAGCACTAGTATTATTACAATAGATAGGGATGTTGGAATAGCTCAAGAGATAATCTTCTAGCTGGTTCCTTATCCATAGCATCTGGAGAACAATTGTAGCACTACATATTCGGCCTCAACAGGTAGAGAGAGCAATTGTATTATGCTTTTTGCATGACCATGTAATCAAGCTTTTTCCAAAGAAATAGAAGTAACCACTTGTGCTTTTTCTTTAAATTCTATCTCTAGTGAAGTTAGCATCATAATAACCTCTCTTAAACCCATTTTTCAAGAAGGTACCAGTCTATCATACCAAGCTTGAGGAGCTTGTTTTAGAACTATAGAGAGCCTTCGTTAACTTGAAGACATGGTTGGGAAGGTCTTCATTCTCAAAACTAGGAGGTTGCTTCACATATATTTCCTTAAAGAGGAATCCATTTAGAAATGCATACTTAACATCCATTTGATAGAGAGTGAATCCCTTGAAGGCAAAAAGCAAGTAGCATTCTAATGACTTCAAAAGCTTGGCTACTGATGCAAAGGTTTCATCATAACCAATTCCCTCTCTGATTATAACCTTGTGCAACCAAACTTGCTCTATTCCATGTGATAATATCAGCTTCATCGAGGTAGTTCTTGAATATCTGCTTTGTACCGATGATGGTTTTTTCAATTAGTCATCTAGACTTTGCCTTTCTTCGAACTTGGCTAGCTCTTTTTTACATAGCATCTACCCAACTTTGATCACTCAAAGCTTCTTTACTGCATTCAAGCTCAATGGTGAAGATAAAAACATAGTTTGACATATTTCTAAGCGATGACTTGGTTTTCACACAATTGGAAATGTCTCCATGAAAAAAGACTTAAACGCCTTTAAAATAGAAACTCCCTTGTAAGTTTCTACATTATCAAGATTCCTGAGCTTCTCTTTCATCTTCATATTGCTCATCTTCGGGTCCAAAAAGTTACTTTCTGATTGCTTTGGAGTTCTAAGCATGTTTTCTGAAGAATTGATGTTTTGGAGATCACTTTCCTTGAGACTTATTTTCTTAGGACTTTCTACCAAATCTTCCAGATTATCAGCAGATCCTTCTCAAGATCTTTCATCATCGTACTTGAGATATTTTGAGTTCTTAGTCTTCAAACTCCTATTAACTCTTAGGTTCAGGATATATATTGGAACTCACCATTCGTTTGTTCCTTGGTCTCCAGCTTGTGGACCATTTCAGGATGCTTGCAATAAGAATAGTTTTGATTTGGTACCCAGACTTTCTTTGGTCCTTTTTAGTTAGTTTTCAATGGAGAGGTTTCTTATCCTTTCTAAAGGATTCCTTTCTCAAGAATCATTTGTCAGGTAGGTGTTCCTTCCTTAGAAAACAAAAAATCTTGAATTACGTTGCATTGCTCTCTTAGATATCCTTTTCGTATCTCAACATTGTTTTTTGAGAATATAGCTTCTAATCTCCCATCATAAGTTCAAAGACTTTTAGAGGAGACGTCTAAGAATTTTCCAGCAACTTGTCATACAAAGCAAGTAAAGAAAAAGAGATATCGAGTTAAGATATTCTTACCTTGCATTATTCTTGAGGTGCATTCATGCCATGAAGTATAGATTTGTAACATCTTCTAGCTCATTATGACTTTCTAACCCATTCTTTGCATCTTTAGATGCTTAGGTAGCCGATTGCCTTCTTCTCTCTGAGGTTGGGACTTTTCTATGATGCCCTGAGCTTGGAACTCTTGAATCAAGATATTCCTTCTCACTATAGTTAGCAGGTTGCTCTTTCAAGATATTCTTTGCCTTTTTGTCTTTCTTGAGATTCATGTCTCTTCCTTTCTTTGCTTAGCCTTCTCAGGTTTTTGACATTTTTCATTGACATAGAGATCTCATCTTTATTTTCAATCTTAGATTCTTCATCAGATCTTTCCTTTTCATTTTAGGTATTAGCAACTTTCATTGTTTTAGCTTTGCACGCTTCTGACATGATAACTTTAGGGTCAAAGACTTTTAAGACAGTTAAGATCTTCAAAGTAGCATGTGTCTAACCCATATTTCCTTTCACATGTCACAAGCAATAAATATGTCATATTTATCTCTACTTAGTGTACATATGAGTAGGGGCTTGGCTTAGGATTTCAACTAAAATCTTTCTTTTTGTTATTCCTGTCCACTTGCTCCTTAGGATTCCTGTTGACATTGAGTGTGCCTTGACAAGTCCTAGAACCTCATCAGAACAAGGATGGTCAGTTGATAGAGTGATCTTTTACAATAGGGATTCATACCATTTTGTTGTTAGCTCCAAACCCTTCAGAGCTTCATAGCAATATGTTTTAAGTGACAACAAAAAAATTTAAAGAAAATATTTTGAAGAACGACTAATGTCTACCTTGAGTTTCTTGACATAGCATACAAATATTTCTAGATTACATAACACGGACTTGAAATGAGAATAATTTCACTTTGCATGTGTAAACATGATTTATCTCATATAAAGAGATTGAACTTAATAGAAAGTGAATGTTATATCATGCAAAGTATACATACATCCTTACGGATGAAAGGGAATCATATCAAGGGCAAGAAACTAAGGTTGGGACTTCAGAAAGTAGGACGAGACTTTAAAGTACACCATAAATGAATATATCCATCAAACACTAAAGCCAAAGTGTTCTACTATCTCAAATCATCACTCTCGTAATGTTTGTTCAACAACAAGCCATGATTGAAGACGTGAAGACCCAAGAATCATTAAGGAAATGATACGCATATCAAACTCACTTACAAGTGATACTATGTGCTATACAAGAAATAAAAGGAATTTTTTAAATTCAAAAGTCAAAACTCGGTGACTAAATTGGCGAGTCATCCCTCTTGCCACCATGGTAAACTACCTTAGCTTCTAGAATAAGGAGTTCAGAAACCACATTCAGAAAGTAAGAGTAATTTCTAACTAGCACAGAAACCTCAATCTTCAAAGGTTTCTGCAATAGTCCTGACAAATAGACATGCTACTCTTCTAGATTACTTTTCCAAGACACAAATGGATGATCAACACATGTCACTTGGAGATTTGATTAGAGGCAATGGTCACAAGGAAGACCATCTATAAATAGAGATGTTGTGTTTTCAAATAATAGAGATTGATGCACAAAGAGCAAACTCGTGACTTTTCCTTATCAGCTTGTAGAGTTCATTACATCTAGTAATAATTTCCTTTGATTGTAAAAATATTCTTTCTACATTCCTTCAGTGTTCATACATTCTTCCTAGGAAGAATATTAGAAAGAAGTCATTCAAGTGTTTCCTAGAACTTTCTTTGTAAATCTTATGAAACTTGAGTGTAGGTTAGTTTGAGTTACAAACCCAAACACAACCTTTTGTATCCTCGATCTAGGTGATAGGTGTGAGCTTAGCTTGGAGAGGCTAGTCAAAGACTACTTGCAACGTGACTATAAAGGTGTTTTACTGGTCTTTATTTAGCTTGAAAAAGCTAGTCAAAGACTACTTGGTTCAGCTTGAAGAAGCTGTGAATAACTACTTGGTTTGTGACAATAAGGGTTGTCTACTAGTCACTAGTGAGCTTGGGAAGGCTATTGTAAAGACTATCCTTGTTCTTTCTTTAGTGAGAGAATGGTTTAGTGGAACTCAATGGTTGTTAAGAATTGGATGTAGGCAAGTTGGCCGAACCTATAAAAACTCTTGAGTAGTATCTCATTTCTCCTTCATCTCTTATTTTATTTTTGTATTTGATTTGTTTAACATGTTAGTTCTGGAAAATTCGTTCACACTTTTATTTCATATTCAGTTCGTAAAATTCACTTTCTAAAGTCACAAATGTTGTTTCCGCTATACTTCAAGCTCATAGCTTAATAGTATCATGAGTAAGTTTTTTAGAAGTCAAGCAGGAAAGAAAAGGCAAAGCATAATTCAACCTGCCTTTCCGTGTGCATTCTTACCTACAAGTGGCATCAAAGCTTGGCCTCTAAGGGTTTAGCATTCTAACAATTACAGAGGACAAAGATCCGAAGGAGATGGCAAAATATTCATATAGTAGAAGGACACTTCATTAATAGACCGTTATTCTTTATGGTGGGATTTATGCCTACTGGAGAGATTGAATGAAGCGTTCATAAAATATACAAGTCTTGACTTGTGGGAGATAATACAAAAGGAGACTTTATTCCAAGCAAGGAAGTTCCAGGAACAATGATGCACCTTCAACTTCAAGAGAAATGCCTCTGAGTAGGTGGATAGAGCAACACAAGGCCAAAGATTCAACTAAACTCAAAAGCTAGTACCTACTCACGTGTGCACTAAGCAAACTGAATATGACAAAATCATTGCCTGTGACACAGCAAAGGAAAATAGGACAGAATTTACATGCTACTTGAAGGCACTGATCAGGTGAAAGAAACTAAGATTAGAATGCTAGTTCATCAATACGAGATGTTCAAAATGAAAAATCAAGAGAATATTAATAAAATGACCACTGGGTTTATGCACATCATAAACCAACTAAAAGGATTAGGCAAAAGATACTCTAACTCTTGAAATGGTTAGAAGAATCTTAAGAAGCATCCCTGCCAAATGGCCTAAGGTCATAGCCATTATTGAGGCAAAAGACCTTCAAGCTCTCCCTGATGTACTCATTGGGCCTCTTAAAACTTATGAGGTAGTGCTATCAGAAATGCATGATGAATCCTCCAAGAAGATCAAGTCCATGGCCTTAAAGTTGTCTCATCAGGCAAACAAAGTTAAAGGAATAAAGGTTGCTTGAAACCTCTAATGAAGAGGAAGAAACTGATGATGAGATAGAAAAAGAAGAAGGAAATGAACTTTCTATACTAGTGAGGAAAATGTCCAAGGCTGGAGAGGCAAAATGAAGAGAAGAAAGGACATTAATCTCAGGAAGGACAGGAAAGGCAAGGTGAAGTCTAAAAGTGTCATCTAATACCATTATGGGGAGAAAGGACACTTCAAACCAAATTTCCTAAACTCAAAGGCCCAGAAGAAGTTCATGCCTAGAAGAAGGGTACTGCCCACCTGGAGTAAAACTAAGGAAGAAAGAAAGATCAAAAGATCAGGAGGAGATGGATGTTGCTAACTTATGCTTCATGCCTATACTCATCTGAAAGTAAATTGAGGTAAACAATTCTAATCTTTCCTATGATGAACTTTATCATTATATGAAAAGTTACTAGAAGATTCTCAAACTTTTTCCTCTCACTATCTCACTGAAAAAGGAACATATAAAAATTGTTCTAGAACTAAAATGGCCAAAACAAAAGCTGAGAATCTAAGGTTTGAAAAAGAAGAACTGAAGGGAGAAAAGAAGATTTTAAATATAAAACTTAATACCTTAGAATATGAAGTTGCAAATAAAAATGAAAACACTTAGAAGGTTATTTCTGAACTTTAAAGAACTTCAAAGCTTCTTAAAATTGACCTTAAAAAATGGTGAAGGATCAAAGAATCTTGATTCTAATGCTCAGAGGTTAGCAGTCATATTTTCAAAAGACCAGGTTAGGATATGAGGAAGAGTTTGATGAGAAAGGAAAATCAACTCTTCAAGAAAGACAAGAGCAAAGTGTCTTGTACTTTATGTTTTAGAAAGGACATCCATTTGACAAATGCTTCATGAAAAAGAAGTGTGTCAAAAATGTTGGAAAATCTCCTTCTAGACTTACTCAAGAAGACCCAAGAAAATTGGGTACCTAAAATAAAAACTATGTTTGTTGCAGGTTGCAAGAACACATGTGGAACATGACAACAAGTGGTACATGGATAGTAAGGCTCAAGACAATGTCTAACCAAGAGGTGGTTCAGAAATTTGCAACCTAAAAGCTCTAGATTAGTAAAGTTTGATGATGGAGGTAAGGCTAAGGTCATAGACATAGGAAATGTTGGTAAGGATGATTGTCACCAAATTTCTAATGTCTTGCTTGTTGATGGTTTGGCTCACAACCTTTAAGTATTAGCCAATTCTGTGACCAGGCTTTAATGTTGTTTTTAATGCTCATGCATGCAAAATAGTAAGTCCCACTTCCAAACAAGTCATTCTATCTGTAAAAGGCATGATAACACATGTGTTATTCTTGGATGATCTGAGAGATCAAGATGTAAAATGTCTCATCCTTCATGAATGATAAGTGGCTATGGCATAAGAAGCTAGGGCATGTTCATATGAAGCTCATTTCTGAGCTCTCTAGAAAGAGCTTGTTAAAGGCTTACCAAGGATCATATTTGACAACGACTTAACTTGTGATTTCTATGAAAAAGGTTAGCAAACCAAAGTTTCTTTCCATAATAAGCATGTGGTTTCAACCACCATGCCACTTAAGCTTTTACATATGGATCTTTTGGACTAACCAAGACTGCTAGTTTTCCTAAAGAGATATTGTCTTGTCATTGTGGATGACTACCCCAGATTCACATGGGTTATCTTCCAAGCTTCTAAGGATGAGGTATTTGAAAGATTCAAAGTTTTTGCAAAATGTATTTGCATAGAAAAAGATTCTCAAATAAGCTCTATTAGATCTGATCATGGATGAGACTTTGAGAATCATATTTTTGAAAAGTTTTGTAAAAAACATGGCATCCTCCACAAGTTTTCTACACCTAGGACTCCCCAACAAAATGGAGTTGCTGAAAAGAAAAAATAGAAGTTTAGGAAATGGCTAGAATAATGCTTTGAGAAAGTGGTTTATCAAAAGGCTTTTGGGCAAAGGCTGTAAACACCTCATGCTATATACAAAATAGAATCTTTCTAAGGCCAATCCTCAAAAAATACCTACGAGCTATGGAAGGTAGGAAACCCAACATTACATATTTTAACATCTTTGGCTCATCATGTTTTATCCTTAACACTAAGGATAAACTTGCAAATTTTGATCCTAAATCTGATGATGGTATTTTTCTAGGATACTCCTCCTCTAAAGCTTAGAGAGTGTACAATAAGAGAACGCTATGCATTGAAGAGATTATTCACATCAAGTTTAAAGAGCTCAAGAAGGACCTTGCCGATGATCTCGAAGAATTGGAATAGAGTCTTGAAAGAATAAGTCTAAAGGAAACTTCTAATAGCGAGAAGAATGAAAGACAAATCTTCAAGAAAGTAAGCTCTAGAGCACAAACACTTCAAAAAGCTTGCTCAAAACTCCAAAGCAATAAGAAAGTAGCACTTTTGAACAGAAGAAAAGCAATTTAAAGATGAAGGAGAAGTTAAAGACCTTCAAAGCTATAGAAACTATAAGGGAGTTTCTAATTTAAGGCAGTTTAAACAGAGTTCTGGAGATATTTCCAAGAGTGTGAGAACCAGATCATCCCTTAGAAATATGTCAAACTGTGCTTTTATCTCCACCATCGAACCCTGAATGCATTGATGAAGCTTTGAGTGATCAAAGTTGGTGGATATTATGCAAGAAAAATTAGACCAGTTCAAGAAAAGCAAAGTTGGACACTTGTTGAAAGACCAAAGGGCAAGACCATCATTGGTACAAAGTGGGTGTTCAGGAATAAGTTCGATGAAGTTGGCAAAGTCATTAGGAATAAAGCAAGATTGGTTGTACAAGGTTATAATCAACAAGAAGGAATTGATTATGATAAAACCTTTGCACTAGTAGCTAGGCTTAAAGCCATCAGAATGCTACTTGCTTTTGCCCTTCAAGGGATTCATTCTCTACAAAATGGATATTAAGTCTACATTTCTAAATGGATTCCTCTAAGAGGAAGTTTATGTAAAGCACTTCTAGTTTTGAGAATGAAGACCTTCTCAACAATGTCTTCAAGCTAACGAAGGCTCTCTATGGTTCTGAAACAAGCTCCTCGAGCTTGGTATGATAGATTAAGTACTTTCTTGCTGAAGAATGGGTTCAAGAGAGGTAAAGTTGTTCAACTCTTTTTAATCTTGAACAAGATAATAACTTTCTGATTATAAAAATATATGTTGATGACATCATATTTGGTGCTACTGATCATTCTCTTTGTGAAAAATTTTCAAAATTAATTCAAGAGTGAATTTGAGATGAGTATGATAGGTGAACTGAAATTTTTCCTCGACTTTCAAATAAAACAATAAAAGTAAGGAACCTTGATCTATCAAGAAAAATATACAAAGGAGCTTTTGAAGAAATTTAATATAAATCAAGTTAAACCAACGTTACCCCATGCATCTATCTCAAATCATTGATACTGATGAAAATGGTGAAAAAGTTTTAGAAAGTAATTATTGTAGAATGATTGGTTCACTACTGGATCTTACACCAGAACAGACATTCAATTAAGTGTGAGAATTTGTGCTAGATTTTATCTAACCCACAATAATCATACTTAAATGCTATTAAGAGAATTCTTCGATATTTATCAGGTACTATTCTTAGCTATCGTATGAGAAGGGTACTTCTTGTGAGATTATAGGTTATTGTGATGCTGACTTCTAGAGACAGAGTTGAAAAGAAAAGCCAGGTGGTTGTTCTGCTCTTTGGAAAAAGTCTATCACATGGTCATACAAAAAGCAGAATACAATTGCTCTCTCTAATATCTAAGGCTAAAGATGTAGTTGCTGCAAATTGTTCCACCCAAGATGTTGTGGATAAGGAACCAACTAGAAGATGATCACTTGAGGTATTCCAAATCCCTATCTATTGTGATAATACTAGTACTATTAATCTTGCCAAAAATCCTATCCAGCATTCTAGATCCAAGCACATTGATGTTAAACATCATTTTATCCTTGATCACATTCAAAAAGGAGATGTTGAGTTAATCTTTGTGAATATAAAGACCAAATGTCAAATATATTCACAAAGCCATTAACTAAAGATCGTTTTTGTGTCTTGAAAAAGCATTTAAACTTAAGTGTTTTTAAATGTGCATAAGGATTCATACACAAATCATCTCGGATACTCTCTCTCCATAACTCCAAGCTTAAGCCTAATAAAATATATTAGTTTGCAAGACTAAATATCAAATTGAAAAGTTTTTAGTTTCCTAGAGATTAGAAAGATAGGCTGTCAGAAAGAAAAGATGAGGATCAAATAATGGAAGTAAATGTATGGGATCATACTTTCAAATATGAAGAAGAGTTATGATAAGTAAGTTATGAGTCTCAAATATGTTAGAAAGTGAAAAGTGAAGCTCTAGAAAGTGATCTCAAGAGTCAAAAACCCTCCTTTATGAAGATGGATGAAAAGGTAGGATATTTCCTACTTTTTTTTAGCATTTTCTCTCCCATGTCATTTCACCTTCAGTCAGTTACATTACATCACTTAAATAACCCCCCACTTTTCACACATCACTTCTTTACCTTTATCTTCTACCTTATGCTTTCAAATCATTTCGTTTCCTTTCATCTCAAAACCTCTCTTCTACAAACCGAAGCATCTTGTTCCCTCACATATCTTCATCTTTAAATCTTTCTCAAGCCTCAATATTCTTGCACTTTCTATACACAACCCCAAAAAATGGCTGAAGCAAAACCTTACTTTGGGTGTGTTGCAAACATAGGACATCTCTCATGTTTGATGAACCTCCCCACTAGTAACAATATGCTAACAACTTCTCTTTATGCCTAGTAGCCCTTAGGAAAATACTTCGATAGGAGATCATGGTTCAAGTTCTTATCCTCTGGAGGTCGTTTCCTTCCACGGATGGTAAGGGTTCCTAAACTTTTCCAATTGGGTATTTATGGGAATGGTTATCGCTTTTTATTTCCCAATTGCCTAAGGTATCAGTTGTGTAACTGTTATGTCAAGGCATTGATATAGAGAGAATCATAACCGACCTCTCCAACATCATTCATGCTCCTAATGATAGTGTCATCTCTATGTGAGAAGAAGACGGTGGATGGGTCTAGAGTTTCAGGAGAGGAGGCTCTAGACTTATCATTGACTCTTCTAGACACCAACCTACCAACATAACTACCGCCATGTTCAACACCAAGGCATGACAAGTCTTTACCCTCATCAAATTTTCTCTACTCCCAAGCTTGGAAGCACACATCTATTGGTTGGGATGGATTGCATGTTACTATTTTGTCTATTGGCAAGAAGAAAGGTAAACTTACCTAGGCTAATCTTTGACTACATGCTAAGTGCCATCTCTCCAGGGAAAATGAGAACTACTATTGTTCCTTATGGGATTCTATTGACCAAGATCTTTGAGTAATTGCAATACCTGTTGCAAAATGAATGGTTTGAGTATATGGAATGAACTAAGTTCTCTCAGTTCTTTAAGACCATATGGAGACCAACTGTACTGCATCATTTGGTGTCAAGAGACAGAGTTTGAGAATAAGAGATGTAGCTCTTGAAAAGACAGGAGGAAAATGAGGAAGAGGAAGAAAAGAAAGATTATACTCTTTGAAGATACTTCGATGAAAGTAAAAGGTCTAAATAGTTATCAGAATATAGGGGCTCACCTTGTAGATGGTACATGGCCTCAAATTCTGAAGAATGACATAAGCTCAGTCTTTCTGATTTGATTCGCTTCTAAAGAGAAAATATCTTCAAATAATGAGTCAGGAGATGGCAACTCTAAGAAGAGCTCACCTCAAGTAAATGCTCCTTTCCTCGATCTAGTTGTTCTTGAATTATCTCCAACTCAGGTGCCAGCCTCTTCAAGCCAACCAGGAAGGGCACATCCAAGCTTTCAGAAGTACAAGTACTTGACAGAACAACGCCTAATCAACAGTTGGCTAGATCAGATGGAAGCTTATCCTGATGACATGAAGCTCTTCTGTAGAAATTCTTCATGAAGTCAAGGCGCTAGGGTTGATGATGGTGTTCCTGATTCCAACACACCTCCTTTTTGTTGATGACAAAAGGGGAGAAGGAATAGATAGAAAGAAAATCTTGCCTGAAGAAAAAGAGGGAGTATGCATTAACCTGGAGAACATTAAAAATTTAGAGATCTTTTTGCATTTGTATTTCTTTAAGAACATTTCTATTTTCTTGTGTTTTAATTTGTCTAGTTTATTTAAGAACATTTCTATTTTCTTGTGTTTTAATTTGCTCTTGTTTATGCTATTATGTTTTTACACATAATATTGATGCTTGGTTTGATGTCATATATATATCCATGTGCAAACTTATTTGAAAGATTTTATCCCTGCCTTGTTTGCTCAAAATGCGCGATACATTCCTTATATAAACATAAGCATCAGTTTCAAAAGTAAGTTTGTATAAAGAAATGCAGAATAAAGATTAATCAAGATATAATATCACAAGTATTACTTGTTAGTTATTCAAGCACGTGAATCTTTAGAAAGTTTTTTTAACTAAAGATCAAGTTGGTTGTGTTAAAAGAACTTAAATGATAATATTTGGTTCATTACCGCTTTGATGTATCTCAAAGTTCTCTGAGTAAATTCAGAATTTTCATAAACAACAAAATTAGCTCTAATTTAAGTTGCTTAAGGCTTTAAAACGTTTAAGAACCTATCCATATCATGCGTTAAGAAAAGAACTTCCTGAATGTTACAGCTATGATGTTTTGAAAGAATAGCTATTATCATGACATATTGAATTCTATTTCTTTCAACATCTCTTCAAAAGATTTTCTTCAAATTGGTTTGATATCATCAAAAAGGGGAGATTGTTAGCTCCAAAACCCTTCAGAGAGCTTCATAGCAATATGTTTTGAGTGATAACAAAACCAATTTAAAGAAAATATTTTTGAAGAACCATTATGTCTACCTTGAGTTTCTTAACATAGCATAGATGTATTTCCAGATTGCATAACACGGACTTGAAGCGAGAATAATTTCACTTTGCATGTGCAAACATGATTTATCTCATATAAAAATATTGAATATCATGCAAAGTATGCAAACATGCCTTGTAGATGAAAGGGAATCATATCAAGGGCAAGAAACCAAGGTCTGGACTTCAGAAAGTAGAAATTGGACTTTAAAAGTACACCATAAATGAAGATATCCATCAAACACTGAAGCCAAAGTGTTCTACTATCTTCAATCATCACTCGCAATGTTTTATTCATCAACAAGCAATAATTGAAGACGTGAAGACCTAAGAATCATCAAGGAAATGATGTTGCATATTAGAAAACTCACTTATAGTGATACTATGCGCTCTATAAGAAACGGAGGGAATTTTTTAAATTCAAATTTGAAATTCAAAAGTCAAAACCCAAAATGACAACCTTCAAGTAATCTCTTTTGCAATCATGGTCAACTACCTTAACTTCTAGAAGAATGAGTTCAAAAATCACATTTAGAAAGTAAGAGCAATTTTTGAAGTAGCATCAGAAACCTCAATCTTGCAACGCTTCTGCAATAGTCTCTAACAAACAGAGGCTACTCTTCTAGATTGCTTCTCCAAGACAGAAATGGGTGATCAACACATGACATTTGGAGATCTTAGAGACAATGGTCACAAGGAAGACCATCTATAACTAGAGATACTATGCTTTCAAAGAATAAAGATTGACATTGAACAAATAGCAAAAACTTTGTGAAAATCTTTCCTCATCTGCTTGTAGAGTTCATTGCATATAGTAATCATTTCCTTTGATTGTAAAAATCTTCTTTCTACATTCTTTCAGTGTTCATACATTCTTCTTATGAAAATATTGAAAAAGAAGTAATTCAAGCATTTCCCAGAACTTTCTTTGTAAATCTTACAAAAACTTGAGTGTAGGTTAGTTTGAGTTGCAAACCTAAATACAAACCTTTATATCCTCCATCCAGAATGATAGGTGTGAGCTTAGCTTGGAGAGGCTAGTCAAAGACTACTTGCAATGTGATAGTAAAAGTGTTTTACGGTCTTATTTAACTTGAAAAGGCTAGTCAAAGACTACTTGGTTCATCTTGAGAGGCTGTGAATAACAACTTTTTGTGACAGGAAAGGGTTGTCTACTAGTCAGAGCTTGGAAGGCTATTATTAAGACTATCCTTGTTCTTTTTCTGGTGAGAAAGGTTTAGTAGAACTTAACGGTTGTTGAGAACTAGATGTAGGTATGTTGGCCGAACCAGGATAAAAACTCTCGAGTAGTATCTCATTTCTCCTTTATCTCTTATTTTATTTCTATATTTGATTTGTTTACCATGTTAGATCTAAAACCCTTGTTCATGCTTTTATTTCATATTCAGTCAAAAAGTTAACTTTCTGAAGTCACTAACATTGTTGCCATTGTACTTCAAGCTCATAGCTTGATAATATCTTGAGTAAGGTTTTCAGAAGTCAAGTAGGAAAGAAAAGGCAAAGCACAATTCAACCTCCCTTCTCATGCACATTCTTATGTACATTTGTCCTTCTGATCTTTATGCTCTACAATCGTTGGATAGCTTAACCCCTCAAAGGCCTTGCTCTGATACTACTATAGATAAAAGTGCACAAGAAGAAGGGTTGAATCATGCTTTGCTTTGTTTTACATCTAAAACATTTAACAAAATACTATCAAGCATTAAGGTTGAAGTGCTGGAAATGAGAGTTGTTTCAGAAAGTAGATCCTTGAGGCATACAATATGTAACAGAACCACTAAACCGATATTTTAGCACTTTAATCAACATAACAGAGAAAGGAAAAGAGATCAAGGAGAAGAAACATGACACAAATGTTTTTATATTAATTCAACCAAACTGCCAACATCTAGTACTTAACACACGTTAGGTTACACTAAACATCTTTCTCAAACCAGAAAGAAGATAGTCTTTATATTAGCCTTCCCAAGCTCTCACATGTGACCAATGTAGATACGTCACAACCTGGGGAGTATATTCACTACAGCTCTAAGCTGAACCAAGTAGTTATTCACTAGCCTCTCAAAGCTGAACCTTGAGTAGTCTTGTACTATGTACGCCCCAATTTCACCGCTTGAGTGTAAATGACCAAAATGCCCTTGAGGTCATTTTTACCCAAATTTTAGTAATAGACCCTGAATCCCCCGAATGGGTCAACTCAATGTTTGAAGGGGGTTAGAATTGTTATGAATGATATCCGAGGTGAAATTCTCGTTCTCAACTTTCTGCTCAAAATGACCAAAATACCCTATGGATTTTATCTTGTTAAAGGTGCCGTTTGAGCCCGAATTTTTCCAGGAAGCTTGGAATGATGTTTATGAGCGATTGATGTTTAAGTTGGTTAAGGAAGGTCCGGGCAGTTCAGTCAAAATTACCATTTTGCCCCTAGAACGTGTACATGAGCTACTGACGCAATTAAGCAAACCTAAGCAATATTAGACTCTAATCGAAGATTAATTTATTTCAATAATTAATCTAGAGTCAAAATAACTTATTAAGGTTAATTAGAACCTAAGATTGCTTAGTTAAACTCTAAATTGCATTCTTTAATTCAAGATTCCTAGTCATAGAATCTTGAGTAGTGTCAAGCTTGAGGAGGAGGTTCAGACCATATAGTTCCTTTGTAATTTTGAAGACATGGTTGGGAAGGTTTTCACTTTCAAAACTAAGAGGTTGCTTTACATAAAATTCCTGAGAAAGGAATCCATAAAAAAAAGACTTCGTCCATTGGTAAAGAGTGAATCCCTTGAAGTAGCAAAAGTAAGTAACATTCTTATGGCTTCCAGTCTAGCTACTCAATGAAAGGTTTCATTATAATCAATTCTCTTATTGATTATAACCTTGTGCAACCAATCTTGCTTTGTTCTGGATGACTTTTCTAGCTTCATCAAGCTTATTCCTGAACAGCTACTTTGTTCCGAGAACTTTGTCTTAAGAACTGCCTTTAAATCATAAACCTCTTTGTAGTTTATGTGTCCTTGTAGATCATTAGTTTCTCTTTCATCTTCAGAGTGCTCTTCGTCATTCTTAGAAATATCACTTTTTGAAGGCCTTAAGTCCTGTACTAGCTTTTTGATGAGCTTACGTTCTGGAGCTTACTTTCTGAAGGTTGAGCTTTCATTCTCTTACTTTTAGAAGAATGCTTGAGACTCAATTTCTCAAGAATCTCATTCAGCTTTCAGGACTATCAACAAGGATTTTTTAGCTCCTTCCATTATCGAACATGACTCATCAGAGTTGATAAACTAAAAACTTCTTATCCATCCTTTGAATCTAGATAGGTGCCTGGAGTAATCATTGTTCGTGTGTCTCTTGGTATCCCAATCAATGGGTCTTCTTAGACACACCTGGAATAAAAATAGTTTTTAATTTTAGTACCTAAACTTTCTTGGGTCCTTTAGGGTTAGTCTTTCAAAAAGGAGGTTTTCCAACCTTTCTGATAGATTTCTATCTTATGAAGTATTTGTTAGGTGAATGTCCTTCTTATAGTAGAAAGTACAAGAAACTTTGTTCTTTACTTTCTTAGATGAGGTTGCGTTTCTTTTCTTATCCATTTCCTCTTCATATCCTAATCTCATTTCTGAAAATATGGCCTCTGACCTCCTAGCATTAGTTCTAGATTCTTTGAACCATTAATCATTTTTTCAAGATCACTTTTTAGAAGCCATAAGGTCCTCTCAAGTTCAGAAATAACTTTATGAGATGTTTCATTTTTCTTAGAAGCTCCAGCTTCAAAGGCATTGAGCTTAATATTTAAAACTTTATTTTCTCCTTATATATATTTTTCTCAAGCCTAACATTTTCAGTTTCAAACTTGGCCATCTCATGTTCTAAAACCACCTTCTAATGTTTCCTTCTCAAGTGAAAATAGTGAGAGGAAAAAGTTTGAGAACTTTCCAACAACTCATCATATAAAACAAGTAATTCATCATATGAAAGATTAGGTCCATATGCACTTACCTCACATTTTTCTTCTAAGTGTAGTCACCCATGAAGCATAGATTTTCAATATCTTGCAGCTAATCATGGACTTTTGATCCATCCTTTTCTTCATTAGAGTCACTCCAGGTGGCTAGCATCCCTTTCTTCTTAGAATAAGACTTCTATGGACCCTTGAGGTTTGGACATTCAGGTTTGAAATGCCTTTTCTCTCCATAGTTGTAGCAGATGACGCTTTCAAGGTTTCCCTTACTTTTTCTACCCTTTTTGAGGTTGATGTCTCTTCTTTCTTTGTCTTTCCGCTCTAGGCTTTGGACATCTTTCTCACCACACAGATTGTAATATCCCATGCTGCTTTATGGATTGTCGACTGTCCCCATAAACTAACACCGGTCTTTCAGCGTGCTTTGTCGTCACTCACACACTTCCTAGCAAAACTTCCCAGGAGGTTACCTATCCCAAAATGATCCCAAGTCAGCGCGCTAACTGTAGTTCTTTAGTGATGGGCTCCTGAAAGAAAGATGCATCTTTGTGGCATAGGTAGTACCAATCAATTCATATAAGCCCTCCTTAACGTATAAACCCATACTTATACAGGACTTAGGATCCCTCTCATTCGGGTGTATAATCGGTTCATTCATATACCCCTCCGCTTGGAGGCGGAGCCGCTCTTTGTTTGTGTCTGCTGCACTCCGATTACCCCCTGTCCCTGGCGTTACATGCCCACCAACTTCCGCTTGGTTCATCCCCAACTACACTGTCTTGGAGAGGTGGAGGCTCTGATATCATTTGTAAACCTCCATTTTTATTTCTCTCAAGAGCTTAAAACTTGATTCAAAACTCCATTTTCCTAGCCTAGACTTGATAAAACCACAAATTCCCTTCACAAAACTTGTTCTACTCATCAATACCTACAAAACTAACCGATTAAAATTTCAATTCTCCATCAATCCTCACCTTGACATATCACTTCCTCACTGCTTAAGGAAGGTTTGGATTTTGAGTGGGAGTCCTTGAAGTGAAGAGAAAATCCCTTGAACAGCTTTGAAGTATAAAGCTCTAAAGATTTACAAAGTATTCTTTGCCTTTTCTTTTCAAATTTATTCTGATGATTTCTGATGGAGTTAGTCCACAATTTTTTATGGTGTTGGTAATACATGGATATGGATTTATGAATTTTTGTGGTGTGTTTGGATGATATTAAAAATCGTTTTTGAGAAAGAGATTTTGAGTCATGCTGCTGGATTTTCAATTTTCCTACAGGCAGTATTTGTTCACGAATTTTCTGGTATAGTTGTGGGTATTTTCATGATCTATAAAAATTATATGTTGAAGCTAACATCCTAAGTCAACTCTAAGAATTTTCTGGAGCATGATAAAGCCTCTAACTGAAAAAAATCATGAACCGAGACTATATATGTGCTGTTTGAATTTCTAGTCTTGAAGCTGAAAATTTTGCTAATTTTTTTAACATAGCAAATGATTGATTTTTCCTTTGAAATTTTTACATAGTGTTGATAACATCTTGAAGTGTAACTGTGATTTTTATTTTGAATTGATTCAATCATTTGCTAGGGTTAAAACTTATGCATTTCAGGTCTAAGCTAAAGTTGATGGGTTCCTGAGCATTAAAATTGTCTAATTTGGTTAACCTAGTTAGAGACTCTTTGCCCTGAAATTTTTATGGGACCTTGTAGAACATTGAAGCATCCTTTAGAATTTTTATAGCCTCTAAATTGATTGTTTGATATGCAAATAAATTGTGCTATGAACATGTGAAATATGCCATTATGCTAGAAATGCAACAATGCTTTGAATTGATTATGCAATGGCATTTTGGTTCTAGTATGACATGAATACTTGATGTTAACTATTTGGCCATGTGATTTGTGATATATGAATGCATGCTAGAAAATTTGAAGATTGATTTATGAGACACAAATGAGAATTGTATTGTGAATGAATGCCTGTATGTGTTTTATGCATGCATTGGAAAAAGAAAAGTGAAGGATATATTGAATTAAGTTCTATAGCCACAAGAAACATGAGATCCTCTTTGACTTATCAAGGGCAAATAGAGAAACATGAGATCCTCTTTGACTTGTTGAAGGCAAACAAAGAGGGATGAGATCCTTTCGACTTGTCGAAGGCAAAGAGAGAGGATGGATCTTTTTTGACTTGTAAAGGGAAACTAAAGATAGATAAGGTCCTCTTCAATTTATCAAGGGCACTTAAAGATAATTACCCTAAATTTTGTATATACACAAGATTAAATCTTAGCCTTTCACTAAGTCAAAATGGATAAACATTATCCTTTTATAAAGATTAAACTATCTTTCGTGTTAGAAATTACATATCAAAATTTTACCGAATTGGTAAACACCATACCCGATTAAATTGATATTACCTAAAAATTAAATTCAGATATAAAACTCTCTTTTCTAACTATTTCTAACCTCAACCATCTCTTTTCTAATTGGGCATTCCTGTTCCCAATTCTAAGGTTTTAGCTATCCAGCTGCGGGGCCCACAAGTTAGTATTTACATTTTTTTTTTACAAATCCATTTGATCGTCCTCATCATTATTGAAACTGTCAGATTTTTGAAATTTTGATTAACAAAGCTCAAATTAATTTTTAAATAATTATGTAATGGGGATGAAGGCAGTGATCACCAATGCGAGAAGGCACGGACAATGAGCGGCTCCTACCTCTAAGCGGAGGGGTACATGAATGAACCGATTACACACCGAATGAAAGGGATCCTAAGTCTGTATAGGTATGGGACTATATAGTGAAGGAAGGCTTATATAAATTGATTAGTACTATCTATGCCACAAAGATGCATCTTTCTTTTGGTAGCCCATCACGAAAGGACTCTACAGTTAAGTGTACTTGACTTGGGGTAATTTTGGGATGGGTGACCTCATGGGAACTTCCTAGGAAGCTTGTGAGTGACGACAAAGTGTGAAAGACTCGTGTTGGTTTGTGGACTCGTCAATCCATAAAGGAGGGATGTTACAAAGATCTCATCTCCATCTTCTTCTTTAGTTTCATTATCAGATTCTTCCTCTTCATTAGAGGTTTTAGCAACTTTCATTGCTTTAGCTTTGTTTACTTCTGATGAGATGACTTCGAGGCCATAGACTTGCTCTTCTTAATGGATTCATCGTGCATTTTAGAGAGTACAACCTCATAGGTTTTAAGTGAACCAATGAGAGCGTCTAGGCCTATAGTTTATAGGTCTTTGGCTTTAGTGATGGCTATGACCTTGGGCAGCCATTTAGTAGGAAGGCTTCTCAGGTATTTTCCTAACCATTTCTGAGTTAGAATGCCTTGTGCCAAGACCCTTTAGTTGGTTTATGATATGCATAAACCTCGTAGTCATTTAATCAATACTTTCTTGATTTGCTATTTTAAACATTTCGTATTGATAAACAGCATATTGATCTTAGTTTCTTTAACTTGATCGGTGGCTTCATGCAACATGTGCAGCCTGTCCCATATCTTCATTGCCATGTCACAAGCAATAATTTTGTCATATTCGGCCTTGCTTAGTGCATACGTGAGCAGGTACTTAGCTTTTGAGTTCAACTAAACTTTGACTTTGTGTTATTCTTCCACCAGCTCCTTGGGACTTTTTCTTAATGTTAAAGGTCAATCATTAGTTCCTGGAACCTCTTCGATTGGAACATAGTCACCTTCTTGTATTATTTCTCACAAGTCGAGACTTGTGTATTTTATAAGCAGCTCCATGTGATCCCTCCAATAGGAGTAGTCATCACCATCAAAGAATGGCTATTAATGGAGTGTCCTTCTGCTATATGAATATTTTATGCCATATATAGCTAGGATCTTTGTCCTCTGGTCATTATAATGCTAAACCCCTTAGAGGCCATACTTGATACCACTTGTAAGGAGAAAGCGCACGAAAAGGGGGTTGAAACATGCTTTTCTTTTTATTCTTTTCTCTGATTTCTAAAAGCTTCAACATATTACTATCAACTATTAAGGTTGAAATGCAGCGGAAATAGCATTAGTTGCTTTAGAAACCTAATTTTAAACTATCCTTGAATATGATAAATATGCATATAAAAAGGTTATACGGTAAACACAGATTAAAATGAACAAAGTAAAGAATACAAAGAAGTTAAAGGATGAGAAAATACTACATAGATATTTATACTAGTTCAGCCAACCTTCCTACATCCAGTTCTCAACAACTATTGATTTCTAATATAAAACTTTTCTCAAATTGGAAAAGTTCGATAGTCTTTGTAGTAACCTTCACAAGCTCTTACTTGTGACCAGGAGCAACCTCTACTATCACAAACCAACTAGTTATTCACCAGCCTTTCCAAGCTTAAACCCGAAGTCTTGTAGTAGCCTCTCCAAGCTAACCTAAGTAGTCTTTGACCAACCTCTCCAAGCTAAACTGACTAGTCTTTCACTGCCTCTTCAGCTAAACCTTGACCAGTAAGAACACTTTAATGTCGCGTTGCAAGTAGTTTTGCCTTAGCCTCTCTAAGCTATCTCACACGATCACTACCTGGATCGAGGCTACAAGAGGTTTGTGTTTGGGTTTGCCACTCAAACTAACCTACACTCAGTTTCTTAAAATGTACAATAATATACCTAGAAAAAACTTGAATGAATTCTTTCTAGTGATTCTTCCTTGGAAGAACATGTTATCTATTAAGAATGTAGAAAGAAAATTTTTACAAATAAGGAAACTGATTACAAGAAGTAATGAACTTCACAGAAAATATGAGGAGAAAATTTTGCAACGATTTAGCTCTTATGCAACATCAAGACTTGTCTTTTGAAAGCTCATCTCTATTTATAGATGGTCTTCCTTTATAACCGTTGCCCTTGATCTTTTGTCCAAGTCACACACATTGATCATCTGTTTGTGTCTTGGAAAGGTTAGAGGAGTAGCATGTCTTGTGTCAAAGCTTACAAAGTCGTTGTAAATAGTGGTTTCTGAGACTACCTTCAGAAACTACTTTTTACTTTCCAAACACTTCCTTCTAAAAGTTGTAGTGGTTGACCAAGTTGACAAAAGAGATGACATGCCAATCTGTAACTGGTTTTGACTTCAAATTTGAATTTCAAATTTTCCCTCCTCTTCCAGGAGAGTGCAGCATTTTGCTGAAGTGTACTTTTTGAGGTGCAGTATTAGTTCCTTGATATGTCTTGGTCTTCTAGTCTTCAATCAATACTTGTTGATGATAAAAGGATTACGATCATGATGATTGAAGGTTGTAAAACACATTGGCTTCAGGGATGAAGAGATATCTTCACTTTACATGTACTTTCTAAAGTCCAATACTACTTTTTGAAGACCCATGCCTTGGTTTCTTATACTTGTTCATTTTCTTCAACTTGTTAGGCATTTGTACGGTCATTTCACGATATAATTATCACTTCCATTTAGTTTCGATTCTTTAAACGAGATAAATCATGTTTGCAGATGTAAAGTGAAATTATCTTCACTATAGGAACCGCATTATGCTAACGATATAACCTGTTTGGTACTTCAAGAAACTCAAGGTAGACATTAGCCATTCTTCAAAATATTTTCCTTAATTTGGTCCTATTGTCATTCAAACATCCTGTGCTAACGCTTTCTAAAAGGTTCTGAGCTAACGATCTTTATGTGCCCTCGGTACATGAAGGGAGTCTCATATACATCATCTTTATCTTTCTATGTCCTTGGTACATTGAAGAGGATCTCATATCTTTCTTATCTTTTATGCCTTTGACATACCGAAAGGGATCTTCCATGCCCTTAACATATTGAAGGATTTTTAGTGCCCTTGACATAGTGAAGGGGATCTCATCTTTACTTAGCACATACATGGTCATCAAGCTCACATATATAAGCATCACAATCATATATGCATTAAGATAAATTTCTAAATTTCTTAATGCTTCAAGCATATATATCATTCATGATAAGAGAATTCTCTTCATATAAGAGAATTTCTCATTAGCACTCACATTTACATATGCATAATATCATCTTCAAGCTCACATAGTATTCATGATATAAATACATTGACATTTAATCATTATTTCAGCATAATATCATGCTATCCAGAAATTTCAGTCTCTAAGAAAAATATGATTAAATTACTAAACATCATCAAAAACGCCAAAATAATTTTCAGAGGTAATTTAATGTATTAATGAGAATCTAAAAATTTCAAAGCGTAATAAGATCTCTAGCTATATTAATAAACTTTCACAATTTCAAGGTCAAAAACTACAAGTCTCAGCCAATAGCCAGATGTAATGCCCGATTTTTTTGTTTAAGTACAAATGACCAAAATGCCCTGAGGTCATTTTTACCTGGAATTAGGGGGACTCGGCAGTCCTTGAATGGGTCAACTCAATGTTTGAAGGGGATTATATCTGCAATGTTTGATATCCAAGGTGAAAATCTCGTTTTTGAACTTTAGGCTCAAAATGACCAATAATCCTACGTGTTTTACGGGTAAAGGTGCCGAGCCTGGAACTTTTCCAGGAAGTTCGGATGATGTTTATGAGTGGTTTATGATGGTTAGTCAGGCTAAAGTCCAGAGTTTTAGGCAAAATTACCATTTTGCCCCTAAAACAATGTCCAGTGAGCCTAATGACGTAATTAACCAAACCTAAACAATATTAGGCTTTAATCGAAGATTAATTTATTTCGATAATTAATCTAGAGTCAAAATAATTTATTAAGGTTAATTAGAACCTAAGATTGCTTGGTTACAATCTAATTTCATTCTTGATTCAAGATTCCTAGTCATGGAATATTGAATAGTAATTTCTCTCTCCAATTCCTTAAATCAAGGAACTTTGTCTATGATTTAATTTGACTAGAAAATGGTTTTTAATTTGTTAATCTAGCAAGACCACCCCTAAATCAAGTTTTGACAACCTTAATTGACCATTACCTCACCTAAACACTTTCTTACAAACTCCTAATCAAAACCTTAATCAAAGATACAATTAAACACATTATTAAACCACAATTACATGAGCAATTTCTTCTCCTCCCCTTGGCTAGAAATCTGGCCAAATACATACCCTAGGAAATGTGTCACATGTTGATTTTATTTCACTCCAAAGACCATACCTCAAGCCATACTTTGAACCATACCTAGCCATGCTTCCAACCATGCCTTTGAATGACAAGTTTTTGAGATATTTTTCCTCCCCTTGGCATGAAAACCGTTAGCCTTCCTCCTCCAAATCAGCCTCCATTGTTTCATTTTTCTATAAATACCAAGCTTTAGTAAACTTGGTTACACTTTAGATCATTTACCAAGTTAAGCTTTCTTGCAATTTTCTCTTTTTCTCTTAATTTCTCTTCATCTTGTTCTTCTTCCTCCACCATCAAAGAAACCCTTCCACCACCACAAACCACCACAAACAACCTTCAACCACTACTCCCCACCTCAAACCACCTCTCAAACACCAAACCTTTCTATTTCCAAGCTTGCTCTTTCAAGGAAAATCCATCTTCCTTGTGTTCTTCCCTTAGCCGAATTTACATCACCATCCAAGAGAAGATTTTGTCTTCTCATTTCATCAAAAACACAAGCTTTCTTTCATCTCTTCAAGACTTCATTTGGTAGAGGTTTATTTTCAAAGTTTTCCTTGCTTTCTTTAAAAAAAGTTCTAGTTTTCTTTTGATTTTCAAGCTTTTTCTTCTTCCTTTCATTTTGGCCTTAGAGCCTTTGAGAAAAATTTGGCTTGATGATGAGGTTTCAAGATAATGGTCTTGTGATGCCATGTGAAAAATCTCTAAAGCTTGAAAAATTTGGTCTTGGACCATGTAACGTCCATTTTTTTCTGTTTGAGTACAAATGACCAAAATGCCCTGAGGTAATTTTTCCAGAATTAAGGAAGTTGGACCGGCAGTCCTCGAATGGGTCAACTTAATGTTTAAAGAGGATTGTAACTGTTATGTTTGATATTGAGGTGAAAATCGTTTGAACTTTCAACTCAAAATGACCAAAATACCCTGCAGTGTTTTACGGGTAAAGGTGCCGTTTGAGCTTGAACTTTCTAGAAAGTTTGGAATGATGTTTTTGAGTGATATTTGATGTTTAGTTGGCTCGGAGGTCTGAGCAGTTTTAGTGTGAAATTACCATTTTGCCCCTAGAATAGTGTACAGTGAGCCTAATGACATAATTAAGCAAACCTAAGCAATATTAGGCTCTAATCGAAGATTAATTTATTTCAATAATTAATCTAGAGTCAAAATAATTTATTAAGGTTAATTAGAACCTAAGATTGCTTAGTTAAACTCTAATTACATTCTTTAATTCAAGATTCCTAGTCATGGAATCTTGAATAGTATTTTCTCTCCAATTCCTTAAATTAAGGAATTGTGCCATACCTCATTTGACCAAAAGAATGATTTTAAATTGTTAATCTAGCAAGATCACTCTCCTAATCAAGTCTTGACAACCTTAATTAGCCATTACCTCACCTAAACACTTTCTTACAAACTCCTAATCAAAACCTTAATCAAAGAAACACCTAAACACATCATTAAACCACAATTACATGAACAAATCTCCTCCCCTTGGCTGCACAAAGTTAGCCGAAACCTTACCCCCAATTTATCACATGTTGATTTTGTTTCACTCAAAGACCATGCCTTAGGCCATACCTTGACCATGCTTTCAACCATGCTTGCCATGCCTAAGCCCATACCCATGCAAAGAGATATTTTCCTTCTTTTCCTCTTCTTTGGCCGTCGGCCATTCCTTCCTTGTGCAGCCTCCATGTTGCAAAATTTCTATAAATACCAAGCTTGGAAGAACTTGGTTACACTTTAGATCATTTGCCAAGTTTAGTTTTCTTGCACTTTCTTGCATTTTTCTCTCAAAGTTCTCTTCATCTTGCTCATCTTCTTCCTCCCTCAAAGAACCTTCCACCACCACAAACCACCACAAACAACCTTAAACCACCACTCCCTCACCTCAAACCATCTCTTAAACACTCAAACTTTCCATTTCCAAGCTTACAAACTCAAGGAAAAATCATCTTCCTTGACTCTCTCCTTGGCCGAATCCATCCACCTTCAAGAGAAGATTTTGTCTTCTCATTTCTTCAAGGATCAAGCTTTCTTTCATCTTTTTCAAAGACTTCCTTAGGTAGGGGTTTTGTTTCAAAGTTTTACTTGTTTTCTTCAAGAAAAGTTCTAGTTTTCTCTTGGTTCAAAACTCTTTTCTCTTCTTTTTCTTTTTCGGCCATGAGGCCTTTTCATGAGAAAAACTTTGGCTTGATGATGAGGTTTCAAGATAATGACTTGTTGTTGTCATGTGAGAAACCTCTAAAGCTTGAAAAACTTGGTCTTGGACCATACATGCTCTTGGTTTCTTTCCTTTTCCTTGCTTGAGTTTTTGGTTTCCTCTTCCTTTTTCCCTTTAATGATTTCGGTTTCTTCTTCCTTTATTTGAACAAAGTTTGTTAAAAATGTTAAGTAGATCACAAAAGTTTTGTTAAGAAAATTAATCATATGTTTTCAAAGAGCTCTAAGCTTACCCTTGCCAACCTTAAAGTTGGTCGGCCGTTCTAAGAGTTTTACTCTAGATTGAAGCCCATGAGCAATAAAATAAAGAATATGACTTAGTTCTTTGTATTTTGTTTAGACAAAGTGTTGAGCTTTGTGTCCATTTTCTTGAGCTTGATGATGAAGTTCAAAACCAAAGGCTTCTTTGAAGACTTGGTGCTAAGAACTCTAAAGCTCACTTTATGTTGTTAAGATACATATTGGGTTAAGGTTATAATGTTCCTCTAAAGTCTTGTAAGAGCTCTAGTTAAGATAAAATGAGTTGCATTCATGTTTATGTTTATGCCTTGCATAGCATGTTTATTTTGATGCCATCACTAAGCTCTCAAGAATAACTAAATGAACTTGCATTATCATGTTTAAATTTCCAAGCTTGCATTTCATGTTTATATTTCAAGTCATCACTTAATCTTTAAAGATAATAATGAGGTTGCATCTCATATTTATTTTATGCTCTCACTTTATTTTCTAATGAAGAGTAAAATAAGTGCATAGCATGTTTAAGTTTATGCCATCACTTAAATGTCCTAGAGCTCAAAGACTTGCCCAAGTATCTTGCATAAAGTTTTAGAAAATGGAGGCATTTCAAGAATGCCATTTCGGCCTTGTGATGATGATGATGGACTTGAGATGAGTTCATCTAATCATAAGTGCCCATAGTCTAAGTCTTGGAATTTTTCTAAGCTTAGGTGTACTCAAGGAACTTTATGAACAAAGTTTTATGTTTTAAATCTATTCCTTGAGCTAAATAATTTAGCTACTGACCTAGCACATATTTATGTGATTTCAATGAGATTAATTGGTTTCTAAAAGAGTTTTGAGTTCCTAAAATGATTCCAAGAGAAACTAGCAACTTATATGCATTTAAATCATGAGATTATGTGATTATTTGATGCTTAAATTTTCGGAGTAATGATTTGGGTTATGTGGCATGACTCAAATTTGAGGAAATTCAGAGTAATGACGTTATGCTACCGAATTTTCATCAAATTTGAGGGACTTGAGAAAGTTTTGAAAAGAAAGATTTTTATATGTGACATGCCGAGATGCATTTCTCCTGCGATGAGGAGAAAGGAAACCCGTGGGGAGTATGGTCATGGAGCCATATCAAAGCGGACAATGTCACTGGTCTTAACCAGATGATGCGTTTCGACCAGACGTACTTCCTACTATGGTGAGGAGAAGGTAAAACGTGAGGGCATCGACATTGGCCTGCCAAAGCGACAAAGTAATGGTCTTAACCAGTTAATGCGTTTTGGAGAAAGAAGAAAGTCCCATGATGGGTGATTCCTTAGATCCCTGCCCGTACTCTGGGAGTCAAGATTATTATTTTTATGATTATGATTCACTTATCAAAAGGATAAGTAAGAACTAGTGACGACTGGTTAAGGTATGAGCTCATAGCCTAGTATCGGGGTCGGTTACTATTTGTACATACCATGATGTCACAAGTTTGAGAAATGAGAAAAGATGTGAAACATTTTGCTTATGAAAGAGAGAAGTTGATTATGAGAAAGTAAATGCCACTTATATGAGAATTGGTTATTGATGAGATGTTTTATTTGGTTTGTTGCATAAAGTATTGCCATGCATTCATGATTTGGTATGCTGCATACACACATTAAGATTCTTCATAAAAGACATGGACCTTGGATAATTGCTTTTATGAAAACCTCATAATGAACCTTTGCATGTATAACCTTTTTATAATAAACCCAAGATTCCTGGGGACGTAAACGATGACACTAGGATAGGAGGTTTCCCTAAATTTTAGCAAGAATTCTCACCGATCTATATATCTTCCTTTTCCGCATCCTCAGGTTCGATGGCGTCGTTTTGCTTTTTGTTAATACGCCGTGGGAGTGAAGTGCACTATCCAGATCATCAACCCTACCATTTCGAGGGTCATTGTGTTGTGCGTATTTTTGCATACATGGGACGCCCGTTTGCATTCTCGGTCTGAGCTTTGTTTCACCCCGACCTCTCCCTACGCGACGATTTGATTTTCGAGAGGACGCGACCTCGCGACGAGTAACCCACCGTGCCTGACCTTCATCTTTAGCGGTGCGCGACTACCGAGTACGTGCCCCTCATACCTTGCTCCGGGAGGGACCTGCCAGGATCTCCCACCCCTATCGGAGGGTTCCACCCCTTCTGCCTTGGCCGTCGATAGGGAAGTGAGGACACGATCTCTGGCCGAGCTGATGAGGCGTGACGCCCAGAGGTGCCCTCACCGAGGAGGCCACGTCGGTCATTCACGCATGCCCACGCCCCCTCGTTGGGCCACATCCAGGGAGCTTCGACAGTTGCAGCTATCCCCGTCCGAGGATTAGCGTCGTGAGTAGGCTTTAGAGGGAGGGTTGCTTTTAGTTGGTAGTATCTTTTGGGGGCTTCCATGTATTAGCTGTTTATGTTTCCTATATTTTATGTTTCTGGACTTCAAGCTCTGCCCACTTATATGGGTATGACTTATGCTTTCTTATATTTTAGTTGATGTATTCAGTTATGTATTAAACTACGGTATTTAATATTATGATGGTTGTTTCTATGGTTGAGGTGTTCTTGCTTGCTTTATATTGCATGATTTATTTCCTCGGCTATTTACGTTTCGCTTATGTTGTACGCGATGGCTCACATTTTGTTTTATATATTTCAAAAAAAAATTTACTTGTTTTTTCTGCTAAGTAGCTTTACAAATGGGTTTTAAAAGAAAGTAATAACTAATAATTAATCTTAATGTGTCCTAGGTGTATTGGGTTAAATATTAGGGTGTTACAGACTATACATAGCTTCGATTTTCCTTTCTTTTCCTTGTGCAAGATTTTGGTTTTCACTTCCTTTTCTTCCTATGATTTTGGTTTCCATTTCTTTTAGTTGAACAAAGTTTGATAAAAATGTTAAGTTGCTCACTAAAGGTTTTATTTAAGAAAATTAATCCTATATTTTCAAAGTGCTCTAAGCTTACCCTTGCCAACCTTAAAGTTGGTAGTTTAAGAGTTTACTTTAGATTGAAGCCCATGAGCAATAAAATGAAAAATATGAGTAGTTCTTTTTATGTTTGTTTTAATGAGTGTTGGTGTTTATTTCTTAGTCCATTTTCTTGAGCTTGGTGATGAAGTTCAAACCAAAGACTTCTTTGAAGACTTGGTGCTAAAAACTCTAAAGCTCACTTTATGTTGTTAAGATACATATTGGGTTAAGGTTATGATGTTCCTCTAAAGTCTTACAAGAGCTCTAGTTAAGATAAAACAAACTTGCACTCATGTTTAAGTTTATGCCTTGCATATCATGTTTACTTTTGATGCCATCACTAAGCTCTCAAGAATAAATAAATGAACTTGCATTATCATGTTTAAATTTTCAAGCTTGCATTTCATGTTTATATTTCAAGTCATCACTTAACCTTTAAAGATAATAATGAGGTTACACTCATATTTATTTTATGCTCTCACTTTACTTTATAATGAAGAGTAAAATAAAGTGCATAGCATGTTTATATTTATGTCATCACCTAAATACTTTAGAGCTCAAAGACTTGCCCAAGTATCCCATATAAAGTTTTAGAAAATGGAGGCATCTCAAGAATGCCATTTCGGGCTTGTGATGATGATGATGGACTTAAGATGAGTTCATCTAATCATAAGTGCCCAAGCCTATGTCTTGGAATTTTTCTAAGCTTAGGTGAACTTAAAGAATATTATGAACAAGATTTTATGTTTTAAATCCATTTCATGAACAAAATAAATTAGCTACTAACCTCACCTAAATTTATATGATTTTAATGAGATAAATTGGATTCTAAAGAGTTTTGAGTTCCTAAAATTGTTCCAAGAGAAAACTAGCAACTTATATGCATTTAAATCATGAAATTATGCGATAATGTGAGTTATATCTATTCGGTTATGCCTTGGTTGTTTGGACACTGTATTAATTCTTTTTATGGTGTTAAAATGTGTAAAATTATGTTTGAGTGAAGCAAGGAACGATTTAGGGAAGTTAGGAAAGAACAAGTAACTAGAAAGGACTAAAAATGAGAATTCTAGAACACTTAGACACAAGAAATGCAAATTCTGTTCCAGCATAATTGAACTTAAGTAAAATGGTTTATAATTAGTGGATATATGTAGGAATCCCTAATAATTGGTTTAGGAATTGAATATAGAGCCTTAGGCAAAGACGGAACTCAGAAGGGTCAATGACGTAGATTAAACCCCGTAATCGAATAATAATCATTGTAACTAATTTATGCAATGCTGTTTGGAGGTGTTAGTAAGCATAAAAATTAGAGAGAATTGCAAGTAATAATCCTTTAGGTGTATCCGAGGTTTATAACGGGCATAAGGATAATCAGAACACAAGATTAAGACCCGTAAGAGGGCAAAGCATAAGACATTGCAAGATAGGAAACATAGCGTGAGTTAGTGACTAAGTGAATGAGTGTATTTATGTTATACTAAAAGTATTAATGTTATGTGCATGAGATTGTGTGAACTTATGACGTGATTGATGTGACAATACGGCATGTCATGATTAAGATACATATGGATATAAGATGATGATGAAATGAATGAATATGCTCATATGGCTTTTAAAGATTTGATTGATTGAGATATTGAATGAGATGGCATGAGTTGAATAAGTTATGTGGTGTAACGAAGTGGTATGATGATAAGTTACGTGGGAATGAGTTAACGTACGCAATGCTACTTTCCTTCACGGTTTGTTAGTTGTGGACGGATGGTGGGGTACGTGCAAACACTCACCTAGGTATCAGGACCAGGTTTGAACAAGTGTATGTTAGTGGTGGTTTAATACTTACCTGGGTCCTTCCTAAGTACCCCTTTAAATAGGAGGCCTTAAGATCTGTGAGCACGCCCCTCTTGTTTCGGAATGTGGTTAGTGGATATGAATGTGGCCCTGTTAAGAATCATGGGACACGTGTAGCTAGGTGCTCTCAAGGTCGGAGGGAAAAATGTTCATGAGTTCGGAAGCCGTGATGGCCTTGCCCATGTATTTTCCGTACGGCCTTTGGCCCCTTAATGGGGCCCGCTTGGGCCTAATCATGCCTGAGGTCTTTTGTTCTCCTACCTCGGCCCATAATGGTATTGGGCTGAGCATTGGGCCAGAGGAATGGTTTATAACAGTGCCCCAACTCTGTGTTTGGCTATTGGTAGCCGGGTACCGAGTTAAAAGCAAAATCCCAGACACCCGAGATGGGGAACGGTGCATGCTCCAAGCCTATTAGCCGATGAGCAGCCAGTGTATATTCAATGTAGTAAGCAAAAAACACCTCCGTGATGGGATGCCCAGGCGGTGGAGGGTTTCGAGTAATCCTGCGCCTTCCTAACCCGAATCCCCTTAAGCGTCGCATCCTTTCATGATGTGGTTACACGTGGTTGCAAGCGTGCTTCCCGAGAGGGTGCAATGAATGCTTCAGGCATGAATTACCTGTGTGCCTTCGGAAGCTTTGATGAAAAGGCATTTTCCTCCCTGCACTTTTCTTACTCCCGCACCTTTTCTTCTTCCCTTCACTTCATCATTTTCTCACTTCTGTGAAAGATTTGTGTGCACCATTGGGAACTTCGGTAGCACTTCCCCAATATCCATCATTGGAAAGCTTTGTTTATCCCCGTTTCAGGTTTGCCCTTCTTCTCCTTATCTATTCTTGTTCTTAGCTTCTTTACCTCCACCATTTTGCCATTTTCCACGTGGTGCCCTTGCCATTTTAAGGTGATTTTGCCGCTTTATATTGCAGGCTATGGTTGAGACAAGGCGACGCTCCATGATCCTTTGATTGCTAACCGTTCTACCTTTTTCTCCATACGTTGAGTGTGGACTAACATTCCCGGGGCTCACATGGCTTTCACTTCGCGTTGCGACCACGGGCGCCCCTAAACGGGAACCACCGTAGGATGTTCTCTGTCGACTTTTCAAATTCCTGGCTTTTGTGTTTCCGATCTTAGATGTGGTGGTTTCCCCTATTGTAGGTTATGGGAAAGCATGGGGTATCGCCTAAGGTCCGTCCTCCACACTTTCGCTGGAGACTATCTTCATCACTTTTCTGCGAGGTCCTCGGATCCCTCCGTTAGCGATGGGCATTACCTTTCCGTCTTCCGTCAGAATGTTTGCCTTTGCCAGAGGTCAGAGGATGAGGGGAAATATTCTTTGGAGGCCGCGGTCCTATGATAGGGTTTGCATGCGATCAAGTGATGAAGATTTCTAGTATATGTGGATATACGACATTCTCTTTGAGAAGCTAGAGTTCATCTTCCATTTTTTGGGTTCCAGGATGGCTATTCTTTGGGAAGTAAGCAGCTCCCTCACAATTGCATCCTAAAGCTAGGCCGTGATTCATGGTTTCGAGATCGTATGCGACTTCCTCTGAAGTTCCGCCATTTCCCAAGTCTTTTCTTTATCTTTCATTTCTACCAAGCCCTTAGCCCTCTTGGATTTCTTTTCGTGGTCGCATGAACAAGAAGGTTTTCGAACCCTTTGAGGAATCCCTGCATCATTTCAAAGAGTTTTATTGTAAAGTCAGGGGTTCCTCATCATAAGCCTTTCTTTGTCAGCCTTCCTCGGCTTCCGCATTCCCTTACTTCTAGACCATTGCCCCCGTTCTCCAAGGATAACCAACAACTCGCTTAATGACGAAGAGCGCTCCGTTGTCGAATTTTCTAGTCATGGAGGTTTAACCCCTTAAGCTTAAAAAGGATTTTTCGCTCTTCTCCTCAGGCCATTAAGGTTTATCTTGGTTTGTTTCTGACCTTTCTTTTCTATAATTGCATTTGGTTTGCGAGATCTAAATTCTTGTTTTGTTTGGCAGGCGAGATGGCTTCTCATTCGGAGTAAGGACTTTGCACTCGAAAGTTTTGAGGAAGAACACCTTAACTTCATGCATTTTCAGGTCAAAGCCTAGACGTCTTCGGCTCTTCCACCCCTTCCTCCGAGGATGTTAAGCAATCGAGCCCGAAAAGGTAGAAGACGGACCCCGCTATTTCCGTGGAGACAAATCTCATTTAGGGAAAGGGTCTAACTCTTCTCTGACCTAGAGGTCGTGGACCGGAGGCTGGCACAGGGGGTTTGCCTAGGACGTGAGAAGGGGCCATGCTATTTTCTGATGACTTTCCTTTTTCTTCATTCGTCGATGAGCACCTTCTTGGAAGGACCCGCGCGAGAATGCCGGACTTCGAACTTGGCGTCAATTTCCAGTGGGTCAACGCTCTCTCTCGAGCTGTAGCCCTCCTTGACACGGCGAGAATCTTGTCCTTGATCTGGCTAAGGCTAAGAAGGAGAAGGATGATCTTCTTTCCGAACTTGAGGGCGAGAAAGAGCATCTAAAATATCAAGGAGTCGCTGGGTGAATATATGAATGACAACAAGGATCTCCGTCACGGTAGAGCCTCAAGAAGGAGTTAGCCAAGCTAGAGCAGGCGGCTTGGCTGAACGAGAAGGACTCCTGACCTCCACATCTCTAGGCTTGAGGCTGATAACAAATATTGTTAGGGAAGACGAAAGAGCTTGCTACGCAGGTTACCGATCTTGGAGCTTATGCCGAGAAGACCTGGTTGACGGGAGAAGAGTTCTCAAGAGATATTTGACAACACCTTGGCTCAAGTAGGGTATTGTGCCCTAGTGTGGATTTATCGAGGTCGGGATGTTTCATATGGTTCAAGATGGTCGCATTGTTGACCTTCTGGATGATGAGCCCGGTTCTTCGTGATTAGTTTTGTTTTCCGAGTATTTTTGTTGTCACCCGCGGCGGGAATTTGTGTATACATCTTGGCTTTTTGTAGACTTTGTACTTGTTTTGTTGACAATATTAATCAATGGCGGTTTCCAACCTTATTAACTATATGTTAATGAATGACTAGCTTTCGTAGAATAACTCGAGAAACTATTACCCACGTGGTTTCGACCTCCGTTTAATGATAATGAGCCCGATCTGTTGGACAATTTCCATGCGTTTCATGGGTTAAATAAAATACCTTTATCCGACTTTATTTTGGCAGGTTTAAAATGATTTTCTAGTTTTTAACTGCAAACCATTTGTTACTCCTTAAATAATTCGCAGATTAAGCAAAAAATTGTTTATGCCTGCTGCTTTTTGCGGGTTTGAATTGTTTATGGGTTCAATGTTTTCTGCTTTAAACAATTCTCGTAGCGTAATTAGGCCTTAATTGGTATCGGGGTTATAACCACCGCTTTTTAAATAAGAAAATGAGAATTTTATTAGTATCAAAGACCAGGAGGCTTTTTGTCCGTCAGACGCGTCTTCGTCCGGCCTCGTTAACCTCCTAAAAACCTATTTGGAAAAACCCAGGTAGGAAAAAGAGTACCGGTTCCTTGAGATTTGTACATGATGTCCATACATAAAATCTCCTAGGTTCATGGCATTCCACGCCCTCGAGATCTCTCTTCCCTCCATTGTAGCGAGTTTGTAAGCGCCTTTGCCAAGCGCTGCAATGACTCGATATGGGCCTTCCCAGTTGGCCCGTCAGCTCCCTCCAAGGGGAGCAGGTCCAATGTTTGCATGGGAGGACAAGGTCACCTTGACTGAAATGTTGGTATCACTCCTTCATTGTATCGTCTTGCTATTTTCCTTTTTAGTTCCAGTTCTTGGATGTGAGCTTCTTCCCGTATCCCTTCAACTAGATCCAGCTTCTTTTCTCTGAGAAATGTTGGCGACTTTCGAGAGGAGAGGATGCGAGGCTTAATCTTCTACTTCCACTAGGATGACAGCATCGGTTCCTAGACCAATTGAAAGGGTGTCTCCTGGGTGGACGAGTGGGGTGTGGTCCTGGAGCCTAAAGAACGCTTCGAGCTCATCGCCCATGCTCCCTTTCACCTTGCTCAATCTTTTCTTGAGTCCTTGTAGGATGACCTTGTTGGCTGCTTCCAGCTGCCCATTTGCCTGGGGATGCTCAACTGAGGTGAAGTGTTGCGAGATTTTCATATCTTCCAACAACTTCCTAAACTTTATGTCCGTGAATTGAGTGCCATTATCCGTGACAATTGATTTTGAAATCCCGAAGCGAGTTATAATGTTTTTCCATACGAACCTTTTACATATGCGCCGTTATGGTCGAATGGGCTCTGCGTCAATCCACTTTGTGAAATAACGACTCCAATATTAGGTACTTCACCTGTCCCCTGAGCGAGGGAAAGGTCCTAGGAGATCAATGCCCATTTGTCATAGGGTCAGGAGGCTCGTGACTACTTTCATTTCTTCTGCGGGGGCTATGTGGAAATGAGAATGTTCCTGGCATTTCTGGAATATTTGACCAGCGTTGGCATCTGAGAGGCCAGAAGTATCCAGCTTGAGGGTTTCAAGCGAGTGCACATTTTCTTGGATGGTTTCGCGACTTCCTGACACTTCTCGTAATACATAATCGGATTGTTCCCTATTTAGGCATTTCAGCGGGTCCGCGAGCCCTTTTCTGATAGTTGTCCATCCACAATTGCATAGTACGGAGCTTAGCGAGCCACTCTTTTTGCTTCAATCGGATTGCTTGGAGGGTTCCGAGTTTGAGGTACTCAAGGACCCCTATCGCCCAACCCGGCATAGTCTCCTAGAGATTCGATCTCAAAGCCTTGCAAAATGCTTGGGTGCTTGAGGATTTTGAGTATGAGACTTTTATTGTTTCCTCCGGGTTTGGTGCTTGCCAGCTTGGACAAAATATAGCTTTGACGTTTTCTTCTGGGTATGTGCTTGATTTCGACCTTCTGAACTCGGTGGACAAGTTTTTCACTTTGTCCAAGTACCATTTTAACATCGGATCGCGAGCGATGAAGGTTCCCTCAATTTGGGAGGTTACTATTTGGGAATCGCTACAAACTCTAGTTCTAGGATACCCATATCTTTGGCCAAGTTTAGCCCGCGATGATGGCTTCATACTCCGCCTGATTGTTGGATGTGGTGAAGTCAAAATTCATGGACATTTCAATCCTGGTTTTGTTGTTCCGTTCCAACATCACCTCGGCTTCACTTCCTCCTTAGGTTAGACGAGCCGTCCACATATAAAGTCCACTTCTTGGGATCTCTTCCTCATCATTAGTAAACTCTGTGAGAAAATCTGCCATGGCTTGAGCTTTGATGGCGCTCTTGGTTCGTAACGGATGTCAAATTCTAAGAGTTCTATGGACCATCTAATCATTCATCTTGCTAGGTCCTTTCTCTGATTTGCCATATTGGCTCTGTCTTTCTTACCAAGATGTTGTGGGCTTGGAAGTACCGTCGGAATCTCCAGGCTTGAGTACTACGCAGAAGGCAACATTTTCGAGCTTTTGATATCTAACCTCGGAACCTTGCAGGACCTTGCTCATGAAGTAAACCGTCTTTATTTCCCTTCCCGCTTGATGAGTGCCACGCCTACGCGTGTCTTCTCCGACAAATAGATGACCAAACCTCTCTTTCCTCCAGTTTTGATAGGGTTGGTGGAGTGGCTAGATATTGCTTGAACCCTTGGAAAGCTTCTTCGCACCGCGGGTCTACTCAAAATTTTTCCCTTTTTGAGCAGAATCAAATAGGGGTAAGGATCTCCAAGCTAGAGGAAAGGAAACAGGATAGCGAGGCAAGCCTTCCGATGAGCTTCTGCACTTCCTTTACGCATGTAGGACTCTTTATTTCCAACAAGGCCCTGACATTTTTGGGTTGGCCTCATCCCCCGGGTGAGCATGAATCCAGAAACTTTCCAGGATCTACCGTGAAGGTGCATTTCGTCGGGTTAAGTCTTATGTTGTGGTGCGAATACATTGGAAAATTTCCTCTAAGTCCGATATCAGGTCTTCCACTTCTCTAGTCTTGACCAGCATGTCATCAATGTACACTTCTATCCTCCTTCCAAGGTGCTTGTCAAATACCCTGTTCATTAGCCGTTGGTAGGTTGACCTACGTTTTTCAAACCAAAGGGCATCACCTTGTAGCAATAATTTGCCCTTGGTGTTATGAACGCCATTTTTTCTCGTCTTCGGGTTCATGGGTATTTGGTTGTACCCTGAGTAGGCATCCATGAAGCTCAGAAATCAAAATCTAAGGATGAGTTGACTAAGCTGTCTATTGTTTGAAGTGGATACAGATCTTTGGGGCAAGCTTTATTCAGGTCATGTAATCCACGCACATGCGGAGCTTCCGTTTGCCTTTGGGACCAATACCACGTTCGACATCCATTTGGGATAAAAGAACTCTCTGATGAACCCAGCCCTGAGAAGCTCTGAGGTCTGCTCCATCACCCGCCTTGGCCTTTTCTTGCGGCATTCTTCTTTCTTCGTGCTATCGACTTGAGCTGATAGACAGAAAGATGGTGACTCATTACTTCTAGGTTTATTTCCGGCATGTCCGCGACCACGTGATAGGTTGCTTTTTCTCGGAGGAATTCAATCAACAAGCTCTTTTCTTCTAGCGGTAAATTTTTGTTGACCTTAGTTGTTCTTCCGGGACCTTTCCGATTTGGACTTCTTCTAGTTCCCCTCCAGTTCCTGGCCTGGCATATGTTTTTTGACTACACATATCCAATTCAATCATCATCATGTGCTAGGGGCTTTTTCTTGTCTTTCCTTTTCTTGGACCTGACTTAGAGGTTGGCATTGTAACATTGCCTTGCCACTATTTGACTACCTACAATCGTGATGACATTCCCTTCTTCGGACGGGAAGTTCATCACCAAGTGGGAGTGTTGAAACCACCGTTCCAGCTTGTTGATCATGGGTCGCCCAATGATCGTATTATATGCCGATGGGCAATTCATGACCAAGAAGTCCACAGGTATTGTTCTAGCTTCGCTTTGTGTTTCGATGGTGACTCCGAGCATAACAAAACCTTCCAGCTGAGCCGTGGCGCCAGAGAAACCAATTAGTTCATCCAGGTAAGATCGAGGTCAAATCTCTTAGCCCCAACTTTTCAAATGCCGGTTTAACAGGAAGTCAGCCAAACTTCCTTGGTCCACTAAAATTCCTTTCACTTCCACGTTTAGCATTATTCCCGAGATCACCATTGGGTCGTCATGGACTGGGATGAACCTGAGTTGTCCCTTTTGAGAATACAAGGTCTGGGGTCATCTTTTTGGTGGTCTGAATGTCTTCTGCACAGGATTCCACTCTCATGACTTCCTTCAGGCCCTTTTGCAGCGGACTTGAGCATCCGCCTCAAACCCCCCGTATTGTGTGTATCGTCTTTTTGCTAGCTCACCTTGATCGTCTTCCCGATGAACGTCTTCCTATTTCCTGATCTACTCCTCTTCTTTTTCGTTTGATGGCAGCCTTCTGCAGGGCTTCTGTGTGTGGATACATATTTTGCCAATTTTCCCTTTGATGAGCTCTTCCACAGTGTCCTGGAGACTCGGATCTTCAGCTTTGTGCTCGAAGCTTCCGTGGAAATCGCAAAATTTTGACTTATTTGTGCTGGCCTTCGTCCCATGGGTTGTTTGTTGAGATGCTCCGTGCTTTGTATCTCCTTATAGACTTTGCTCAAGGATACATTTAGGGGGTGTAAAGCATACTTTCCCCTAGTCCGAGCTTCTTTTTCTTGAAGGTCTCTCCTTCCTTCTAGGACTTGTTCTTCTCTTCTAACCGGACTCGCCTTCCATTTGGCCTGCTTCACCTCCTCCATGTTGATGTACTTCTCGTCTTCTTCAGGTCTCTACGTTTTTAGGTTTGGTTTTTGACAAGGATTGTGCAAAGGCTTTCGACCTCTAGCCCCTGATGAAAGCTACCAGGGCGTTTACCTTCAGCGTGGCTATTTCCAAGGTTGCTTGCTGACCCCCTACATAGGCTCTGAGACTTTCATCCGTTCTTTGCTTGAACCCCATGAAACTCGTCACCAGCTTGGGCCTACTTCGACGGCTAAAAATTGAGCCAAGAACTTGTCCTTAGGTCAGGAGATCCTGTATAGACCCTGAGGGAGTCTGCGAACCATTTTCAGCGCCACCTTCTCCAGGGAACAGGGAACGTTTAACACCTTATGGGATCCGGGATTCCGTCTAAGTACATTCCTGAACAGAATATGTCCAGGTGATTTTGTGGATCTGTGTTGCCATCGTATAGCCTAATGTTGCTTGGGGGTTTAAACCCCTGTAAAGTGTACCCCATTATGCTCTCAGAAAAAGGAGAGGTGACATCCTCTTCAGGTTTTCCATGATCCATTTCTTCGTGGATACTTCTCCGTGGTCGGGTATCACCCTCTGGGGGTCGGGAGCTCCTTTTGTTGCTTTGACCTCGCCTTTGGTGTCACAACCTTGGCGACCCTCCATTACCTTTGTCGCGCCTTCTCCAGGGTGAAGGGGTGTTTCGGTGGTGATCTCTATCATTCTGAGGTCCTACGCTGTTTGGCCTCCAGAGCTTTGAGGCATATTTCCAGCTCCTGGCTTTGTCCTCCTCTATTTGTAACCTTTCTTCTACTTGTCGGGATATCTCCTTTCTCGCACAAGACGGTCGTCATTTTCCCTTCTTCTTTGGAGCTCATTCTCCAATGCTTGTACGTGAATGACCTGGTCATGCATCATGCGAAACATGTTCGCAATGAGGGTGTCGAAGACGGCGCTTCGCTGTGATGCCCCTGACGCTCTCTACATCTTGGTGATGCTCATGCAACTCTAGCTGTGGCGAAGGCAGGGTTGGTATTTCGCGACTGGATCCCGTCATTGTATCACTGAGCACACCCGCCGTTTATTTCCTCATCCATCGTTGAAACAAGAGTCAGGATGCGTCGCCCGTCCTGCGGAGGTTGTGGATGCCCGTGTTGCCATCTTCAAGAAGGGGCCTTGCCTGGTCTTAGTTTGGCCATGCCTTTGTGAAAGCGAAGGGCCAAGTGGCTATTGTGTCCTCTACCGCACCAATGTAACGAAGTGGTATGATAGATACCTGGGAATGAGTTAATGTACGCAATGCTACTTTCCCTTCATTGGTTTGTTGGTTGTGGACGGGTGGTAGGGTACCTGCAAACACTCCACCTAGGGTATCAGGATCGAGGTTTGAACAAGTGTGTATTAGTGGTGGTTGAATACTTACCTGGGTCCTTTTGAGTACCCCTTTAAATAGGAGGCCTTAAGATTCGTTAGCACACCCCTCTATTTCGGGACGTGGTTAATGGATATGAATGTGGTTATGAATCATGACACGTGTAGCCCGACGCTCTCAGGTTGGAGGAACGTGTCCATAAGTTCGGAAGCCGTGATTGCCTTGCCCATGTGTTTTCCGCTTGAGCCTTGGCCCTTAATGGGGTCCAGCTTGGGCCCGATCATGCCCGAGGTCTTTTGTTCTCCTACCTCAGCCCATAATGGTATTGGGCCAAGCATTGGGCTAGAGGAACGGTTTATAACACGTGGCATGACTCAAATATGAGGAAATTCGGATACAGCCATCGTGCTTCTGAATTTCCATCAAATTTGAGGGACTTAAAAGAAGTATTGAAAAGAAAGATTTTATATGTGACATGCGAGACGCATTTCTCCTTACCCAGGAGAAAGTAAACCCGTAAAGGATATGGACACCAAGCCATACCAAAGCGGACAAAGTCACTAGTCTTAACTAGTTAATGCATTTCGCAAAGAGACGTGCTTCTTGTAACACCCTAATATTTAACCCCAATATGCCTAGGACGTATCAAGACTAATTATTAGTTATTACTTCTCTTTAAATTCATTTATAAAATACTTAGCGAAAATACGGTAAATTTTTTTTTTGAAATGATTTATATAGAACAAAGTGCGAGCCTTTGCGCGTAACATAAACAACGTGAAGCGGAAGAATAAATAAAACATACATAACATAAACATTAAAGAACACATCCATCATAAACATCATTTCTCATCACATTAGATAATATAGTTTAGTACATCACAATAGAAATATAACAGAAACATAAAGTCTTACCCATACTAGTGGAGAGCTTGCAATACAATGACATAAAATGAAACATGAAGACAAATACATGGAACAACCCCCAAAGATAAACACCCAACTAAGACTTCCTCCCTCTAGCCATGGATGACGCTCCTACCCATCCCTCCTGGCACATATCCAATGAACTGTGCAAACTCCGATGTGTGAAGGCGGAAGGATGGGCGAGATGCCCACGGACTAGGGCGCATCTCCTACGTCGTGCTAACCTCCGCTCATCACCCTCTCTACCCATCCCGATATCCATGGTACGGCAGGGGCGAACCCTCCGAGAAGGATGAGAAGGAAGATCCTCTGATGGTCGGTCTTCGAACATCTCCTGCGAGGCACGCACTGAGGGAAGCCTTGCACCGTTGAAGATGCCAACGGTGACGGTTCTGCCCGTCGCGGGTCGCGTCCTCTCAAAAATCATATCGTTGCCAAAGGGGAGGTCGGGGTGAATCCATAGCTGGAGACTTGGAAAGTGCGTCCCACATATGCAAAAATGCGTATAGCACAACGACCCTCGAAGTGGTAAGACTGATGGTTCGGATCGAAGTGCAGCTCCCACACGGGTGCGTCAACAAAAATCACGAACGACGCCATTCGATATCTGAAGACGTAACGGAAAGAACAGAGAGAGGGGTGAGAATTCTTACTAAAGAATCTCAGGAGGGAAATCCTCTATCCTAGTGTCATCGTTTACGTCCCAGGAACCTTGGGTTTATTATGAAAAGGTTAAGCATGCATAAGTTCATTATGAGGTTTTCACAAAGGAAATTATCCAAGGCCCGTGTCTTTTATAATGGTTCTTAATGCATGTATGCAACATAATATTTCATGGATGCATGGCAGCACTTTAGGTAAATCAAACAATAATTCAAACAACATTTGAGTGGCATGAAACTTTTCTTTGAACATCTTTCCTTTTCTCATACTTGTGACACCAATAATATAGTAACCGCACCCCTTAAACTAGGCTATGAGCTCATACCTTAACTAGTCGTCACTAGTTCTTACTTATCCTCTTGATAAGCGAATCATAAACATAATCATAATCATCATAATCCCGACTCCAGAGTACGGGTAGGGGGCCTAAGGATCACCCATCATGGGACTTTTTCCATCTTCAAAATGTATCGACTGGTTAAGACCAACGACTTTGTCCGCTTTGGCAGGCTAATGTCTATGCCCTCACGTTTTACCTTCTCCTCACCTAGCAGAAGTACGTCTCGGTGTGTCACCTTAAACATCATGTACTTTCATCCTTCGAATCGCATCGACGGTTAAGACCAGCGACTTTGTCCGCTTTGGATGGCTCGACGTCCATACCCCCACGGTTTACTTTCCTTACCTAGTAGGAGAAATGCGTCTCGGCATATAACTTTAAACTTCATATTTCTCAAAAATTTCTTTTGTCCCTCAAATTTGACGGAAATTCAGTGCATAACAGCTACTCTTCGAATTTCCTCAAATTTGAGTCATGCCACATAATTTCAGTCACATGCATCATTTTCATGGAACTTTCTCATTGCAATAACTTTCTAGTTCACATGAGCATATTTCTCAATTTCATTCATATCTTTGAAACATTATGCATCTCAAACACAACATTTCATCATATCACCAAATCAAATTATGCACATAAAGTTTCATGCTCAAGGAACTTAACATAATCACATCATCATAAGTGTGCACGAGGTTCATCATCATAATTATCTCGGCCTCCTATCTCATAGTATCTTATGATGTGACCCTTACGGGTCTTAAACTCATATTTCATCATTCTAATCCTCACTAAGGATTTTTATAACACCTAAGGGATCATTACTTAAAATTCTCACTAAGTTTTAGGCACACTTAAAATTCCAAACAACATTATGTAGTTTGGGCCAAAAATATCATATATTTACGGGTCTTAGAATCTCCGTTCTTGACCCTTTTTATGATCCGTCTTCGCCTAAGGCTTCATAATCAATCCCTAAACCAATTATGAGGGATTCCTAGGCATGTTTACTAAGTTATAATTCACTTTTCCTCAATTTAGCTTTGCTGGACAGAATCACATTTTGCCATGTCTAAGTGTGCTAGAATTCCTATTTTAAGTCCTTATCATCACCTTAAGCTTAGTAATTAATACCTAATCATTTATGAAAGGTTTTTATGCATATCCTACTGATTATGAACCATTTACACTTGAATTAATTATGCTGGAACAGAATTGCATTTTTGTGCATTAAGGTGTTCTAGAATTCTCATTCTTGATCCTTTTAAGTTACTTATTCTTTTCTAACTTCTCTAAATCGATCCTCCCTTCACTCAAACATAATTTTACACATTTTAACACCTTAGAACAACATTTTTACAGCAGCCAATCATGAAGGGCAGAACCAAATCATAAGCCCATAAAATCACATAATCTTGTAAATTAAAATGCATACAAGTTACTAGTTTTCTCTTGGAATAATTCTAGGGATTCAAAACTCTTTTAGAACTCAAATCCTTTCATTAAAATCATGCCTTTACACATAAGGTCAGTAGCTAAATTAACTTGCTTGCAAAGTAGTTTTAAAGTATATAATTTTATGCATAATGTTGCTTAGGTGCTCCTAAGCTTGGAAAAATTACAAAACACAAACTATGGACACTTGTGATTAGAGGAACTCATATTAAGTCCATCATCATCACCACAAGGCCGAAATGGCTTCTTTAAGAATGCCAATATTTTCTTGAAAACCTTACATAGGATACTTGGGCAAGTCTTTGAGCTCTAGGAGGCTTAGGTGATGACATAAACTTTAAACATGATATGCACTCATTTTATTCTTCATTAGAAAGTAAAGTGAGAGCATAAAATAAATATGGGATGCAACCTCTTTATTATCTTTAAGGTTAAGTGATGACTTGAAATGTAAACATGAGATGCAAGCTTGAAATTTAAACATGATAGTGCAAGTCCAATTAATTAGTCTTGAGAACTTAGTGATGACATCAAAATAAACATGCTATGCAAGGCATAAAGTAAACATGAATGCATCTTATTTTAGATCTTAGCTAGAGCTCTTTGCAAGACTTTAAAGGAATAAAACCTCAACCCATTATGTATCATAAGCAAGCTTTAGAGTTCTTAGCACCTAGACTTCAAGGAAGTCTTAAGGTTTGAACTTCATCATCAAGCTTAAGAAAATAAATACAAAGCTCAACACTTTGTCCAAATAAAACACATAAGAACTAAGTCATATTCTTTATTTTATTGCTCATGGGCTTCAATCTAGAGTAAAACTCTTAGAAGGCCGACCAACTTTAAGGTTGGCAAGGGTAAGCTTAGAGCTCTTTGAAAACTTGGGATTAATTTTCTTTATCAAAACTTTTGTGATCTACTTTTCATTTTAGCAAACCTTGTTCAAACAAAGCTTTGAAATCATCCAAGAAAAAGGAAGAGAAAACCGAAACCTTTGAGGAAGAAAGGAAAGGAAATTCGAAAGCATAAGCAAGGAAAGAGAAAAACACAAGCATGTATGGTCCAAGACCAAGTTGTTTCAAGCTTTAGAGGTTTCTCACAAGACATCATCAAGTCTTTATCTTGAAACCTCATCATCAAGCTTATGTTATTTTCATAAAATGGCCTCTTGGCCAAAAATGAAGAAAGGAAGAAAGGAGTTTGAACCAAGAGAAAACTAGAACTTTCTTTAAGGAAAACAAGTAAAACTTTTAAAACAACCCCTACCTAAGGAAGTCTTTGAAATGGAAGAAAGAAAGCTTGATTCTTGAAGAGTTTGAGAAGACAAAATCTCCTCTTGGATGTGATGATGGATTCGGCCAAGAAGGAAGCTCAAGGAAGATGATTTTTCCTTGAGTTTCTAAGCTTGGGAATGGAAAGTTTAAGTGTTTGAGGGATGGTTTAAGGTGAGGTAGTGGTGGTTTATGGTTGTTTGTGGTGGTTTATGGTGGTGGCAAGGTTCTTTAAGAGGTAGAAGAAAATGAAGAAGATGAAGAGAACTTAGAGAGAAATTGCAAGAAAAAGCAAGAGAACTAAACTTAGCAAAGCTTCTAAAGTGTAACCAAGTTCATCCAAGCTTGGTATTTATAGAAAATTTGCAACAATGGAGGCTTCCTTGGTGCATGGCCGACGGCCAAAATGGAGGAAAAAGGAAGGAAAATATCTCTTACAAAGTATGGGCAAGGCATGGGCAAAGCATGGTGAGGTATGGGCAAAGTATGGGCAAGGCATGGCTCTTTGAGTGATAAATCAAGCAACATGTGGCACTTTTCTTTGGCCAAGAATTCGGCCAGATTTGGGACAGCCAAGGGGGAATTAATTTGCTCATGTAATTGTGGTTTAGTGATGTGTTTAGGTGTTTCTTTGATTAAGGTTTTGGTTAGGAGTTGTAAGAAAGTGTTTAGGTGAGGTAATTGGGTAATTAAGGTTGTTCAAGACTTGATTAGGGAGTGGTCTTACTAGATTAACAAATTAAATTCATTTTCTTAGTCAAATGAGGTATGGCACAATTCCTTAATTTAAGGAATTGGAGAGAGAAAACACTATTCAAGATTCCATGACTAGGAATCTTGAATTAAAGAATGCAATTAGAGTTTAACTAAGCAATCTTAGGTTCTAATTAACCTTAATAAATTATTTTGACTCTAGATTAATTATCGAAATAAATTAATCTTCGATTAGAGCCTAATATTGCTTAGGTTTGCTTAATTGCGTCATTAGGCTCACTTGGACACGTTCTAGGGGTAAAATGGTAATTTGCACTAACCCTCCGGACTTTCTGCTCAACTAAACATCAAACATTGCTCATAAACATCATTCTAAACTTCCTGGAAGTTTGGGTCAAACGGCACCTTTTACCCGTGTAGACACAGGAGGGTATTTTGGTCATTTTGAGCCGAAAGTTTAGAAAATGAGGTTTCTCCTCAATATCATTCTTAACAGCATAATCCCCTTCAAACATCGAGTTGACCCATTCGAGGTTGCCGGGCAACTGTCCTTTAATTTCGGTAAAATGACCTTAGGGCATTTCTCATTTGTACTTAAAGATAAATTCGTTACACTTTCTCCTGCTACGATGAGGAGAAGGTAAAACCGTCAGGGCATCGACATTAGCCTGCCAAAGCGGACAAAGTCATTGGTCTTAACTAGTTGATGCATTTCTGAGAAGGAAAAAGTCCCATGATGCTACCTTAGGCCCCTACCGTACTCGGGAGTCGGATTATTGTGATTATATTATGCTTATCAAGAGGATAGGAAACTAGTGACGACTAGTTAAGGTATGAGCTCATAGCCTAGTTTTAGGGGATGGTTACTATTTTTGATACCTTGATGTCACAAGTTTGAGAAACGTGAAAGATGTGAAGCATCTTGCTTATGAAAGAGAAAGGTTTTCATGAGAAGTATATGCCACTTATATGATGATGAAATATTGATGACATGTTTTATTGGTTTGCTTGCATAAAGTATTGCCATGCATTCATGTTTTGCTATGCTGCATACATGCATTAAGATTCATCATAAGAGACATGGACCTTGGATAATTACTTTTATAAAACCTCATAATGAACCTTTGCATGTTACACCTTTTCATATTAAACCCAAGGTTCCTAGGGACGTAAATGATGATATTAGGATAGGAGGTTTCTCTACGAGATTCTTTAGCAAGATTCTCACCCCTCTTTGTCTCTTTCCATTACGTCTAAGATCTAATGGCGTCGTTCATGATCTTCGTTGATATGCCGATTTGGAAGGTGCACTACGACCCAGCATTAACCATATCATTTCGAGGGTTAATGCGTTGTTCGTATTTTTGCGTACATGGGATGTTTTTTCACGCATCCAGTTCTAGCTTTCGCTTCACTCCTACCTCACCATATGGCGATGACTTGATCTTCGAGGACTCGACCCCGCGACGAGCGACCGCGTGCCCACCCTTTGGCTTCTGCGGTGCTACGACCCCAGATGTTCCCGCTTGAGGCATTCAGAGACGATCCATCAGAGAATTCCCCTACCCACATCTATTCAGGGATCTGCCCTTACAGTTCCCATGGACATCAGGAGGGGCAGCAGGACACCACGGATCAGGTAGCTCGACACCAAGATGTGCCCACGTCGAGGAGGTCACGTCTATCCACCTTTCCGTTGCACACACCCTAGGAGCTCGCTTGCTCATTGGGTACATACCTTCGAGGGATGAGGATCAGTGTCACCAGGAGTTTTCGAGGGGGGTAGCTATAGCTTGGGTTTGATCTTTTGGGGCTCCCCTATACTTGTTGTTTATGTATTTCCTTGTTATATGTGCTGAGCTCTGCCCATTCTTATAAGGGTATGACTTTATGTTTTTATATTTCCGTTATGTATCAAACTATGTTATTTAATATATTATGGCATTTGTTTCTGAATGGATGTGTGCCTTATTACTTTCAGTTGTATGTTTTAATCCTTTACGCTTTACGTTTCGCTCATAATACACGCGACGGCTCGATTTTGTTTTACATATTTCAAAAAAAAATATACCTGATTTTTAAGTAGTTTTACAAACGAGTTTAAAGGAAGTAATAACTAATAATTAATCTTAATACGTCTAGGCATATTGGGTTAAATATTAGGATGTTACACCAGAAGTCTTAGTTTTTCTACCCTATCAAGTGTACATCTAAAATCATACAAAAATTTAGGGTTAGACTTCAAGATGTCCTCAATGCCCTGGAAAATTTTAGCCCAAAATTCAATCATTTGTTATGGTAAAAAAGTTAGACAAGATTGGTACTACAAGCAGGATGGGCTTGGTAGCAACCTTGACCCTATTAGTTTTCAAGTTTTTAAATTAGCAAAAATGCTTAAGAGATTTCAAGAATATTTTTGGAAATACTTCCATATGTTGGCTTCATTATATAAAAATTTTAGCCCAAGATCATGTCTCTAAATCTGAGAAAAATCAAAACAATTCACTTGCTTGCTTAAAAATGGGATTTCCAACAGGATGACTCACAACTTCTTTTGAGAAAAAGAGTTTTGAACAATAACAAAACACTCCACCAAATTAAAAACATTAATATCTATATATAATCAATCAATAAAACTAGAAATTCCAAGCTCAATCAATCAGAAATTCTAGAGTAAATTTTTGAAGAAAATGGGTGAATAAAGCCCTACTTGAATCTTCAAAGCTTCTTTCCTAGAGCAATATTTACGAAGTGCTTTTCTTCATTCAAAACCCTTCCAAACAGCCCTTGATCCTCTCTTTGGCAGTGATATATGATGGCTCAAAGTGAAAAATAAGTGATGGATTAAAATTCTAATCGATTAGATTTGATGATTATGAGGAGTAAATGAAGTTTAGTGAAGGAAGCTTATGATTTTAGTGGCTTTGAGCTTTAGATTTTGAGACTATGGAAACTAGGTTTAGGGTTTGGTAAAGAAGAACATGAAGGCGAAAAGGGAATGGTTTGGTCAAACTTGGAGGAAGGAAAATGATAAGGTTTTGATTTTCTTTATGTAAGATATGTAATAAATCTTCTACCACAAATGATATATCTTACAATAGAACTTAATAATTTTATATGGTTGTAATTAAATCTTGTTAAAGACAATGGTGTGGCCAAATCCTGGCCATACACTTGTCAGTGAGGTGGCATAGATGTAAGAAACTGCACGTCGACATTTTACCACACGGTGAAAATATCATACCCGGAAAATAGATATTGCTTGAAATTAAATTCTAGGCCTAAAATCTTCATTTCTAACCATTTCTAACCTTAACCTTATATTTTCTCAATCTTTCATCTCCTAGTTCAAATTTAGGGTTTTATATGTCCCATGGGCCTTTGGGGCCCATAAGGTGATTATTCACGTTTTTTTTTTCAACACATCCATTGGGTCGTCCTCATTATTTCTATCTGTCATTTTTTAAATTCTCACTAATAAAGTTCAAATTAATTTTTCAAATAAATTTTTCGGTGTTATACTATTCCTATTGTGTAATACCCTAATTTTAAATAAAAAGGTTAGAAACTCTTATTTTACTAAAAAAGGGTGTTAGTTACCCTTATCTATCACTCCTGTCTTTAATTTCACTAAGTCTGATCCTACACGTCCTTGAAGAGCTATAAAATATAACCACATTCTAGGATCAAAAGTCCCGTATTGTTCCCAAAAGGAAAATAAGATCAAGAATGATTTTTAATGAATTTTATGAAACATTTAAACATTTCGTTTTAACCCACAAGTTTATAAAATCTTAAAAATTCCTAAATTTGAACTAGAACCCAAAATTTGGATTTGAATTTGTTAGAATTTTAATTTTTATGATATTTTATTTGAATCAAATGGGGGTTACGTCCTTATTTATATTTATGTTTTAAAGTTAATGGAGAGTAAAATAAATAAGAACATTAACATAAAATTATTGAGACAACCCATATGCCAAAATGACCCAAAGGTGCTAAACCAGGTTTTACCTCCACCACTATAGTGGTCCTAGAGTAGTCACAAAAGGTGTTTGGGTGCGTTGGCATCCAGCATACTGCCATAGTGGTCCCTTTGTTGTGCGATCACCCCAACTAAAGTTTCTTGACTGCAGTGTCCCTGAGCCCATGAATAGTGCGGGACATCACCTTTTCCTCCACCCTATCAAACCCTCCCTCACTCATAAAAACACGATCCAAATAGAAATCCTCCCCAAAATCTCTCTTCTACATATTGTCTCTCAACTTTACTCAAATCCATCATTCCCAAGCTTTAAGGTGAGTATATGTTCTAGATTATGTCTTAATTCTCTCCTTTCTTTCATAATCTTAGGTTAGGCTTTGTTATTTCTCTCATTGTTGTCAAGTGGAGATTTTCTCCCAATGTTGTTATGGTTGATCTAGAGCTAACTAGAGAGTAATAGAGATTAATTTAGAGTTAGGTGGTTATTGTTACAGACATTGGTGTTTTGCTCCCTAAAGATCAGTTGGTGTTGTCACCATCTCTTCCTCCCCTCCAAGTGAGTGGATTCAATCATGTGACATTTATTTTGGTCATTAGAGTTATTTTCCTTACATTGTAACATTATTGCATGATTTTAGAGACGATTCTAAAGAGATTATAAATTATTATTGGTTTTGTCAAGTTTATGAAATTATGATTTTCAAAGAGTATGAATTATATATTTTAAAAGACTCATGGGACCATTTGTTGCTAAAATGACTTTTAATAAAGAGCAAGATTATGAATATGATTATATTAGAGATTTGTGAGTTACCTTGATGAGTTCAAGAGTAGAGCATGTATATATGATAGAGTTTAAACCAAGAAGAGTTTAACAGAGAGTTTGAGAGAAAATAAATATATTGAGCAAGGTATGATTTCAGAGTTTTCATAATTTAGAACCCTATTGGTTTTGAAGTATGATATTAGAATTATCTAGTTATGAAAATATGCTAGCTTGGGATGATTTAGGAATTCAGTCAGAATGATTTTAGAGCACAAGATCTTCCCTGATTCCTAATAGTTGGCATCTACATACTTTGTGGGCCTTGGAAATCACAATGTCCACAAATGGGTAATCCCTTGGACATGATTTTATGGTCATAGGTATGGTTAGACTGTCAAAGTTATGTGAATCCAAAGCTCTTATGATACTAAGTTTTTAAGAGTTTTCATAAACTAAGAAACATAGAATTTCAGTATTATTGATTTTATTTGTTTTCAGTGGAGTTATGTATGCTGAAGTTTATTAAATAGAGTCACAATTCATGTTTATAAGGTAGTCAACCTTGGTACATCTAACTACCAAGGAGGCAGTATACCAAGCAGCCATAGAGGCAATCCCCTTTAAACAACCATGGAGGTAATATTATTAAACAGCCATAGAGCAAGCTTTTAGAGACCAGAAGTTCAGGACCTAGTGAAGTACCCATAGAATAAAGATAATCATGAACAGCTATGACTTTTCATATATATGTGTGTGTATATGCGTGTGTGTATGTGTGTGTGTTTACCAAGTTCAGAGGTGCTTATGGTTTTGTTTCAAAATGTTTATATATATACATGTATAGAGTTGTTTTAGAGTTTGTTTTATTATTATTGTTGTTGTTGTTGTTGTTGTTCTTGTTGTTGCTATCCCATGAAAGGGGTATCAGGTGAGAATTCACTTACGAGTTGTGTAATAAAACTTGCCCCTCTTCTCTTCCTTTTCTCACACATATAGGTGTAGCTCAAGATCCTCCTCTTCCTCCCCTCAGGGTCCCTGGGCCACATGCATATATATATGTTCATGTTTTGCTTTTTGTATACCATAATTTCTTGTATTTAAATGATATAGCATTTGTGGTTCTTTTGTAGTGAGTAACTCGATTGATTTATATTACAAAAGTTTCAGATTTTATTTGCGGAAAAGAGTTATTCAGTTTCTTTACAAGCTAACTACGGAGATTGATTATGATTTAAATTTGTTTTTATGAATAAAATATACATATAGCTTGGCGCAACGATCATAAGGCTTTCGTGTGGATGAGATTCCTCACATGCCTATCACGATCCAAGTCGGATCGTGACATGTTAGTCCAAGGCATTAGGTGATAAACCACCCCTTGATTGTAATTACTCAAGTCATCTAATGGCACAGACACACCACAAGCACTTATTCAGGATTTATATTATGCAATATGCATAGGATGAACATTGGTGCTCAAAGCCTTAAAATTTTTCATGACCTTAGGCACTTTCCCTTTTTTTGTTAGATTAAGATTTACACAAATTCCATCCACCACATGGACAATACCACAAGCACACAACAAATAATTTATTCCAAAAAAAGCCATAAAGAAAAATAAAATGAGGTAAAAACTTAAACAAAGATTAAAGAGATTTTAACTAAATAGTTATTCAAAAGGCATAAATAATGGTAAATTAAAATAGTGTTAGCAAAACTTTGACATCTATCACAACAAATAATTAAGTGCCTAATTTAATTAATTGACCCAAAAGAAAAACAGGTAAGACATCATATGGAAAAAGTGACATGTATTAACAACTAATGGCTAGACTCCTAAAAAATAAAATAATATAAAATCAAGAAAAAAGTAAAAGGATAGCAAAGTACTCCCCAAATTTTGATTGACATTCATGACAATTTCATATGGGTCTAATAGCTTTAGGCACTTGACATATCCTCTTGATTTCATCCACTGTGACCTCAGCCTCCAAATGTGCTCCTCATGATAAGAAAATATTAAAAACCATTACCATAACACACTATTTGGGAATTACTCATGACATAACCTAACTATAGAAATAAAGTAAAGAAAACATAACAAGGAAAACATAAAAATTTGGGATACCTCCCAAAAAGCATTTGTTTATAGTCCCAGCTAGATTGTGTCCCTTGCTTCATGTTTTGTCCCAATAGATGGAGATGCCAGCAATGTTAACTTTTCCTATAGACCAATGCATTAATTTCATGACCTTTTGGTCTAAGAAAGGAATTTCAATTGTTCCAACCTAAAAGCTATCACCAAGATCCCATCTCTTGGTGGAACTTGCTTGATGTGTCTTTCCCATGTGAGGTTCGCTTGACATCTATCTAATAATATTGAGCTTCCTCAACTGGGGAGTCCATTGATTGAAAAATCTTAAAATTCATATTCTCTTCTTGGACTCTCAATGTCAACTCTCCCTATAAGCATCTATCAGAGTCTTACTAGTTGCCAAAAATGGCCTATAAAGGATAAGAGATATCTCAGCATCCTCTTCCACATCTAGAATGAGAAAATCTGCAATGAAGATAAATTGCTGCCTTCACAAGGACATTCTCTACAAGGCCATATGGATATTTGATGGATCAGTTTGCTAGTTGTAAGGACACCATAGTAGACTTCACTTCTTCAATGCCCAATTTCTTCATCATAGAGAGAGGCATTAGGTTGATACTTGCCCCAAATCATAGAGTGCCTTGTCAATGGTCATGCTACCAATATTGCAGGTATGTATAGAGAAACTCCCAGGATCTTTTAGCTTTGGTGGAAGTTCTTTCTAAATAATGACACTATATTTTTCAGTTAGAGGGTAGTCTCATCTTTCTTTAATTTTCTCTTTCTAGATAAGAACTCCTTCATGAATTTGGCATAGGATGACATATGCTCCAATGCCTAAACAAATGGATATCAATTTGCAACTCCTTGAACACTTCCATGAAACATAAGAACTGCTCCTTTTTCTCCTATTTGATCAGTCTACCAAGATATAGGACTTTGAAATGTGAGTTGTCCTTCAGCTTTTCCCACTTGCTTGGCTCTTTCTCAACTTTCTTTTCTCTCTAAACTCCTTTTTCTTTCTCAATCACTTTTTCTTTTTGGCTCTCCTCCTTCAGTTTCCAACTAGCTCCACCACCTTCCCACATTTTAATAAAATTGACATGCATGCACATTGGGATTAGTAATGGTGTCACTTGGTAGAGTATTATGTGATCTCTATAAATTGGACACTTGTTTGGAAAGCTCTCCAATCTGGACTCCAAATTTATCATGCTTGCAATATTTTATTGAGCAAGCTTTTCTATTGCCAATTCCCAATTAGGCCTTGTTTCCCTTGGGAATGTAACACCCCAAAGTTTATTTCAAAAATTTTACTTGAACTTTATTAGCCAGAATTTCATAAATTGAATAAAATTAGTTTTGATAAAAATAGTTTGGTGAAAAAAGTGAATAGTGACCATGGAAGCCCTGTAGGCCAATCAAGACCACCAAAACCTCAAAATTGGGATTTGGAGATGTCCAAGACTGAGAAAATATAAAATTAAGGTTAGTAAGGGTTAGAAATAAAATTTTAGACCCAAAATTTAATTTCAGGTAATATATGTTTTGTGGGTACGGTATTTTACCCATTTAGTAAAATATCGATGTATAGTTTCTTACATCAAATGAGTCTTGCAAACAAGCTTGCCACCCAAGGTGACAAGTATGTGGCCTAGAAGAAGGCACACTATAGCATTTATAAAGAACCAATAGGAGCATTACAAAAATTTCAATATTTATCTTTAATAAAAACTTTTTCACAATGGAAATTATGTGTACATTATTGTAACATAAACAAAATCAAAACTCACCATTTCCTTTCCTCCCAAGTTCGGGCAAGCATTCCTTTTAGCCCATTCCATTCTTTTCTTCATCAAAACATCATAAACTCACAAAAAACCTTAAGCTATAATATCAAGCATCCATAGATTTTAACACAAACTATGCACTATCTCTTGATATACCCAAATCAACTCTTTATAAGCAATCCTCATCTCACCATACCATCAATTGAAGTTGTTGTTCTTGTTGTGTTAAGAGAGGATTTGATTGGTTTAAATCAAAAAATTGGGTGTAAAGCTCTTAAAGAAAGCCAAGAACAAGAACAAGAGCTTCCAATAGCCAAGTAGGGTTTTCTTTAACCTCTTCTTTATTTCAAACTAATTTTGAAATTTATTTGAATGATTTGGCTTAAGATTTTTAGTTTTATTGAATGTTTAGACATAGATATTGATGTGTTTAATTTGGTACAATGTTTGGATGATATTAAAAAAATGCTTTTTCTCAAAATATGTTGTGAACTATGTTGCTAAAACTCAAATTTTAAGCAAGTAGCATACTAGATTGGCTGAACAAATGATGAAACGTCTATGATTTGATTTCATTGATAATATTGATGATGTTATGCATATACAATGGTGAATGTTTGAGACTAAAAGAATTGACAGATGCTCTATGAGTTAGAACTGAGATTATATGGTGAATGTTTGAGACTGAAAGTATTGACAGTAATGCTCTATGAGTTAAAATTGAGATTATGAGTAATATGTGTGCACATGTAACTAAGATGCATATATAATCGAGATGGATATATGGTTGTGATGCTTGTATATATGTCATAGAGCATGAAGATGTTATGTGCATATAAATGTGAATACTTTTGACAATTGCTTACACGAATGAATATGTCTTATTGGGCCAGGGAGGTTTGCTCTAGGGAGTAAACTTGACTACCCTTAAATTGAGTTGGAGAAAACTTAGCTAGGAATATATATGTGTCAATTGGAGAGAAAATCCAAGGATTATATATAGGAATGAGCTCAAAAGATCTGTGTGTGAATTGGAGAGAAAATCCAAGGATCATGTATAGGAATAGGCTCAATCCTTAAAATCAGTTATTACCCAGGAGTGGATAAGCCACCATAGTCAAGGGTTAAAACTAGTTAGAGTAATAATTGTCCTAAGTAGTCTTCTATGTTATGTGCTGAGTAAAAGAATCAGAGATCCCTTCTGGATGTTAAGGGCATGGAAAGATGAGATCTCCTTTGGTATGTCAAGGGCATGGAAAGTTAGGAAAGATATGATCCCCTTCAATGTACCAAGGGCACGCAAAGATAAGAATGATGTATATGAGATCCCTTTGACATATCAAGGACACATAAAGATAATTTCACTAAATATCATTGAATTTTTCATATGCATAGCCGGGGAAGGTCATCCGTTAGGGAGTAAACCTGACTACCCTTAAATTGAGTCAGGGAGAAAACCTGGCTAGGAATAATCAATGGAGAGAAAATCCTATAGAAGTGAGCTCAAAGATCTGTGTGTGAATTGGAGAGAAAATCCAAGGATCATGTATAGGAATAGGCTTAATCCTAAAAAGCAATATATTACCCAGGAGTGGATAAGCCACCATAGTCAAAGGCTAAAACAAGTCGGAGTAATAATTGTCCTAAATAGTCTTCTATATTATGTGCTAAGTAAAAGAATTAAAGATTCCCTTCGATCTATCAAGGGCATGGAAAGATGAGATCCCTTTGGTATGTCAAGAGCAAGGAAAGATAAGAAAGATATGAAATCCCTTTCGATGTACCAAGGGCATGCAAAGATGAGAAATGTATATGAGATCCCTTTTGACATATCAAAGACACATAAAGATAATTTCACTAAAAATCATTGAATTTTTCATATGCATATGCATATTTCATTAAATTATTTGTCTATAATGAATTACTATAATGTTGAGTATTATGACATATGTATTAAGTGATTGGATACTAAGAGGAACCCACTTCGGAAGGATGATTTTTTAACTTTAAAATGAACCTTTAATATGTGTTGTATGATCACATTTTCTTAATTAACCGAAGTAGCTAGGATGATAACAATGACATGGATTTTCATTATGTATTTTTGGAGATGCCCCACTAAGAATTTTAGGATTCTCACCCCTATGTTTGTTTGTGTAACATCTTCCCATGTACAACCTCCTCCTTAAGTCATGACATCATATTCGAGAGTTGTTACTTATAAATTTGTGGACCTTTTTTAATTATTTCTAGCAAGAATTGACTGGTGTAGTAACTAACTCATGGTCCTATCAAAATACATATATAGCAAGGAAACAAAGTATTTATTTAGTACAAGTCAAGTACAAAAGGAAGCTCTTATATGAGCTTTAGTACACATTTGTTCTTCACTACATTTACATATACATACAACTAAGTACAACATAATAAAAACACTAACTACTAAACTAATGACATCTGATTCCTTATGTGTAGCATCCTATAGTTCTCTGATCAACTGAGATGACACAGAAACACATAGGGGTGAGAATTATACAATTCTCAATAGGGTATTTCCCCAAATACCCAATCATAATGTCATCATCATCATCCCAGCCACTTCGGTTTATTAAGAAAAAGGTGGTCATGCAATTTATAATAACAGTTCATTTTTAAGTTCCAAATCATACTTCCAAAGTGGGTTGTTTTTAAGAATCAATTACTTTGTACACATTTATCATAAGCTCATAATCATAATAAATAATGTCAATTAAAATGATTCAATATGATACAAATATGTATATACCAAAGATCGGAAATTATCTTTAATTGCCCTTGATAAATTGAAGAGGACCTCATCTATCTCTATTTTCCTCTTCAATCGAACAGAATCCCATTTCCCTCTATTTGCCTTCGACAAGTCAAAAGGATCTTATGTTTCATTATTTGCCCTTGATAAGTCAAAAATGATCTCATGTTTCTTTATTTGTCCTTGACAAGTCAAAAGGATCTCATGTTTCTTTTGACTATAAAACTTAATTCAATATATCATTCACTTTTCTTTTTCCAATGCATGCATAAAACACACACAAGCGTTCATTCACAATGTAATTTTCATTTATGCCTCATAAATCAATCTTTAATTGTCTAGCATGTGTTCATGTGTCACAAGTCACATGGCCACATAGTTAACATCAAGTATTCATGTCATACTAGAACCAAAATGCCATTACTTCATCAATTCAAAGCATTGTTGCATTTCCAGCATAATGGAGATTTCACATGTTCATAGTACAATTTATTTACACATCAAAAAATCCATTAAGAGGCTATAAAAATTCTCAAGGATACTTCAATGTGTCCACAGGTTCCATAAAAATTTCAAAGGAAAAAAGTTCTCTAATTATGTTAAAAAAATTAGATAAATTCTGTCGAAACCACTTAACCTCAACTCAAAACCCAAAATTCATAATTTTTAACCCTAGCAAATGATTGAATCAATTCAAAATAAAAATTAGGGTTGGACTTCAAGATGTTATCAACATTCTGTAAAAATTTCAAAGGAAATCATTTGTTATGTTAAAAAAAATTAGCAAAATTCACACTTCAAGACCAGAAATTCAGGACACACATATATAGACTCGGTTCATGATTTTTTTTTAGCAATTTGAGTCTTTATCATGCTCCAAGAAAATTCTTAGAGTTGCCTTAGGATGTTAGCTTCAAAATATAATTTTTATAGCTCATGAAAATATCCACAACTATACTAGAAAATTCATGAACAAATACTGCCTGTTGGAAAATCGAAAATCCAGGCATGGCTCAAAATATCTTTTCACAAAAATGATTTTTAACATCATCCAAACATACCACAAAATTCATACATCAATATCCATGCATTATCAACCAATACCATCAAAAATTTTGACCTAACTCAATCAAAAATCATCAGAATAAATTTGAAGAGAAAAGGCAAAGAAAACCCTACTTTGCTCTTGAAAGCTCTTGTTCTTGTTCTTAGCTTCCTTCAAGAGTTCTCTACCCAATTCTTGATCTAAACCTCTCAAATCCACTTGAAACACAAGTAGGAACAGGAGCTATCTTGATGATATGATGGGGTAAGGGTTTGTTATAAGGAGTTGATTCAAGTTTTCAAGAGGTAGTTTGGGTTTGTGATGAAACATGTGGATGCTTGATGTTGTATCTTAGAGTTTTAAGCTAAATCTTGGTATGTTGATAAAGAAGAAAATGAAAAGAATGCTCAATGGAGGTATGCCCGAACTTGAAGGAAGGAAATGGAGAGTTTTTTTATTTTCTTTTATTTCCTTTAAGATAATGTACACATTAATTATTATGAAATTGTTTTCTTTGAAGATAAATATTGTAATTTTGTGTAATTCCTATTGGCTTGTTATAAAGGTGAAATGGTGTGGCACATCTCAAGCCACACACTTGTCCTCCTTAGGTGTCACTTTATACTGCAAGCTTCTTATGGTGTAAAAACTACACACCATAATTTAATCGAACGAGTAAAAACTACCTAAAAACAAATATTACCTAAATTAAATTTCTGATCTTAAAACTTTATTTCTAACCATTCCCAACCTCAACCCTTTCTTTAGTCCTGGGCATTTCCTGTCCCAATTCTAAGGTTTCACTATCTACGGCCTTAGCCCTCAAGTTACTATTCATTTTTTTTTTCAAATCCATTGGATTGTCCTCATCATTATTGAAATTGTTAAATTTTTGAAATTACGACTAACAAAGCTTAAATTAATTTTTAAATAATTTTTAAGGTATTACAGTTTGTGTTCCCATATCGTCTCCAAGATTTCTCAAGAGAATGATAAGGCTGCTACTAAAAGTTCAATACTTGAAGTCCCTGATAAATTCTATTTTGCTATGTGTATATACAATTGTAAATATATGAGAAGATAGATGTATTGTAAGGCTTATAGAAGAGCCTCGTCTTGTATTTGACTTATATTCGATAAAAATGTTGTTTCTTTGTTATGTATTTTAGTAGAATTATGAATTAGTTATTGTACGAATCAATCGAATATGCTATAGATAATTAAGAAAAGTACGCTAATTTATAAGTAACAATTCCCGAGTCTAATGTCATGGCTTAAGGATGATGTTATACTTAGGAGGTTGTTACAAGGAGTACTTTGATATGGTTCCATATTCCCTTGATTAGCCCAGGAGAAGTTAGGATGATTACTCCACCCTAGGTTATGTGTTAAAATAGGGATTATTTTGATACCTATGTAGTTGTCCTATATAACTCACTTGTGCTAGTGGGTTTTAAAATCTGGAGTACAGTTTTCAGCATTGAATGATGGAGTACAATTGTTAGTTGTATCTTACTTTTTCAATTGTGCATGTTGATTATCTACTGGGTCATGGTTGTGATGGCTTGAGTTAGGAGCTTAGTCTAAGCCAAAAACACCTCAATTGTGTCTACTTGGTATACTCCTTTTTGCCTCTCTAATGTTATTTGGTACTTATTGGCTACCATTGCCTTAATTAATGCTCTTCCTTGCTATGGAGTTTTTGAATTTAATGAGCCACTGGTAGATGCATCTACTACAAAAATTTTGGTGGGATTCATCCCATTGTAAAAATTCTACACCTATTGCCAATCTACAAAGGCATGATTTGGGCATATTCTTAACATCTCCTTAAAGCGCTCCCATGCTTCAAAAAGTGATTCACCTTCCTTTTGCATGAAAGATGATATTTCATATCTCAGCTTAACAATCTTTGAAGGAGGAAAGTATCTACCCAAAACATTTAGAACACAAGTTATTCCAAGTGGTGATACTTTCTTTTGGTTGTAAGGCCAGCCAATAGGTAGCTTTATCTCTAACAAAGAATTCAAGCACTCTTAATCTGATGGCATCATTAGTAGCTCCATTAATCTTGAATGTGTCACAAATCTGAAGGAATCTAGTGATGTGAGCATGAGGATCTTTTGTCAGACTACCTCCAAATTTATTTTGTTGTATCAGTCAAATTGCACTAGGCTTGATTTCAAAATTATTGGCTTGCATTGGTGGTTTCCTTATGCTAGATCTACAACCTTTAGTAGTTAGGATGACATAGTCACCTAGAGTAAGTTGGCAAGAAGGATTTTTGCATTAGCCATGTCTTTTTACAATACCTTACACACATTATAGCATAAACAAAGAAACAATCTACAAACAATGAATAGTACGTGATAATTTTTTAATTTTTTCTATTTTTATACGAAAATAACACAAAAAAAATTAAATGGAAAAATAAATATGAAAATAAATATAAAAAAAAACCTAAATTAGCAACACTCAAATTACTAATGATATTGAACAATAATCTCTGGCAACAATGCCAAAAACTTGTTAGTCAATTTGGAAAACTAGCTCAAGCAAATATACTGGGTCACAAGTAATAAGAAAGTAAATATGGAAATGTTGTTCCACGAGAATTATGAATAAATACCAGTTCATTTGAGCATGTTACTATTTAGACAACCAAAATTCAGCTGGATTTAAAGAAAATTTAAATGAAAATTATAAAGAAAAAGCAAAAGCAATCAAACAATAACAATAAATGGAAAGTAATATTAGGACACAATCTCATCTAAGTTCCTAGATTTTGTATTACCTAATTTGAATTTAATTTATTTTCCAATTCAATGACTGGTCAAATTTCTCAAAACTTATAACTCAATTCAATGCCTTGATACTGCACTCTGAGGTAGAAAAGCACACAAGAAGGGGGTTGAATTATACTTTGTCTTTCTTCTCTTTTTGGTTTCTAAAGCTTTAAATAAAAACTATCAAGTGTTTAACTTAGAGTGCAATAGAAACAGTGTTAATTACTTTAGAAACCTACTTTATGAACTATAATAGAAATAATAAATGCACATATAAGATGGTTGTTCAGAAAACACAATATAATAAGCACATAGCTGAGAATATAAAGGAGTTAATAGAGAAGAACAAACTATGCAGATGTTTTTATATTAGTTCAGCCAACCTTCTACATCCAATTCTCAACAACCATTGAGTTATACTAAAAAGTATTCTCAACCTAAGAAAGTTACATAGTCTTTATAGTAGCCTTCCCAAGCTCTTACTTGTGAGGAGCTAACTCTACTTGGAACAAATTGAGTAGTATTTGACTAACCTCTCTAAGCTAAACATAGCAAGTACACTCTATTGTCACAACCTGAGTAGTATTTCACTAGCCTCTCCAAGCTAACCTCGTGACCTTTAGATCACTCTATAGTCATGTTATAAGTAGTCTTTGACTAGCCTTTTCAAGCTAAACCCGTGACCAATAGATCACATTATTGTTACATTACAAGTAGTCTTTACTTAACCTTTCCAAGCTAACTTACATTGATCACTACTGGATCGAGATTACAAAAGTTTATGTTTGGGTTTATCACTCAAACGAACTAACACTCAAGTTTTCTAAGATATATAGTAATAGACCTAGAAAACTTGAATGACTTTTTTGATGATTCTTCCTAGGAAGAATGTATGATCTCCCAAGAACATAGAAAAAAGACTTTTACAACCAAGAAACTGATTACAAGATTTAATGAAACTTTACAAAAAAGATGAGGAGGAAAACTTTCAGCATTTATGCACTTATATAGCAAAAGTCTCATTTCTTGTAAGCATAACATCTCTATTTATAAATGGTCTTCATTTATGACCATTGCCTTTGATCTATTGTCCAAGTGACACATGTTGATCATCTATTTGTGTCTTGCAAAAGTAGCCTAAAGGAGTAGCTCATGTTTGTCAAAGCTATTGTAGAAGCCGTTGTGGTATAGAGGTTTATGAGGCCACCTTCATAAGCTACCTTTTACTTTCTAACGAGGTTTCTAACTTTTCCTTATAGAAGCTAGAGTGGTTGACCAAGTTGGCAGAAGAGATGCCATGTAAGTCTATAACTAGGTTTGACTTTAAATTTGAATTTCAAATTTCCTTCCTTCTCGCAAAGTGTATCATTTCATTGTTAAGTAAACTTTTTGAGGTGCGTATCAGTTTCTATATATCTTCAATCTTCCAGACTTCAATCAAAGCTTGTAGATGATGAAATGATTGCGATTATTATGGTTGAAGGTTGTAGTACACACTTGCTTTAGAGTTGGTTTGAAATCTTCATTTGAAGCGTACATTTTGAAGTTGCATGCTACTTTCTGAAAATCTTAGCCTTGGTTTCTTATACATGATGATTTTCTTCAATCTATTAAGTATGTACACATTCATTTCATGATATATTTTTCACTTCCGTTAAGTTCTCATCTCTTTAAACGAGATTAAACATGTTTGCACATGTAGAGTGAGAATATTTATACTTCAAAACATGTATTATCTTAACATAAGGACATGTTTAATACTTCAAGAAACTCAAGGAAAATATTAGTCCTTCCTCAAAATATTTTCTTTAAATTGTTTGCGTTATTACTTAAAACATTTAGAATTTATGCTTGTTGAAGCATTCTAGAGCTAACAATCTCCCCTTTTTAATGATGACAAACTAATTTGAAGAAAATCTTTTGAAGAGTTTTGAAAGAAATATAACAGGATATATATAGCATGACAACCAATATTCTTTCAAAACATCATATGATATGATTTCAAAGTCTTTTTCTCATGGCATGATGTATATAGAGTCAAAAACATTTCATAGCCTTAAATGACTTAAATCAGAGTTGTTTTAATTTTTCATAAGATTTCTTAAGTTACTCAGAGTACTTTCTGGAGATATCAGAGTATTCTGAAGAAGTATCAAGACAAATTGGGGGAAGATATAAGCATTTAAGCTTTCCAAAAAAATATCTTGATTTTTTGTCATTTTGACATTTCTAAAAATACAAGAGATTGAAAAAGCAAGTAATACTTGTGATATAAACTTGACTTTGAATCCATACTCAGCTTATCTTTATCCTAACATGATTTTGAAACACGATGAGTTCTTGTGCATAAAATAAAGTAACACACAAACTTGTACACAAGAGAAGTTTCTGAAGTTTGTAGAAACCTTATCTCAATTATATTAACGTATGTGAAAGAGGTTTCTAAAGCTCAAAAAACTGATCCTAATTATATCAGAGCATGATTTTTAGAGCTTGTGATTTGAATGAGGAAACTTCATATTTGTGTGTATGAGTATATGCATTAAAAAAACCTTTAAGATCATGTAACATAGCTTGTATATATCAACACACTATCAGCATTATCTTGACATACATATCAAAGCAAAAGGATATATATATTAAAGCATACAACAAAAAGATATGTATCAGAGCTAATCATACAAACAAGATACCAATGTTGCCAAGTATCAGAACGTGCTAATAATTTGAGCAAATATAAGCAAACACTAAGACTTATGACGCATACATCACAACAGGATATCTGATTAGCTAAGCAAGATATATATCTCAAAGTAAACAGATTATATATATATGTGTGTGTGTGTGTGTGTGTGTGTGTGCCATGTAAGAGAAAATGTTATTAGAGCAAAAACATAGTATAGTATCAGAGCTAAAAGCTAAGAACATAGCGAATGTATGTATTACAACCAAAGCATTAGAGCTATAAAAAGATAAACACTAAATATTCAAAGAAAAAAAAATGCAAATGCTAAAAACAACAAAGACATCTCAGAGATCCCCCTCATGATGCTCCCTGAGTTCCTTAGCACAAGATTTTTTTCTTTTCTTCTCCTTTTTTGAAGCAAAAAGGAGATATGCTGGAAACTAAGAAACACCATCATCAGCCCTAACACCTTACTTCATGAAGAATTTTCTAAGTATTTTGAAGAATTTGAAGCAGGAGTTCTTCATAACTTAGAAGTTAGGCACCATGCTCTATGTATAGGGATATGGTTTCCATAGACTTTGGCAATGTAGCCTCAGATTAGCATGTGGAGAGGAAGTGGTGGAGAGGATGGAATATTAGCAGGAAGGCAGGTACAAAAACAAGATCAAGAGTAGAAGCAGGAGCAAGATCAAGAACCTGAAGAGGTAGAAGCAACAACTGAGCATTGGTTTCTGAGGTCTGATCTTCATCCTCTTCAATAGAGTTATTCATATAGAAGGAGGAGGTTGAGGCACCATTAGTATGTCAGGAGTTTCTGTTCCTTAGCAACCTCAGTTGACTCTTCAATGATTAGCTCCACTAGAAAGAGCTTATTTATTCTGGCCTTTTCATTCCTGAATAGGCTTTCCTCTTCTTCAGTTGAGGATGTTTCTCTGATCTTCTTCTTCTTCTACATCTTCTTCATCTTCTTTAGAGTTAGTGAAGATAACTTTGTAACCTATTTGTTGGTACTTTGTAACCTCTTTTAGAAGCATAGAGTTCCTCGTCTCATGCTTAGGAACATTCTTGAGCTTGGAATCAATGTCTCTTCTTCTAATGGTTCCTATTGGTTTGCTAGGCATCTTTTCTGATTCTTTTTGAATCTTAACATCTAATCAGAAGAATAATTGTTAGTTTCTGAAGAAGGTAATCATATTTAAGGTTCTTGTTGTTGTATTCTCTCCTATCTTATCTTTGTTCTCCTCTCTTTGTTCAGAGGAACTTGAGCAGATCTTCGTCCGAGTTTTTTATCTCATTTCCAGGAAGATCAACTTCCTTTTGCCTTTACCAAACTCCTTTTTAGACTCAGCCTTTTTAGAAGATTTCCTGGCTTGCTCTCCTATTGTCCTAGGACTATACCTTGTTGTCTCAAACCCTGAGGTAGTAGCCCTTTTCCTTGAGGTTCTAAAGAAGACAAGTGAGTATATAGTTCCTTCCATGAACTCATACCATTCCTTAGTAAGAGGAAGGTGTTTGTGTTAGAACAGCTTTGTCAGCAACATACTATACGGTATACTTGCAGTTCTCCCTTTATCTTTGGTGATTGCACTTATCATATAATCCATTATGAGTCTTGGAAAATTCACCTTTTTCATCAGATAGTATAGGAGCATGCAGTCCATGCCTACCAGTGCATCCATGCTTCCTATTTGAGGTAGGATGGAGAATTACACCACCGTGTACACTTTTCCTACCCTTGCACTAAGCATGGCAGGAGTGATCTTATTAGGTTTATGAAGAATAGAATTAGCTAGGTACCTTGACACATCTCCTTTATTTATCCTAAGGAGTGAGCCCAGGCAGGTGCGAAGAAGCAGATGATGCCTTCACAAGGGGCCTTGACAATCCTTGACAATCCAATAGGGCTAACCTCTATGGCAAAATTGTGAATCACCACTTTCAACGATGAGTTTAGAGTGTCTTTCAGTTGCGAGTAAAAGGCTATAACTAACCTTGGAAAGATTTTGTCATTGATATCCAGATATTCTTCCCAACCTTGAAAAGAGAAAACTTTATTAAGAATACACACACTTTCACAAAGTTCTTTTCTTAACGTACTCCCCAATGCCATTTTTCTTAAAGAGAAGTTATCTATATAGAACTCTTGTATCTCTAGATCATCGTACATATGGAAGGGTGCTCTTTTTGTAGTTGAGAGATCAAGCTATCTTCTTTTAGCCATATATGGTTTGTGTGTATGTGAGGATGAATGAAAGGTTGAAGCTTGAGAGGGTTTGTGAGAGAGAGATGGTTAGGTTGCAAAGATGAAGGTTCTATGAGCAAGAGAATAGGAAACGGTTAAGGTCTTGGGTGCTTGGGTTGAAGATGAAGGTAACGTGTGATGTGTAAAGAGTGGGATTATTTAAGTGATGGGACATAATGACTGAAGGTGAAGCAATGTGAGAAAGAGAAACTCAAAATGAGTGGAGATTATCTCGCCCTTTCATACTTTTTAGAAAGAGTGGTTTCTTAAGCTTAGAACCACTTTCTGACCTCTTATGCACTTTATAACCTATTGAGACAACTCATCTTTCTCATATCATGTATATCTCTAGATTCTTAATTCCCACAAGAATATGTAACCCATTTTCTGATCCTTTAATCTTCTTTTTGAACATCTTATCTCTCTTCTGAGCTTGCATCCTGACTTTTTGGCCTTGAATATTGATACTTTGATCTTGCAAACTGATCTTCAGGTCTTGCAACTGATTGTCTTCGTTTTAGGCTTCAGTTTGGAGCCATAAAGGGGAGTATTCATAGATGTTCATGCATGAATACTTATAAAGATGTAAACACTTTTAAGTTCAAAAGCTTTTTCAAAACACAAAAGTGATCTTCAGCTAAAGGTTTTGTGAATATATTAGACACTTAGTCCTCAATATTCACAAACATTAATTCAACATCTCCTTTCTGAACATGATCCCTAATAAAATAATGTTTAATATCGATGTGCTTGGAACTAGAGTACTAGATAGGATTCTTAGCAAGATTAATAGCACTAGTATTATCATAGAAGATAGAGATTTTGGAATACCTCAGGTGATAATCTTCTAGTTGGTTCTTTATCCATAACATCTAGGTGTAGGAGTTGGCAGAGTTACATATTGCTTCAGGAGATAGTGCAATGGTATTATGCATTTTGTATGACCAAGTGATAAGGCTCTTTCCAAAGAACCAGCAACATCCACTTGTGCTCTTTTCTCACTCTATCTCTAGCAAAATTAGCATCACAGTACCCTATAATTTTACAAGATGTACCCTTCTTATACCATAAGCCAAGATTAGTAGTAGGATAAGTATCTAAAAATACACTTAACATCATTTAAGTGTGATTGCTTTGGGTTAGATTGGAATCTAGCACAAATCCCAACACTTAACTTAATGTTTGGTCTACTTGCTGAGATAGAAGTGAACTAACCATTTCTCTATAATTAGTTTCTAATACTTTCTCACCATTCTTGTTAGCATCAATGACTTGAGATGGATGCATGAGGGTACTCATGGGTTTGGCTTGATCCATGTTAAACATTTCCAAAAGCTCTTTTGTATATTTTTCTTGATGAAGGCTAAGGAAAAACTTAAGTTCACCTATCATGCTCATCTCAAATTTACTTTGCATTAATTTTGAAAACTTTTCACTGAGAAGAATGGTCATGGCACCAAATATAATGTCATCAACATATATTTGGACAATCAGAAAATTATTATCATGTTCAAGAGTAAAAAGGGTAGTATCAACATTACCTCTATTGAACTTATTCTTCAGTAAAAATGTACTTAGCCTTTCATACCAAGCTCGAGGAGCTTGTTTCAGACCATACAGTGCCTTTGTCAGCTTGAAGACATGGTTGGGAAGGGTTTCACTCCCAAAACTAAGAGGCGCTTTACATAAACTTCTTCAGAGAGGAATCCATTTAAGAACACAGAATTGACATCCATCTGGTAAAGAGTGAATCCCTTGTAGGTAGCAAAAGCAAGTAGTATTCTTATGGCTTCTAGCCTAGCTATTGGTGCAAAGGTTTCATCATAATTAATTCCATCTTGTTGATTATAACCTTATGCAACCAATCTTGCTTTGTTCCTGATGACCTTTCCAGCGTCATCAAGCTTGTTTCTGAACACTCATTTTGTTTCAATAATAGTCTTTGCCTTGGGTTTCTCCACAAGCATCCAAACTTTGTTTCTCAAATTGGTCAAGTTCCTCTTGCATAGCATTCATTCAACTTTGACCACTCAAAGCTTCTTCAATACATTCAAGCTATATGGTGGAGATGAAAGCATAATTTGACATATTTTTAAGGGAGGATCTAGTTCTCACACCCTTGGAAATGTCTCCAAGAACGTTGTTCTAGAAACTGCCTTTAAATCAAAGACTTCATTGGAGTTTATGTAACCTTGAAGTTCTTCAACTTCTCTTTCATCTTCAATTTGCTCTTCTTCATGCTTAGAAAAGTCACTTTCTGATGGTTTTGGAGTCATGAGCAAATTTTTAAAGTATTCTTATTTTAGAGCTTACTTTTTGAAGGTTGTACTTTCATCTATTTGCTTTTTGAGGCTTCGTTGAGACCAGTTCTCAAGGTTTTCTTCCAACTCTTCAATATCATCAACAAAGTCCTTCTTGAGCTCCTTGAACTTGATGTGGATCGTCTCTTCAATCCGTAGGATTCTCTTGTTGTATACCATGTAGGCTTTGGAGACCAAAGAGTACCTTAGGAAAATACCATTATCAGATTTAGGATCAAACTTTGTGAGTTCATCCTTGGTGTTAAGAATAAAACATGATGAGCCAAAGATATGAAAATATGATATGTTGGGTTTCTTACCCTTCCATAACTCATAAGGTGTTTTCTTGACAATTGGCCTTAGAAAGATTCTATTTTGGATATAGCACGATGTGTTTAGAGCTCTGCCTAAAATCATTTTGGCAAACCACTTTCTAAAAGCATGGTTCTAGCCCTCTCTTGTAAGCTTTCATTCTTCCTTTCTGGAACCCATTTTGTTAGTGAGTTCTAGGTGTAGAGAACTCATGAGAGATGCCATGTTTTTTGTAAAACTTTTTGAAAACATGATTTTCAAATTCTCCTCCATGATTTGATCTTATAGAGGTAACTTGAGAATTTTTTCAATACACTCACATTTTGCAAAAGTTTTGAATCTTTCGACTACATCGTCCTTAGAAGCTAGAAAGATTACCAATGTGAATCTAGAAAAATCATCCATTATGACAAGGCAATACCTTTTCCTATCAAGACTTGCAGTCTTAGTTAGTCCAAAAAGATCCATATGTAAAAGCTCAAGTGGCTTAGTGGTTGAAACCACATTCTTGTTTGGAAAGAAGCCTTGGTTTGCTTGTCTTTCTCTCATAAATCACAAGTTGAATCCTTGTCAAATCTGATATTTGGCAAGCTTTTAACAAGCTCTTTCTAGAAAGCTCATAAATAGCATGTCCAAGCTTCTTATACCACAACCATTTATTATTCATGAAGGATGTGAACATTTTACATCTTGATCTAAAAGGTCATCCAAGAATAAGACATAAGTGTTATCATGCCTTTTGCCAGATAAGATGACTTGTCACAAAATGGTATTTACTATCTTGCATGAATAAGCATTAAATAAAACATTAAAACCTTGATCACAAAATTGGCTGATACTCAACAAATTGTGAGCCAAACCATCAATAAGCAATACATCAAAAATTTGGTGGGAATCATCCTTACCAATATTTCCTATGCCTATGACCTTAGTCTTACCTCCATCAGCAAACTTTACTGATCTAGAGTTCTTGGGCTTCAGGTTTTTGAACCACCTTCTAGATCTGGACATGTGTTTGGAGTAGCCACTGTCCATGTACCATTCGTTGTCTAGTTCAACATGCATTCTCAAAACACCTACAAGAAACACAGTTTGATTTAGGTACCCAGACTTTCTTGGATCCTTTTGGGTTAAATTTTCAAAAATGTGGTTTTCCAACCTTTTTGACAGATTTCTTTCTTATGAAACACTTGTCAGGTGGGTGTCCTCTTTTATGACAAAAAATACAAGAGACTTTGTTCTTGACTTTCTTTGATGAGGTTGCCTTTCCTTTCTTATCCATTTGCTCTTTATATCCTAACCCAGTTTTTGAAAATATGGCCTTTAACCTCCAAGCATCAGTTCAAGATTCTTTGAACCATTAACCATCTTTTTGAGGTTAGATTTTAAAGCTTTGAAGTTTTCTTAAGTTTAGAAATAATTTTCTAAGTTTTCTCATTCTTTCAGAAACATCCACTTTAAAGGCATTGAGCTTTATATTTAAAACTTTGTTTTCTCCTTTTGTTTCTTCTATCTCAAGCCTTAGATTTTCAGCTTCTAATTTAGCCATCTTTAGTTCTGAAACAACTTTTTGATGGTTCTTTTTCAGGTTGAGATAATGAGATGAAAGAGATTGAGAATTTTCTAGATTCCTCATATAAAACTAATAGTTCATCATAAGAAGGATCAGGGTCAGAGTCATTTACCTCAAGTTCTCCTTCTGAAGCATAGCTAGCCATGAAGTATAGATTTACAATATCTTCCAGATCATCTTGGCTTTTTTATCCTTCCTTTTCTTCTTTAGAGTGGCTCAGGTAGCCAGAATACCTTTCTTTTTGGAGGCGAACTTCTTCTATGGATCCTTGAGCTTAGGACATTCAAGTTTAAAATGCATCTTCTCACCACAATGGTAGCAAGTGACGCTTTCTAGCTTTCCCTTGCCTTTCCTATCCTTCTTGAGGTTGATGTTCTTCTTCTTTTGGTCTGCCTCTCCAAGCTTTGGACATATTCCTCACTAGCATGGAGATCTCATTTCCATCCTGATCTTCAGTCTCTTCATCAGAATCTTCCTCATCATCAAAGGTCTAACAACTTTCATTTCTTTGCTTTTAGTTTGTTTATGATAGGATGACTTCAAGGCTATGAACTTGCTTTTCTTAATGGATTCACCATGCATTTCAAATAGCACAACCTCATGAGTTTTGAGAGACCCAATAAGTGTATTCAACCAAGAGTTTGAAGGTCTTTGGCTTCAGGAATGGCCTGACCTTGGACAGCCATTTAGTAGGTAGGCTTCTTAAGATTTTTCTAACCATTTCTAAGTTAGAATATCTTTTACCTAGACCCTTAAGTTGGTTTACAATGAGCATGAACCTTGTGGTCATTTCATTAATAGTTTCTTAATCTGTCATTTTAAACATCTCATATTGATGAACCAATACTGATCTTAGTTTCTTTAACTTGATCAATGCCTTCGTGCAACATGTGAAGTCTATCCCATATCCTGGCCATGTCACAAGCAATAATTTTGTCATATTCAGCTTTGTTTAGTGCACATATAAGTAGGTACTTGGCTTTAGAGATTCAACTAAACTCTAGCTTTATATTGCTCGTCCACCTACTCTTGGAGACTTCTCTTGATGTTGAAGGTGCATCATTAGTTCCAAGAACTTTCGTTTGAACATAATCTCCAATAGGATTATTTTCCACAAATCAAGACTTGTGTATTTAATGAATAACTCTATCCTGCTCTCCAATAGGCATAATCCCCACCATTAAAGAATGTCGGTCCGTTAATGGAGTGTCCTTCTGCAATGTGGATGTTTTGTGCCATAACTCAAGATTTTTATCCTTTGAGTGTTAGATTGCTCAACCTTTTAGAAGCATGAGCTCTGATGCCACTTGTAGGTAGAAAAGCACACAAGAATGGGGGTTAAATCGTGCTTCGTCTTTCTTCTCTTTTTGGTTTATGAAAAGCTTTGAATAAAAACTATCAAGTGTTTAACTTGTAGTATAGAAGGAACAGTTTTACTTACTTCAAAAACCTACTTTTTGAACTATAATAGATATGATAAATGAGCATATAAGAAGTTAAGGGAGAAGAAGATACTACATAGATGTTTTTATACTAGTTTGACCAACCTATCTACATCTAGTTCTTAATAACCGTTGAGTTCCACTAAAAACCTTTCTCAACCCGAGAAAGTTGGATAGTCTTTACAATAGTCTTCCCAAGCTTTTACCTATGACCAATAGCTAACTCTATTGTCACAAACCCAGGAGCCTTTGACAAACCTCTCCAAGCTAAACCATGACCAGCAAGTACACTCTACTATCACAACCTTAGTAGTTTTTCACTAGTCTCTCCAAGCTAATCCCATGACTATAGATCACTCCTATAGTCACGTTACAAGTAGTCTTTGACTAGTCTCTTCAAGCTAAACCCTGACCGAGATCACACTACTATTACATTACAAGTAGTCTTTACTTAGCCCCTCCAAGCTAATTCACACCAATCACTACTGGATCAAGGTTACAAAGGTTTATGTTTGGGTTCATCACTCAAACTAACCAATGCTCAAGTTTTCGTAAGATAGTAAAGAACCTAAAACTAGAATAATTTCTTTCTATGATTCTTCCTAGAAAGAACATATGATCTACTAATAATGTAGAAAGAAAATTTTTACAACCAAGAAACTGATTACAAGATTTAATGAAACTTTTAAAAAATATGAGGAGGAAAACTTTCATGTTTATGCACTTATACAGCAAAAGTCTCATTTCTTGTAAGCACAATATCTCTATTTATAGATGGTCTTCATTTATGACCATTGCCCATGATTAATTGTCCAAGTGACACGTGGTGATCTATCTTGTGTCTTGAAAAGCAGTTTGAGGAGTAGCTCTACGTTTGTTAGAGTTGTTGCAAAAGCCGTTATGGAATAGAGGTTTCTAATGCCACCTTTAGAAACAACTTTTTACTTTCTGAACAAGGTTTCTGAACTTTTCCTTCTAGAAGTTAGAGTGGTTGACCAAGCTGGAGAAAAGATGTCACATCAGCTATAACGGGTTTGACTTTAAATTTGAATTTCAAATTTCCCTCATTTTCTCGCAAAGTGTACCGTTTTACTATGAAGTGAACTTTGAGGTACAGGATCAGTTCCTTGATATATCTTCGATAGTTTAGACTTCAATCAGAGCTTGTAGATGATGAAATGATTGCGTTTATTATGATTAAAGGTTGTAGTACACACTTGCTTCAGAGTTGGTTTGAAATCTTCATTTGAAGCATACTTTTGAAGTCGTGTGCTACTTTCTAAAGATCTGAGCCTTGGTTTCTTATTCATGATGATTTTCTTCAATCTGTTAAGCATGTACACATTCATTTCATGATATATTTTTCACTTCCATTAAGTTTTCATCTCTTTAAATGAGATTAAACATGTTTACACATGTAGAGTAAAAATATTTATGCTTCAAGACCCATGTTATGTTAATGTAAGGACTTGTTTAATGCTTCAAGAAACTCAAGGAAAATATTAGTCCTTCTTTAAAATATTTTCTTTAAATTGGCTGTGTTTTCACTTAAAACATTTTGCATTTATGCTTTCTGAAGGGTTCTGGAGCTAACACACTCCTCCTAGGATAAATTGAATAAATTAATGCTTTAATATTATCCTAAATTTACCTAAGGATAAAGAACAATAATTCATATGATCACACAAATAAGTACTACCATGCCTAGCTACTAAACTTTATGGCAATGTTTAGATTGACTTATTTTATACTGTTAATTGCCATTTAGTCAATATAAAACCATAAAACATTCAAAGGAGTAAGTAATTCCTAGAAAGCATTAAGAATATTAAAAATTGCATAATTAATTGCAAAAGAAAATCAAACCAATAAAAGAAACACAAAATCCATTCCCTCAAACTACATTGTTCCTAACACCAAAAGAAAATTAGCAAGCCATAGAAGAGATGAAGAACACAATAAAAGTCATGTCAACTAGATTGAGTTCTGTGATGTCTTTGGTCTCTCCTTAAATAACAAAGAGAATAAAACGTAATTTTTGTCAAATCCCTTGATTTTCTCCTTTTCAAATCAAAGCAAATATTTTGTTGAGGTTGTTACAGGTATGATGCAATCTTCAAATCTTATCCAAATCTTTTTAAAACTTCAAATCCATATCAAATCTTTTTTCAAATCATCAAATGATATTGCTATTTTTTTGTTTTGCAACACAAATAAATTTTTTTTAGAATATCTATCAATTAAATCCAATTCAAATCAAAAGATAATCTCACTAATAGCAAAATTAATCTAAATTTAGCCAAAAAGATTGGAAGATACAGAAAAAGATATGAATTAACTAACAAATAAATGTTAGATAAAAAGGATAATAACGCAGTCATCATAACCGGCTAGTTTTTTCTCAAAAACCAGGAACCATCGGTTCATAAATTTTCACTTCAAAAATCTTTAAACTCAAAAGCATACCTCAATTTCTTTGGGTCTAGTCAATGAACTCCTTAAGCCTAATCCATTTCTCAAGCTTTAAAACTTGGCTTTGTAACACTTGTAAACAAGAGCAGTGGCTTAGATGACAATAGTATTTGCCTCTTAAGATGTGCACCCTGGTTTAAAGCCTACCAACTTTTGAGGCCAGGACCCAAAAAAAAAAAAAGGACACTTGGAAACAAGTGACACTTCTTTGGTTTATACTAGAACCACTCAACTTTTACTAGCTAATTCCATCAATGTGGGACTTTTGGCCCGTTGGAATCACAAATGAACATTGGTGTGGCACAATAGCAGTTCCTATTACCTTGGCATATATTTATCCATAGTTTTTAGACTTGAACCAATCGACTCTAAAGGTAGGGTCACTAGTTCAACTGGTAGGTCATGGTCAACCCGAATCAGATTTATATAAAAATTTAAATAAAATACAATAAAATGACAACTAATTAATAATTTGATACTCTTTAAAGGGTCCAAATATAAAAACATAAATAAATAACATAAGTTTCTAAATATTGTTCATATTTCACAATCATAAATCATAATTGACAAATTTAAAACATAATACACAAGCAAACTCACAAAGTTTTACATCACAAACACAAGTCATGACAATACAAACAAAGTTACTGCATTTTTCTATAAGTCAATTAGAATTAATTTTTTTAAGGTTTTGAAAAAAGACATCATTTAGCAAAAAAAAAGCCAAAAAAAAAGAAAAGACCTTAATCCTTGTCACCTGGTTTTGATACAAACCCGGTCAAGTTGAACAAGGTCACATCGGTTTCAATGTGGACTGATCCAAAGTGACTCTGACTGGTTTCATGAATGGTTCACCAGTTTCCAATCAAATCAACCGGTCAAGCCAGTTTTAATACTTTGTATTTATCATTTAAAGTATTAAAGAATGGCTTGGATTAATATTGAAACTAAATGGTGTAAAAGGCATAGTTTTGAAATCCAGATGATTGCAGTCAAAACTAATGAATCCATGAGATAAAATCGTGATTGAATTGGGTGCGTAGCTTTGAAAAGGCATGGTATCGAAGTTCAGCAAAGAAGACATTGGAAAAATCATTATCTTCTAATAATTCATTCATTCATTCATTCACATTTTATAATACTTTTTATAGGTCAAAATTTTATTATACATTTTATTTATATTATTTAATAATATTTTATTTATTTTAAAGTATATGATTAATTATAGTATACATAATTATACTTTTTAATTTTTTATATATTTATTTAATTGTATTGGTTTAACTGATTACTCACCAATTGAACTAGTAGTAGTGACCCCATGCCTTTATTGAGTTGAGCACCAAGTCAAGTGTGAAAACTATGGTCATATCTGAAGCATGCTACAGTTTTCTATTTATACATAGTACTAGATAAATTATTGGTTCCTTACAAAAGAAATTTTAATAAATTGGTCTATTATTATTTGAAAATACAATGTTACATCTGGAAACATATAGAGCCAAACGTGGCTTCGGAGCTTGCAAATTAATTACACCATTACTAGTGAGTTGTTATGTGAAATCATTAAAAGTATACTCACTCTTCAAAATCATACTTTCCTTTTTATAATTATTTTATTTTAATTTTTTATTTTTATAGTTATTCTTTAAATTTTTTATGAGATTAATTTTGATATATTATCAGTGTAAAATATTTTATACTATTATCCAATTATATGGTATATATAATATATGTGACTTTGAGATAATATTTGTAAGAGTCATTTTTAATGATATCAAAATTAAATTAGATTGTAAAATTATTCTTAATAAGAAAATGTATAAAAATTTTTGCACCAACATTGCATCAAATTTAGTTTTGTTTCATATAAATATTTTTTAAGAATTTAATTTTGATATACTGATAGTATAAAATTTGTTACTTGGTTGTGCAATCACATATATCACCACATCACTAAAACATGTTTGACCTCACCCCACTACTTCAAAAAGTCATGCATATTGGAGAATTTAATTGGATAACAATATAACAAGTTTTATACTATCGATGTATTCAATTTAAATTAATTTTTAATATCAATTTTATAATTTTTATATATTTTATATTAAAATTCTAATGATAAATTATTTTTTTAATTTATATGTATATACATATTAAATTTATGAAAATATAGTATATAAACAATTTATTCATGCATTGCACTGAACGCGTTCACACACTATTAAAGATATTAAGTTAGTTATTAGAATGTCTCTCAAATATTATTATTGTTATCATTATTGTTATTATTATTATTGTGTCTCAAATATTTGATTTATTTTTAAAAGAATCTGAATATATTTAGTAGTGTTTCATTCTAAAATATAAATTAATTCAAATGCATAGTTTGATTGTAAAACCAAGAGCCTATGTTTATAGATAAAATAATAAAACACCGCTTACATCTCACAGAAATGATAACCTGTATTCACTATTTTTATCATTTGAAAAATAATAAAACTGGAAAATGACAATTATTAGTTGTGTTTTTCTACCTAGGGCCTTTAGATTATGGTCAAAGTTTTCAATAAAGTATGTTTTCATGAAAAAGTCCGATTTTTAAGCTTTTAAGAGAGGCACATTCAAATGTTTATAAATTTATTTTTATTGGAAATCTTATCTAGTATCTGAAATATTTTTATTAGTTGAGTTATTATTTATTTTAATCCTAACTTTATACTTGTGAATTATTTTAGTTTATAATTTTTAAAATAAGTCAAATTAGTCCCTAACATTGTAAAATATGAAGTCATGTTAATATCTCTGTCCACTTTTATTTAATATTTAACCAATTAAATTATGATATATAACATTAAGTAATAATTTGATATACCTTTAAATTCTTTAAAGTAGAATTAAGTTTAATAAATCATTTAATCTCCTTTTAAAATTATAAAATAACTTATTTTTTTTATAATTTTATATATCAAAATGAATTATTTTCAACTTTAGTATATTTTATATGGCATATGATATGTTAAGGTATCACTTAACGTTATATATTATTATATAATTGATAAAATATTAAATAAAAGTGTGATGAGATACTAACTTAACTCATATTTTGTAATGTTAAGAATTAATTTGACTAATTTTACAAGTTAATGATTAAAATAATTTATTAATATAAAATTAGTAACTTATTAGTTAGTAAACTCTGACGGCATCGCAGCTTGGTGCCGATAATTGCAGCCAATTGTGTAAGTTGCGTATGTGTCTCAACTGCTACTAGTACTAACTCGCCAACTTGGTTTGGTGCAAAAATAGTTTCAATTGTCTCGTGTCTCTTATTTTTATGTTCCTCCCTTTCTGCTATTAAAATTGAAAGAACTTCAGCTGGCTAAAATTGTGAATAATTGAAATCAAGTTTGAAGCAAACACAAACTCCAATCCATTGATCAATATGATAATTTAGTTTCGTTTTAAGGTTCGCTATATCTTTGTCTCCTTTCTTTGTTTTCTTTCAATGATATTACCACCAAGAGGTGAGATATGGTGTTATGTTATTTTAACACCCTAAAGTCTGTTCGTTGATATAATTATTTTATTATTGTTAGTATAATGGATAAATAAGATAATGATATGAACCACTATCACATTTAACGATGATAAGATGAGTGTTTTAGTATACATTCACTTTTAAAATATTGAAATAGCAAAACTGGCATATGTACATGACCTGTATATGTGCAATAAGAAATTAAAATATATATACACCGATATACATGCTTTATGTGGAGCTGATAAGCTTGTCGCTCTTCCTCTCAATGCCTTCATGCAACCTTATACCTGCTTATGGCTAGGTGGATAATACTGCAAATACAAGGGTCCTTAATATAGCGAACTATATATTATATTCCTCGGCACTAGGAAAAAGATTCTGTTCTCTAGACGACACAACTAAAAGGACAGCCTACTATATTATATCGTGTTCTGATACGACTCTTACTAGTGACCACTTACGGTTTCATCCGCAACACTAGCTTGTCTCTCGAAAATTCTCTGATAAAGGTCCCCAACTTTCCATATGCATGGTGCACAGCGTCACGACTCATACAAATTATTTATAGATCATTTTAGTTAGGGACCTCAGTTCCAATCTCAAAGAACAAGCATTCAACTCACATGCCCTTTGAAAGGACACGCATGATGGGTCCTTCAGCTAGTTATTGTCAAGAGTGCGGCCACGGCTCATCAACCCTTTTGGTCCCAATTACCACATCATCACTCTTCCCTGACATTGCATGATAACTTTCCATCGAATCAAAGTCACAAACATCAAATCAGAGCATATGGGGATGTGTATGAAGATAGTGGGTTAGTCATGCTCAGTTCTAAAGGACCATTGGTCGTTCTCAGAGGACCCACCTACCTAGCCAAGTAGCCAACCCCACTTAGCCTAAGTGCTAAACATCACGTACGGCGGACAGATAAAGAATGTGCTTTTCATGCTTGTGAATGAGAGGGAAAGGCGAGCCCGGAAAGGGTGGGTAACCGAAGTTACATTAAAGATAACCCAATTTCATGTAGAAAAAGCAGAGACATATGGTTAGGTCATATCAACCGCCTTTAATTGTTAGTGATTGTGCAATCTTTGAAAGGAAGGTTTGTAGCAGATCTTATAGCAATTGGGAATGGGACGGTGGTAGACGATCACATTTTGGTGCTTACTCGCTGATCCAAATTGACCTAAAATTGTAAGTGGCGTGGGTGCTTCTGCAGTTTTAATATCTTGCTTGCATCATCCATCGCGTCAACCCCAAATAGATGAGGTCCATGCTTGTAGCCTTGATACTTTGCGATGTGCTTGTTCGTTTGTGGTCAATTGATCATCTACGCGACACCTATTAAGTGCCAGTAAAACATACTATAAATTAGCAATTAGCAATGGTAAAGTCAAACATATGGTTAATCTTTAAGGAGTGAACTTTGTCTGACGGCGTCCTCAAACTTTCTCGTATGAACCACTGTCTTCAATAAGCCTACAACGCCATAAGTTAATTATTACCTTAGTGACTGTTTTTCGAATCAAGACAAATAATATTTATTCTGATATAAGATTGATAGGAAAAGTTTTGTTTTCAAAACTAGAAGGTTTTAACATATACTTCCTCAAACGTGAAATTATTTAAAATAACCAATTTCACATTCATATAATATACTATAAAACCTCTGTGAGCAGCAAACACTAGCATCATTCTGATAGTTTTGAGTCTTGCCGCCGGAGTGAATTAAGTTTTTGTTGAAGGCGATACCTTCTTCTTGATTGTATTTTTGAACAACAAGTCTTGCTTTGTTTCTGACTAATTTCTCATTCTCATTTAGCTTGTCTCTAAAGACGTACTCATCTAGTTCCAGTCAGTGATTGCCCTTTAGGCAGTGGAACTAGATCCTCAGACTTTGTTATTGCTGTAGGAATTTTAAATATCAAGAGATATCAACAACATGTCAAATCACTACATCCAAAGATCAATTTTATCCTAAATATGATATTTGCAATATCAATTAAGAGATTAGGTTACAGTTACCTGGAAGGATTGACAACGAGGACAATCTATTTGTAGTCATCTACTAACCTAATTGATAAAACAAAAACACAAGAAATCAAAAATAAATTCAATAAGAGGTTTTAGGAGATTTACTCCTCCTATTTCACAGTAAATATTGTGTGTCATGGTATCAATGAGACAACCAAACACTCTATATATATGGCTAAGAAGGATCTCTTCTGTCAGTAAAGTGATGAGTCAAGCCACCCATTATAACAAGTTCCCATATACAAAGACTCATAAACATATCCACAATGAGTAGTGTTTAACAATAATTAGTCCAATAATAATAATGATCACAAATCATTGTTCTTAAACAATAAACACTAATTATTTTGACACATCTAATTGATTTGGGTCCAAAATCAATTTAACATAGATTTATGTCAATCCACAAAATTATTCCTAACACTTCTCGAATTGGTTTAGCTCATCTTTCATGGCATTGACCCAACTCATCAATGCATTCCAGCTAAATTACAATAATCAGAGCAATGTTTAGACTGTTCTAAAAGAAGATATTGTCTTCACTCTTTGGGAAGTGATATGAGCTCAGGAGGACAAATTGTATATTTTAGCATTGGAGAAAAGATGAGAATTGAAACATGCCCATGAGACCTATCACAACGATATCGGCTAAGAGATTCAAGACAATTTTAGAAACTTGACTAAATCATCTGTTGAAGAGATGCATTGAGAATTAGCCAAGACACCTATTGACAATTATAGACAGCTAAAATATTATTATTATGATTTACATTGAGAATATATTCTGGATATATTGGACCAAGTTTGATTTATTTAGTTTATATTTTAAATTGTTTCAAGACTTGTTTTAATTTTTACTTTTATTTTTTTGTTTATTAAGCCTTATTATAGTGTAGCAATTTGAGCTTATTCTAGTAGGGTTATGAAATAAAATTAACCTAAATAAGAGGTATGAATACCTCTAAATTTGGTAGCCATTTTTAGTTTTTATTTTGGAATAAAATTTCTTTAGTTTGTTTTAAGAAACTTTATACTTGTAAGTAAGATTAAGTGATTCCTTCAACTTGTTATATCAAGCTGAATAGGTGATTACAAAGTAGAATGATTTCCTTATAATATTTTATTCGTTTGAATCTCATTCTATTTCTTGTTCCATATCAATTATGTGTTTGGGTTATTGGGTTTTTATTATCCATAGGATTCCGCATCTATTGGTATCAATTTCAGGCAATAGATAAATTTCTGTTTATCTGTTTTTAATTCTTTCTTTTTCAGTTCTATCATCGTTCTTGTCATATTTTTTTTTTCTGGTTCGATATCCTACAATTTATTTCGTTTTGTTTTAGTTTCAACTAAAAAAAAAATCCTTACCTTGTCGCGTCATTGATCCATGTTCAGTTTCTACCTTCAATTTCAATTCAAGTTCCTTGTCTTTTCCTTCACAACTTGTAGCGCACATTAAAAAAAAAACTCTAATTCCTTTGGCTTGTATCAATGGGTTTTTCTTTTTCTTCTTCTTTTTCTTTTTCTTCTTGTTGCTTTAATAAAAAAAAAAAAAATTTACCTTTTCGTGTAGTTGATCACGTCCAGCTGCTGCCTTCAATTTCAATTCAAGTATATTGCCTTTTCTTTCACTCAGTGTAGTGCACGAGAGTAACAGCGCCAAGAGAGAGAGAGAGAGAGAGAGGGAGGCGCTAAAAAAAAAAGCACAAAAAAAAACACTGTGCTAAAAAAATTTTCAGATTCCTTTTTTTGTCCTTCAATTTTTATTTTATTTTATTTTGTTATTATTATTTTTTTTGTCATATTTATTTCCTTTTTTCGTTTGGTTTGGTCTCATTGTTCTTTCCAAATTTGTGCGTTTCCTATGCCATTTAAATATTGTGGATTTAATTTGTTTGAGTTTGTTTGGTTTCTACGGTGCAATATTTACAAGAGGTCCATAGTGGTAAAAGACAAGAATGACGAGTACAAAAGATGGTAAAAATAATCTTGAATGCAAACATGAGTGTACACCCTTTGAGCTAAACACTTGAACAAGTGCTTTGTGAGGTTGTCTCTTTTATCCCTTTATAGGTTGTTCAAATGGCTAACAACACATTTAGAAGTGATTCTGAAGATACTACAATATCTGACATACAGCTCCTACAAAAGACCATTACACGCCAATTTCAGGAAATACAAAGCATATTAGATGATATTGAAGCACGACTACAGGGGTGTAACGTTTAAGTCCAAGGGTAGTATCTAGGTTCCTCCAAGGCATTGACATTGTCATAATGATTCCTACCGTGAGCACTCTAAGGAGAGTATGATGACGATGATGATTTAGTTGGGCATATGGAGATTAGCAATAAAGGACAATTGGACAACAATATAAATGCTATCAAGATACAGATACCACCATTCAAGGGAAGGAACGATGCTAAAGCTTATTTACAATGGTTAAGGAAGATAGAGATTATTTTTCCATGCCAGAATTATTCTAAGACAAAAAGGGTCGGTTAGTTGCACTTGAGTTATCTGATTATACATTAATTTGATGGGATGGGCTAGTGCAGTCCTAGAAGGAGGAATAGAGAGCCTCCTATTGAGACTTGAAGTGCCTAAAGTGTACCATGAGGAAGCGATTCGTACCTTCTTATTACTATAGGGAGGTGCATCACAAGTTGCACAAGGTAACTCAAGGCATACAATCAGTTGAAGACTACCATAAAGAGATGGAGATATTTATGATTAAGGCCAATATAGAGGAAGATCCAGAGGTAACTATGGTAAGGTTTCTTGGTGGTCTTAATATGGAGATAGCTGATGTGGTTGCGTTGCACCATTATGTGGAGATGGAAGATTTGGTAAGCATGGCAATGAAAGTGGAGAAGAATTAGAAATGGAGAGCATCAAAGCCATTTTCAAATTCCAACTCCAAATAGGGTTCAAGATGGTCTCTTGATGATGAGAAAAGGAAGGATAATGGCTCCAATTCCAAGGGGATAGTTTTGAATTCAACAAAGAAGAAAGGTTTCCTTATTCATCTTCTTCTTCTTATACTACTAGGCATAGAGATATTAAATGTTTCCAGTGTCATGGTTTGGGTCATTATGCTGATTGCCCAAGCAAGAGACCAATGGTTATTAGGAAGGTGGCATTGTGGAGCATGTTGTGCATGGTGAATCTCTTGTTGCTAGGTGTGCATTAAATTTGCAGGTAAGGGAGGATAGCCTAGAGCAAAGAAAAAACATCTTTCATATTAGGTGTTTGGTTAGTGGCAAGGTGTGTAGCTTGATTATTGATGAAGGGTGTAATACCCTCCCAAGTACAACCTCATCCTTAAGTCATGACATTATATTTAGGATTTATTACTTAAAAAGTTGTGAACCTTTCTTAATTTTCTATGGAGAATCGATCAAATAGTGTAGTAACTAATTCGTGGTTCTATTCAAAACATATAGTAAAGAAACAAGTATTTATTTAATATAACATCAAGTGCATAAGAAAGCTCTTCTATGAGCTTTAATACACATGTGTTATCTATTATATTTACAGACCTATACATATCACTAAGTACAACATATACAAGTTTCCATTGCTAAACTACTGCTCCAATTTAATCCTTCCTACAGCTGCCTCATAGTGCACTGATCTACCTGAGATGAGAGAATACATATGAATTCTATAATTCTCAGGGCATCCCCAAAACATATATTAAAGTCCATGTCATCATCATCGTCCAAGTCACTTTGGTTTGTTAGAAAAATGTGAGCAAACAACATATATCAAAGGTTCATTTTAAAGTTCAAAATCCATTCTTTCAAAGTGGGTCTCTTTTATTATTCAATCACTCAATATACACATGTGATACTATTCAGCATCATAGTATTCCATTCTTAACTGCACATGCCCTCAGGATATTAAGGGATCTTAGATATATCATTCCTATCTTTTTGTGCCCTTAACATACTATAGGAGATCTCTTTATGCCCTTAACATACTATAGGGGATCTCTCAGTGCCCTTGGCATACCAAAGGGATCTTATCTTTACTTAGCACATACATCATGATCAAGTTCACATACGCATCACAATCATATATGCATTAGCATAAACCTCTAAATTTCTTAATGTTTCAAGCATATACATCATTCATGGTTCTAATCTTCTCTTCATTTAGGAGAATTTATCATGAGCACTCACATTTTCATATGCATAATATCATCTTCAAACTCACATAGTATTCATGATATCAATCCATTAACATTTAATCATCGTTTCAGCATAATATCATGTTGTCCAGGAATTCACTTCTAATGAAAAATATGATTAAATTACTAAACATCATCAAAACATAGCCAAACTAATTTTTAGGGGTAATTCAATGTATCAAAGAGATCTTATAAAAATTTCAAAGCATAATAATGTCTCTAGCTATATTAACAAAATTAGACAAATTTGGAGGTGAGAAACTACTCAGTTTCAATGAATAGCTATAAATCTTAATTTTATTACCCTATCAAATGATCATGGTTGGATGTCAAGATGTCCTCAATACCCTATAAAAATTTCAGCTAAAGAATCAATCATTTGGTATACTAATAAAATTAGACAATTTTAGTGTCCAAATTTGATGTGCAGCAACATAACCAATTCAGTTCATGATTTTTTTAAACATAGCAATAGTACCCATAATGGCTCCAAATTTTTATTGGAGACACCTTAAAATGTTGACTACATCTCATAGAATTTTCAGCTCAATCCAAGATCTCTAAATAGGTCAGAAAATTCAAAAAATTGCTTGCTTCAAATTGAGATTTTCCAACAGCAAGGTTCAAAGTACATTTTGAGAAAAATGATTTTTAATATCATCCAATCACTCCACCAAATTAAACACATCAATATCTATCTATCATCAATCAATATATCTAGAAAATTCTAGCCAAATCAATTAGAAAAATTTAGAGCAAAATTGGAAAGAAAAGAGAACAACTAAAGCCCTACTTGTTACTAAAAGGTCTTTACACTTCTCTTGGTTCTTCTAAGTGATTTTCTTACTTCAAAACCTTCTCAAACAACCCTTACACCTTTTATAACAGAGGTATATGATATCTCAAGGTGGAGGTTAGTGATGAATCAAATTCTAATTGGTTAGTTTTGATGATTATGAGGAGTAGATGAAGTTTTGTGAAGGAAGCTTGTAATTTTAGTGACTTGAGCTTTAGATTATGAGGTCGTGGAAGCTAGGTTTTGGGTTTGTGAAAGAAGAACATGAGGGCTGAAAATGGAGAATGCTTAGCCGAGAATTCCAAGAAAGAAATGAAAAAGATTTGGTGTTATTATATAAGAAATTATGTTATTAATCTTTACCACAAATAAATTTACCTTATAATAGAAATTAATAGCTTTATGTGGTTATCATTCAATCTTAATAAAGACAATAGTGTGGTAATTTTCTATCCACACAAAGGGTTATAAGAAACTTGCACTGCAAGTTTCATACATGTAAGAAATTGCACATCGATATTATACAAAATGGGTAAAATATCATATTTGAGAAAAATAGATATTACCCGAAAATTAATTCTAGGTATAAAATCTTCATTCATAACTATTTCTGACCTTAACCCTATATTTTCTAGTTCAGGCATTTCTTGGTCTCGAATCTAGGGTTTCAGCCCAATCTGCTGGGCTAGGTTACTATTCATACCCGACCCAGAAATTTTTTTTTGACACATCTATTGGGTCCTCATTATCGCTAAATCTATCAGATTTCTTAAATTCACACTAATAAAGGTCAAATTAATTTTTCAAATAATTTTTCGGGTGTTACAAAGGGAGTTGTACTAATGTAGCTAGTACCATAAATGTGGAGAAATTGGGGCAGATATGTGTTAAGCATCCTAATCCCTATAGGTTACAATGGTTGAATGTTAGTGCTAACTTGAAGGTCAATAGACAGGTGAAGGTTGCTTTCTCTATTGGTAAGTATGTGGATGGTGTTGTGTGATGTTGTGCCTATGCAAGCACATGATCAACAGGTGCTACATGGTGGCTTCAAGAATCAATGCTCATTTGAGCACAATTATCACCCAAGTAGATCTATCTTCATCAAGTGAAGCTTCAACAAACTACTTTAGGAAGTATGGGAAGTGAGGTTAAAGAAAAGGTAGAGAGAAAAGAGACCCTAAGTGAAAAGAGTAAAGACAAGGGCCCACTAGTGAATGAAAAACAAGACAACAGTGAGAGAAAAGAGAAGATCAGGAGAGTTAAGAGAAAATTATGCTTTTATGAAAAAGAGAGAAATTTGAAGAGTGCTTTATTAGGCAACAGAGCTTTGATTATGATTTGGTTTCCTGGAGGTCTTACTATTGACAATAAACTTAAGCCAAATTTCCCTAGTTATTTTGTTTCTTTGTTACAAGAGTTTGCAGATGTGTTTCCTACTAAGGTGTAACATTTGTCATATTTGGGCACACCACGTTTTGCCATCCCTAGTGTGAGTATAACACCGGCATGGTCCCGTTGGAACTAGTCCCATATGGGTGTGGATACCTACCCCATGTAGACGTGTTTTTCCCTTGAGAGAGGAGAAGAGTAAATCCATGAGGGGCACCCAGTTAGGTCCTAAAGCGACAATATCCGCATGTCGAGTGTTACACTCACACTAGAGACAACAATAAATAGTGCGCCTAGATGTGACAAATAATATAGATGGTATCAGACTTAGTCCTGGGATCAGTGTGCCAACAAGGGCACTAGGCTCCTTGAGAGGGGTGGAACTAGTCCCATATCGGTTGGGAGAGAAACAAAGCATGCCTTATAAGGGTGTGGATTGTAACATCCTACCAAGTACAATATCATTTTTAAGACATGACATCATACTTGAGGAGTAGTTACTTATAAATTAATAGACCTTTTTTACATATCTATAGCAAGCTCGATTACTATAATAACTAAACATAATTTTATTAAAATGTATGACAAAGAAACATAATATTTATTGAATACATAGCTAAGTACAAAAGGAAGCTCTTCTAAGAGCTTTAATACAATATGTTCTCTATTACATTTACATACATATCTCTCCAATTATGTACAGGAATATAAAAACATCAACTACTAAACTACTACAATCCCGTTCTTTCACGTAGCAGCGCATCGTTCATAGATCAACCTGAGGCGACATAGGAACACAAAAACACATAAGGGTGAGAATTATCCAATTCTTAGTAGGGCAACTCCCCAATTTCACAATTATAATGTCATCGTCATCACCCCAGCCACTTCGGTTTATTAAGAAAATGTGAGCATGCATATATATATATATATATATATATATATATCAAAGGTTCATTTTAAAGTTCAAAAATCATCCTTCCGAAGTGGGTTTATTTTATTATTTATTCACTTAATACACACACGTAATACTACTCCATATCATAGTATTTCATTCTGAAATATACGTGCCCTCAATACATCTAGGGGACTTTTTCGTGCCCATTAAAGGGGACTTTGCCATGCCCTTTACACATAAAAGGGGACTTTTTATGTACTTAACATATACATCATCATCAAACTTATATAAGTATCCATTCACAATATAATTTTCAATTAGGTCTCATAAAATAATTGTTTAGGTTGCTAGCATGCATTCACATTCATTATACTTGAACTAAAAATGCCATTATTTCATCAATTCAAAGCATTGTTGCATTTCCAACATAATGGCAAATTTCACGTGTTCATAGCACAATTTATTTACACATCAAACAATCAATTTAGAGGTATAAAAAATTCTCAAGGACACTTCAATGTATCCACAAGGTTCCACAAAAATTTCAGTAGAAAGAATTTCTAACTATGTGAACAAAATTAGACAAATTTGGTGCTCAAAAACCACTTGACATTTAAGCATAGAACTTGAAATTCCTAATTTTTAACCTTAGCAAATGATTGAATGAGTTCAAAATAAACATCACAGTTACAATTCAAGATGTTATCAACACTTAGTAAAAATTTCAAAGGATAATTCAATCATTTGCTATGGTAGAAAAATTAGACCTCGATTTTATTGGGTCTATGGCTATACCTCCTTTCGACACTATGTGTCCTAAGATCTTTACCTCCTCCAACCAAAATTCACACTTAGAGAGCTTTGCATACAACTTTTTCTCCTTTAAAATCTTTAAAACCAACCTTAGATGACGTTCATGCTCCTCATGGGTCTTCGAATAGATGATTATATCATCTATGAAATGACCACGAACTTATCTAAATAGGGTCTGAAGATCCTATTCATATAGTCCATGAACACCACAGGAGCATTCGTCAAACCAAAAGACATCACGGCGAACTCAAAGTGTCCGTATCAAGTTCTAAAGGCGGTTTTAGGTATATCTTGATCTCTCATCCTAATCCTGGTGGTATCCTAACTTTAAATAAATCTTGGAGAATACCACCGCTCCTTTTAATTGGTCCATGAGATCATCAATCCTTAGTAAAGGGTATTTGTTTTTCACCGTTACTCGATTCAATTGCCTATAATCTATGCATAACCTCATGCTTCCATCCTTCTTTTTGACAAATAAGTCCTTCTTTTTGAAAAATAAGACCGGGCTCCCACGGTAATTCAAGCTTTAAGACCAGAAAATTCATGAACAAATACTGCCTGTATAGAAACCGAAATTTCAGCAAGCATGTTTCAACTTCTTTTTAGCAAAAATGATTTTTCGACAACACTAAACTACTCCACCAAAGCAAATATATCTACATATATGAGTAATCACATCATGGAACTAGAAAATATCAATTTCCAACAAGCCAATACCAAGACAAACAGAAAATGAACAACAAGGTAACAAGAATCCTACTTTTGGTGTCTAATGGCTTTTTAGCTCCAAGTTGCTCCAAGATTGATCCCTTCCACTTCAAAGCTCCCAAATCAACCTCAAATCCTTCCTAAATCAGTGAGGAAGTAAGGTATCAATGTGAGGATTGATGGAGATTTGAGATTTTAATCGGTTAGATTTGTAGGTATTGAGGTGTAGAACAAATTTTGTGAAGGGAGTTTGTGGTTTTAGCAATTTTGGGCAAGTGTTTTGGTGAATTGAAATTGAAGCTTGAGCTCTTGGAGAAGACAATAATGGTGGCTGCCCTCTTAGCATGATGCACGAAATTGTGATGATGATAAAGTTAGGTTGGTTACTTTTTATTTATCCTAACTTAGCTTTAGCATTTATGTTACATAAATGCATATCTTTTTCAAAAGAAAGAAAATAGATTGGATGGCTAGGATTTAATCTTGTAATTCAAGATTAAATCTTAGCTTTCCACTTGTCTTGAATGGATATACATCATCCATTTGTAATGATTAAATCATCTTTCGGTGTTAGAATCCCACATCGAAATTTTACCAAACGGAGAAGATATTGGTTCCGAGTAAAATATAATAAATGAAAGGCCATGATTGAAACTTACTTTTCAAGTTTCAATCTTGCCATCCACTTGGCGTCAAGTGGATGGTGAAGGTTACTTGGCCATGAAGTAACTTATACAGTGTTAAAAACCGTACATCAAAACTCTACCGAATAGGTAAAACACGTATCCTGGTAATAAAACATTGCCCGAAAATTAATTATAGGTATAACTTCTTATTCCTTATCATTTCTAACCTTAACCCTCTTTATTTCTCCTGGGCATTTTTTGGTCTAGACTCAGGGTTTCACCCGAGGCCTATGGAGGTCACTATTCACCTCGCCCCGAAATTTGTTTTTTAACACGTCCGTTGGGTCATCCTCATCGTTGCTAAACTATCAAAATTTTGAAATTATGATTGATAAATCTCAAATTAATTTTTAACTAATTTTTAAGGTGTTACATGGATATCTACCTCATGTAGACGCATTATCCCCTTGGGAAAGGGAAAGAGCAAATCCATGAGGGCGCCCAGTCAGGCCCCAAAGTGGATAAGATCGCATGAGGGTGTTACACTCACAGGAGGGATGACAATACATAGCACGCCCAGATGTTCCAGATGGTATCAGAGTCAATCCCAGGGTTGGTGTGCCAGGATGAGAATGCTAGGCCCCCACTATGAGGGGTGGAACTAGTCCCACATCAATGGGTGAGGGGAACAAAGCATGCATTATAAGGGTGTGGATACCTCCCCCATATAGACGCATTTTCCCCTTGTGAGGAGTGAAAGAAAATCCATGAGGGGTGCCTAATTAGGCTCCAAGCGAACAATATCTGCATGCTGGGTGTTATACTCATACTGGAGACGGCAATACGCAGCATGCCCAGAATGTGATAGATGTTACAGATGGCATCAGCGTTCCTGGGATCGGTGAGCCAGCGAGGATGCTTGGGCTCCTTGAGAGGAGGTGGAACTAGTCCTACATCTGCGGGGAGAAGAACAAAGCATGCCTTATGAGGGCGTGATAGGCACCTAGTTAGGCCCCAAAGTAGACAATATCCGCATGCCAGGTGTTATACTCACATTGGGGATGACGATATATAGGACGCCTAGATGTGAAAAATGTTAAAGATGGTATCAGAGCCGATCCGGGATCGGTGTGCTAGCGAAGACATTGGGCTCCTTAAAAGGGGTGGAACTAGTCTTACATTGGTTGGGAAGAGGAACAAAGTATGCCTTATAAGGGTGTGGATACCTCCCCCATGCAGACGCGTTTCCCTTGAGGGGGAAGAGCAAATCCATGAGGGGCACCAAGTTAGGCCCCAAAGCGTACAATATCTACATGCTGGGTGTTATACTCACACTAGGGATGACAATATATAGCATGCCCAGATTAGAGATGGTATAGAGCTGGTCCTAGGGTCAATATGCCAGCCAGCAGGAAGCTAAACCCCACAGGAGGGGTGGAACTAGTCCCATATTGGTTGGGGAGGGGAACGGAGAATGCCTTATAAGGGTGTGGATACGTCCCTCATGTAGATGCATTTTCCCCTTAAGTGGGGAGAAGAGCAAATCCGTAAAGGGCACCTAATTAGGCCCCAAAGCGGACACTATCTGGATGCTGGGTGTTACATTCACAGGAATGGTGATACGTAGTGCACCCAAATATGACAAATGTTATAGATGGTATTAGAGAATCGGGATCATGTGTGCCAGCGAGGATGCTTGGGCTTCTTGAGAGGAGGTGGAACTAATCCCACATTGATTAAGGAGAGGAACGAAGCATGCCTTATAAGGGTATGGATACCTCCCCCATGCAAAAGCGTTTTCCCTTAGGGGGAGGAAGAGCAAATCCATGAGGGGTGCCTAGTTAGGCTCCAAACGAACAATATCCGCATGCCGGGTGTTACATTCACACTAGGGATAATGGTACATAGAGCGCCCATATGTGATAGATGTTACATGAGGTGTCAAGTAGTTTGCCACCATCATGAGGAATTGAGCACCAGATTGATTTCATGCCTGAGATAGCATTCCAAATAGACCAGCCTATACAAGCAATCATGAGGGGATAGAGGAACTTCAAAGGCAAGTAGATGAGCTACTAGCAAAAAGGCATGCGAGGGAGAGCATGAGTCCTTGTATAGTGCTGGTGTTGTTGGTTCCAAAAAATATGGCACTTGGAAGATGTGTGTTGATAGTTGTGAGTCAATAAAATCATTGTAAAGTGTAGCCATCCTATTCCTAGGTTAGATGACATGCTTGATGAGCTACATGGTACATGCATATTCACTATTGACTTAGAAAGTGAATATCATCATATTAGAATGAAACTAGGGAATGAATAAAGACGTATTTAAAACAAAATATGGTCTTTATAAATGGATGGTTATTCCTTCTGGGTTAACAAATGCTCTTAGTACTTTCATCCATTTGATGAACCATGTTTTAAGAGACTTCTTAGGCAAGTTTGTTGTTGTTTATTTTGATGATATTCTCATTTGCGTCACTTGCCTAGATGATCACATTTTGCATGTTAAGGCTATTTTAAAGAAAGAGAAGTTGTATGCCAACCTTAAGAAGTTCACATTTTGCATTGATAAGGTTGTGTTTCTTGGTTTTGTTGTGACTGTACATGGAATTGAGGTTAATGAAGAAAAAATAAAGGCTATTCAAGAATGGCCAACACCTAAGAATGCTTCTAAGGTAAGGAGGTTTCATGGTTTAGCTACCTTTTATTAGAGATTTGTGAAAAAAATTTCTCCCATTGCTACTCTTATCATAAAGATCATTAAAAAGAATGTTGGGTTTAACTTGGAAAAGGAATAAGAACTTACATTTTGCTCCTATTCTTATTTTTGCCTAATTTTGATAAAACTTTTGAGATTGAATGTGATGCCTCTGGGATTGCTATAAGCGAGAAACATGACCTATTGCTTTCTTTAGTAAGAAGTTAAATGAAGCTCACCTCAAATATTCAACCCATGACAAGGAGTTTTATGCTTTAGTTCAATCTTTGGAGGTTTGGCAACATTATTTGCTCCCTAAAGAGTTTGTGATTAACTGGACCATGAATTTTTGAAGCACCTCAAGGGGTTAGGAAAGTTGAATAAAAGACTTGCTAAATGGGTGGAGTTCATTGAGACTTTTCCTTATGTGATTACCTATAAGCAAGGCAAAGAGAATGTGGTTGCTGATGCTTTATCCGTAGGTATGCTTTGTTCACTATTCTTACATCTAAGTTTTTAGGATTTAAGCATTTGAAGGAATTGTATATCACTGATTCTGATTTTTTCTGTTATTTATACCTTGTGTGAGCATGGTGCATTTACCAAATTCTATAGGCATGAAGGTTTTCTATTTGATGGCAACATGATTTGTGTGCCTGTTGTTTCTATTAATTTGCTTGTCAGGGAATCACATAGTGGTAGTTTAATGGGTCACTTTGGTGTACATAAAACTTTGGATGTTTTATCTAAGCTTTTTTATTGGCCACATATGCATAGAGATATTGAAAAGATTTGTGCTAAATGTATTGCATGTAAGCAGGCTAAATCTAAGTCTATGCCCTCATGGGTTATACACACCATTGCCTGTTACTACCCATCTATGGGTTGATATATCTATGGATTTTGTTCTTGGTTTGCCTAGAACCAGGAAAGGCAGAGATAGAGTGGTGGACAGATTTAGTAATATGGCTTACTTCATTGCATGCCATAAAACTGATGATGCAATAAACATTGCTGATTTGTTCTTTAGGAAAGTTGTGCATTTGCATGGTGTCCCTAGAACCATTATTTCTTACCGTGATGTAAAAATTTTCAGTCATTTTTCAAAAGTGTTGTGAGGCAAGTTGGAAACTAAATTGTTATATTTTAATACTTGTCACCCATAAATGATGGTTAAATGAGGTGGTAAATAGAGCATTGGAGACCATATTGCATGCTATTATTGGCAAGAATTTGAAAACTTTGGAAGATTGTTTTCCTTTTATTGAGTTTGCTTACAATAGGACCATTCATTCTTCTACAAGGTCTGCTCATTTTGAACTTGTGTACGGTTTTAACTATTTTGGATTTAATGTCTTTGCCCTAAGTGATCTTGTTAGCTTAGAAGCTAAAGGCAAGGCTGAGAAGTTTAAAGTAGTGCACTTGAAAGCATGTGAGTTAATTGAACAAAAGAATAAGGTGATGGCTCAACGAGTTAACAAGGGACGAAGACAAGTTGTCTTTGAACCTGGTGATTGGGTTTGGGTTCATTTGTAGAAAGAGAGGGTTCCTCATCAAATGAAATCTAAACTTGGTCCAAGGGGAGATGGTGCTTGTCAAGTGTTTGAGAAGGTCAAAGACAATTCGTATAAGATTGACCTTCTTGGTGAGTATAATGTGTCTGCTACATTTAATGTTTTTGACCTTTCTCAATTTCATATGGATACATATTTGGGGGGAATGATACGAGCTTAAAAGGGCAAATTGGACATTTCAGCATTGGAGGAAGAGATGAGAATTGCAACATACCCATGGGACTTGTTACAAGGGTATCAACTAAGAGAATTCAAGATAGTTTTGGAAACTTAGCCAAATTATTTGTTAAAGAGATGCATTAAGAATTAGCCAAGACACCTATTGAATATTATGTGAAGCCCAAAATATTATTATTACTGAATTCGCATTGAGAATATATTTCGGCCATGTTGGGACAAGTATGATTTATTTAGTTTATATTTTAAAGTGTTTCAAGACTTGTTTTTGTTTTTTTAATATTTATTAAGCCCAATTGTAGTGTAGTAATTTGGGTCTATTCTCATAAGGTTAGGAAATAAAATTAACCTAAATAAGAGGTATAAATATCTCTAAACTTGGCTTTCATTTTTAGTTTTTGTTTTGGAATGAAATTTCTTTGGTTTCTTTTAAGAAACTTTGTGTGTGCAAGTGAAATTGAGTAATTCCTTTAACTTGTTGCTTTAAGAAGTTGAATAAGTGATTACAAGGTGAGTGATTGCCTTGTAGTATTTTATTCAATTTCAATCCTATCCTATTACTTGTTCCATATCAATTGTGTTGGGATTTCTATGTTTTTATTATCCACGAGGTTCCGCATCAACAAGGTTCACTAGTGATTTTATCTCTAGATATAGACATTAAATCACAAACACCATTGTTGTAACACCCTAACTTTCACCCAATACGCTCGAGTCGCATTCGGCTAGTTATTAGCGGTTACATCTTCGTTTCAGAATTTGACTTGGCATTCTTTAAAATACGAGTACTAAAATACGGCTAAATTTTTCTTTTTGAACTTAAGACTTAAAATGCGAGCCGCGCATATGCATAGAGACCGATTATTAAACGTAAAACATAACAACCAGATATACGTCATCATAACAACCATAGAATAATCATAACATAAATTATAGTAGTATATTATAATCATAACATAACAACGATGTCCTTATAAATATAAGCACATCTAGGGTTATCAATTACACCAAATAACTTTTAACTAATGCAAAACAAGGTATTAGCAAAGCTAGACTAGTCTTCATGCTTCTGTTGCTCTCCTCTAACCTGATGTGCATAACTCCTACGCTCGCTTAAAGGAAGATCACGAACATCCGCATCAATCCCGTCGGAGACGACACGGAAGGAAAGACAAAAGGGGTGAGAATACTTATACAAGATTCTCAGGAGGCTCCCCGACTTTAACACAAGTGTCATCGTTGCCACCCCCAGCCACTTCGGGTTTCATTATGAAAGAGGTATACATGCATAAGTTCAATTTTAGTTTCTCAAATCCTATTATCCGAAGTGGGTTCTTTTTAGCATGAGTCTTGATGGTATGAATGCAGCAGATATTTTATGTATCCATGACAATACTTTAGCATGACAGTACACGTAGACAACACATATCACTTAATCAAAGCATCAATGAAACATATGCATGTACGTCTTTTACTTTTTCATACTTGAACTCCGTGAGTTCCTTTCATAACTTTTCCATTTTTCCACCCTCATCATGGTCACCAAAATCCAGCCAACATGCCGGCCAGGATTTTATCATGGTCACCAAAACTCCTAATCACCCATTGCCTAGGAATGAGCTCATCCTAACTAGCCGTCGCTAGATTTATACAGGGTAAAAGAGGGGGAATCATATTTCTTTCTTGAATCACCCCATACAACCCTTAACTCGAGAAGTCATAATGGGATCATTTCCTCTTTATCATATCTTGTATGAATGCAACATGAGCATGTAACCATAGAACCTCCTATGACATATCATATATTTTCATGCATTGTAAACATAGCATACCACATCATCATAGCAACATGTCATAATACACATAAAGCCTCAAGTTCATGATATTAACATATTCACATCATCAAGAAATATACCCACTCGGTCTCATGCTCACATCACACCTTCTACCTCATGGTGTCTTATGCGTTGGCCCTTACGGGTCTTAAACTTGTGTTCCAATTATCCTAACCTTCATTGTGGATTTCTATAACACCTAAGGGATTATTACCTATAATTCTCACTAAGTTTTAGGCATACTAAAAATTCCAAACAACATTACGTAACTTGGGTAGAAAATTATTATATGATTACGAGATTCTAGAATTTTCGTTTTAGACCCTTTTTAAGATCCGTCTTCGCCTACGGTTCTATAATCAATTCCTAAACCAATTATGAGGGATTTCTAGGCATGTTCTCTAAGTTGTGAACCATTTTTCTTCAATCTAACTATGCTGGAACAGAATTATGTTTTGCCATGTCTAAGTGTGCTAGAATTCCCATTTTAAGTCCTTATCATCACCTTAAGCTTAGAAATTAATACCTAATCATTTATGAAGGGATTTTATACATGTCTTACTAATTATGAACCATTTATCCTTGAGTTAATCATGCTGGAACAGATTTGCATTTTTATGCATTAAAGTGTTCTAGAATTCTCATTTCTAATCCTTTCAAGTTACTTATTCTTTTCTAACTTCTCTAAATCGATCCTTACTTCACTCAAACATAATTTTACACATTTTAACACCTTAGAACAACATTTATACAGTAGCCAATCATGAAGGGTAGAACCAAAATCATAAGCCCATAAAATCACATAATCTCATGAATTGAAATGCACACAAGTTGCTAGTTTTCTCTTGGAATAATTCTAGGGATTCAAAAATCTTTTGGAACTCAAATCCTTACATTAAAATCATGCAATTACATATGAGGTAAGTAGCTAAATTAACTTGTTCATAAAATAGATTTAAAGTATATAATTTCATTCATAATGTTGCTTAGGTGCTCCCAAGCTTAGAAAAATTACAAAACATAAACTATGGACACTTGTGATTAGAGGAACTCATACTAAGTCCATCATCATCACCACAAGGCCGAATGGCTTCTTTGAGAATGCCAACATTTTCTTAAAACCTTATATAGGATACTTGGGCAAGTCTTTGAGCTCTAGATCATTAAAGTGATGGCATAAACTTAAACATGCTATGCACCTCATTTTTATTCTTCATTAGAAAGTAAAGTGAACATGAGATGCACCTTTTTATTATCTTTAGATTTTAAGTGATGGCATAGAATTTAAACATGCTAGACAAGAAAGTAAACATGAGATGCAAGGTTCAATTCTTTATTTTAGTGCTCTAGGCCTCTTGAGGTGTTTACCCCAAATCAACAATCAACTTTAAGGTTGAAATAGGTAGGCTTTGAGATTTATTAGGTGAGGATGCACATTCTTGTTTTAATCTTTAAGTTGTTTAATGATGACTTGAAAATAAACATGCTATACAAAGCATTAAAGTCAACATGAATGCATCTTATTTTAAATCTTAGCTAGAGCTCTTTGCAAGACTTTAAAGGAACAAAACCTCAACCCATTATGTATCATAAGGCAAGCTTTAGAGTTCTTAGCACTTAGACTTCAAAGAAGTCTTAAGGTTTGAACTTCATCATCAAGCTTAAGAAAATAGACACAAAGTTCAACACTTGTCTAAACAAAACTACAAGAACTAAGTCATATTCTTTATTTTATTGCTCATGGGTTTCAATCTAGAGTAAAACTCTTAGAACGGCCGACCAACTTTAAGGTTGGCAAGGGTAAGCTTAGAGCTCTTTGAAAACATGTGATTAATTTTCTTTAACAAAACTTTTGTGATCTACTTTACATTTTTAGCAAACTTTATTCAAACCAAGGCAAAGGAAACCGAAATCTTTCAAAGGAGAAAGGAAAAGGAAACCGACATAAAACTAAGGAAAAGGAGAGAAACACAAGCATGTATAGTCTAAGACCAAGTTATTTCAAGCTTTAGAGGTTTCTCACAAGATATCATCAAGTCATTATCTTGAAACCTCATCATCAAGCTCATGTTATTTTCATAAAATGGCCTCTTGGCCGAAAATGAAGAAAAGAAAGAAAGGAGTTTGAACCAAGAGAAAACTAGAACTTTCTTTAAGGAAAACAAGCAAAACTTAAAAACAAAACCCCTACCTAAGGAAGCCTTGAAAGAAATGAGAAGAAGCTTGTATTCTTGAAAGAATGAGAAGACAAAATCTCCTCCTTGATGGAAGTGATGATTTCAGCCAAGAAGGAAAACCAAGGAAGATGATTTTTCCTTGAGAAAACAAGCTTGGAAATGGAAAGATAAAGTGTTTGAGAGGTGGTTTAAGGTGAGGGAGTGGTGGTTCAAGGTTGTTTATGGTGGTTTGTGGTGGTGGAAAGGTTTCTTTGATGGTGGAGGAAAAAGAACAAGATGAAGAAAAAGTTAGAAGAAAGAGAGAAAATGCAACAAAGCTTGAACTTGGTAAATGATCTAAAGTGTAACCAAGTTCCCTAAGGCTTGGTATTTATAGAAAAATGAAACTTTGTGGCTGATTTGGGAGGAAGAGGGCTGACGGTTTTCATGCCAAAGGGGAGGAAAATATCTTCAAAAACTTGTCATTCAAAGGCATGGTTAAAAGCATGGCTAGCTATGGTTCAAAGCATGGCTTGAGGTATGGTCTTTGAGTGAAACAAAATCAACATGTGACACAAATAGAGAGCATGAATTCGGCCAACATTTCAGCCAAGGGGGAAAGGATGATTTGCTCATGTAATTGTGGTTTTAAGGATGTGTTTAGGCGTTTCTTTGATTAAGGTTTTGATTAGGAGTTGTAAGAAAGTGTTTAGGTAAAGTAATTGGCTAATTAAGGTTGTCAAGACTTGATTAGGAGAGTGATATTACTAGATTAACAATTTAAAATCATTTTTTTGGTCAAATGAGGTATGGGCACAATTCCTTAATTTAAGCAATTGGAGAGAGAAAACACTATTCAAGATTCCATGACTAGGAATCTTGAATTAAAGAATGCAATTTAGAGTTTAACTAAGCAATCTTAGGTTCTAATTAACCTCAATAAATTATTTTGACTCTAGATTAATTATCGAAATAAATTAATCTTCGATTAGAGCCTAATATTGCTTAGGTTTGCTTAATCGCGTCATTAGGCTCACTGGACACTATTCTAGGGGCAAAATGGTAATTTCACACTAAAACTGCCCGGGACCTTCTAGCCCGACTAAACAAAAAACCACTTACAAACATCATTTAAAATCTTTTGGTAAAGTCCGGCTAACCGGCACATAAAACGATGACAAACAGCCACATGGGCGTTTTGGTAATTTCACGCGTCGAACTCAAAAATGAGATTCTTCTACTCTATTACCACACACAACACATATAATCCCTTATTAACATCAAAACATCCCTTTCAGGATGGCCGGACGCGATCCTCATTTTCCGGGAAAATGACCTCAAGGGCATTTCGATCATTTGTACACGGAAAATCAGGGCGTTACATTACTCCCCGCTAAAAAGAATTTCATCCTCGAAATTCGTTACAAGTGTATGGTCACATGGAACCATAGACGAGAAGCACAAACAAAATACTACCACCTATCGCACACTTACCTTGGGGGTGAGAACGGAGGTGTCTTCGGCATTGACCACGAACACTCGTCCTTGATGTTGGGGTCTAGATGCGGCATCCAACTGTGGGCTTCGTGTTGCAATCTCTGACCACGTGGCCAGGCTTGCCACATCTAAAGCACATGTTTTGGCCAAAAAGGCAGGGGTGATTCCCGTGGTTCTTCCCGCACTTTGGACAAACAGCAACAGGGTCCCATCGAGGTGCCTCTCCTCTTGGGTCATTCGATCCTGGCGGTCGGAACGGTGGTCTAGTCTGCGGCTTGAACTTCTGGGCTTGCGGCGCCAGCTTTTTGGTGAAACTCTCGGTCCTTGATGCGCTTAGCTTCTTATGCCCATCCTCGATGATGTGGCACTTGTTGACTAGGGTAGGAAAGTCCCTAATTTCCAAGTGAGCCACCACAACATTGACTTCGGCCTTCAATCCCGACTCGTACTTGACGCACTTCCAATACTCATCCTGTTTCCTTGGTACATCCTCGAGAACTTTATAAGCTCTTCAAACTTGGCGGTGTATTGAGCGACGTTCATGTCTCCTTGCGTCAACTTCATGAACTCGATGTCCTTGGCGTTCTCATCACTCTGGGAAGTACTTCTCGTAGAAGTGAGCCTTGAACAACTCCCAGTTTTTTCGTACCCGATTCCTCTTGGTCTTATTTTGGATCAAACTTCGATAGTTTGTCCTTGGAATTAAGTATGATATGATATGTGGGGTTTCCTTCCTTTTCATAATTCATAGAGGTCTTATTGAGTATTAGGCTTATGAAAACACAGTTTTGTATGTGATAAAAGGTGTTGACAACCTCTATACATAAACCTTTTGATAAATCACTTACTAAATGCATGGTTATGGCCATTTCTTGCAAATATTCATTCACCCTTTTAACTACCCTATTTTGTTGAGGATTTTCAGAAGAAGAGAAATTATGAGAAATGTTGTTTTCATCACAAACAATTGCAAAAACATGATTTTTGAACTCATCACCATAATCTAGTCCAGTAGATGAGATGTAAACAACTTTTTCTTTTCAAACTCTTTTTATAAATGTTTTGATGGTTGCAATAGAATCATCCTTATGGCAAATAACACATGCGAATCTATAAAAGTGATATACAATGACCAAACTATATCTCTTAACCGCCCAAACTTGTAGTTTTGGTTGGTCCAAAGAGATCAAGATATATGTAAAAGCACTAATGGTCTTGTAGTAAAGACTACATTCTTACACAGGAAAGGACTCTTAATTTGTTGGTAAAATCATAGTATTGAAACTTGGCTTGGACTGATTGGTTCAACCTAGACCTTTATTGGTTGAACTGGGCATGGAATCAGTTTGAGTCACTATTTGAATAATACACACAATAAAACTGGGTCAAACTTACAACTCGGTCGATTTCTTAACCTGGATCGTGTAATGCTTATATACATATCTTGCTTGAAATTACATTGTCTTGGAATCTTTTTTTTTCTTTTTTTAAAACCTAAGCTAAATCCTAAAGACCAAAACTGTGTAGTTTTTACACAGACACACAAAGTCATAAAACTTAATCCCTAACCTTTACCCAATTAAGAAGTGAAAAGTGAGAATTGAGGGAAGAAAAACTATGAACGCATCACGCAAAAAGAGAGAATGCTACCTAGTGCTGGAAAGAAGAAAACAAAGGACTGTTGTATTGCACCACTTACTGTTATCTCATCACTCGTCGGGTTGCCTCCTATTACACCCCAAAAGTATTCAAAACTCAATTTGAATTTTATTAATTAGAATTTTAATATTCAGATAGACTTAGTGATAATGAGGATGGATCCAACAGGCAAGCAAAAAAAAAAAAATTTAGGGCCGAATATGAATAGTAACTTTATGGGACCATAGGTGAATAGAAACCCTAGAACTAGGACTAGGAGTTACCCAGGACCGAGGGAATATAGGATGAAGGTCAGGATAGAGTATTAGGCCCAAGATTAAATTTGAATAATATTTTGATTTTCCTAGTATGATTTTTCACCCCATTCGGTAAAATTTTAGGGTGCGATTTTTAACATCAAAAAGTAACTTACACTCCAAGTTAAAGTTAATCTTTTATCTTGAGCCAAGTGGATGACCAAGATTTATGCTTGACCAACAAAACCAATCATAGCCATTCACTTCATATTTTTTGAAAGAAAGAAATGAAAGTTTGAAACTAGATAAATATTATAACCTAACTTAAGATAAGACTTTCACAACCAACCTTATATTATTATCATCTTCATTTTCAGCCAACAACCCAAAAAGCACAGCCCCCCATGAGAGAAAAACTCCAAACCCTAACCCTTGCTCCATAACCCAAAAACCCCACCTTAGAGTCTACAAAATCAAAAGTTTTCTACACCAAAGTTTATCTACTCTTCCTAATCTTCAAAAGTAACTGATTAGAAATTTGATCCATCACCATCCTCCACTTTGAGCCATCATATACCACTATTCAAAGAATAACTAGGCATTGATTAAAAGAGCTTTGAGTGAGGAAATCATTTGGGAAGATCAACTTAACCAAAAAAGTCTTGAAAATTCAAAAGGGGTTATCGTGGCCTTTTCTTTATACGGAGAATCACAAAGTGACCTTTGCTACTCATATCTCAAAGTGGATGTAGAATTTTGGTGGGTTAGTGCCAACAGATTGTTTGAAGCATCTCTAACTAAAGTTACTTTGGATATTTTCAAGGAGGCCTTTTATCATAAATATTTTTATGCTTTTATGAAAAATGCAAATGAGTTGGAGTTCATAGCACTTAACCAAGGACCTATGTGTATGACAGAGTACACTATGTAGTTTGAATAGCATTGTAAATTTCTACTATTTATCAGTGTGACCTTGATGAAGCTTGGAAGTGCATGAAAATATGAAGAAGGTTTACATGAAGATATTGAGGTAGCTGTAGGACTCTTCGAAATTAGGGATTTTGCCATCTTGGTAAAAGAGTATCGGTGTGCAGAGGAATAACAAATTTCATGTCTACACAAAACAACTTTAGGAATGGATTGGCACCAAAAGGTCTAAGATTTAAGCCCGCTAACCAGTCCAATAGAAGATTCCCACGGAATATAATAGAGGAAAATAAAGCGTCATCAAGGTCAACTACAGGAATGGAATTCCCTAAATGTGGGAAAAATCATGGGATCAAGCCTTATTGTGCGGACAAATTGTTTGTTTTGGTTGTGGAAAATCGGGACATAAAGTGCATGGTTGCCCTACCAAGAATCAATAGCCCGCTTCTAGGCCACAACACCAAGGGCGCATTTTTACTCTAGGTCCTGAAGAAGCTTCTCAATCTACAGATCTAATTTGAGGTAATTATGAAATAAATGGTAATATCCTAGATATCCTGCATGATTCAGTACTACTCATTCATTTGTATCTCTTGACTCTATACATAAGTTATAGCTACCTCTGCTGTGTTACACTATGATCTCCTTGTATCAACCCCTACTACAAATCTTGTTAAGACTAGTCAAGTAAGCATGAACTTTCTTTTTCATATTGGTAATAGAAAGTTTACAATAGATTTAATTGTCCTTCCTTTATCTAGTTTAGATGTAATCCTAGGTACGGATTAGCGCTTAGCCAACCACGTCTTCTTGAATTGTTCTGATAAAACTATTGTGTTCTCTTCTACCTTATCCCCTACCCTTGTAATTCCTATGTGTTTTTATCTAAATTCATTAATGAAAAACCTTAGAAAAAGAGAATTAGGGATGTGTTCTCCTCTTGGCAAATGAGATTGAAAGTGAACAAGAGTCGAGTGAGATTCTTGTAGTGAGAGAGTATCCGAATCTTTTTCCAAATGATGTCCCAAAGTTTCCTCCCAAAAGAGACATGAAGTTCTCGATTGAGTTAGTACAGGAACGATCCTATTTCAATTATTCCTTACAGAATGTCACCTCTCCAGTTGATAGAATTAAAGGTATATATTGAAAAGTTGTTAAGGAGACATTTCATAAAACCAAACGCCTCTCTATAGGGAGCCTCCGTTCTATTGGTAAAGAAAAAATATGGAGATATGACAGTATATGTTGACTCCAGACAACTAAACAAGGTGATGATAAAAAAAATAAGTACCCTTTGCCAAGGATTGATGATCTCAAGGGTCAATTATGAGGAGCAACCATATTCTCAAAGCTTGATTTACGATTAAGGTATCACCAGATTCCAAGTTTGAAATAAAGACACTCCCAAGTCTACCTTTAGAACTCGATATGGACATTACAAGTATACAGTGATGTCTTTCCAATTGATAAATGCTCCAGCTATATTCATGGATTACATGAAACGAATTCATAGATGACATACTTATCTATTCAAGGAATGAGGAGGAGCATGCTTAACATCTTAGGATCATGCTACAGCTTCTAAAGGAGCAAAAACTATATGCCAAACTATCAAAATGTGAATTCCGATGGAAGAGGTCAAATTCCTAGGGCATGTGGTATGACGAGGAGGGATCTCAGTGGATCCAAATAAAATTGAACTAGTACTCCATTGGGAATGGACAATAATGGTGATGGAGATTCAAAGTTTCCTAGGATTAGCTAGATACTATGGGCAATTTATCAATGGTTTTTCTCATATGGCCTTACCTTTGACCAAGTTGACCGGAAGAATGCTCCTTTCAATTGGACACCAGAATATGAAAGTATTTTCCAAGAGTTAAAGCAGAAGCTGACCATGGCACCATTGTTAGTACTATCATATCCTCACAAGTCATTTGAGGTTTATTGTTATACTTCTAGTAAGGGTTTAGGATGTGGGCTAATGAAGAATTGTAATGTGGTTTCCTATGCTTCCCGATAATTGAAGCTGCATAAAGTAAACTATGCAACTCATGAAGATTCAGTGACATCATCTCTATGGAGTGAAGTTTGATGTTTTCTCTTATCTCAAAAAGTTTAAAGTATCTCTTTTATTAGAACGGTTTGAATATGACAAAGGCTATGTATGAAATTTCTCAAGAACTATGAGTTTAATTTAAATTACCATATGGGCAAAGCTAATGCTATTGGCAATGCACTGAGCAAGAAATCTTTAAGTGTGGCATGGATGATGATCAAAGAGAAGAAACTAGTGCAAAGCTTTAAATTCGATTTAGGCAGAGAAATTGATAGGTTTTGCTCAATGTAATGATCTAGAGTTCCATGAAACTTTAAAATTAGTTTACAGAGAAATTGATAAGTTTTGCTCAAGACTAGCAAGGTATATGGAGGTATAGAGACAAGGTATGTGTGCCTGCAAGTGACAATCTTATAAACAAGATTTTGAAAGAACCTCATGAAGGTGATTTCACTAAACATCTGGGAACCAGTAAGATGTATGCAAATCTCAAAAAGATGTTCTAATGGCCAAGGATGAAGAGACATAACTGCATTTTTCAGCAAATGTTTGATGCGCAAGAAAATTAAAATAGAACATCAGAAGCCAACAAGAACACTCCAACCTTTAGAAATCCCAAAATCAAAGTGGAAGAGTATCTTCATGGATTTTGTAAGGGGTTTACCAAGGTCATCATCAGGTCATGATGCCAAATGGGTCATAGTAGAAATGTTAACTAAATATGCTCGTTTCTTACCCATCAAGGGCAACCATTCTCTGGATAAGTTATCTTTCTTATACATTTAGTAGATGGTGGAACTATATGGTGTCCCTTCTACAATAATCTCTTATGGAAACCCAAGGCTCACTTCAAGATTTTAGAGAGCTTTTCGAAAGGTTTTTAGAACTAGACTTTATTTGAGTCCTGCTTACTATCCCCAAACTGATAGGCAAAGAACGGACCATACAGTCCTTGGAAGATATGTTAAGGGCATGCATGATTGAACAGAAAGGAAGTTTGGACAAGTTGCTACCATTGGTCAAATTTGTTTATAATAATAGTAATCACACTAGCATTGGCATGGCCCCATATGAAGCTGTGTATGGAAGAGAATATCAATCTTCCTTATGCGGTACAACCCAGGAGAAACAAATTTGTTAGGACCTAACCTCATTAACCAAACTACTTAACATATTTAGAAAATCCAAAGCATGATCTTCACACAGAGAGTTAAAAGAGCTATGCTAATAATCGAAGAAAACCTTTAAAATTCCAGAGGGAGAACATATAATCCTGAAAGTCATCCCCTCCATAGGTGTAGGAAGTACCCTGAGAGTCAAGAAGTTGTCATCCTGATTCATAGGTCTTTTTCAAATTTTTCGACGAATTGGGTCAGTTACCTACCAGATAGTCTTACCCTACATTTGTCTAACCTTCATAATGTCTTTCATGCGTCCCAACTTAGGAAATACCATCAAAATCCAAGTCATGCCCTAGAAATCAAATTTATACACTTAAGGGATGACCTAACATTCTAAACACCTCTGGTCCAGATCGTCAAAAGAGAAGTGAAGCACTTTAGGAATAAATTGGTACAATTAGTTAAAATGGCTTAGGGTAAGCTAAGAAGTAATGAATATACTTGGGAATTAGAGTCAAACATGAGGAAGGAGCATCAAGAACTATTTCCAGGTATAAAAATTTGAGGGCAAATTTCTTTTTTTAAGGTCGATGATAATGTAACATCCTAAAGTTATTCAAAAGTTAATTTAAACTTCATTAATGAGAATTTCAATATTCTGATGGACTTAGTGATAATGAGGATGATCAAATGGGCGAGTAGAAAATTCTTTTTTAGGTTGGTGTTAATAGTAACTTTATAGGCTTGTAGGTGAATAGAAACCTTAAAAATGGAACCAGGAGTTACCCGAGCCTAAGGGAAGATAGGACAAAGGTCAGGGAAGAGTATTAGGCCCAAGATTAAATTTGAATAATATTTTGATTTCCCGAACATAGTATTTTACCCGTTCGGTAAAATTTTAGTGTGTGATTTTTAATACTAAAAAGTAACTTACTCTCCAACTTAAAATGAGCCTTTTATCTCAAGCCAAGTGGATGACCAAGATTTATGCTTGACTAACAAAACCAATCCTAGCGATTCACTTTTTTTTTTTCAAAAAGAAAAAATAAAAGCTTGAAACTAGATAAATACTACAACCTAAATTAAGATAAGGCTTTCACAACCAACCTTAGCAACCCCAAAGCACAACCCTCCATGTGAGAAAAATTCTAAATGCTAATTCTAGCTCCACAACTCAAAAACCCTAGCTTAGAGTCTCCAAAATCACAAATCTCCTACACCAAAGTTCATCTACTACTCCTAATCTTCAAAACTAATCAATTAGAATTTTGATTTATCAGCATCCTCCACTTTGAGCCATCATATATCACTATTTAAAGAAGAATTAAGTGCTATTTGGAAGAGCTTTAAGTGAAGAAATCACTTGGGGAAGACCATCTTAAGCAAAAAAGCCTTGAAAATTCAACAGGAGAGTTATTGCGACCTTTTCTTTTCCAAATTTTTTTTCTGCAAATAATAAAGTGTTGAGCTTAGTATTTTTTGTTTTATTTCATGTTTATATATAGATGTTGATGTGGTTGCATAGGTGGAGAGTTTGATGTTGTTAGAAAATTATTTTTATCAAAACAAGTTTTAAATTGTGTTGCTGGAAATTTGGATTTTTCATCAGTATGTCTTTCATGATTTTTTTTAAGTAGGAGAAGATATCTTTTTATGATGGATTTTTTTATGGTGAAACTAACATATAAGATAATTCCATGATTTTTCTCAAGTCTATTTGAGGCCTTTTACTAATTTTTTTTTTTAAAAAAACTAAGACTATTGTGTTTACTATCTGAAGACCTAATTTTGAAGCTCTAAATATGTCTAATTTTGTTACTATAGTAAATGATCGAATTTAGCTTTGAAATTTTTACAGATGTCTTAGACAAATTTGTCTAAAAACCCTGAATTTGTTAAGGAAATTTTAAGTTCATTTTCTATGGTCCAAAAATTAGGAATTCGGGCTATTGGCTGAGTACAAGTGTTACTAATCACCAAATTTGTATAATAGTTTTAATACAACTGGAGACCTTGTTTTGCTCTGAAATTTTTATAGGACTCTCTGGACACATTGAGGTATCTTGGTGAAATTTTGTAGCTCTATTTTCCACTGCTTGATATGCAAATTGAATGCATTACTTGAGAAGTGAAATCTGGCTATTGTGCTAAAAGTGAACAAATGCCTTTAAAGTGATGTTATAATGGTATTTGGCTCTCCTGGTATATGAATATATGATTGTGAATACTTGAATATAAGACTTGTGACATATATTAATACATGACAGAGAATTTAAGGATTGGTTTAAGAGGCATGATTGAAATTGTTTATGGATGAATGCCTAAATGTGAGAAATGCATGCATTTAAAAAAGAAAAGAATATGTGCATGCATGTGAGAAAAGAGAATACATGAACTCAAATTATGCATGTTCTGACATATGGGTAAAAAGAGAAAAGCCTTATGCCAAATAAAGGGGAAGCCAAAAAGAAGAACTTCCCTTTAGTTAATATGAATGGATGGATGACACGGACTAGGAATATCTATGTGAGATTCGAAAGTGGAAAAAAGAAAATATGATGATCATGTATAGGAATGAGCTCAGTCCTAGTAAATAGTCAGTTGCCTAGGTGTCGTATTATTCACTGATATAAATTGATATAAACTACGTCTTCCATATCGAGGAAAAAGAAGCACAGAGTTAAGTTCTTCGATTACAATAGAATTATGTAGTGGCTATTGATTTTATATTTGATTTACATAGACTTTATGGCTGATATAAAATGACTTTCTTAAAATATTTGAATCAGGAAATCTATTTCAGGTATAGAGTTTACAAAGTTTACATTATGCCTAAATCAATGAAATGTATTTTAAAATAAGTCGAAGCTATTGAAATTGATCCTGATGATATGTTTATGTATGAGTGAGTGCCCTCCTAGAATTTTATAATATTCTCATCACTATATTTGTATGTACATATTTTTTAGTTACCCGTTCGCTCAGTCTATTCATAGTGCCCTCTTTGATCCCAAGTTCCCATTTGATGGTATGGCCTTACCCTAGCACACCCAGTCTTTGTTGTACCCACGCCTACACTGCCACTACCCCAGCGAAAGACGTAGCTCAATTATCCTTGTTTGACTTTGACTCCCCTATCAACTTTGATGCTTTAGCTGGAGACGAACCCATTATCCCAATGGCAAATGGTTTCCTTTAGAGTGCTTAGGAGGTGTTTGGGAACCCTTTATGTACTTAGGCCCTTTTTTGTTGGGTCATAGGGTAAAGTAGGTTATATCATGACTTTTGCTGTATTTTAGGGTTAGTTTCTATGTAGTTCCACTAGCCATTTGACTTAGTATTTGGGATGGTTGTATATGACTATTGACTTATTAGGTTACTGCTCCTGATGTTCCACTTAATGGATATGTATGGGCTACTAATGGATTGCTTTGGTATTCTAAGTGACATATTTCTAATTATTGTATTGATACTCGAGTAATACACGGTAAGTAGGAAGGTGTTACACCTCCTTTGAGCCCCCATTGTCGTTTTGGGTGAATTTTGATTTTTTTAAAAACTTTTCTTTTTGATGTGTTGATCTTATTTGATGATTGATATGTTCACTATTATGCTCCATTGTTCCTTTTTTTTTTTTTTGGTTATATATAGAGTCATTTCAGTGAATGTCACTCTTCCAAAAATAATAACACAAATGAAATCGGCATTCTACTATTCCTGACTTTCTATTTTTTAATTTTTAGGGTTTAATAATTGTTTGATTTGTAGTCCCTTTAGATATGAGGGTAATAACATACTTTTGTTAAGAATCAAGTTATTAGTAGTCTTAATTGGTTTATCTATATTTCTCCATTATTGTAACTATAGTTTCTTAAACTATCTTTAATTGTGAATAGACAAAAAGAGTAAATTACTTGATATTATTGTGTTGTTGTTCCTGGTTGTTACTATATTTATTTTTCTTTGTTGAATTCCTTTACTATCTTTGTGATATTATTAATAATTAAGTACACTGCATTAGATGTCTGCATAAACACCTTTATCACAAACACCATCATCCCATGAAAAACCTCCTGAAGATTCTATTAAAAGATCATATAACACTAGGAGAAAAAATTATCCAACTTGGGGACATTGTAAGCAAATTGTTGAGAAAGTGGAAAAGTTGTTCTATTATGTCTTTATTGTAACAAGATAATTAGGGGAGATAAAATCAATTGGTTGAAAAGTCATTTCTAAGAGGAAAAGAATAGGTTAAAGAATGCAATGTGTTAGCAAATATTAGAGCTCAAATGAAACAAAATATGAATGAATGTCGAAGCAAAAAAAGAAAGGTCCAAGTCTTGAAGAAATTAATGAATATGAGGAAGAGCTAATAGGAATAGGTGCCAATGAAGTGCAAGACTCAAATAGAGTTACATTTTCTTCATCTCAAAAAGGGGGAAAAATAGTAAACTAAGCTTTTACCACTTTATGCCTAAACAATGCCTAGAGCTTAACCAACCTTAAAAATTTTCAGTTAAATTCTAAAGAATTTGAAAACTACAAGGCCATAACATCTAGCCTTCTTGATGTTAGAGGTATGCTTATGGAGATCCGGATTTGCAATCTAAGTTAACAAGTGGAATGGGGATATTTAAAGATGCTAAAAAAGATTTTGGAAGGTAGTCTGCTATACGTGGATGAAATACAACGATGCTAGGTAAATCTAACAATTGTTATTATTCTAGATTAAAGGCAGGAATTTTATGGATGCTGTACACCAAAATCACGAAAATTGGCTATTCATATTTTAAGCCAAACTTGTAATGTTTTAGGTTGTGAGCAAAATTGGAGTGTGTTTGAACACATTTACTCAAAGAAGAGAAATAGGTTAAAGCATCAAAAGGTTAATGACCTTTTTTTGTTCATTGCAACTTGATCCTACAACAAAGGTATTTTTTCATATAACTATTTGTTTATATGAATATTTTGTTCTCCAAAATTTTTCTTTCATCTTGATATGAACAAATTGATAACATAAGAATTGAATGAGGAATCAAAGTTATGATTTGATTTGTTTTGAGGCATTTAAGGACCATTGTGATAGGTTATTGGAAGACTCATCACCACTTTTAAATATGGATGAGTTAGAGGCTTTACATAGTATTCAAAATGTTTCCATCCAATCAACTCTAGATGATATTGGTATGTTTTTCAATTGCATTAAATTTTTTGGTTGTCATTATACCAGTATCATTATGGATTATTTTTTAAAAGTGTGATGTTATTTGTGAAAAAATGATATGAATATAGATCAATTAAATTTGGAAAATGATGATGATGATGATGATGACACACATGACAATTCCAATGAAAACCAGAGCAAAATGAAGGCATTCTTGACCAAGTTTTAGATTTAGCTGAAGAAAAAGATCCTTTGGCCAAAATGAATATGACACCTTGACTCCTTATGCATAATTTGAAAATTTGTTTGTATTGTTATGAGTTTTTGATGTAAAACTTTGTAAGTTTATTTGTTTAATTATATTTTAAACTTGTCAATTGTGATTTGTGAGTTTAGGGTTTGTGATTGTAAAATGTGAACAAAAATTAGGAATTTATGTTATTTATTTATATTTTGTATTTGGACCCTTAAAGAAATTGTAAATTACTTGTCATTTATTGTATTTTATTTAAATTTTTATAATTTTTAATTAAACATCATTCAACCGATTTTAACAATGACCCATTAGTTGAAACAGTGACCCAGTGACCCGTATCTTGATTGAGTTGATCATTAGGTCGAGTCTAAAAACCACGGATAAAACTCATAAGATAAGTCTATTTCAAACTTAATCTTGGGTATTTCTTTCACAAGTTCTTTCTAAGATATTTAATAAATCAACTTCATGTGGACATACATGACCAAGTTTCTTAAATCATATCGGCTTCTCATCCACGAAAAATACCAAACATTTCACATTTTGATCTATAAGGTCATTCAGATACAATACATAAGTATTGTTATGCCTTCTGACACAGTAAAAATGGTTTGACTTGGTGTAGAATCCTTTACAGAGCATTGTGATTATTCAAACAAAACCTTACATACTGTGAGTTAAACCATCAACTAGCATGAAATTAAAAATTAGATCAAAATTATTCAAACTAACATTACATATGTCGGTAACTTGACTATTCCACCCTCCTTGGGCTTGAGGTTTCTAAACCATGATTTTTCTTTCATGTGCCTAGAACAACCATTATCTAGATACAATTTCTTCTCCTTCTCTGGTGTAAGCTAAGGCACACCTACATCATAAACTAATTTCATTTTAGATACCCATACCTTCTTAGATTCTTTTGGGTTAGTCATTTCTTCGGGTTTGACACTCTTTCTAGGGTTCTTTACCTATCAATTTTTAGGTTTCTTAAAAGCAAAGCATTTTTCAAAGATATGAACATTTTTTAAAAAAAGATTACATGTAAGAATTTTGCTTTGTGAGTTGTTGGATAGTTTACCATTATTCTCTTTCTCATACCCAAGTCCTGATACTTCAAAGTGTGGTCCCTGACCTAAGCATAAAGTTGAGATTCATGGTGCCATTAATTGCCTTTTCTAGACTAGATTTGAGAATCTAGATAGTTCTTTCAAATTCAGAAACATTGGAGGATGCTTTTTAAGGCTTCAGCTTTTAAGGCAAGAACTTCTTTTTCAAAATAATTTTTCTCTTTCAAAAGCTATCTTTTAATACGTCAAATTCTTTTTCTTTATCTCAAGGTTTCTAAAATATAGAGAGAGGTTTTAAAACTATATTTTTAGTATGAAGTAATGAGATGAGAGAGTTTAAGAATCATTTAGAAATTTGTCAAAGGCTTTAATTTTAGTAACTCATCAACCATGAAACACAAGTTTGTTACTTTTTCATCATCTATTCGGAGTCAAATTCTTGTCCTTTGTCAAGGTCTTCCTATGGAGCAAGCATCACTTTCTTCTTGAAGTTTTTGTTAAGCTTTAGGCATTTTGACCTCAAATTGCCAAGTTCGTTGCACTCGTAGGAAACAATCTCATTATGATCTTTCTTGCCCTTTTTATCCTTCTTTTGAGGAATTGCTTCTTCTTTCTTCTTTAGACCCACTTCTTCAATATACTTTTATCCAAATTGGTAATTTCATCTAGGTCACCTTCTTCCTCATCATCAAAGATTCATTTGATTCAAATCTTTTGCAACTTTCATGGCCATAGAAGAATTTTGTTTCTTCTACATGGACTTTAAGGCAATGGAATTGCCTTTCCTTTTGTTCTCTTATGGAGCCTCATTGATTTTGATCTCAAGAGTCTTCAAACACCTAATTAGAGGCTTAACATATTCAAGTCTTTGGCTTCTTGAGTGGTTGTCACCTTCGGGCACAAAGACCTAGATAGGCTTCTCAAGATCTTTTGAACCATCTTGGAATTTGTACATTTTTTTCCAAATGCCTTGAGTTGGTTTATGATGTACATAAACCTTATGATCCTCTTATCAATAAACTAATGGTCCATCATCTTGAACATTTCATCCAGCTGCATCAACATGTTCATATTTGTTTCTTTGACTTGGTCCATACCCTCATGCAAAGTCTCCAATAGATGCTATATCTCCTTAAGAGTCATAGGAAATAAGCTTTTTATATTCACTCTTGCTCATAGAACAAGTGAGTGGATATTTCACTTTAGCATTCAACTGGACTCTATTCTATTCATCAGTCTATTTTCGATTCTAGACAACAATCGAAGTGGTTGTTCAGGATCAACTATGACATATGGTACTAGTTGTTCTATTATTGGACTATAACTACTATATCGGCTAGGTTTCTCATGGACTTTCTGCTCAAGGCATCCACCATGACATTCACCTTGCCCAAATGATACCCTATGGTAGAATCATAATCATTCAACAATTCCATCCACCTTTGCTGCCTCAAATTAAAATCTTTTTACTAAAATAAAATTGAGACTTTTGTGATCATTATAGATCTCACAAGTTTCCTATGCCGTTAATGTCTCCACATTTTGAAGACCATCACTACAATCTCTAAGTCATGTGTTTGGGTAGTTTTATTTATTCTTCTTGAGTTGTCGACAAACATAACCAATAGTTTGCCCATGTTGTACCAAAACAATTGAGACCAACTCTGGCTTCACAATAAACATAAAAGCCTCTATATCTCAAGGGCAAAACTAGAACTTATGTAGAGCTAAGAAAATCCTTGAGTCTTTAAAAGCTTTCCTTAATCATCTCAAACCGTTGAAACTTAAAATTTGTTTGGGTTAGTTGGTCAAAAATAGCTAAGATCCTTGAGAAATCCTTGACATAGCAGGAATAATAGCCTACTAACCATAAGAAACTCCAAACCTTAGCCATATTCATTAGCTTAGGCCACTACTAAATGGCCTTCACCTTTTTAGGATCCACCATATTTTCATATTTGGACACATGTCCAGAAAAGCCACCTTATTGAGCAAAAATTCATTTTCTGATAATTTAGTATATAACCAATTGTTCCTCAAGGTTTTGAGAAAATATTAAAATCTAATCAATAAAGACAATGACTAACGGACAAGAAAATGTCTAAACACCGATTCATTAAATATATAAAAAATTTAGTCAGGAAGCATGAAGGACATTACTAGAAATTCATAATATTCTTAGCTAGTACAGAAAGCAATTTTAGGGAAATTGACCTCCTCCAATTTAAATTGATGGTACCTAGATCAAAGGTTAATCTTTCATAAAGTTAGCCTTTGAAGCTGGTCAAATAGATCATTTATCTACAGGGGGATACTTGTTGCATATAGTCACTTTATTCAGCTACCCAAAATCCATGCACAACCTCATGACCTATCTTTCTTCTTTACAAAAAGCACTAAAGTACCCCAAGGGGAAGTACTTAGGTGTATGATGCCACTATTGTAGGTAAGAAACCACATGAAAATGGGGGGTTGAATCGTGCTTTTCCTTTTCTATCCCTATTTGTCTTCTGAAAACTTGCTCAAGATACTATCAAGCTATGAGATTGAAGTGCAGCGGAAACAACGTTAGTGACTTCATAAAGTGAACTTTCTGGACTGAATATGAAATAAATACATGAAGGAAAGTTTTCCAAAACTAATACAGTAAATAAATACAATATAGAAATAAAATAAGAGATGAAGGAGAAAGAGATATTGTTTGAGAGTTTTTATACTAGTTCGACCAACCTCCTACTTCTAGTTCTCAATAATCGTTAAATTCCACCAAACTTTCTCTCACCGAGAAAGAACAAGGATAGTTTTTACAATAGCCTTCCCATGCTCTCACCAATGACCAGAGACAACCACTACTATCACAAACCAAGTAGTTATTCACCAGCATTTCAAGCTGAACTAAGAGTTATTCACTAGCTTCTTCAAACTAAACCAAGTAGTCTTTGACCAAGCTCTCTAAGCTAACTAGACCAGTAAAGCACCTTTACTGTCACATTGCAAGTAGTCTTTAACTAGCCTCTCCAAGCTAAGCTCACACTAATCACTATTGGATCAAGGATATAAAGGTTTGTGTTTAGGTTTGCAACTCAAATTCTTTAAGATTTACAAAGAAAGATCTAGAAACACTTGAATGAATTCTTTCTAAGTATTCTTCCTAGTAAGAATGTATGAACACTGAAGAAATACAGAAAGAAGATTTTTTATAATCAAAGGAAATGATTACTAGATGTAATAAACTCTACAAGCAATAGGAAAGATTTTCACAAAGTTTTTGCCTGTTGTGTAGCATCAATCACTTTGTCATTTGAGCACAAGCATCTTTATTTATAGATGATCTTCCTTGTAACTGTTGCATTTGATCAGATCTCCAAGTGATACGTGTTGATCATCCATTTGTGTCTTAGAAAGCAGTTTAAAAGATTAGCCTTTGTTTCAGAACTTGTAGAAGCGTTGCAAGATTGAGGTTTCTTATGCTACTTCAAAAGCTACTCTTACTTTCTAAACGTGGTTTCTGAACTCTTTCTTATAGAAGCTAAGGTAGTTGACCACATGGCAAAAAAGATGACACACCAGACTTATTCAAATTCAAATTTGAATTCCAAAAAATTCCTCATTTTCTTATAGAGCACACTATATCACTAAATGAGATTTCTAATGTGCAGTATCATTTCCTTGATGATTCTTGGGTCTTCTTATCTTTAATTATGGCTTATTAATGAACAAGACATTTCAAGTGTGATAATTGAATATAGTAGAACACTTTGACTTCAATGTTTGATAGATATCTTCATTTCAAGTGTACTTTCTGAAGTCCGTCCTACTTTTTAAAGTCCCAGATCTTGGTTTCTTGTATTGATTGCTTTCCTTTCATCTGTAAAGCTTGTATGCGTACTTTGCATGATATAATATTCACTTCTATTAAGTTCAATCTCTTTATATGAGATAAATCATGTTTGTACATGTGTAACGTCTCATTTTCCGCTTAGAGTACAAATGACCGAAATGCCCTAAGGTCATTTTACCGAAATTCGAGGACAGTTGCCCGCAACCCTCGAATGGGTCAACTCGATGTTTGAAGGGGATTATGCTGTTATGAATGATATCCGAGGAGGAACCTCGTTTCTAAACTTCCTCAAAATGACCAAAATACCCCTGCGTGTCTACACGGGTAAAAGATGCCGTTTGAGCCCAGAACTTTTCCAGGAAGTTTAGAATGATGTTTATGAGCAATGTTTGATGTTTAGTTGAGCCGAAGGTCCAGGCAGTTTTAGTGTAAAATTACCATTTTGCCCCTAGAACGTGTACATGCGCCTAATGAAGCAATAAGCAAACCTAAGCAATATTAGGCTCTAATCGAAGATTAATTTATTTCGATAATTAATCTAGAGTCAAAATGATTTATTAAGGTTAATTAGAACCTAAGATTGCTTAGATAAACTCTAATGGTATTCTTTAAATTCAAGATTGCTAGTCATGGAATCTTGAATAGTGTTTCTCTCTCTTTCCTTAAATTAAGGAATTGAGCCATACCTCATTTGACCAAAAGAATTATTTTAAATTACTAATCTAATAAGATCACCCTCCTAATCAAGTCTTGAACCACCTCAATTAACCATTTTCTCACCTAAACGCTTGCTTACAAACTCCTAATCAAAAAGCCTAATCATAGAAACACTTAAACACATCCTTAAACCACAATTACATGAACAAAAATCCCTTCCCCTTGGCTGATGAGGAGGCCGAAATCTGTCTCCAAATGGTGCCACATGTTGAGTTGTGATGCACTCCAAGCCCATGCCTTAGGCCATACCTTGCCCATGCTTCCAACCATGCTTGCCATGCCTAAGCCCATGCTTTTGTAAGAGATATTTTCCTCCTCCCTTGACCTTGAAAAGTCATCAGCCATTCCCTCTCCAAATCAGCCAACATGTCTCATTTTTTATAAATACCAAGCCTTGATGAACCTTGTCACACTTTGGTTCACTTGGTAAGTTCACACTTCTTGCAAATTCTCTCATTCCTCTCAAATTCCCTCAACTTGGCTGATTTCTTCCTCAAGACTCCAAAAGGATTTCCTTCTCCTTCCATCTAGAAAACAAAGCTTTCTTACATCTCTTCAAGACTTCTTAAGGTAGGGGTTAAGTTTTAATGATTTTTGTTTGTGTTCTTCAAGAAAGTTCTAGTTTTTCTCTTGGTTTCAAACTCATTTTCCTTCCTCTTCCTTTTCGGCCAAGAGGCCTTCTTACAAAAAGAATGTGAGCTTGATGATGAGGTTTCAAGATAATGATTTGTTGTTGTCATGTGAGAAACCTCTAAAGCTTGAAACAACTTGGTCTTGGACCATACATGCTTGGATTTCCTTTCTTTTCTTGGCTTAAGTTTCGTTTTTTCCTCTTCCTCTTTCCTTTAAGGATTTTCAGTTTTTCTTCTATGGATTTGAACAAAGTTTGTAAAATATGTCTAGTAGATCACGAAAGTTTTGTTAAGAAAGTTAATCTCATGATTTCAAAGAGCTCTAGGCTTACCCTTGCCAACCTTAAAGTTGGTCGGCCGTTCTAGAATTTGCGCTAGATTGAAGCCTATGAGCAATAAAATAAAGAATATGACTTAGTTCTTGTAGTTTTGTTTAGACAAAGTGATGAACTTTGGGTCCATTTCCTTAAGCTTGATGGTGAGTTCAAACCTTAAGATTTCTCTTGAAGTCTAGGTGCTAAGAACTCTAAAGCTTGCCTTATGATGCATAATGGGTTGAGGTTTATGTTCCTCTAAAAGTCTTGCAAGAGCTCTAGCTAAGACAAAAACAAGATGCATTCATGTTTAAATTTATGTCTTGCATCTCATGTTTATTTTGATGTTATCACTAATTTCACAAGAGTAAATGAATGAACTTGCATTACCATATTTAAATTCCCAAGCTTGCATTTCATGTTTATATTTCAAGTCATCACTTAATCCTTGAAGATAATAATGAAGTTGCATCTCATATTTATTTTATGCTCTCACTTTACTTTCTAATGAAGAGTAAAATAAAGTGCATGGCATGTTTAAGATTTTGTCATCACCTAAACACTCTAGAGCTCAAAGACTTGCCCTAAGTATCCTAAAAAGGAAACTCCATTCAAAAAGAAATGGATGAGTTTTGGTATGAACCAACAATGGTTTGATTTTGGAAAATACATGAATAATTTTCAAGGAAATGTTGGAAAACTGTTTTATGAGGTCTCAAGAGGTTTAAAATAGTTTGGAATGTGTCAAAATCATGTTTTCTCAAAGGTTCTGGTAATCGATTACCACCCATGTAATCGATTACCAGAAGGTTTTGAAGGACTTTTGGTCTGGTAATCGATTACCAGAGGCGTGTAATCGATTACTACGGCTTTTCATGCCCAGAACCTTCTGGAAACACTGTAATCGATTACATTATAAGTAATCGATTACCAAATGTTCTTTACTTCCGAAACGATTTAACCCTAAGTAATCGATTACCGTCGTATGTAATCGATTACCTATGTTCCTTACTTTTCGAAACGGATTTAACCCGTAATCGATTACCATTATGTGTAATCGATTACCGTTTTTGAAAACCCAGAATGAATTGAGCTCCTGGTAATCGATTACTAGGAACATGTAATCGATTACCAGAACACCTTTTGTTTCAGAAACATTCCAAGAGAAAACTAGCAACTTATATGCATTTCAACCCAAGAGATTATGTGATCTTATGGGTTCATGATTTGGTTCTATGTTTGGCTACTGTATAAATGCTGTTCTAAGGTGTTAAATGTGTAAAATTATGTTGAGTGAAGCAAGGATCGATTTAGAGAAGCTAGTAAAGAATAAGTAACTAAAAAGGGACTTGAGATGAGAATTCTAGAACACCTTAATACAAAGAAGTGCAAATCTGTTCTAGAATGGTTAATTCAGGGATAAATGATTCATAATTAGTAAGACATGTACAAGATCCCTTCATAAATGATTAGGTGCTAATTTCTAAGTATAAGATGATGATAAGAGATCTAAGTGGTTTATAACTTAGAGAACATGCCTAGGAATCCCTCATAATTGATCTAAGAATTAATTATGGAGTCTTAGGCGAAGATGGATCTTAAAAGGGTCGCGAATGGAGATTCTAGAGCCCCTTAAGCAAACGATATATATTTTCTGCCCTTTTATGTTGAGTGCTGAGTGGAATCTTGGTGAGTTCAAATCTTAGAGGAAAAGTTTAAGTGCCAACCCCTTGAGGGTAATAATAATGCAAATACAAGTTTAAAGCCCGAAAGGGCAAAGCATAAGATACTGTGAGATAGGTGGACGAGAGAGTATGATTATGATGATGAACCTCGTGCACACTTATGATGATGTGATTATGTTAGTTCCTTGAGCATGAAACTTTATATGCATAATTTGATGAAATGTTGTGTTTGAGATGCATAATGTTTCAAAGATATGAATGAAATTGAGAAATATGCTCATGTGAACTAGAAAGTTGTGGCAATGAGAAAGTTCCATGAAAATGATGCATGTGACTGAAATTATGTGGCATGACTCAAATTTGAGGAAATTCGAGAGTAGCTGTTATGCCGCGAATTTCCGTCAAATTTGAGGGACAAAAAGAAAGTTTTTGAGAAATATGAAGTTTAAAGTTATATGCCGAGACGCATTTCTCCTGCTTCGTGAGGAGAAAGTAAACCAGTGGGGTATGGACGTCGAGCCATACCGAAGCGGACAAAGTCGCTGGCTTAACCAAGTCGATGCGTTTCGAAGAAGGAGAAAGTCCCATGATGGGTGATCCTTAGGCCCCTACCCGTACTCTGGGAGTCGGGATTATGATGTTTATGATTCGCTTATCAAGAGGATAAGTAAGAACTAGTGACGACTAGTTAAGGTATGAGCTCATAGCCTAGCTTAAGGGGTGCGGTTACTATATTATTGGTGACACAAGTATGAGAAAAGGAAAGATGATCAAAGAAAAGTTTCATGCCACACAAATGTTGTTTGAATTATTGTTTGATTTACCTAAAGTGCTACCATGCATCCATGAAACATTATGTTGCATACATGCATTAAGAATCATTATAAAAGACATGGACCTTGGACAACAACCTTTGCGAAAACCTCATAATGAACCTATGCATGCTCAACCTTTTCATAATAAACCCAAGGTTCCTGGGACGTAAACGATGGCACTAGGATAGAGGACTCCCTACTGAGATCTTTAGTGAGTTCTCACCTCTCTCTTTTCTTTCCGTTACGTCTTCAGATATCGATGGCGTCGTTCGTGATTTTCATTGACCCGCCTACATGGGAGGTGCACTATGACCCCGAGCATCAGTCCTACCACTTCAAGGGTCATTGCGAGGTGCGCGTTTTTGCATACGTGGGACGCCTTTTGCTTCCCCGTCTCCAGCTATCGCTTCGATCCAACTTCACCCTTTGGCGACGACTGATCTTTGAGAGGACACGACCCCGAGATGAGCAGACCGTCGTGCCCAACCTTCCTCGGAGGTACGCGGATATCCTGAGTATGTCCCCGTTCTCGATTAGAGGCTGATCCTTCGGAGGGATCTTCCCTTCGTTCCTATGGGTCACGGAGGAGGTAGTGAGGACACGGTCACCAGCCGAGGCATGCGAGGCGCGTTCGACAACCGAGAGGCGACCGGACGCGGAGGCCACGCTGTCCCTCGATTCCCATGCCTAGATCTCCGCTTCGTTGGGCTACATCCGAGGAGCTTCGTCAGTTCGCGGGCTACATCTCCCCGCAGGACCGGCGTCACCAGGAGGCTTGGAGTGGGAGGGTAGTGATAGTTGGGTGTTTATCTTTTGGGATTATTACCATGTATTTGTCTTTATGTTTCCCATTGTATGCAAGCTCTGCCCACTAGTACGGGTAAGACTTTATGTTTCTGTTATATTTCCGTTGTGATGTACTAAACTATATTATCTAATGTAATGAGGAATTATGTTTATGATGAATGTGTTCTTTAATGTTTATATTCTGTATGTTTTATTTATTCTTCCGCTTCACGTTGTTTATGTTACGCGCAAAGGCTCGCACTTTGGTTTATATAAATCATTTCAAAAAAAAAATTTACCGTATTTTCCGCTAAGTATTTTATAAATGAATTTAAAGAGAAGTAATAACTAATAATTAGTCTTGATACGTCCTAGGCGTATTGAGGTTAAATATTAGGGTGTTACAACATGCAAACTGAAATTATTCTCATTTCAAGTCTGTGTTGTGCAATTAAAAATACATGTATGCTAAGTCAAGAAACTCAAGGTAGACATTAGCCGTTCTTCAAAGTGTTTTCTTTAAATTGGTAATGTTGTCATTCAAAACATATTGCCTTAAAGCTTTTTGAAGGATCTCTACAATCTCCCGCTTTTTTATTATTGCAAACCAATTTGAAGAAAATATTTTGAAGAGATGTTGAAAGAAATAGAATTGAAAAAGTCACGATAATAGCTATTCTTTCAGGAACAGCATAGGTTGTAACTTTCAGGAAGTTTTTTCTTAAAGCATGATATGGATAGGTTCAAAAATGTTTTATAGCCTTAAGTAACTTAAATCAAAGTTGTTTTGGTTATAAAGGAACCTTCTAAACTTGCTCATAATTATGTCTGAGATGTATTAGTGATATTGAAACAGATTTCATCATTTAAGTCCTCTTTATACAACCAGCTTGATTTTTAGTCATAAAACAACTTTTTGAAGATACACGTGCTTGAATAGGTAATACTTGTGATATTTTCTCTTCATTTATTTCCTTATTTAGCACTTCTTTATCCAAACTTATTTACGAAAACGGATGCTCATGTTTATGTAAGAGATGTAATAAAGCATTTTGAGCAAACAAAGCAAAAGATGATACTTATACAGTTTTTGATGCTCAAAGAAACCTTAAAAAAGGAATAGTATATACTATTTTATGTTTCTGAAGCTTAATAGGAATTTCTACCAATTAAGTTAGAGCATGAAGTTTTGTAAAAATGTGCTTAAAATAGATATCATGCTTTTCAAATAAGTTTGCACACTGATATATCTATGACATGTAACATAACATCAATAAATTATGTATCAAAACATTCATATATATATCTAAGCATTAAGCACATTTGTATTTCATGGCAAGGGCATAACATATATCAAATTATTGATATAAATGAGATATCAGATCAAGCAAGAGGAAGATCACTCATCCATCAACATAGCTAAGTAAGATATATATATAATCAAGCAAGTAGACTATAAAAGGATGTATCAAAGCATAAGCGAGTTATCAGAGTAGTTGAGATAGAACAAAAGTAAAAACTTGAATAGAAACAATAAAAAAAACTATCTAACCAACATAAAAATAGCAACAGTAACAAAAACAAAAAGAGAAATGCAAGAAGATCTCTAAATTTTTCTCCCCTTCAAAGCATACTTTCCCTTTTTTTCTCAGCAAAGATTTTCTTTCTATTTCTTTTTTCTCTTTTGTCATCAACAAAAAGGAGGTGTGATGGAATCCAAGAACACCATCATCAACCCTGGTGCCTTGACTTCAAGAAAGATTTCTAGCAGAAGCGCTTCACGTCGTTGTGATAATGCTTCCATCTAATCCAGCCAGTTGTTGATGAAGCGTTGTTCTTATAGTAGCATTTTACTTCTATGAAGCTTGGCTATGCACCTGGTGCAGGTTGGCTTGAAGAGGGATCGGCATTCTAAGCATGAGATGGTTCAGGAACAGTTAAAGTGAGGAGAAGAGCATTGACTTAAGTTAGGTTTAGATTAGAGTCGCCATCTGATGACTTATTCTTTGAGTATATTTTCTCCTTAGAAGAGATTTAAATCAGAAAACCTAAGCTTGTCTCATTCTCAAAATATGAGGCCATGCATGATCTACAGGGTGAGCCCTATATGATAATTATCTCAGGCCTTTTACTCTCATCAAACTGTCTTCAAGAAGTATGATTCTTTTCTTCTTTCTTCCTTCCTCATTCTCCGCCACTATCTTTTTTAGAGTTGTATCTCTTATTCTCAGAACTCTCTCCTGACACTAGATGAAGCGCATCGGTTATGGTCTTGAAAGTACTTAGAATGTACACAGTTCCTTCCATATACTCGTACCATTTGTTTTCCAATAGGAATTGCAAGTGCTTAAAGATCTTCGTCAACAGGATCCCATAAGGAACAATAACAATTCTCTTTTTCCCTAGAGAGATGGTACTTAGCATATAGTCAAAGATTAATCTGGGCAAGTTTACCATTCTTTTTGCCAACAGATAGAACAATAGCATGAGTTCATCCCAACTAGCAGATGCATGCTTCCCAACAGAAGAAGAGAAAACTAGATTAGGGTGAAATATTTGACAAGCTTTGGAGTTTAACATAGCAGTGGTTATATCCTGAGGTTAATGGCTAGGAGAGTCGTGAGGCATTCTGATACCTCTTCTATTGTGACACCTAGGGTTATACACTAGTTCTCCTAATATGACGACATGTAACACCTTAAATTTTAATTAAAAATTAATTTGAGCTTTATTAATCTTAATTTCAAAAATCTAATAGTTTAGCAATGATGAGGGCGGCCCAACGAACCTGTCAAAAAACAAAAATTTCGGCTGATGAATAGTAACCTTGCGCCCCACAACCCGAGAGCTTAAACCTAGATTCGGTCCGGAGGTGCCCGAAATTAGGAAAACATGGGAATAATGTTAGAAATAGGTAGAAATGATAATTTTATATTTAGAATTAATTTACGGGTAATATTGGTGTAATGGTACGGTGTTTACCCGTTCTGTGAGATTTGGTGTGGTTTTTAACACCGAAAGACACTTCCATCACTACAACTAAATAATATCTACCTAATCAAGACAAGTGGAAGGCCAAGATCTAATCTTGGAATCCAAGATCAAATCCTAGCCATCCATCATTGCCTTGTCACCTAAATGATCATTACTTTGTTAAATATCTTCATGTCATTTATTAAGCAAGCCTAGTCACAAATTCTTCTCATCCAAGCCAAACAATTTCGTGGTCAGCAAGAGGAAGAAGAGAACAGCCACCATTTTTATTTCCTTGAGCTTGTTCTTGAGTTCCAAGCCCAAAAACTCCAAGCTAGAGTTGTTGGATCATCAAAAGTTCTTCACTAAACTTGTTCTACACCTCAAACTCCAAACATCTAACCGATTAAAATTTCAAAACCTCATCATATTCACCTCATCCATCACTGATCAGAGGAGGGTTTGAAGGTGTTTTGGGAGTCTTGGAGTGAAGGACTCTTATCTTGGAGCAAGCTAGAGACAAAGAGAGACTAGCCTTCAAGAGTAGGGTTTCTGCTGCCTTCCTTGTGAAATTTTTCAATTCTGTTTTGGCTTGCCCTAATTCCAAAAATTTTGATGATACTGATGGTTAACATATTGATATTGATGTATGAATTTTTGTGTTGTGTTTGGATTGTTTTAAAATGGGTTTTCTCTAAAGTGAAATTGGAACTAGGTTGCTTGGACTGATTATTCCTGTTTTATCAACTTTTCACGAATTTTGGGTGGTTTCATAAGCCATGAAAATTATATGTTGTAGTTAACCCCTTAAACTAAATATACGAATTTTCTTCGGGGTTAATTCTAAGGTTTGATGCCTCAAAAAAATTAGGAACCGAATTGTAACTGTTGCTGTCTGAATTGTTGAGACTGAGGTAACAAGATTGCCCGAATTTTTAATCATAGAAATTGATTGAGATAGCTCCTGAAATTTTTACACAAGACTAATAACATGTTGAAATAACTCTGTGAATTTTCTTGTACCATGATTCCATCGAATTCTAGGGCTAAATATTTTGAGAACACAAATCTGGACTATGAATTTGTGGCTTCTAACCACCAGATTTGCCTATTTTATTGAAGTGGTTATATAACTCTGATTGCCTGAAATTTTTACAGGTTGTTTTAGACACATTGAAGTGTCATGTGAAATTTTCCTTAAGGTTGGAATGGTTGTTTGGTATGGTAATAAATTGTTGTGCCTAGAACTTCAATTCTGCCAGGATAATGAGATGTGGGAATGGCTGAAATTCTATGATAGTATGTGCATATCTTCCTGCGTATGTTTGAAACATATGGGAAAAATAGAAACAAGGCTTAGAAAGAATTGAGAGGGAAGGCAAAAAGAAGGACTTCCCTAGAAAAGTTATGAGTCGATAGACGTGTCGGCTAGGCATAGACCTTGAGTGATCGGAAATGGAAAAAATGAAGTTCGTGATCTCAAATAGGAATGAGCTCATGTCCTAGCAGTCTATGGTCTCTGTGAAATTGTGAAGTGTGAATGTATCTCTCTATGAGAATAAGCCTTCCCTATGTTGAGAAGATATGAGGAATGAAGTTTCTGATTGTACATATTATTACTCGATCGATTATGGTGATATTATTCTTAGTTCCTGGCCTACGGGTTTTCAAGATTTCTGTGTATGATTTTGTATGAATATTGTATATGAATGAATTGCTTATGCCTACTGTGTATAGTATATGGGGGAAACTACCCTACTGAGAATTTTGTAATATTCTCACCCTTATGCATTTGTTTTCGTGTCGCCTCCAGGTTAAGCTAGGGGATGGGATGCTGCTATGCAAAGGAGTGTAGGATTGCTAGAGGCAGTTCCGTTTTATTCTCCTGTACTTAGTGAAATGAGTATGTATGTAAATGTATTAGAAGACAGATATGTACTAAAGCTCATAGAGGAGCTTCCTTATGTATTTTTAGCTATATGTTTAATAAACTTGATGTTTACTTGTAAGATGTTTTAATAGAATTACGCTTAGTTATCTGATACGTAAATTGAGTTTATTATAGATAATTAAGAGAGGTCGCTAGTTAACAAGTAACATCTCTCGAGTATGATATCATAGCTTAAGAATGAGGTTGTACTTGGAAGGATGTTACACGACACCTTCGTTGGGAGCATGGATGATGTTGGAGAGGTCGGTTATGTTCAGCTCCATAACGTGCCTCTGATAGGAGGTGTAATCCCTCCGCTTTATGGATTGATGTCTCCACAAACCAACACCGGTCTTTTTAGCATGTTTTGTCCTCACTTATACGCTTCCTGAAAAGCTTCCCAAGAGGTCACCCATCGTCCAAGCAAGCATGTTTAACTGTAGTTCTTTCCTGATAGGCTACGAAAGAAGATGCATCTTGTTAGTATAGGTAGTACAAATCAATTCATATAAGTCATCCTTACTGTATAGCCTCATACCTACATAGTCTCAGGATCCCTCTCATTCTGGTGTGTAATGAGTTCATTTATGCACCCCTCCACTTAGAAGTTGCCAAGAGCTACTCATTGTCCATGCCTTCTTGCGCCCATCAACTCTCCCTCGTCCTCGGGTGTTACATGCCCACTAGCTTTCACTTGGTTCATCCCTGAACTACACCGTATAGAAGGCCCTCTGATACTATTTGTAACATCCTCACCGCTTTATAAATTGATGACTGTCCCCACAAACCAACACCGGTCTTTTCAGTGTATTTTGTTCTCACTTACACGCTTCCTGGAAAAACTTCCAAGAGGTCACCTATCCTCCAAGCCAAGCACGCTTAACTATGGAGTTCTTTAGTGATGGCTCCGAAAGAAGATGCATCTTGTTGGTATAGGTAGTACAAATCAATTCATATAAGTCATCCTTAACTGGATAGTCCCATACATACACAGTCTTAGGATCTCTCTCATTCTAATGTGTAATCAGTTCATTCATGCACCCCTTCCACTTAGAAGCTGCAGGAGCTACTCATTGTCCGTGCTTCTTGCACTTCACTCCCTCCCTCGTCCCTCGTTATAAGAGTTCAACACCGAGTCCGATACTGGACCCATTAGGAATAGAAAGCGTGACTATCCCAGTGAAGACCCATTGGAGAAGCTTAGAAACCCTCCCATCCTTGGAAAAAGATGACCTCCAGAAGAATGAGAACTTGAACCATCGTTCCTGTCTAAGCCTTTTCCCAAGGGCTACAGGCTGTTGAGAAAAGTAGTCGCGTAGTATTGCTGGTGGTGAGGTTCATCAAACATGAGAAGTGTTCCTATGTTAGCGATGTGACCTGAGTAATGTTTTCCTTCGGCCATTTGTAGAAAAAAATATTGAAGCTCAAAAGGATTTTGGGTGAGAATAAGTAGAAAGTGATTCCAATTGCAAGATACGTAGGTTTGAGATAAGAAGGTTGTAATTACAGAGAGATGTAAAAGAGGAGATGAAACGGTTAAGGTATGGTGTTTGAGGTTGAAGACGAAGGTAAAGAGATGATATGAGAGGAAAGGGGATTATTTAAGTGATGTGATGTGATTGACTGAAGGTGAAGCAATGTGGGAGAGAGAAAACTCAAAAGAGTGGGAATTATCCCTCCCTTTTCATCGTTCTTCAAAAATAGTGGTTTTTGATTCTTGAGTACACTTTCTGAAGGGCTTTCTTTCTGAGCTTTGCTAATCACCCATCGAAGACTCACCACATACTCAACATAAACTTATCTTTATATACTGAATCCTATGACCCCATATATTCTTCCTTTTCTGATCCTCAAATCTTCTTGGCCATCCATCAACCCATCTTATTTTTGAACTTGTAGACAGGAATTTTGATCTTCAATTTGATACATGGTCTTGCAAACTGATTTCTTCTTTTGGGCTTGAGCTTAGGAGTTATAGAGAGAGGGAGTATCTAGAGATAGTATATGCATGAATGTTTATGCAAAATTTAGAAAACACTTAAGTTTAAAAGCTTTTTTAAAAAACAAAACCAATCTTCAGCTAATGGCTTTGTGAATATATCTGACACTTGATCTTCTATTCACAAACATTAACTCAACATCTCCTTTTTGAACATGATCATGGATAAAATGATGTTTAACATCAATGTGCTTGCATCTAGAGTGCTGGATATAATTTTTAGCAAGATTAATAGCACTAGTATTATCACAATAGATAGGGATTTTGGAATACCTCAAGTGATAATCTTCTAGCTGGTTCCTTATCCAGCATCTAGGTGAAACAATTGTAGTAGCTATATATTCAGCCTCAATAGTAGAGAGCAATTGTATTATGCTTTTTACATAACCATGTGATCAGACTTTTTTCAAAGAAATAGTAGCAACCACTGGTGCTTTTTCTCTTAATTCCGTCTCTAGTGAAGTCAGCATCATAATAACCTATAATCTCACAAGAAGTACCTTTCTCATACCATAAGTTGAGATTAGTAGTACCTGATAAATATCGACAATTCTCTTAATAGTATTTAAGTGTGATTGCTTTGGGTTAGATTGAAATCTAGCACAAATTCCCACACTTAACTGAATGTCCAGATCTACTAGCTGTAAGATAGCAATGAACCAATCATTCCACAATAATTACTTTCTGAAACTTTTCACCATTCTCATCAGCATCAATGATTTGAGATGGATGCATGGGGGTGCTCATTGTTTCGCTTGATCCATATTAAATTCTTCAAAAGCTCCTTTTGTATATTTTCTTGATGGATCAAGGTTCCTTCCTTTTGTTGTTTTATTTGCAACAGAGGAAGAATTTTGGTTCACCCATCATACTCATATCAAATTCACTCTATACTAATTTTGAAAACTTTTCAGAGAGAATGATCAGTAGCGTCAAATATGATGTCATCAACATATATTTGAACAATCAAAAAGTTATTATCTTGTTCAAGGATAAAAAGAGTAGTATCAACTTTACCTCTCTTGAACCCATTCTTTAGTAAGAACGTACTTCATCTATCACACCAAGCTCGAGGAGCTTGTTTCAAACCATAGAGAGCCTTCATTAGCTTGAAGACATGGTTAGGAAGGTCTTTATTCTCAAAACTAAGAGGCTGTTTTACATAAACTTCCTCAGAGAGGAATCTATTTAGAAATGTAGACTTAACATCCATTTGGTAGAGAATGAATCCCTTGAAGGTAGCAAAAGCAAGTAGCATTATGATGGCTTCAAGCCTAGCTACTGGTGCAAATGTTTCATGATAATCAATTCCCTCTTATTGATTATAACCTTGTACAACCAATCTTGCTTTGTTCCTAATGACTTTGCCTACTTCATCGAGCTTATTCATGAACACCCACTTTGTACAAATGATGGTCTTGCCCTTTGGTCTTTCAACAAGTGTTTAGACTTTGCTTCTCTCAAACTGGTCTAGTTCTTCTTGCATAGTATCCATAAAACTTTGATCACTCAAAGCTTCATCAATGCATTCAGGTTTGACGGTAAAGATGAAAGCACAATTTAACATATTTCTAAGGGATGAGCTGGTTCTTACACCCTTAGAAATGTCTTCAAGAACTCTATTTTAGAAACTGCCTTTAAATCAAAGACTCCCTTGTAGTTTCTGTGTTTTAAAGGTCTTCAGCTTCTTCATCTTTAGATTGCTTTACTTCATGTTCAGAAATGCTACTTTCTAATTGCTTTGGAGTTTTGAGCAAGTTTTCTGAAGTGCTTATGTTCTGAGCTTACTTTCTGAAAGTTTGTCTTTCATCTTCTTGCTAGAAGTTTGCTTTAGACTTAATCTTTCAAGACTCTCTTCCAGTTCTTCGAGGCAATCAGCAAAGTCCTTCTTAAGCTCCTTAAACATGATGAGAATAGTCTCTTTAATACATAGCATTCTCTTATTGTACACTATGGAAGCTTTAGAGATAGAAAAGTATCCTAGGAAAATAGCATCATCAGATTTAGAATCAAACTTTGCATGTTTGTCCCTGGGGTTAAAGATAAAACATGATGAGCCAAAGATGTGAAAATATGAAATGTTGGGTTTCCTACTTTTCTATAGCTCGTAAGGAGTTTTCTTGAGGATTGGTCTTAGAAAGATCCTATTTTGTATATAGCATGAGGTGTTTCCTGCCTCTCCAAAAACCTTTAAATAAACTACTTTCTAAAAGCATTGTTCTGGTCATTTCCTGCAAGCTTCTATTTTTCCACTCAGCAACCCCATTTTGTTGGGGAGTTCTAGGTCCAGAAAACTCATGAAGGATGCCAAGGTTTTTACAAAACTCTTCAAAAATATGATTCTCAAATTCTCCTCCATGATTAGATCTGATAGAGTTGATTTGGGAATCTTTTTCTATGCAAATACATTTTGCAAAAACTTTGAATCTTTCAAATACCTCGTCCTTAGAAGCTAGGAACATAACCCATATGAATCGGAGTAGTCATCCACAATGACAAGACAATATCTCTTTCTAGCAAGGCTAGCAGTCTTGGTTGGTCCAAATCTCTTTCTAGCAAGGCTAGCAGTCTTGGTTGGTCCAAAGAAATCCATATGTAAAAGCTCAAGTGATCTGGTGGTTGAAACCACATAGTTATTATAGAAAGAAGCTTTGGTTTGCTTACCCTTTTCACAAAAATCACAAGTTGAGTCCTTATCAAATTTGATCCTTAGTAAGCCTTTAACAAGCTCTTTCTGAGAAAGCACAAAAATGAGCTTCATATGAGCATGCCCAAGCTTCTTGTTCCATAACCACTTATCATCCATGAAGGATACAAGACATTTTACATCTTGATCTCTCAGATCATCCAAGAATAACACATACGTCTTATCATACCTCTTACCAGACATAATAACTTGTCCGAAAGTGGGACTAAGTATTTTGCATGCATGAGCATTAAAAATGACATTAAAGCCTTGGTCACAAAACTAGCAAATACTTAATAAGTTATGAGCCAGACATTAACAAACAAGACATTAGAAATCTGGTGAGAATCATCCTTACTAATATTTTCTATGCCTATGACCTTAGCCTTACCTCTATCATCAAACTTTACTAGTCCAGAGCTTTTAGGTCAGATTTTTGAAACACCTTCTGGATTCAACATGTGCCTTGAGCAGCCACTGTCCATATACCACTTGTTGTCAGGTTCCACTTGCATTCTCAGATAGACCTGCAACAAATGCAGTTTTTATTTTAGGTACCTAGATTTTCTTGGGTTCTCTTGAGTTAGTTTGAGAATGAGGTTTTCCAACTTTTTTGACAGACTTCTTTTTCATGAAGCATTTGTCAAATGGATGTCCCTTCTTAAAATAGAAAGTACAAGAACCTTTGTTCTTGTCCTCCTTGAAGAGAGTTAATTTTTCTTTCTCATCAAACTCTTCCTCATATCCCAACCCAATCTTTTAAAAATATGGCCACTGACCTCCAAACATCATATCATGATTCCTTGATCCATTCACCATTTTTCTAGGTCAGATTTAAGAAGCTTTAAAGTTCTTTCAAGCTCTGAAATAACCTTCTAAGTGTTTTCACTTTTACTTGCAACTTTAGATTCTAAGGCATTTAATTTTATATTTAGAATCTTGTTTTCTCCCTTCAGTTTTTTTTTTCAAGCCTTAGATTCTCAGCTTCTGTCTTGGCCATTTTAAGTTCTAAAATAGTCTTTTTATGTTCCTTTTTCAGGTTGAGATGGTAAGAAGAAAAAGTTTGAGAATCTTCTAGCAACTCTTCATATAACAATAACAGTTCATCATAGGAAAGATTAGAGTTGTTTGCCTCAGGTTCACATTTTGATGAGTAGCCTACCACGAAGTATAGGTTGGCAATATCCATCTCCTCCTAATCTTCTTATCCTTTTTTTTCTTCCTCAAATTCGCTCCAAGTTGTCAGCATCCCTTTCTTCCTAGGCACAAACTTCTTCTAAGGGCCTTTGAGTTTAGGACATTCTAGTTTGAAGTGTCCTTTCTCCCTACAGTTATAGCAAGTAATACTTTTATTCTTCACCTTGCCTTTTCTGTCCTTCTTGAGATTGATTTTCCTTCTTCTCTTCATCTTGCCTTTCAGGCCTTGGACATTTTCCTCACAAGCATGGAAAGCTCGTTTCCATCTTCTTCATCTGTCTCATTATTAGTTTCTTCTTCTTCATCAGATGTTTCAGCAACTTTCATTGCTTTGGTTTTTTTTGTTTTCCTTTTGATGAGACGACTTTAAGGCCATGGACTTTCTCTTCTTGGTGGATTCACTATGCATTTCTGAGAGCACTATCTCATGAGTTTTAAGTGACCCAATGAGTGCATCCAGGCCGAGAGTTTGAAGGTCTTTTGCCTCAATAATGGCTATGACCTTAGGCAGCCATTTGGCAAAGAAACTTCTTAAGATTTTTCTAACCATTTCAGAGTTAGAGTATCGTTTCCCTAACCCCTTTAGTTGGTTTATGATATGCATAAACCTTGTGGTCATTTCATTAATATTTTCTTGATTTGTCATTTCAAATATCTCATATTGATAAACTAGCATACTGATCTTTATTTCTCTCACTTGATCAGTGCCTTCGTGCAACATGTGTAGCATGTCCCATATTTCCTTTGCCATGTCACAAGTCAAATTTAGCTTTTCTCGGAGCACACGTGAGTAGATACTTAGTTTTTGAGTTCAATTGAACTCTGGCCTTGTGTTGCTCTGTCCACCTACTCTGAGGAATTTCTCTTGAAGTTAAGGGTGCATCATCTATTCCTGAACTTCCCCCTTGGAACAAAATCTTCTTGTATTATCTCCTACAAGTCAAGACTTGTGTATTTTATGAATAACTCCATTCAATTTCTCCAGGAGGCATAATTGCCACCATCAAAGAATGGTGGTCTATTAATGGAGTGTCCTTCTACTATATGAATATTTTGTATCATCTATCCTTTGGATTTTTGTCCTCTGGAGTCATTAGAATGCTCAACCCCTTAGAGGCCAAGCTATGATGCCACTTGTAGGTAAGAAAGCTTATGAAAAGGGGGGTTAAATCATGCTTTTCCTTTTCTTTCCCTATTTATCTTCTGAAAACTTACTCAAGATACTATCAAGCTATGAGCATGAAATGCAATGAAAACAGCATTAGTGACTTCAAAAAGTGAACTTTCTAACTGAATATGAAATAAATATGTGAAGGCAAATTTTTTAGAACTAACACAGTAAATAAATCAAATAGAAATAAAATAAGAGATAAAGGAGAAAAGAGATACTACTCGAGAGTTTTTATGGTTTGGCCAACCTGCCTATATCCAATTCTTTACAACCATTGAGTTCCACTAAACTTTCTCTCACCAGAAAGAACAAGGATAGTCTTTATAATAGTCTTCCCAAGCTCTCATTAGTGACTAATAGATAAACCATACTGTCACAAACCAGGTAGTTATTCACCAGCCTTTTCAAACTGAACCAAGTAGTCTTTGACCAACATCTCCAAGCTAAACCAGGACCAGTAAAGCACCTTTAATGTCACGTTGTAAGTAGTCTTTGACTAGCCTCTCTAAGCTAAGCTCATACCGATCACTACCGCATCGAGGATACAAAGGTTTGTGTTTAGGTTTGCAACTCAAACTAACCTACACTCATGTTTCTTTAAGATTTACAAAGAAAGATTTGAGAAACACTTGAATGACTTTTTTCTAAGTACTCTTACTAGTAAGAACGTCTGAACATTGAAGGAATGTAGAAAGAGGATTTTTTATAGCCAAAGGAAATGATTACTAGATATAATTAACTCTACAAGCAGATGAGGAGAGATTTTTACAAAGTTTTTGCTCTTTTTGCAACGTCAATCACTTTGTCATTTGAGCACAGCATCTATTTATAGATGGTTTTCCTTATAACCATTGCCTTTGATCAGATCTCCAAGTGACACGTGTTGATCATTCATTTGTGTCTTGGAAAAGTAGTCAGAAGATTAGCTTGTCTGTTTTCAGAGTTGTTGCAGAAGCCGTTGCAAGATTGCTACTTTAGAAACTGCTCTTACATTCTGAACGTGGTTTCTAAACTCTTTCTTCTAAAGCTGAGGTGTTGACCATGGTGGCAAAAGAGATGACATACCAAGTTGACATTGGGTTTTGACTTTTTCAAATTCAAATTTGAATTTCAAAAAATTCCTTCCTTTTTCTTGTAGAGCACACTATATCACTGTAAGTGAGTTTTTTTATGTGCGATATCATTTCCTTGATGAACAAGACATTTCAAGTGTGGTGATTGAAGATAGAAGAACACTTTGGCTTCAGTGTTTGATAGATATCTTCATTTCATGTGTACTTTCTGAAGTCTCGTCCTACTTTCTGAAGTCCTAGATCTTGGTTTCTTGTACTAATTGTTTTCCTTTCATCCGTAAAACTTGTATGCATACTTTACAAGATATAATATTCACTTACATTAAGTTCAATCTCTTTATATGAGATAAATAATGTTTGCACATGCAAAGTGAAATTAGTCTCATTTCAAGTTTGTGTTATGCAATCAGGAAAGACCTGTATGCTAAGTCAAAAAACTCAAGGTAGACATTAGCCGTTTTCAAAGTGTTTTCTTTAAATTGGTTATGTTGTCATTTAAAACATATTGTCTTAAAGCTTTCTGAAAGGTTCTAGAGCTAGCAACTATCATGTAAATCATACAACTGCTCCTTTAGCTCTATTGGTGCAATATGATAAAGGTATGGATATAGGTTGAGTATCCAAAAGTAGATCTATATTGAATTTAATATCCATATTGAGAGGTATTCCAAGTAATTCTTCGAGAATGACATCAAAAAACTCCTTTACTACTAAAACTTTATCTAGCTGAAGAACACTCGCCCCTGCATCTTTCACTGTGGCCTAATATCCTTGACCACCCTTAATGAGTAAGGACAATCCATCAATAGAGGAGATCAAGCACGTAAGAGTGGTACATTCATTACCCTTGTTGACACACAAGGATTTTCCATGAATCTCAAACCTCACGTCTTTACTATGACAATTGCGTGACTAGAAACTAACCAATCTATTCAAAAAACCGATCACATTGAAATCCAATATATCTAGCAACATCGAATCCACCAGTGTATCAATGCCACACACATTGACTGATGCAAGACTTGCTCACTAGTTGAATCTCCACCAATTAACCCATAGCAGTGCCAACAAAGAATTGATGATCTAATATAGAGCATGTTTCGTTAACATGGGAGGTAATATACAGTGACACTTAGGAGTGCATAGACCTTGAATCTTGGGCTTAAAAAGAACAAACATGTATAACACCTTTCCCTACCATGGTTATCATCTATATGCTCTACCAACTTCTCTAGCACCTATACTCTTGGCCCTTGATCCTCTACCAGTTGGCCTTAAATGGGGTTAAATTGTGCACTTTTAAAACTTATGCTTTCTAAAATCTTAAAAAGATTGTTTAAGTTACAAGAAATTAGAAGGTGCGAAAACAAATATTAGTTCTTTAGAAAGATAAACTTTCTAACCAAATAAAAGATAAAAAAAATTCATAGGTGACAAACACATGAATATAAAATTGAAAGTAAAGAGTAAGGCTAGAAAGCTCATAGAAGATTTATACTTGTTCACCCGATAACTTGCCTATGTCTAGTCCTCAACACAACCACTAAGAGTTACACTATAAGTATTCTTGTACAACCTTTTCCAAGCTTACAACGATAATCTTTTTCTACCCTTCTCAAGCTACCCATAAGTAGCCTTTCTATGTATAAAAGAGCACGAGAAGGGGGTTGAATCGTGTTTTACCTCTTTTTGCATCTAAACATTTAACAAAAGAACTATCAATCATTAAGCTTAAAGTTCTACAAAAATGAGATTAGTTGTTTCAGAAAGTAGATCTCTAAAGCATATAATATATAACAGAACCGCTAAACAAATATATCAGCAAATTAAACAGTGTAATAGATAAAGTAAAAGAGATTAGGGAGAAGAAGATATGACACACATATTTTTATACTGGTTCAACCAAATCTGTACATCCAGGACTCAACACACATTGAGGTTCCACTAAACATCTTTCCCAAATCGGAGAAATAACATAGATAGTCTTTACATTAGCCTTCCCAAGCTCTCATGTATGACTAGTAGACAATCCCCACTGTCACAACCTTAGAGTTATTCACCAGCCTCTCCATGCTGAACCAAGTGTTATTCACCAGCCTCTTCAAGCTAATCTCGTGACAAGTAGACAACCCCTACTATCATGTTGAAAGTAGTCATTCATCAGCTTCTCCAAGCTGAACCTTGAGTAGTCTTCTACTAGCTAGCCTCTCCAAGCTAATCTCGTGACAAGTAGACAACCCTTACTATCACGTTCAAAGTAGTTATTCACCAGCCTCTCTAAGCTTAACCAAGTAGTCTTTTTCCAGCTTCTCCAATCTGAACCTTGACCAGCAAGAACACCTTACCTCTCGCGTTGCAAGTAGTTTTACATTAGCCTCTCAAGCTATCTCACACTGATCACTACTGGATTAAGGTTACAAAGGTTTGTGTTTGGGTTGCCGCTCAAACTAACCTACACTCAAGTTTCCTTAAAATATACATGAATAACTTGGGATAACTTAATGACTTCTTTCTATCATTTCTTCCAAGGAAGAACATATATCTATTCAAGAATATAAAAAGAAGATTTTTACAAGTAAGGAAATTGATTACATGATGTGATGAACCTTACAGGATATGAGAAGAGATTTTCATAGAGTTTCTACTTTTGTGTAGCATCAATCTCTATTCGTTTGAGCATAGCATCTCTACTTATAGATGGTCTTCTTTGTGACCATTGCCTTTGATCAGATCTCCAAGTGACACATGTTGATTATCCATTTGTGTCTTGGAAAAGTAGTCTAGAAGATTAGCCTATCTGTTGTTAGAATTGTTGCAGAAGTCGTTGCAAGATTGAGGTTTCTATGCTACTTTAGAAACTACTATTACTTTCTAAATGTGGTTTCTGAACTCTTTCTTCTAGAAGCTGAGGTTGTTGACTAAGATGGCAGAGGAGATGACTCGCCAATTTTAACTGGGTTTGACTTTAAATTTGAATTTCAAAAATTCAAATTTCCCTCCTTTTCCAATAACGTTCAGCACTCCACATCGAAGTGAGCTTTCTGACATGCGGTATCAGTTCCGTGATGAATCTTCGGTCTTCTGATCTTCAATCCAAGCTTTATGATGATGAAAGATTTGTGATCATGATGATTGAAGATTATGTAACACGTTGTTGTCATAGTTTGCTTGATATCTTCATTTTGAGCATACTTTCTAATGTCCGTGCTACTTTGTGAAGACCCGTGCCTTGATTTCTTGACCTTGTTTTGATTTCCTTTTATCCGTAAGGCATGTATACATACTTTGCAAGATATAATATTCACTTCTATTAAGTTCAATCTCTTTATATGAGATAAATCATGTTTACACATACAAAGTGAAATTATTCTCGCTTCAAGTCTTTGTTATGCAATCCAAAATACCTGGATGCTATGTGAGAAAACTCAAGGTAGCCATTAGTCGTTCTTCAAAGTGTTTTCTTTAAATTGGTTATGCTATCATTCAAAATATATTTCCTTAAGGCTTTCTAAAGGATTCTGGAGCTAATAGCCTTGTCCTAGCTTTTCCAAGCTAACTCACAATGACCATTACTAGGTCAAAGGTACAATAATTTGTATAAGGTTTATGTTTAGGTAAACACTCATAAAAACACTCAAGTTCTCTAGAAATACAACAGAATAAAGAGTTATTTGAATGACTTCTTATGACTGAAACTCAAAAAGGAGGATATTAGCTAAGGTAAGGTTTGTGTAAGAAGATTTCTAATGAAATATAACAAAATGTGTTTTTGAAGGTTTAGAAGGATGAACTATCTTATGATAAATAATTCTTCATTTTTAGCAACAACATTTGCACTTTCAAATAATGATCCTTTTATAGGTGATTTAGATTTAAATGTTGTTCAAGAGTGTGGGACCATCATACACGTGTCCTTCATTGACACATTGCACGGGGAATGGCCTTTTAGAGTAGTGTGTGCACGACATTCCTTTTCGTAGTTGTCACAATATGAATAGTAGTACTATAGTCCTTTTTTTCTGGTGATGTGGCATGTGCAAATATCATCAGGAACTTTTTGGAAACATGCTGGAGCATGATGTTTCTTGTTTGACCATTAGCTTTCTTAAGACTCCTTATGGCTTCTTTGATCCATTTTTGGGTGCAAAACTTATCTTTTTTATGATCTCATAACTTTCAGGTACAAGAAACATACTTTTTGGTACTTTTTGATGAACATTGGAACTTTCTTAAGACTTTAGAATACTTTTAAAAGGCCATCATGCATGAAACTCATCAAAATCTCTTTAGAACAAGAGATATTTTCAATTAAGAACATGGACTTTAAGCTGTATGATCAATCTCAATAAGTTTCTGAAAGCTAAAGATGTGTAAATGCAATATCTTGGATCTATGCTAACATGAAACACTAGATACCTCCACTAGTTCTCTTTCTCAAAGGAATTTATCAACAATTTATTTTTTAGTATTCAAAACTAGCTTTTGGAATGCTTTGCAAGGGTTCTGAAGATTATAATCTCCCAATTTATTATGATAACAAATCAATATTAGAAAATGATTTTTGGAGAAAGGTAGATGGAGCACATAACTTAGCTTTCTAATAAGTAAAGATATTTAGAGAGAAAATTATATCAGAAAAATAGTTTAAGTTCTTTGAACAAAAACCAAAAGAAATTTTGAGAAGGATTGTGACATTTCACAAGAACAAGATATTAGAGCAATTTTCAAAAAAGTTTTCATACAATAAACCTGATTAGAACCTTCTCAAGAATTTCTTCATGATATGCATCATCATAAACATTAAAATGAATATATTTCTCAAGGAATATCTTTATGTATCAAAGCATGATGAATTATAATTCAGTACAAAGATACAACATATATAAAAGTAAGGATTACAGATTCGAACAAATTATAAACAACCAATAATAAAAAGATAATCATAAAGAGAAAAAAAGATTATCTATATTCATATGCATGATGATGATAATGAAATTATAAGAACAATACATGAATAGCAAAAAATTTTAAAAAGTTATAAAATAAAAAGAAATAGAAACTAAAGACTAATTTTTCTAAAAAGTTCAATTATCATCTTTTTCTTCTTCTTCTTCTTCTTTGGAACTAGGAAATAAGAAAATTCATTTGAAAACTCTCTTTCCCTTATGAGTAACATTCCCCCTCAAAGATCAAGTACAACTTTCTACTTCCCTTTTGTCATCAATCAAAAAAGGATAGAGTAGAAGGGTAGGACATCATTGACTTTAATTTTTCTCTAGAGCTCTCAGGAATGCCCAACATCTGCAGCATGAACTCCTCATGTCTTCTTATTTAAGCTTCATATAAGCAAGGCTAGAGGCTTCAACTCTATCCAAATGTGCATAAAAATCCTTTTGATTAGCCAACAACATATTCATATAAGCAAAAGTGATTGAGAGCACTTCTGTGGATGAAGAAGGCTAAGAGTTGGAAGGTTGAACTATAGGAGGATGCTCAGAAGCTTGAAGGAATTTTAGATATATCAAAAGATATAAATAACAGATGAAATCCTTGTATCCCAAAGATCAATTTAGTCTTAAATATGCCATGTACAATAACAATTAGAAGATTGAATTAGAGTTACCTGGAAGGGTTTGGGGAAGAAGATAACAAATTCATAGGCATCTACTAACCTGTCATACAAAACACAAATGCAAATAGATCAGAAAGAAATTCAATAGAGAATGTTAGGAGATTTACTCCTCCTATTCTATAATACGTTTTGTGTCATGGAGTCAATGGGGCAACCAAGCACCTTATGTATTGGCTAGGTGGAAGGCCTCTCCTTGTAATAGTAAAGTGTTGGGCTAAGTCATCCATCAGGCAAAACCCACAATCAATGACCCATAAACATACTCATAATAAAGTGCTTAATAATAATTAGCTCAATAGCAACAATGATACGAATCATTGGACTTCAACAATTAACTCTTGTTTGATACCAAATTAATTTGGGTTCAAAATTAAATTCATCATTGATTTATGTTAATCCACAAAATTATTCCAACAATTTCCCACTTGAACAACATAAATCAAAATATTATAAAGCAACCCAAATTAATTTACAATATATGGGAGCAACAAGATGTTAGAACCAAGCAAGCATTTCCAACCAAATGATCCAAAATGGGATAACAAACATCTCAACAATTAGAAAATCATACTCAAACGACCTGACATCATACATGCAAGATGCTCATTTCCTGGTGACTCAACAAAATGTGGTATATGGGTAAATAGGAATGTACAACAAAATTATATATCAATATGTGATTGAAAACAATTCCCAACAAAATGGCCTAGCATCTGTCCAAAATGCTAAATAAGATATAACAAATCTCAGCACAATAAAAAAATGAGACTTGGTCCAAAATGTCCCAAAATGTGCTATATTAAGATAAAAGTGTACACAACACCAACAATAAATAATAACAACACAACAACAACAATAACATCATAAACAGCAACAACAATAATAAAATATGACAGTATAAGCATCAAGCCAAGATGCTCTCTAAGTTTTAATAAAATATCTCAGGGTGACAACAAATTGAAAATGTATCCAAAATATTTCAATAATTTTCCATTATACCAATCATATCAATAATTCTCCTACAGGCTTAAATGGTAGTAACATATGAGGTTACAATAAATATACAAAACTAGCTCCCACTAACCCAATACACTAAAGAGACCTCAATATACCCATACGGGTTATGCAACTGACAATAAACTTTAATGACTAGCCTTTGGTTAGGAGTCAATAATAATACATTCTGCAATAACTAGAATAGTTTATCATAACTTGTCAAATTAATCTCGAGGAAACAACATAATGATAATAATAGTGCACACTTCTCCCACTAATCCAATACATCATAAACATTCCCATTATAGGTCACAAAATTTCAAAATACTCTAATGGTACAATAAATAATAGTGGGATTAGTGATAACTCTGTAGTAGAGCACTCAATGTAAGTTTGAATTTATCATTATTCTCTTTAGCAACAAAAAATATAAAATAGAGAAACACAAAAGTGCAGAGTCATTTTTTTATAACAGAATCTCACAAAATTGTTTAACATACTCTGTCTAAACAATCTAAGAAGATCACAAATGTCTAATTGACATTGTATAACAAATATCTCCTCTCTCATCGCAGACTAATAATCAAATGCTCATTTAAGCACAAAGTAAGTTGCCAGCGAAAGCATTTTAGACCTACAAAAATAGTAAGGACATAACAAAACATAAAGTCTCTAATTCCCACTATAACAAAATTTTAACATTAATGGGAGCAATATCATGAGATAATCCAAGAGACTCAACAATGTCCTTTATATAGGTCTTACACAATACAACGATGATAGAACAACAAGGGAAAGAGAAAACCATATAATAGAATATTATAATGAGCATAAAATTAATTTGGTTTTCTCACATTCGATTAATTGGGCGATTAGTTGAACTAAAATCCTTGTATCATTGCAATCCCACCAAAGGGTCCGAATCACAATATATAAGACTCTCTAACGTGAGAGAAAAATAATAACAATAATATAAAATTCTTAAACAATTTAATTCAAATTATTTTCTCTATTATCCAATGATTATGTCAAATAACGTTAGACCGAATGGTGTGTCCATTATTTGCATAACCCAACAATATTTGCAATCCAACACAAAATTATATCAGGTAATGTCACACCGAAGGGTATATCCATTGTCTATATAATCCAGCAATATTTATAAAAGACTTATAAATATTGGATTGCTACAAAATTAACAAACAACTAATTATTCCTAATATTATTCAAGAACTAGTGCTCATACACAACAAAATCATGTCATTAAAGCTAATACCATGAGGATACTGAAAACTCTAAAACCATGATTATTAACTCATTAAGAATTATATCAATAAAGACAAACCCAAGGGTAAGTTTATTATCAATATAACTCCTAATGCCACAACATTGCAATATTATTCAAAAGCAATAATCCTAAATTAGTCACCATAAGCAAAACAGGACAGCCAAAATGAGAGTAAAACCAAAAAATTTAAATATATCCAAGAAAATACTTACAATATCTGAAAAGTACACAATAAACAACTAGTATAAGATCATGAGCTAAAATCCCCTCAAAATAAAACAACATTGGTTGTAAAATGAAACATAAAGAGATTTTCAAACTCATAATTATTTTCTTATTTCACATTGGTGCATAATATCACCTAAAACAATTTTCTCTTTATGTCAAGTGGAATTTTAGTCAAAATCAAATAACATTATGACTATAACAAATTTTGCGTAAGCAGAAAGTCTCAAAACTCAATATTTTCAAAAACACAATATGTTATAATATTTTTGCACATAATAATTTTGGATTTTCAAATTAAATCCAACACTAATTTATGCAAGTCCACACAATCCGCACAAAATTAAATATTCTCCCACTTGGACTTGCACAAATTAGATGACAAAATTTTATAAAAGAATTATTCAATATAATATAGGAGAAACTAGTATAATCATGATCCTAAACTTTATATAAGAGAAAACTCAAAACAATATTAAACCAAATCAAACAATTGTAGTTTCCCATAAAACTACAATGCATAATTATATTTTTCTCATATAGAACATGATATAAAACATTATATAAGATAATTCATAATTTTAAAAATTACATAATACACAATTTTCATAAATAGCACTTTATCACAATCGATCCTGCAAAGCGACCTCATAATTATAAAAATGACCAATAATAGTTTCAAAAGGTTGCAAGGATTCTCAACATAATATTTTGCAAAATTCAACAACAATTATTTCATAATCAATATGCACAATATTTTAACTCTAAGAGTATGCAAAATATAAAATATTCATAAAAGTGCCAAAATATTTTAAATAACAACATTCAGAACAATATTACACAAACCACATAACTGCAATATTCCAAAATGTATAAAAGAGACGTAAACAATACTTTAATAGCCAAAATGCATTAAATCTAAGAGTGTTTCACTTTTATCCACAAAATTTTTCATATTGAAATTCAATAATGTCTCAAATTTCAATATCATGAAATCTTGAAATTCAAATTAAATAATTCCAAGATACTAAAAGAAATAATTAAAAATTTTCAAAATTCATTTTGGCACATAACACAATACAATACTTAAATGTATATTTTATAATTCTTAAAGAGAATCTCAAAATAAATGATATGATATTATCAACAAAATAGTATCATCACACAATTGCTCTTAGAATGTGAGATCACAATTATGAAAATTACCTAACACAATATATAGCTAAACTATATAAACTCTGAGAGTATAAATTTAATAATATGTCAAATAATACCATAATTATACACAAAATATATCTGACTTGACCTAGTAAACCCATGCACCTGTTGTGCTTAATCATCAAGTAGGCCTCTCCCAACAATAGTATAAAACAAATAGGTTCATGAGCCTCTTCACTTAATCAAAATTTATATTAATATATATGTTCAAAGAAGGCACAAAATCTTTCCAATATATGGACAAAATGAATTAACTCTAGGAGTATATAAAATATGATATGCCAGATATTTTTCAAATATTCACAAAATGTTGAACTCTAGATTTAAGAGTGCCTCTACCAACACCTTTTAACATTATAAAATCTGAAAGGACAAAATAAATAATTCCAGAATCCTGAAATAATTAAAAGGCATAAATTTTATTTTTTGACATATAAAACATGATTCAACGCAAAATAAAATATCTCATAATTTCATAAGCGATAACTCTAGAACATTATTGTACACAATTAGAAAAATTTTATATACAATATTATGTACATATAAAGAAAAAATATAAAAAAAATAATATTTCTAGAGTGTGAAAATTGTAAATGCCCCCAATGATATCAATATGATTCTCTCAAACCAAAATGTATAGAGTATCTTATTATTTCTTTAATAGAAGTTTTCAAAGTAAAATTACGCATTATTTAATAATAATAACACTTAACAATTTGATATGCAATATACTGAATATAAATATACAAAATTATCTCAATAAGTAAATCAAATAAACTCTAAGATTATATTTCAGACAAGGTGCCCAATAATTTATATTCAATTATTTAAGCTTTAAAACACTTATAGAGAACTTGTTGTTGGAGCAATAACACAGTCATATACACCAATGATCATCATCAATTGAAATTGATCCTAATAATACTATCACATTGCTCGAAACAATGCCAAATTGAGAAATCAGAAACTTGCTTTACATAAGGGAAAACTTTAACGAGCAAAATGACCACAGCTTTAAAATCTTACTTCTGCCTTTTAAAGAAAAGGAAAACAATATCAAAGGGCTTCAAGGCAACTCACAAAATGATATTGTGCAGATTTGGTAAAAAAAAATAACCAAGATTAATTCAATAATTAAATATCTTGACTTTGAGAGTACTTAATATAATATGCCCAACAATAGCAAAAATAATATTGATATTAATATAAAAGATGTGCCAATATTATTTCAATACTAAAATGACATCAACTACAAGAGTGCACAATTTATGCATGTCAAGAAATGTCATAAAAGTCTTATATATATATATATATATATATATATATATATATATATATATATATATATATATATATATATATGTGTTGTCAAAATTCAAAATTGTTATATATATATATATATATATATATATAACAATTTTGAATTTTGAGAAATTCAACACAAATATTTTGGTGCCCAAAAAAATTAAACAAGATTCACCAATATTTAATATTTAATCAGAAATTAATTTTGGATTAAAATTGGTCAAAAAAAATGTCCAGAATAAAAGTCATTCTCTTCCTCTCGCTGGTATAGTACCAAATTAACACTGGAGCTTATCTCAAGCTTCGAAAATAAAACCCTCTGCTCCTAATTCCAACCTAGATCAATAGAAAATCACAAAGCGATCAAAACCCATGCATCAAGTCGCAAATTCATGCCCTTTTTTTCAAGAACTTAAATTTCTTTCAATCACTAAAAAAGAAATGATGAAGAACAAAACCCATTAGTGAAATTAGTTGCCAACGTTTTCCTCGATTTTGACGACCATATCATGTGGAACTAGTTTCGTTCCACTTGTGGGGAATGAATCAACAAAAACCCCAAGAAAAAAAAAGTTTGTGATCAATCAAAGGATTCTGGGTTTGTTCAATGAAATCGAAAGGTTCTTATTGCTCATTCGATACTCAATTAAAACACACAATTTACATGTCATTAGGTTCGCGTTGAATAGCTTCACAACAACAAAAAAAAAAAAAAAAAACCCCATGGTATTTGCAAGAGGTTCAACTCAAATATTTTCTATGGGTTTTCGATTAATTAAAAAATATCTCTCAATCCTCAATGAGAATAATTAAAAAAAAAAAAACAATTCTGGGCTTGAGGTTTTATAAACTTTAACAACAAATCACTCCCTAACAAGATTCGTAAAGCCCTCAAAATTTTTAGAAGTAATCAATAAATAAAACAAAATCACAAATTTCATTGTTAAAAAAATATCCAACCTCATAAATCACAAAAGATAAGAAGCCATAATCAGAAGTTAAATTTAAATTGGCTCTAATTCCACTTAAAGAAATTTCAGATATATCAAAAGATATGAATAACAGATGAAATTCTTATATCCCAAAGATCAATTTAATCTTGAATATGGCATGTGCAATAACAATTAGAAGATTGGATTAGAGTTACCTGGAAGGGTTTGAGGAAGAAGACAACAAATTCATAGGCATCTCCTAACCAATTGTTAGAATAATTTTGTGGACTAACATAAATCAATGATGAATTTAATTTTGAACCCAAATTAATTTGATGTCAAACAAGAGTTTATTGTTAAAGCCCAATGATTTGTGATCATTGTTGTTATTGAGCTAATTATTGTTAAGCACTATTTATTGTGGGTATGTTTATGGGTCCTTATGCATGAGATTCACTGTGATGGGTGGATTAGTCCAACATTTTACTAATAAAAGGAGAGACCTTCTCCTAGCCAATACATAGGGTGCTTGATACAATTCATGACACAGAAAACATATTATGAAATAGGAGAAGTAAATCTCCTAACATTCTCTATTTGATTTCTTTCTTCTGTTTGCATTTGTGTTTTGTATGGTAGGTTAAGAAATGCCTATGAATCTATTATCTTCTTCCTTAAACCATTCTAGGTCACTATAATCCAATCTTCTAATTGTTATTGAACATGTCATATTTAATATTAAATTGATCTTTGAGATATAAGGATTTCATCTGTTATTTATATCTGAAATTCCTTCAGCTATAGCATTGGAACACTAAAGAAAGGCATATAACGGTAATATTTTCTTTTTTTTTCATTATGTTCTAAATATATTTTAATAAATCATATAAGGAATAATGTTAGTGGTGCGGAAAAACAAAATACGAATTGGCTTACGAAGAATATCCACACTTGATTGTAACTGCATATAAATGGTCTTTAATCAATTCGTTACTTTTTGGACTTGTATTTTTCAAGCTATTTATCATAGCTCATTATATTAATGCTATCATATTTTTTAAAAAGCTTTGTAAACATAAAAGTTGTAATTAAAAAATATTAATTAATCAAGTTATAATATTTTTATGTTATAAGCAGTAATATTAATAAATCAATATTGCTATTTTAGTTGGATAACAAACAAATAATTTTTACTTTTAAGCTACTTTTTTTTTTATTGAAATACACATGGAAACAAGGCCCACATTGGGTAGAATTGCAAACGAAGAGGATTGTCAAAGCTATATATATGGAATCAAGTTATTCATTTTAATTCGCATTAGTCGAAAACATTTTAGGCTTCTATCTGAGTTTATTCTTTCTTCTTATTCTCTTGTGAGTTGTAGTTCAAATATTTGCTTTGGAGAGTGTAGGTGTGGGGATATAGGTGTTTGAGAATGAAGTCTATGTGTTGTAAGAATTTTCACATAGTGATATTCTCTAGTTATCGTTGGCAGTGTGCGTGGTTTTTCTCTAGTTTTAGAGTTTTCCATATTAATTCTTGTGTTGTTGTTGTTTTCTACTTTTATTTCTTTATTTGGGTGGTTCTCAAGGAGGGAAAGAAGCATTTGTTTCCTAATAGTGGTATCTAGAGCTTGGTTCAATGGGATTTATTCTTAGTATGCTCTGTGGTTCAGCTTTTGATCTTTCACATTAGAAAAGAATCATTCCCTATCATTTAAGATATCATTGGTTGTTGTTGCTGGAAAGAAGTATGATACTATGAGAGTGTAGTTTGAAAAAGTTATAACTAAGAAAAGACTTGGTATTTAAGCATGTTCAATATGACCTACCTCTCTTTCTTGGAAACCTACCTGGTGCACAGTTTCCAGTTATTGTATACTATTCTAGTATACAATTGCAATGTCAAGTATTTCAAGTGCTGTGAATTTTCACATAGAGAAATTTGATGGAAGAATCAATTTTGGCTTGTGACAAATGCAAGTCAAGGATGTTTTGATACAACTAAGATTGCACAAGGCATTGAAAGGGAACATTTCTAGTATGGATAAAGAAAAATAGGAGGAACTACATTTGAGAGCGGTAAGTGCAATTCGCCTGTGTCAAGCAAAAGGCATCTCAATTCAATTGTCATTAAAGGAGTAGTTTCATAATTTATGCATGGATGATAATGTGAAAGTCTTCAATCATCTTAGTGCTATCAATGGTATTGCTTTTGAACTAGAGGCTATTGGAGTCACGATTGATGATGAAGATAAAGCACTAAGGTTCATATGGTCTCTTCTGCCTTCTTTAATGTATGGGAAGCAAACTTTGAATTTTGAAGAAGTTGCTGGTAAAATCATTTTGAGGAAAGAAGAATGAAAAGTGAGTGTAGCTCTTCATTAGATTTAGTGTTGGTAATTAAAAGTTACACTTATGGGAAAGAGAACTAGAAAAGAAATGTGACATGGAAATGTGGAAGGCCTGGGCATGTAGAATAAAATTGCCCAAGTGGTGCAATGTCAAAAAAGGGTTCTCAATCTGATGCTAGCAATATCTCTCTCCTTGTGGGAGAGGATGATGTTTTCTAGAAAAGGGGAAGAGCATCCTCATGGCATTACCATATTGCCACGGAAAACGATAAGTTGTTGTTGGTAGATCCACTATTGTACACGGGTATTGGTTGGCGTTGAGATGCAAGATGTATGGTAGGGCTATGTTGATGACTAAAGAACTTCAAGGGAAAGCCAACGTGGAATTTGCACCATTAATTTTTCAGCATAATTTTGACATGTGCTGAGGTGAAATTCTTGGAAATGTCTAATTCCAAGTGATCAATATACTTTTTATGGTAGAGTATGATAGTTCTTTTGAACTATAATTGTCGGTGTTACGTTGACAAAGAAAGTTGAAGATGTTTATTTCAATAAGGGTGGAGATTGTTAGTTTATGACAATAGATGTGCTTAAAACAAGTCTCACATTGTTTAAAATTGTAAAGGAATAGGGTTGTCAAGGCTATATATATAGAGCCAAGCTCTTCGTTTCAATTTGCAAGTTGAAAACACTTTAAACTTGTATTTGACTTTATTCTTTCTCTCTTTTCTTATTGTGAAGTGTAGTTCAGATATTTGCTTTGGAGATTGTAAGTGTATTAGGACGTGGATATTTGAAAGTAAAGTTTATATGTTTTAAAAATTTTCACATAATGTTATGTGATATTCTCTAGTTGTCATTTGATAACGTCATAATTTTTCTTCGATTTTGAAGTTTTCCATGTTAATTCTTATATTGTAGTTGTTTTCTACTTTCATTTCTCTCTTTGGGTGGTTCTCAAGGAGGGAAAGAGGCATTTTTTTTCCAACATTAAGAGACAAATATATATACACAACGTTGACATAATAAAGGCACCATACATACACTTTAAGTTAAATGCTATAATTATTTTTTAAGGACTTCATTGTATTGAAAAAGTCGAGGATCACGAAGGTAGTTAAATATTTCAAATACGAAAATGGTGACTTTCATAGCAAACAATCTGTAGGCTTAAACCTAGATTATGCAGTTCACGTGTACTTTGAGCCGAAAATAGAAAAATACTTCTCAGCAAGACTAAAATTGTTTTAATTAGAAATAGTTAACTTTTAAAGGATAATATGTTTACTTTTTATTTTTAAATATAATAGATTAAATATATATTTTTTATCATAGTAAATATAGTAAACTTTAGTGTTAAATTCTTATAATTTTTTCTTTTATTTTGATCCCAAATGTTTTTTCGTTCCTGAGATTTTGATTTTTGTCCCTATTATTTTAATTTTGGTTTCATAAATATTTAAGAATATGTATTTAATACTTGAAAATATTATAACTTTTGAATTTAATCCTTTTGAATTTTAAAAGAATCTTCTTTTAGTTTTCATGAATATCATTCCATGAACATAGGGTTAGAAGTAGACTAGACTACTCTAAGGCTTTGGCCTAGCCTACATTTGGCTTAGTGTCTGGCCTATTTAATAAACAAGCTAGGTTAAGACTTTTTAAAAAATCTTTGTAGCTAATTAGACCAGGTTTTAGGCTATAAAAATAGTCTATTTGGCAGGCTAACCTATTTATATTATTATTATCATCATCATCATCATCATTTAAATATCTAATGATAATAGAAATATTTTAATATATTTAAAAATATATTTTTTAACTAAAATATTTTAGTCTATTTTAAAATATATATTAGTCTTTAAGATAAAGGACTTTTAAGAATCAGCTAAGGCCATAAAAAAGACCTATGTTAGGTAATAGGTTAAGGCTCAGTCATTTTCAAATCCAATAAACCTATTAAGTTAAAATAACTAACTTGATCTATTTCCACCCCTGATTCCACATAACAACTAAAATAATACAATTGGATGTTTGGAACTAAAATCAAATATTTTAAAATATTTGAATTAAAACAAGGAATATATAGAGATAAAAATTAAAATTAAGTATACTAATAAACATTAAAAATACTAATTAAGTATACTATCATATTTAAAAGTTGTTAATTTCACGGACAATCTCTAATCACAAAATATAATTCGTAACTTTTTTTTTCCCGTAGTCTTTGTAATATGTTCTAATCGATAATTCGAAGTGGCAATCTAGCAAGTGCTAGTTGTGTAAGTGTTTTTATATTCACAACTTGACACTCTAGCTTATACTATATTCGTTACAGTAAAATAGGATCGTGATTATGATCCTTCGCAAAATTTTAAAATTACACGATAATTTTCAAGAAGTCATGTGATTCATGACTGTTGACGGACCAGGTACAATTGTTGGGGACAGCTTCGCTGGACAAGAATGTAATAACAAATACCCTACTACCGTAGGGTCGTGGACTTATCTTTGGTTGCCAGGCTAATAGCCAAAACGCATCACAGTTTCAGCGATAGTTGAGTTCATCTTTCTCACGAAAACTAAAATGGAGACATAATGATTTAGCCGCAGTTTGTAAATTGCAATCCATTAACCGGCCATGAATCTTTTCCGTCTGGCAAGCTTATCATTACTTACTGTTCTCAAAAAGGCCAAGGGAAAAAAAAAGGTAGTTGAAGATAAAACTTGCGATCTAGAATTTAATTGTAGAGCCGAATACTTATTATTTAGGCTTTTTTTACCCAAAAAAAAGAAAAAAACTTATTTACTGATGTTCATGCGGTTTGATATTATTTACGTATATACATTAGTTTCTGAGTAATAGCAAAATGGTGACTGGTAGACCATTTTATTTAACTAAAATGTTTCTTTAAACGAATTATATAATAAAACGTATTGAAATCTGACGCGGTTCAGGAGTAAATGGGCTGGTAGTAAGTCAAATTACTGATCAAGACTGATCTTGCAGGGTGCAACTGACACTAGAAACGGTTGGAAGCAAGTCGATTTGATAAAGCGATCTATTATAGGTCAATTTATAGCGACGGTTACACCAAACGATTTATGCATGGGCACTATAAATGCTTTTTTATGGTGGACCTGCTACTATTGGTCACCTTTTGTCTTTTTTTTTTTTTTCAAATTTGGCAATCAGCCTTTTGTGGTGGACTTGTTGGTCACCTTTTGCTTTTGTTTTTTTTTTTTCAAATTTAGTAAGAGAGTCAGGAAAATAATACATAAGATATGAGAGAAAATAATCTATATCGTCAGATTAGTGTGGACATATTTCTGCAAATTGAATATCCAGGCAATTTTTTTAGTGAAACATTATCAGTTAAATTTTTTACAGAGTATATTACATTTATTTAAGTAATGTATTTTTTCTTTGGATGTGTGTAGTGTATTTGTTTCAGTTGTATATTTTTTATTTAAATAATATTATGTATTTATTTTAATTTTATGTGATTATAGGTAGTTGTAGAAACTAATAACTTGAAATAGTGTATTTTTTAATTTGAAAAGTGTAGTTCACTTAATTTAAACCTATAGGATTTGGATTTTGTGAATTGGAAACAGTAGTCCAAGGTGTTAACGTGGAACATGAGATAATTTTATTAGTGAAAAAAGTCAGCGAAGTCCAAGCTAAATTATTTTTAATTTTTGAACTTGTAGGAGCTAAATTGCTTGAAATACTTTAATAAATTTTTTTATTGTATGGAGTTGTAGGAACTAATAACCTGATATTGTGTATTTTTTTTATTTGAATAGTGTAGTGTATATATTTTAATTTATTTAGATGTAAGAACTAATTACTTGAAATATTTTTAATCTTTGTAGTTGTAGAAAATAATTAATTGAAATAATTTTGTGAATAAAGTCATTTTTTTGTAGTCTATAAATTTAATTTAGTTTATAATATGCATGTTTAATTAAATTTGTTTAGCTTATGGATTTGAATATATGACATTTATTTAAATGTTTGAGATTGCTAAGAGATTAATAATGTTTGGTTTATTTATTTATATGTATTCATATTTATTTCAGTCTATAAGTTTAGTTTAATTTAGGTTTGTTGTTGGTTAAATAAAGTTTATAAACATTTGTTAAATTTTGAGATTATAATGTTTTATTTATGAATAATTAATGTTGCTAATAATTTACTAATGTGAATTTAGTTTGGCTCAGCTATCTTTATTTGGATTATTGTATAAGTTCAATAAAGTCTGTAAGTTTAGAAAGTTTCTGATAACTTATTTTATGACAAAAAATAAGGTTTAAATGAATTTAGAAATTTAGTTTTTGTTTAAAGTATAGTTTATGGTAAAATAAGTTTAAAAATATTTGTTTCTTTTGTGCAGCCTAGTCGAGTATTACGGTCATTTGATTTTACGCGTGTTCAATTAGATCGCGTATTGAGCCTTACTTGATTCAAACTGGGTTTTGGCATGCCGCACATATTCCCTTTTATGAGTATGATAACGCTTTGCTTTCATCCTTTGTTGAGCGATGGCGGCCTGAGACGCACACGTTCCACTTGCCTGGGGCGAGTGTACCATCACGTTACAGGATGTTTCCCACCAGCTTGGGCTTAGAGTTGATGGTGACCCGGTAGAGCTCACGGGCGATGGGTCGACCATATTGGAGAGGATATATGGGTCATCTGCGAGCAATTGCTTGGGATGTGCCATTGAGGATTATCGGAGGCGTTACAAGAATAACCTTTCCATGTCGTGGCTCAGGAATACGGTGTACTAGTTGGGTCCACAGGAGACCAATGCTCGAATCATGCAGGCAACACGAGCATATATTTTGATGCTGATTGGAGGGGTGTTACTTTGATAAGTCATCAGCTAGGGTGCATGTGAGATATCCGTCGTTGCTGGAGGACTTTGCATATTGTGGCAGCCTTAGCTGGGGTTCAGCTGTGTGTGCACTATATTGGGGATTAAGCCAGGCATGTGGCATGCACACCATAGATCTCACTGGATGTCTGAACCTTCTATAGTCTTGGATTTGGTACATGGTGCCAAATCAATGCCCAGAGTAGATCCTGGTATTTCCTTTCCACGACCAGGAGGTATGCCTATTTTACTTTTGATTGTTGGTTTTTGCTTTGTTTCTTATGTTATTAATTTTATATCTTATTTAACCAAAGCACGTAACAGTAACTAAATGTATATAATTTCAGGTGGCGCGCTTGAGGTGTCCACTGAACTTTGCGGAGACATGAGTACAAATGTTTAGGAGGCGCATTGACCTATTGACTCATGATGATGTAAGTTTATTGGTAGGTTCTACACGTGACACCAGCTTGGGTTTATGAGGAGTCACGCATTTGGGCTTTGTGACTTCCCTTCTCTACTTCCCCATAGTTGATTGGCACTAGGTGGACCGTGTGGAGACAATTGGGTGCATAGCAGTCCATCCGGTCGAGCCGTTGGACATTGATGGCTTGATCGGTAAGGATAATCGTGGACAGGCACCTTGGTAGCCTAATCATTATGGTGTTTGGTACAATTTGTGGGGATACGACACCAAAGATGTTTGGTAATCCAGCGGTGGCCCGTTAGTTTAGGTTCCATCACATGAGTACTTTGGATGGTACTGAAGTTGCACGTAGGAGCTTGACCCCTGGCATCCCAACATAGACATATTTGCTAGTGATGCACCCGTGCATGTGCCTATGGTGTTGGTTCCACCCTTGCTTGATCACGTTCCTGATAGGAGGCGGCCCGAGACAAGCTCGTGTAGGGACAGGAGTTAGACGTGCCCAGTCACAGGATATTCCAAATGATGGTGATTTTAGTGGTGACAGTGACGGTGATGACGAAGGCAAAGGTGGTGATGGTGGCGGTGTTTGTCATGGTAGGGGTGATGCACATGGCGGATGTGACACAGGTTGGGATAGCACTGAGGCTAGCACTGAGCCTTAGTATGATGGCAGGATTTCCTATATGGCTGAAGGTAGCACTCAGATTTCATATGATTTTCACCCATCTTCAGCCAAGTTTCACGGTGGTCAGTCTACCTCAGCCGTTCCGCATGCACATGGTCCAATTGAACCTGGATGTGAGTTGACCCCTGCAGAAATTGATGTTATTTACCATGCCTTCAGACGCTTCCTGATCTGCCTTCTGCAGTTTCACGATTCCCAGAATGACAGGGACTCTGCTCCATCCACGACTGTTGAATTTGACTTAAATGTTACACCACCGAGACAACCTTTGATGTCTCTCCTGCATGGTAGTCCTTCACTTCATGTAGCCTCCTCTATTCCGACTTTTGATATCTTAGGGGGCACTCCACCCTCAGCCCATATACACCAGGAGGAGCTTGTGCATGGCTAGCAAAATGATCATCACCTCGAGGATCAGGAGCCAAGGATCAGGAGAGGATCAGGAGCCCGATGACATTAGGACCCCGCTGGCCGATAGACCTGTGCGTGAGATCCGTCTGTTTGGAGGACACATGGATATCCCATTCACCGCAGGCGAGATCGCTAGTCCTCGACATCACGAGGTACACATGTATGTAAATGACTTTTATTGTGAATATTAAAATTCCTTGCTTTTCTTATTATCTGAATTCTCAAGTTAAATCCAATTTTTTAACTTATAGGTATGATGGACAACCTTATTGCAGTGATGCTAGCATACTAGGATAGCGAGGATATTTACATTGTGTAAATTATTATTATTATTTTGCAAACTTGCCATCTGTATGTTAACATGACACTTGTGTACTCGTGTTAGTTAGATCAAATTAGTTATTACTATTATCTCGCATCATGTAAGTAATGGCCAAAAAAAAGTCAAAATATAACTGAAACATAATAGTTCATAAACCCAATTAAAATATAAATACTGGAAATCAGTAAATAAACTCCCATGACATAGGAATGTTAGGTGACAATAAATAAACATTACTAGGATCCTTCTACAGGGACCGAGGTAGATCCTAAAACCTGAGGGCATCGATGCATGCTGTGACCTGCCTGCATAGGCTCAACGCTTTCCATGTCCAGACTCAACCTCATCCATTTCATTGCGAATTCTAGTTGAAACCGGGCCTCTTTCGCTCATCTAAGAAATGGATTGGGCGAACTCGAGGACTAGTGTAATGGGGCCAAAAAGTTTCATTCGAAATAGGCTCAAACTCCATCTTGTAGACATTGAAAACATTGTGCAAGCTATACACATCATCAACAAAGAAGTCCAATCAAGGTGAACCTCTGGATATCTGCATGCTGCCAGTACATGACGGCATGGATAATGAAGGGCTTGAAAATGGGGTCGCACCAACGCTCGCCCAGTCTCACTCTGAAGTTCCCTGACCAGAACTCCCAACAAATTGAGCCTCTTGTACAACAAATGATTGATTGGATCTTGAAAAGTTAGTAACAAACATAGTACCCGTCCCTGCCTTTTGATATCAATCGCTCGTAATAAGGCTTCTGAGTACCTTGCACCAGCCAATTTGGGCCTCGATTTGCTGTCCTTTTCGGACAAATAGGGCTGCAAGACGATAATAAGTGGCCTTAATTAAGGCAGTTATTGGAAGATTACGGACTCCCTTCAAAATAGCATTAATACACTCTCGCAGATTAGTTGTCATGTGACCATACCTACGGCCTCCATCTTGGTGTTGTGTCTACTTTTTCAAGGGAATTTTGTTGACCCATTCATCAAATTGTAGGTGGAAACTCTCTAACGGCCCATAATAATGATCAAACTCATCTTGTGTCTTCGCATATGCTGCATTGATTAGTGCTCGCTTTGCATCTTTGTCCTTGTAAGTGCAAAGTTTGAAGCAATGTGACGAATAGAATAAACATGGTAGGCATGTGGAGGATGCCACCCACTTCCTTCCGCATCTAAAGCAGCTTAATAGCAGCATGCCTATCAGAAATTATCAGAATTCCCTCTGTGGTGTCACATGACGCCGAAGATTATTTAAGAAAAATGACCAAGCTTCTCTCGTCTCCTCTTCAACCATAGCAAATGCAATAGGCAAAATATTTGAATTATCATCTTGTGCAATTGCCATGAGGAGTGTACCTCCATATTTTCCATATAAATGTGTTCCGTCAACTGAAACAAAACGCTTGCAGTATTTAAAAGCCTCTACACATGGAGGAAACGTCCAAACAGACGATTGAACATCACAGAAGAACGGTCAACCAAATCTCCCACATTATAAGGTAGCGTCGACAATTCAAATATCGTACCTGACATACATCAGAATGGAATAAAAAAAACAATTAAATTTACTACAATGGTAAAAAAATATGTGGTCAGAAAAATAGCTGATAAAAGTACCTGGCATAAATGCTTGCAAACCAAGTAACCACTTTGGAAGCTCATTGTAAGACTCTTCCCAATCTCCGTAAATCCGACCAATGGCTTTTTGTTTTGCCAGCCATGCTCTCCTGTAGGAAACATTAAATCCATATTTATCATGCGCCGAAGCTTGCAACACTCTAATAGGAAGGTCAGCTTCAACCATAGAAAAAATGCAAGAAGTGATGACATCAATATCCAAGTGGGGGCTGTGTTGTGAAACTCCCCTAGCCAAACAAGTGTGTTCTCCATTATACTTCTTCACCTCCCAAATTCCCTTCTTCCTTCGATAAGTCACACGGATGCTCCAATTACATCCATTCCCATAATGCTTGCATTTTCCTTGATATTTTGTTTGGTCTAACTCGTAAACCTTGTACTCAACTCCCCTTTGGATACTATAGTTTTTAACTGCAAGTAGCACAAACTCTTTATTAGGGAATTATTCCTCTTCCTGCAAAGGTTTCTCTCAGATAATTGCACAACATCCCCACTACCAACAATGCCCCTAAACCCTGCATCCATTGTTACTTGTGTTGCTTCCATATTCAAACTTGAATAATGACCAATCCGTTGACTTTCCGATCGCATAAGAGACCGTGTCAAAGGCTAACTCTGGGTAGTAGGTATTATCCATCATCATCATCATGCGGGACTGATGAGTTTTAAGTATAATCAAAATATCATAATTTTCAATGTAAAAAACTAATCAATTTTACCCAATAAAAATTTGAATTATCTTATTAACCACGAAATACAAAAAAAAAAAATGCACTACCTCATAGTTAACGATTTACACAATATCAAATTATTAGCATGGCAACAAAAAACTTATAGAATATAACAAACTAATTTGCAATTAATAATGGAAACAAGTACTAACATTTTTATCAAAAATTAATAAAAAAATCCAGACTTAGACAGTACTAAAAACTTAATCACATAAATTCCAATAAAAAATTAACAAATAACACTGAAAATAAAATGTTACCATTATCTAACTTCTTCTGAAATTAGCTCATTGTAAGGCTCATACTTGGCAATTGGACTATCAAGTTGAACCTCTCTACCAACTTCAGCCGCAGTTCCTTAAAGTTGGGCCACTCATCACATTATCTGCATTTACTTCTTCATGGTTTTCATTTACCGTTGGACTTGGCATTGAAATAATTTGAAGGCTAAGCTAAAGATAATTCATGAATTTCTTGAACGGGAGTGTTCCTCTCAGAGCTTATCTGCAACTCTCCTAAAGCTATGAATACCTCCATAACATGAAGTTCTGAAAATTGATCATGACAATCAAACATCATCTGTAAGTCATCATCACTTTCAATATAGCAACTCCCATATCGAACTGCACCTTGACCAATCAACATAGGTAGCCGATACACCATTTGAATTATTTCCTTATTTCTTGCACGCAGCTTGCGAAGAATTTTGGCATGAAGCTCAGAAAGCGTCATAGATGAACGAACACTAATAAATGGTGGATTTTGACCACAAAACTGGACTTCATCTTGGAAGTTTTAAATTATCTCACAATTATAATGAACAACCATAAAAAATCTCCCTTTTTTTTTTAGCCATACACTCTACAAAGAAAAAAAATTATCCACCCACATCTCTTCTCATAGAGTCCTCATATGAGGCTGTATTTATAAGGCATCTCCATATAAAACGGTTAGCTTGAGGCCGTTTAAAGGGGCATAAATCAGCTAGCTTCTAGCCGATTTAGTACCGGCATTGTTTGCACGTGTTTTGATAAATCGTTCAACAGGTAACGTGTCATCCATAAATTGATGCCCTGTTGGCCGATTTACTACCATAAATCATTCAACTATTGGCCGATTTACATTTAGTGCATATTGGTAAATAATATCACACCCATTGTAAATCGGTAAATAAGTATTTTTTTAATTTTATTTTGGTTAAAAAGCCTATTATTTACCTGGGCTATAAGAAATACAATAATTATTACCTCATCAGTTTCCAACATGTTTTTCCAAATAATAATATTGAATACATGAACATAAAATTCATAAATATTCTTAGAAAAAAAAAATTAGTGTTATATATTATTGGGTAAAATGTATTTAACACTTAAACTTTAGATTATGTGCAATTTGTATTCTAACTATTCAAAACATGAATTGTGACACCTTAAACTTTACAAATAGTGCAAAATCCCTTGAACTTTGCAAACAGTGGAAAACTTTAGGTCCTATAGACACAGGGTCGTATGAATGCTTATGTGGCTTGATCATAGAAGCTCGGAGTTTGATTATGTGCCTCGTCACCTAACCTTTGCTTTTGACACTAACCCTCTGAGGAGTCCCCTTTTTCAACACTCCTATGGTGATTCTTCCTCTTTTGTAGGCATAGGTCATAGTAGCAGTTGCAAGAGATCGAGCAGTGGAGGAGAGCCTTTTATGCAGATGCTACCCGAGCAATTCCATGACGTGGAGCTTGTGTTTCCCTTGTTGGAGTTCTAGTGAATAGGACTGGGCTCCTCCCTTCTTCTCCTAGGCGCTAAATGTGGTTAACAAGTGCCGTGACGATAGTGCTATTATTAGGATAATTTTCCCCTGTAGTTTTAAATTCATGAGTAGACCTAGCATCTGCCTTTATGTTTTCGTTATTTATGTTTATGCTAAGACCTGATTATGTTATGTTCTGTTATGGTTCCTTGATATTTGTGGTCCCCAACCTTGTTGGTGGGTCACTACATAGTTATGTTGTTTTTATGTTTCCATTGAGAATGAGCTGATATATATGATTGATTAGTATTATATATATACATGATGTACTTATGTTCATGTTGGATGGATGCTCTTGGATGATATGTTTGTAGATGTGACACTTAATCTATGTATTGGTGTTGATAGTAGAGCGTTCTTACACATATGCGTGGTTCACATTTTATTTTTTATATTTAAAAAAAATACCCATATTTTCACTAGGTATTTTCAAAGTGTACTGGTTAATAACTGGAACAAAGGAGTAAATACTAATAATTAACTTGCATGCTTCCTATGTGTGTTGGGTTGGTTTAGGGTGTTACATTTTGGTATCAAAGCATTTCAGCTCTCATAGAGCCTTAGGATTAGATTGACTATGCTTCTTAAGCGTAATGCGGTAGTCATGTCATTTGTAAAGCCTTATCAATAGGATTGGCCTTAGGATAGAGATGCATGGCTATTGTTTGTATGTGTGCCATAGTAACTAGCCCACTTTGCAGCGAAGTATTGAGCTTGATCACCTCAGTGTTTATTGTTCTTTGTGCTCAAGGACTAATGGCATGATCGTAGTAAGATAAGTATATGGATGAGCAAGAAAACGAGATGATGCTGAGGGTTATGCAAATGATGTTCGAATGAATGGATCACCAAGGAGATGTTGGATGTGGTTCCAACATGGTTGATGGTTAAGAGCACATGCAATTTGGATAATTTCACAAGGTGAATCCACATTGTTTAAAGGAGCTTTGTACCAACTAAAAAAGAAGTGGATTAAGAGCATGCAGAAGATCTTTTCGATACCACCTGCATGGAAGAGCAAAAAGTGATGTTTGCTATGTACAAGTTGGAGGCCGATGCTGAGTTTTGGTGGGTTAGCACCTAGAGAATGCTAAAAGTTGTTGGCACCAAGATTAGTTAGGAGTTGTTCAAGACCTTCTTCTACACAAACTACTTTCTAGCATTAATGAGGAATGACAAGGACATGGAGTTCATGTAGTTGACCTAAGGAAGGATGAGTAGAATACAGCACACCCAAGTTTTAGGAGCTGATCAAGTTCTTAAGAGTCTTTTAAGGGAACCACAACAAGTTCTAGAAATGTGTAAAGATCAACGTTGTTGTTGGTCAACAAATGCCCCGTATCATCGAGGAGAATCACAAGAAACTAACTTTTTCCAGGGCAGAGAAGTACAAGGAGAAGATGGCACCTCAGGCCCCAAGGTTCAAGGCAGAGTTCAAGTAGCAAGCTCATAAGAAGGCTTTCTATCAAGGAGGATTGAGCAGTCCCAAAGGCAAGGCACCACAAAAAACCTAGTAGCACTACTCAAGCCTGCACCTACTACAACATATTCCAAGTGTGGGAGGCTTCATGTAGATTGACCTTATTGGATGAGTCAATGAGTTTGCTACAAGTGCAGAAAGTCGGGCCACTATGGTAAGGAGTGCCCCAAGATTCCATCTACCCTACTTCCAAGCCCCAACATCAAGGGAGAGTCTTTACTCTCAACATGGAAGACTTGTTGAAGTCCAACGACCTTGTAGAAGGCAAGTGCGAAGTAAATGATAGGACCTTGATTGTCCTGGATGATTCTGATGTAACTCATTCATTCATATCGCATGACAGAGTAGATCCTTGCATTTGTATAAGTCAAAACTTCCTTTCAGTCTTCCTGTTTCTACATCCATTGGTAAGCTTGTTAAGACATGTCATTGTTGCTTGGGTTGTCATGTTGTCATTGATGGAATATCTTTTGTCATTAATTTGATTTATTTACCCATGTGTGGTCTATATATGATTCTTGGCATATTGGCTTGCTGCTAATCATGTATTATGGATTGTTATTCAAAAACTATCATCTTTCCTTCTATTCTTGTTGAATCTATTAACCACATAAGTCTTTACTTGAATGCTATAGAGGTTGGCTATTGTGGGACAGAGATTAAGGGATATGTTTCCCTAGCTGCTAGTGATGTGAGTCTTCAGGAGAGTATTGAAGAGATACCTATAGTAAGGGAGTACCCTAAAGTTTTCCAGATGAGATACCCAAGTTCCCTCCTAAAAGAGAGATTGATTTCTCTATAGAGTTAGTTCCAGGGATATGACCTATCTCTAAAGCACCCTACATGATGTCACCTGGAGAGTTACTGATTTGAAAGCTCAATTGGAAGACCTTTTGGAGAAGAAGTTTGTGAGTCTTAGTGCTCCATTGTGGAGAGTCTCAATGTTGTTTATGAAATAGAAGGATGGGAGTTTTAAGGCTTTGCAAAGATTATAGGTAGTTGAATTGAGTGATAGTGAAGAACAAGAACCATTTGCCTAGGATCGAGAATTTGTAAGACTAGTTAAGGGGAGATGTAGTGTTTTCAAAGATTGATTTGAGGTCAGGTTACCATCATATTAGAGTGAAGGAAAAGGATATTCCCAAGATAGCATTTTGACCCAGGATGGTCATTTCGAGTTTATAGTTATGTCATTTGCTTTGACTAATGCTTCTGCCATATTCATGGACTATATGAATAGGATCTTTCGACCCTATTTAGCCTACTTTGTGGTTGTTTTCATATATAATATATTCATCCATTCAAACATTCGCAAGGAGCATGAATGTCATTTGAGGATAGTTCTGAAGATTTTGAAGGAGAAATAGTTTTATGCAAAGTTGACCAAGTGTGAAATCCGGTTAGAAGAAATGAAGCTTTTAGGACATGTAGTATTGAAAGGAGGAATTTCAATGGGTCCTAGTAAGATAGAGGAATGATGATCTGGAGCGACCTACCTCGATAGTGGAGATACAAAGCATTTTGGGTTTAGCAGGTTATTATTGGTTAGGAAAGGATTTTCTCATATTTTCTTACCCTTGATCAAGCTTACTAGGAAGAACAACCATTTTATTTGGATCTCAGATTGTGAGAAGAGCTGAAGATGAGGTTAACCACGACCCCAAGTGCTAGTTTTGCCTAACCCCGGTGTACCCTTTGAGGTGTGTTGTGACACCTATGGTAAAGGTTTAAGCTATGTATTGATGCAAAATAAGCAGGTTATGGCCTCTGAGTCCAGACAACTGAAGCCTCCTAAAGTGAATTACCTTACCTATGACCAAGAGTTGGTAGCCGTAGTGTTTGCTTTGAAGATATGAAGAGACCATCTATATGGAGTGAAGTTCGAAGTATTCTCTCCATTAGAGTCTCAAGTATCTCCTGATTAAAAGAAGTTGATTATGAGATAGAGAATATGGATGGAATTCTTGAAGGACTATGATTTTGGGTTATTCTATCATCCCAGGCAAGGCTAATATAGTGACTAACGCTTTGAGTCAAAAGTCGCTACACTTGTCTTAGATGATCGTTAGGAAGCAGAGATGATTAAGAAGTTTAGAGGCCTGAACCTAGAGATGTTGTTGACCACTTAGGGCATAAGAATATGTCAAATTAACACCCGAAAAATTATTTAAAAATAATTTTAAACTTTATTAGTGAGAATTTAAAAAATATGACAGTTTTAGCAATGATAAGGATGGTCCAATGGATGTGTAAAAAAGGGAAAAAAAGAAAAAAGTGAATAGTGACCTTGGCCCTTGGTTCGTAGAACGCCAAAACCTTAAATCTGAAAGAAAATGCCTGGAACTGAGAAAAGATAGGGTTAATGTTAGAAATAGTTAGAAATGAAGATTTTTTACCTGGAATTAAATTTTGGACAATATCTAATTACTCAAGTATGGTGTTTCACAAGTTTAGTAAAATGTCGATGTGCAATTTCTAACACAAAAGATAGTTTAATCTTTATAAAAGGATAATGCCTATCCTTTAGAGCCAAGTGTAAGGCTAAGATTTAATCTTGAATTACAAGATCAAATCCTAGCCATTCATTTTATTTTCTTTTAGGAAGAATTTGAATTTCATAATAAATAAATACTTAACACCAACATGAGATAAATATAAAAGTCAAGTAGGGCTTTCTTTAACCTCCTTTCCTTCAAATTGATTCTGAAATTTATTTGAATGATTTTGCTAGAGGTTTTCAATTTTATTGAATGTTTAGATATGGATATTGATGTGTTTAATTTGGTGAAGTGTTTGGATGTTGTTAAAAAGTCATTTTTCTCATAACATGTTGTGAACTATGTGTTGGAAATCCTGATTTTAAGCAAGCAACTCAAATTACATGATTTTTCTTACCGATTTAGAGATCTTATTTTGAGCTGAAAATTTTATGTGATGAAGCTAACATATAGAAGTGCTTCCAGTAATGTTCTTGGGTCTTCTTAAGCACTTTTTCTAATTTTTAAAAATTGAAAACTGATCAGGTCAGGGTTTTTACCCAACTAGTCCAGTTTGTAGTACAAAATTTGTCTAATTTTGTTACTATATCAAATGATCAAATTTTGAGTTGAAAATTTTATAGGATGTTCAGGACATCTTAAAGTTTAACCCTGAATTTTTGTGTGATTTTATATGTTCATTTAATAGGATAGAAAAATTGAGAGTCTTGTTTGTTGGCTAAAACTTGAGTTTGACCTTCAATTTGTGAAATTTTATTAATATAGCTAAAGACCTTATTATATTTTTACAGGATCTCATTGATACATTGAATTAACTCTGAAATTAGTTTGGTTATGTTTTGATGATGTTTATTAATTTACTCATATTTTTCTTAAAGATTAAAATTTCTAGACAACATCATATTATGCTGAAATGATGATTAAATGTCAATGGATTGATATCATGAATACTATGTGAGCTTGAAGATGATATTATGCATATGTAAATGTGAGTGCTCATGATACATGCTCTTATATGAAGAGAAGATTGGAATCATAAATAATATATATACTTGAAGCATCAAGAAATTTAGAAATTTATGCTAATGCATATATGAAGGTGATGCTTGTATATGTGAACTTATTGATGATGTTAGGCACATATAGATGTGAATACTTATTACAACTATGTGCAAGCAAAGCATGAGATTATGTTTTATTGGGTTCGGAGAATAAATCTGGTTAGTTGGGGAGTAAACCTGGCTACCCTTGAATCAAGTCAGGGATCAAACCTGGCTAGGAATATATCTGTGTGAATTGGAGAGAAAATCCAATATCATGTATAGGAATGAGCCCAGAAGATTTGAGTGTGAATTGGAGAGAAAATCCAATGATCGCGTATAGGAATGTACTCAATCCTAAAAAGCAATCTATTACCCTATAATGGTCAAAGCCACAATGGTCTAAGCCACAATGATCAAGGACCAAGAAAAGTCGAAGTAGCACCAAAGTAGTCCCTTATCTTATGTTCTAAGTGAGTGATTTTAGCATCAATATTGAGACTAATATGTTTAAGTTAAAATTGAACAGTATATGCTTTATATGATGCTGTATTCATATTACGAGATTGAATAATAAAAAGAATCCACTTCGAAAGGATGATTTTAAAACTTTAAAATGAACCTTGATATATGTTATATAATAACATTTTTCTTAATAAACTGAAGTGGCTAGAATGATGACGATGACATTATTATTACTATTCATTTTGGGGATACCCCACGAGAATTTTAGAATTCTCACCCCTATGTTTTGTGTTTCCGTCATCTCCAGATTACTTAGGAGAGATATGATGCTGCCGCCATAGAAAAACCTCACATATAGTAGCTCGATAGTTGAAGTCTATTTTCGATTTTATTTTTGTTATGTGTATATGTTTGTAAGTATATAAATAGACAAATGTATATTAAAGTTCATAGATGAGCCTTCTTGTATTTGGATTTCTACTTAATGAAATATTTTATTTTCCTTTTTACAAATTTCTATAGAATTACGAATTAATTATGATACGAATCAATCAAATATATTATAGACATTTAAGAAATGTCCGCTAAATTATAAGTAATAACTCTTAAGTCTAATGTTGTGGCTTAAGGATGATGTTATACTTGGGAAGGTATTGCATCAACTCAGGATGACGAGTGATTTCAAGGGACAGATCATTCAAGCTCAACTAGAGGATGCATAGTTCAAGGATTATAGTAGGAAATTTGAAAGGCTTCACCCTTGGAGCTAATAAGTTATGCAAGTTTGAAGGAGAATTTGTGTATTTGTGAATAGTGACTTTTAGAAGGAGATTTGGAGGGAAGCTTACAAACGTCATTTCACCATTGACCCTAAGATAAGCTTAAGTGGCCTTACGTATTTGCGAGTGGTGACCTTTGGAAGGAGATTTTGGGGGAAGCTCTTTTCTAGTAAGAGGCATGATAACACTTATGTGTTATTCTTAGATGACCTCTTAGATCAAGATGAAAAATGCTTGGCATCCTTTATGGATGATAAGTGACTATTACATAAGAAACTTGGACATGCTCATATGAGACTTATTTCTAAACTTCAGAAAGAGCTTATTAAAGGCGTACCTAAGATCAGCTACGATAAGGATTCAACTTGTGATTTCTTTGAGAAAAGCTAGCAAACCAAGGTTTCCTTCCATATTAAGAATGTGGTTTCAACCACAAAACCGCTTAAGCTTTTACATATGGATTTATTTTGGGGAAGCTCATGAATGTCATTTCACCATTCACCAATGAGCATTCTCATGCATCCTTCCCAAGTAATAGATGTTAATGAGAATGGTGAAAAAGTATCAAAAAGTACATATAGATGTATAATTATTTATTTATTTATCCTGCTAGCAGATCTAATATTCAATTAAGTGTCAGAATTTATGCTAGATTTCAATATAACCTAAAACAATCACACTTAAATGCTGTCAAAAGGATTTTATGATACTTAGTAGGTACTACTAATCTTGGCCTTTGGTATGAAAAAGGTACTTCTAGTGATATTAGGCTATTGTGATGTGATTATGCTAGAGTTAGAGTGGACAACAAGAGCATAAGTGGTTGTTGCTGCTTCTTTGGAGATTGTTTAATCACATGGTCTTGCAAGAAGCAAAACACAATTATATTACTCTTACTACAAGAATCAAGAGAGTTATGACATATTTTCCGAATTTTTTCCGTCAGGATTTTCAGCAGATTTATTGACGAAAAACAAGAAATAGGAGAATTTTGGGTTCCCATTACCGATGGATTTTTTCGTCGATAAATCTATCGGAACTTCCCGCCACAATAAAAAAACATAGCCCGCACATTACCGGGATTTTTCCATCGGTATTTATTTTAAATTACTCTATTATCCCATAACAAATATTACTGAGATTTTTCCGTCGCTAATCTTTTTATAGAAGAAAATTTTGAGGTTAAATATACCGAGAAAAATCCGGTAATATACTTTTAAATTCCTGGATTTTTCCGTCAAAATAGGGGACCTTGGAAAACATCTATATTGGGCGGATGGTTTTACATTACGACGGATTTTTTTAATTACGACACAAAAATCCGTCATAACGCGAAACCAAAAAAAATTATTATTTTTATTTTTTGGGGATTACCGATGGATTTTTCAGTTCAGGAATTCAAAAAATCGTCGGAAAAAATTAAGTGATGTTGGCCACATGCTTCCGATAACATAACACTTTTTTCTTTCTCTAATCTTTCTCTCTCTCTCTCTCTCTCTCTCTCTGAATCGCGCCTCCCCGGAAAGTGCCGGCACGCGCGCCCGTCGCCGAACCTACAACCCGCATCGATGCCACCTCCGCACGTCTACATGTCGAGCCCGTCCTCCACGGTGTGCGACCGAACACCGACCAAGCGGGCGCCCGCGACACCTCTTCTGCGTGCATGGACGTCGAGCTCGCACCGCCTCGAAGCAAGCCTCACGCCTCCCGCCTCGCCACTCCCTCCGTGAAGCCAGCCTGAAGTCCGACCAACAACGCGAGACGACTGAATAGGAACCTCGCACCGCCAAGCCACGTGACCGACGTGAGCTCGCACCACAGCGAAGCAAGCCTTATGCCTCCCGCCTCGCCACTCCCTTCCATGTAGCCTGCCTCGAAGTTGCAAGCGCGCAGAGCTCAGTGAACGGCAACCTCTCGTCCGAATAGTGAACGGCAAACCACCATCGCCGCGCGCCTCCATTTCTCTGCACTCACATCAGGCAACCTCTGCCTCTCAGTGCAGCGCACCAGAAGGTAACCTCTGCCACTTAGACTGTTTGTATTTTTTTATTTATTTTTTGCTGTAATTGGCTTCTCTTACTTATTTTTAGTTTGAATTTTTCTTGGTAACTTTGATTGCGAGCAATTTGGATTGTTTATTTGTTGATATTTGGTTTGGTTTGATTTTTCTTTGTTAATTTGAGTTACAAAAAGTTTGGATTTGTTCAATTGTGGGATGTGGTTGAACCACCTTATAAAATTCTTACTCCCATTTAACTTTTTCAACCTCATTAACAGGAGGGGAGGTATATATTCTCATCATTTTTTTCCATATTTAACAGGATTTGATTTTGTGACAAAACGTTGAATCCGATTGGATTATTACTTTGGCGGAGCATATTATTCTTTTGTCTCTTTTAAGGTAAGTAATTGTTTCTTCTCCTTATTTAATTATATTTTTGGTAGGATAGAGACTTCTGATTTCTAAGATAGAGTTGTAGGAAATTGGGATTGCATGACTGGGGAAGGGCGTAGAGGTTCTTCCCTGACTTGTTTGCATTTTTTACTGGAGATTGATTGTATATGCGGAGATTACAGGATATGTATGTTGTGATGTTATAAAGGGGTGTGCTCTAGACCGGTTTTAGGATCTTAAATATTTGTTTGATTGTATTGTTCAGTTTATTTGACTTGATTGATATATGTATATATTGAAATTAAATTTTTTGGGATGTCTTAGTTTCAGGGTAGGTTGTGTCGAATTTATTTTTAAGTTAAAGAGTGGAATCTTAATTTAAGGGGGGTGTTGTCGAAGTTTTGTTAAGTTAAAAGCACAATTTATTTACTGAAAAGACTTTTACTTTCAGAAGATGATTTGTTGAGTGATATTTATAATTAAATAAGAACTTAATTTTTATAACTTTAAATGAATTTGTTAGATTAAATTACATATTCAAGAATCATGATTCCCACAAATAAACTATGGAGTATGAGGTGTACCCAGTTGAGGGGAATCAAACCTGAATTTTATGCGGGAGTTGAACGTTTGTAAGGTTGGCTTGTCAGAGTACAATTTATGAATGAGCAAACAGTTAGGTGTCCCTGTACTACGTGTGAATGTAGGAAATATTTTGATATGGACACCATTAGGTATCACCTGGATAAGGATGGTTTTATGGCGGATTATTGGGTTTGGACAATGCATGGGGAAGTTGCCACACACAATTTTGAAGATGCTAGTGTTGAAAATACATATGCTAGAGGTAGTTCAAGTAGAGTTAATATTGGTGAGCATGTCACGGGAAATATTAATTGGGATGATAACTCTAGGTGATATGAGGAAATGATTTATGATGCAGTTGGGACCAAATTCATGTTGATTATGAACTTTCTATCGAGGCTCCTAATGCTAAGGCTAGAAATTTTCTCTATTGGAGGCTGAAAGGCCCCTCTATGGGAAGGGTGTGTACACTCAGAGTTGTCTCTAGCGGTTAGGATGTTAACTATAAAGTCAAAAGCTAATCAAAGTCAAAATTCGTTTGACCAATGGGCAACATTAATGAGTGAGATTAGTCCACAATCTAGTTCTATTCCAAAGGATTTCTATCAAGCCAAGAAGTTAGTTTCAAATCTCTGGCTGAAATTAGAAAAAATAGATTGTTGTTCGAAGGGATGCATGTTGCACTACAAAGATGATGCATACCCAACCCAATGCAAATTTTGTGAAAGCCCTAGGTTCAAACCAAAAAGATCTGGAAATGGAAGATATAAGGATGTTCCCTATAAAAGAATATACTATTTGCCCCTAATTCCAAGGTTAAAGAGGTTGTATGCTTCAATGAGTTCAGCACCTCATATGAGATGACACTTTGAGAATAAAAGAAATGATGGTGTCATGACCCACATTTCCCATGGTGAAGCCTGGAAACACTTTGACCAAACTTATCCTGATTTTGCTGAGGATCCTAGGAATATTAGGTTGGGGCTTTATGTAAATGGATTTACTCCAAATAATCAGTTTAGGAAACCCTATTCCTGCTGGCATGTGATTGTTACACCTTACAATCTCCCTCCTAAAATGTGCATGAAAGATCCTTACATGCTTTTAACTTGTATAATTCTTGGCCCCGATAATCTCAAAGCCAAGATTGATGTTTACCTCCAACCATTGATTGATGAACTTAAGGAGATATGGTATTCGGGTGTACAAACTTATGACATTTCCACAAAACAAAATTTCTTACTGAGGGCATCATTAATGTGGACTATCAATGATTTTTCGGCCTATGGAATGTTGTCAGGTTGGATAAAGCAGGGAAAATTGGCATGCCCAAGTTGTATGGAGGATACAAAGGCATTCACATTGAAACATGGTCGGAAAAACTCATGGTTTGACTGTCATTTGAGGTTTTTAGACCTTGATCATGAATTTAGGGGTAAGAAGGATGTGTTTAAAAAGAAGACGATTGAATGTGATGAGCCTCCTGTGAGGCTAACGGTAACCAAGTTTGGCATAAAGTTAGAGGCTTTCCAAAGATAACTGAATTGGGTAAATCCATATGATTTTCAGGATATGGAGTAGATCATAATTGGACTAAACAAAGTATATTTTGGGAGCTGCCTTATTGGGGGATAATCTAGTTCGTCATTGTATTGATATAATGCATGTAGAAAAGTGTGTATGATAACATCATAAACATTGTGATGGATACGATAAGACTAAGGATAATGTGAAAGCACAAAAAGATTTGGCAGAGTATTGTAAGCGACCTGAGTTGAGTTTACAAAAGTTGCCAATGGCTATGTGTGTGTAAGCCAAAGGCTAGTTATACACTAAATTCTGCTCATAAACAAGCTGTGTGTATGTGGATGCAAGAGTTGAGGATGCTTGACGTTATGCCTCAAACTTGGGTAGATGTGTCAATGTTGTACAAGGACAATTTGTTGGCATGAAGAGTCATGATTGTCATGTATTTATGGAGTGTTTACTTCCTATTGCATTTAGAGAATTACCTCTCCCTGTTTGGAAGCCATTGACTGAGTTGAGTCAATATTTTAGAGACCTATGCTCCTCCACTTTGAGGGTTGAAGATCTCTTAATTATGGAGAGAAACATCCCTATAATTCTTTGCAAATTAGAAAGAATATTTCCTCCCGCTTCTTTGATTCGATGGAACACTTGCCCTTACACTTGGCATACGAAGCACGGGTATGTAGGCCAGTTATATAGATAGATGTATCCATTTGAAAGAAATATTGGAAGTTTCAAAAGAACTGTGAAAAATAGAGCTGGTAGAAGGTTCCATATGTGAGGCATATATCTCTAAGGAGACATCTTTCTTTTGTTCCTATTATTTTGAGCCGCATGTTAAATCTAGACAAAAAAGGGTTGGTTGGAATGATGATGGAGGTGAAAGTTCAGTGCAACATACTTTATCTATATTCAATCTGACGTGCTGCTAGTAAATCCAAACCCCATTAGCAAGCTGACAAAGGATGAGAAGCTGGTTTATTGAGTGGAAGGTAAAATAAAATAATTATTACTAAAATGTATCAACATACTTTAGAAACTACTTTCAATTACCTTTTTTTTCTTCACTTCCATGTGTAGAGCCACTTCATCATCCATCCCAAAGATGAAGATTTCATGTTTAAGCTCTTCAAGTCCAAGGCAGCACACAAGCTGGAAGACATGTACATTGACATCCTGGAACGCATAACGAGACCCCAGGTGGATGACTCAAGCTAGCCTGGACTCTTTGTGGCAATATTAGAGAAGCCAGAAATTTAAAGATGAGTCTTTGAAGGCTAAGATGAGTAGAGTATCGCAAAAGGGTGGATCCATTCATTGTGGTGGTTCTGACTATAGGGACTACGCGTCACGGATGATTTAGTCATTATTTTAAACATTTTTTAAATTCCTTTTTTTAAATTTATATTTTCACTTACTATTGTTTTGCATGTTTCACTCAAATTGCAGGCTGCTGAGTTGAAAAGGCAACCCACACAGAGTGAGTTGTTCAGAAAGACTCACATGCGCAAGAAAGAGAAGACATAGGTCGACCTAGCTCAGAGAATGCTTGGGTATATATGTTCTGAGCATTTATTATTTATATATATATTTAATTTATTATTTCATATATTTGATAGAGGTTTAATTAATTTTATTTTGTTATAGCATGCCTATGAGCGTGCTATCAGGAGGCTACGACTTAGCGGAGAGAGAATTATAGCTAGTGAGGAGCACCCAGATTGATGATACCAGTTGTGGCAAGAGGTAGTCGTGGTCCTTACAGAAACCGCATCTATGGCATGGGGTCATTTTACGCGAGTAGTTTGTCCTACCTCTATCACTTGGGCATCTACAAGCACTGGGTCCACTGCCAAAGATGATGAGGTCCGCAAGCGAGTTCACTTGCTCAATGCGGAACTTCATCGTATACAAGAGCAGGACGCGAGAGACAACGCCGGTGGCAAGAAATGCAAAAGAAGATTGAGGACAAGGAAAATGCCATGGACATGAAGATGAAGAAGATGAAGAAGGAGATGGTGTCCTTGTGGAAGAAGATGGCAGGCTCCTTCACACGGACAGACGTCGATGATGATGATGATGGCAATGGTGATGGCGATGGCGAGGGCGATGGTGATGCTGATGATGATGATGATGCCGTTGACTTCTCCTGATCTGAGTTCTTGCTTTTTTTTCGTTGTTATATGTTGAACTTTTTCAATTTATGTCTGTACACTTTCTGACATATTTATCATTATATATCTTGAACTTAAATTCGTTGCGTTTATTGTTTCTTACAATTTTTTATTATTAAATATAATTATGTATTTATAATTAGCTTTACATAAAAAATATACTCTTAAATAATTAGGTGACACACAAAAATTTACCGATGGATTTTTCCATCGGTAAGGTAAAGTCTAAAAAACTACCAATTACCGACAATTTTTCATCTAACATAAATAAAAAATTTTAAATAAAAAATAAAATTCTAAAATTTTCTACGGAAATATCCGTCAGGAAAGATAAAAATTAAAAAATAATTTAATTATCAACAGAAATTTCGTCGGTAAAAATCGAACATTAAAAAAAAGAAATGAAATTTACATTTTTCGACGGAAAAATCCGTCATAATAGTAAAAATCCGTCAGGAATTTTCGCTCCTACGAATTTGCTGACAAAATTATTGTGCTCATTACCGACGGATTTTTACTCATAAATCTGTTGGTAATTACGATATACATTATCAACGAAAAAATCCAACGATAAAGATTTCCGACTACGTTATTACCACGGGTCAAAGTCCGTCGAAAATCTGCGAAAACTAAATTTTATGTCGATAATATTAAAAATCCGTTTGTAAAATCCATCGGTAACAGCATTTTTCCTGTAGTGAGATCTCTCAATTGAAGATTATCACTTGAAATATACCAAAATCCCTATCTTATATGATAATGCTAGTGTTGTAAATCTTGCTAAGAATCTTATTCAACATTCTAGATTCAAACACATTAATGTGAAACATCATTTTATAAGGGACCATGTTCAAAACTGAAGTACATATCATAAACTACACGCACTAATCAGAAATTGAAGAAATTTAAATTCAATGAAGACAAAGCTTCAGAAAGTAGTTGTTCATATCATATTGGCTTTATACTTGGAAGTTCAAAATCATTGTTGAAAATTTTGCAAGCTAAGAAGTTCAAAAACTGTGCAAGTTGAAGAAGAGTTTCTGAAGTAGCTTTAGAGTTTACAAGAATGGTTTTTTCATTGTGATAGTTGTCACTGGTAAGTTAACTCAAATATCTAGAAGACCAATCCTACAACACACAATAATTGTTCAATACGTGTCAGAAGGAGAAAACATGAAGGACTAATGGTCTCATTCAAAATTCAAGTATAAAAGAAATAAATCTTCAAGCTGTAGGAAACATTTTTTGTGCTCAAAATATTCAAATAGCATATTAACTTTCTGAAGTCAAGTTCTTAACCTTTTCTAGTTTCTAAAGTGAAAAATCTTCTTTTTTGTATTCTTTAGCAAACACGGTTTTGTAAGAAGTTTATAAAGAAATCTCTCAAGTTGAGTTCTTATACCATTCACATATCTTAGGAAACTTGAGTGTATATTTGGAGTGAAACACAAAAAAAAAAAAAACTCTTTTGTTTTTGTAACTTGATCTAGTAGTGATCATTGTGAGATAGCTTGGAGAGGCTACGAAAAACTACTTGTGAGTGAGGGTCGATTACACTAATTGCTTAGCAAGGTTTGCTTGAAAAGGCTAGAGAAAGACTATCTTGGTGTTTTTCTTAAGAAAAAGGATTTAGTGGAACTCTTAGCAGTGTTGGTTGAGGACTGATGTAGGTAAACTTGGCCAAACCAGTTTAAAATTTCTAAGTGATCTTCTCATCTCTTAAACTTCTATAATCTGTTTTGTGTGGATCTCTTATTTGTGTGTGTTGTTAAAACTATTTTTACAACTTTCTAAACTTTATTTAGTTTCTGGACATTTCATAAAGTACTTTATGAAGTTATCTAACTTTTGTTTTCCACTACCTTCAAGTTTCTATACTTGATAGAAATTGTTTAAGTTTATGAAAGCAAAAGTTTTTTAAAGGCACGATTCAAACCCCTCTTCTCGTGCTTTCTATACACAACCTAGTGAAATGTCCTCCATTTGCTATTATCTTTCCCTTATTATCGCCTGTCCCTTATTCTTTCAGGGACTCACTAGTTCATTGTCCGATATGTTTAGTAGCCAATTGAGGTATTCTAATATATGCCTCGGAGAGCTCGACGCACAAAGGCATGGATTATGTACATTTATATTGGTTTATGTACTGGCCGAGACGTCAGCCCCAGGCATATCTTTTACCCAGATCCGATCTTTGCTACCAAGCCCTTCCTTATGACTCAATGCTTTGACCCTCCCCCTCGGCTTACACCCAGCTATCTGACCGTGGTGCCACAGGGATCACTCTTCTTGTCAAGCCGACAGCTTTCACGCCCCAATCAAAGGCCCCAAGCCTATGGCCTATTAAATCATGTGATCCCCTATCAATCAAAGATCCCCTCACTAATGTTTAATCAGCATATATGCCCCTTAGATCTAGGAGTAGCACATCTCATTCTCTAGCCTATACACCCCACCCTCTATTTGGAGTTGAGACAGCAATAGTTTATTTTATATTACGAATCTTTACATCAAAAATTCCTGTCAAAATACTTTATCATCATAATTTTAACAAATAAGTTAACTTTAAGTAACCATGCAACTCACAAGTTAGACAAATAGTTATCAATGTATTAAAGAAGTGATTGATTTTGTTTAGCTTTTGTCATGAAGCGTTCAAAATCTTTAACTATATGACATCTGAAATTGAGTATGAAATTGAATGTACGTTCGAATTGAAATTGGATGTTTCTCAATTCCAATTTTCAGGTTTTGAGTAACATATGGAATTGGAATGGTGATTCTATAATCTAATTGCATGGAATTGAAAATAATTGAAGTGAACTGTTCTTAACTCTTACCTTATATCCTATGATTTATTAATTCCAAAATTTATTAAATGTCTCTCATCAAAATTTATATAGTTTTTTCTCTTTCCCATTTATTAGTAAAATCAAATATGAAATTTTAAATTCTAAATTAATTACAATTCTTAAAAAATTAGAATTAAAATTAAAATTCTATATAATAATTCCAATTTCAGCATCTAAATAGTAGTAAAATGATTTTTCAGTTAATAAAAAAGATTTTTTTTTGGTGCACTAGGTAATTCAATATAATCCCATTTAATTTACTGATAATAGAAGCAAGTCAATTCCCTCTTCATTTATCTTCTGTGGTCCCATTAGGTATGGTTTTTACCATCTTCCTAACATTGTTGCATCCGAAGAATTATCTTCAAATATCTGAAAAATTGTTTCTTTTGTGATGGTATCTTCGATTGTTAGTATTTAATAATCATTTTCCACAAACTGTCGCGGTATCCACTATTTTACATTTTTTTTGTCCTCAGAAGGTTTTTGTAGATAATTGCTATAACTTGACTCGTTTGCCTTGGTTGGATCGAATGTTCGGTTAAAAGTTTTCAAAATTAGACCCTTGTAGGGAAACATAAAGGATGAAATGAAGTGAACGGATGCTCGAAAGATTCACCCAAAATGCTACAATGCCTAACATTGTATACTATATATTTGCAGATCACGTGTCTTTTTTTTTTTTTTTTGTGTCGAAGGAGATCACAAGTCTGAATACCAGAAATGTAACAAGAAAGGCTAGCCCATACGAACTCAATTGTAATTACAGTACTCAAAAGAAAAAAAAGGATAAATAGGCCAACGTACCTCACCGAAAATGAAATAAACTAGCGGACCCATGGTTATTCGTCTAATGTTACTCCATGTTTATAGCCTTCATTTTCATTATTCCTAGAATGCCCTTAGACTCATTTCAATAGTTATTCGGTAGTATTTTTTTATTTTCAAAACTAAATTGAAAATTGTGTATTAGAATCTCAATTATTTATTATCATTCTTTATTTACTATTTTTATTTGTGATATTTCTGGATGTATGTCTTTAATTTAAAACTTGTTTAATATTTGTAATATATTGCTACTGTGATATTTTAAATTTATATTTTTAATTTTACTAATTAATATTAAATATAAACATTAACTATAATTAAACTTCTATCATAATACAAAAAATTCCTAACATAAATATAATGTTTAGCTTGAATTAAAAATATAGTAAAATAAATTTTAAATAACTTATAAATTTAATCAAATATAATTAAAAAAATGAGGTGCGTGAAAGCTACTGTATGTTCGTGTTGTGCTAAAAGTTATTTGAAATTTGCAAGTTAATTAAAATATGATTATTTTTATTACGTTCATCTCATTAGTATGTTAGCAATGAGATATATTATAATTAAAATCTGGTTCACAGTCACACATCCTGAGCATAGAAGTCAATGTCTCCTTCAAATTGAGTTGGAACAAATTAAAGAAGAGACATCATTATGTATTAGCCACAACAAGTGCTCGAAAAAATGTTAATATAAGTTGGGAACTTTTTTGTGTTATTCTAGAAGTTTAAGTATAGTTAATTTTTATGTTTAATATTAATAAATAAAATTATTAAATAGAAATTTAAAATATCATAGAAACAATATATTACAAATATAAAATAATTTTGTAATTAAAGATATTATAAATATCACACATAAAAAATATTAAATAAGGATGACAATAAATAATTAAGATTTTAATATACGATTCTCAATTTAATTTTAAAAACAAAAAAGACTAAGGGGGTTGTTTTGTGTTCTAAAAGAAAAAATTTGAAAATAGAAAGATGTTTTTGGAATTGTGTTTTTTAAAACAAGAAATAATGCGATAACACAATTGTAATAAGTTGATTTCATTAATTGTTGCCCAAAATAATTTTTAAAATATTATTTTTAAAATAGCTCTTAAAAACGTAAAAACAAAAACAATTCTAAACAATCTAAGACTATTAGAACAAGTCTAAGGATATTATGAAAATGGTGCAAATGGAGGTCATAAATATGGACGAATATTAATATTTTAACATTTAAAGTGAGTCCAATTGAAATATTTACTCTATTGATATTAGATATGATGAATTGGTGAAAAAAATAAAATTCATTATATTTAATAGTAATAAAATAAACATCTTAATTAGACTATTTTTAGACGTTAAAATACATGCCAATATGGAGTGACAATTGAAAAATGGGGTCCCAAAAACTAGTTATCTAATGCTATCCATCGACTAACTCTAATACCTATATTGCACTTATCAACGCACCACAGATTGCAAGTTAAAGAGAGAAAAAAGTAAGTATATAAGACAAAACTTCCTTGTCCCATATCTGACAACTATTGTGTCAAATTCATAGCTTGAGTTTTATTGAGGCACTACCCCCCCTCACGGTAGCCCAATTATTGTATATAAAAATTACTCCCCTCACGGTAACCCAATTATTGTATATTTTTTTAAAAAAAGGAAAAGCCTTTTTTCTTGTGTGGCAGTAACTCGACATGTGTCACGTGGTAGTGTGAACGCTTGACAGCCAGTGGTTGCTGTGATAAGCTCAGATCCTCCAAACCTCAAACTTCGCCTATAAATACGTGCTCTCAGGCTATTTTATGTAGACGAATAAAGTTTTGAAAAGATGGAGCAGAATGACAGCCATGCTAGGAGGAAAAAGGGTGGGCTTGTTACAATGCCCTTTATCTTTGGTAAGTTTCAGAACAGAAATACTAGTGTATCTATTATTTGAATGGAATATGTAGCTAGACAGCTAGCTTCTCCTCGTGGTACTCTTGTATATTTGTACAATTTAATCAGGTAGTCACAATCTTAGATTTGTTGGATTTTCTTTTGCTGCAGCTAATGAGGTCACTGAGAAGTTGGCTGTGGTGGGCTTCAATACCAATATGATTAGCTACTTGACAACACAGCTTCACATGCCATTAACCAAAGCTGCTAACACTCTCACAAACTTTGGTGGAACTTCAAGCTTGACACCATTGCTTGGTGCCTTCATTTCTGATTCTTATGCTGGAAAGTTCTGGACTATCACCGTTGCTTCCGCTATATACCAAATAGTTGAGACCCTCACCTATCTGAACACTAATTTCTCCTTTGCAAATTTTCTTATGTTGAAGTGATACAACTCTGATTTTATTATTGTTGCCACCTAACTATCTATTAGCATGATTTTTCAAATATTATTGTCATGATTGAACGAAAAAAACCCGCTTTTTTTTTTATATGTACGATAGTTTTAAAATGTGGTTGCAATCGCAATTGTTATTGCGTTGCGGTGCCAAAAATTGCAAAGATGAACTTTGGATATAGTCGTAATTATTGATGTGATGTGGTTGCGTAAAATATCAAAACAATAATATTGTAATGATTACGGTTGTAATCCACAATTTAAAAGAATGATATAAATATGTGTATGTTTTCACTTAAGAATATGGAGATTAAAAGTTGTACAAGACCTAATTAGTCCGTGCCAACTTGCAATTAGATATTAGTATAGGAGAAATTTATGGGTACTCTAAGAGTAAGAAAGTGTATTTACTCTATTTCATTTAATAAATAACACATCAGCTATTTTATTAAATATGTAGAAAAAATGAGAGATAATAATAGACTATAAAATTTATATATTATTTATTAAATAGAACAGATCAAATGCATTCTTTTATTTTTAAAGCACCTAAGTATTTTTCTTAATATAGATGTTAAAGTTAAATTTTGTCAAACCATAGCTCATATGGTTAAATTTTGAATAAGAATAAAAGATTTAGATGTAGATTACTATAGATCTTTTGTGTTTTTTTTTAACATGTCATGCCATAGCACTTTCTATGCACGTTGATAGAAGCTAATTTGTGGTTTTTGTGACTGTGTTTTTCTTAATTAAATAATTATTCAGGGGATGATTAGTTTGACATTATCAGCAGTGCTTCCACAGTTAAGGCCACCACCTTGTAAAGGTGAGGAGGTATGCCAACAAGCTAGTGCAGGACAGTTGGCAGTGCTCTATGTTTCACTGCTACTGGGAGCTCTCGGGTCGGGTGGAATCCGACCCTGCGTGGTGGCATTCGGAGCAGACCAGTTTGATGAATCGGATCCCAAGCAGACAACAAAGACATGGACTTACTTCAATTGGTACTACTTTGTCATGGGTGCAGCCATACTTGTGGCCGTGACTGTTGTTGTTTATATCCAAGATAACATTGGGTGGGGTTGGGGCCTTGGAATCCCCACCATGGCAATGTTCCTCTCAATTATTGCCTTCATTGTTGGATACCCACTCTACCGGAACTTGGATCCGTCTGGGAGCCCATTTACCAGACTGATACAAGTTGCCGTGGCTGCATTTCGTAAGAGGAAGATTCCAGATGTGCTCCATTCTGATTCATTATACCAGAATGATGAACTAGATGCCTCCATTTCTTTGGGAGGGAGGCTTCTTCACACGGAACAGATGAAGTAAGTGTCAATTTCTCCCTTCTTATGGATTATAGTATTTAATGAGCAGGTATCGATGTTTGAATATATATAGAAAACAGTTCAATAATGGGATTTGGTTATCAGTGATCGGTAGGGATTCACGAATTTACAAACGGGTCCCCTCATTATTAGCATAGGTCAATATATATATATATATATACCCGCTAAGAAAGTTAAAAAATGTTAATATACACTTAAGTTTATAATAAATTATACATATAATATAATCTTAATGAGTATTTTTATAATATTTATATATTTTTCACTTTAAATTATATTTTAAATGATTGATATGTTACTATGTGTAAAATTTATTTTAAACTTAACACTATATTATCATTACTCAAGAAAGTAAAGTCCTCTCGTTTCCTCTAACAATCTTATTTTGAATTGGGTTTCCCCTAAGGGCATCGGTGAGTTTTTAAATGGTAAATTTTAATGAAAATGTGTGTTTTTTAAAATTTCAAAGTATATGGTCCCCTAGTTTTTATATTTACTTTTATTATAAATCTTAACTAGTGCCTTAATGATAAACACTTTTGAATTTACAAGTTACACTCAATGCAAAGCCAGTAAACCACCCCTTGAATTTTGCACTAAAAAGATTCAAGGTCTGCTTTTACAGATATTTAAAATAATGCAGTGACATAACCAATAAACCACCCCTTGAATTTTGCATTAGAAATCCATGTACATTCCACAAAATATGACTTGATGCTAAATTGGGACATTTTTTAAAAATATAAATTTTTCGAACTGATTGTATAGGCTAAATTATTTGCCAGAGCCTACGAATCATTATTTGTTTTTTATCCCTCCTCTTTGCCATTAATTATTGACCAGTTTAATGGTCATGGCATCATTAATTGGTCATGTACATAGGACCGATATCTTGTCCTTATGTCTGCTCACGAGTAAGATAATGAGAGATTCTTGTAAGAATAGAATTTCAACTCAAATTTACATTACTTGGATGATTTGGAGTTTTAATGAGAGTAAAATGAAGAGTTTTATTTTTAAATTAATAGAGTGAAAAATTTTTAATTTTATTTGTTTAAAGATAAAAATTTTTTATTTTATTTTCAAAGTAAAATATTCACTTTAGAGGATTCAAACCCTGTATATTTTCATAATAAAAGTGAATTTTATTAAATTTATTTGAGATACAATTATTTTACTATAACTCCTATAATTTTTTTATTATAAATGTGTGAAAATATGAATTGTTAAATTTATGTATATATAAAAAGTTTTCAATTGGTTTTAGATCTCTTCACCATCACCTCCACATTTCTGTGCTGATCTATATTGGCAACCATTCAGCTAGGCAACAAATCTTTTTTTGTCATCTTGCTTCATATTTCTGTCCCATGGTCCATACCTCACCGCTTGCCTAACAAAGGCCAGAAACTACTCAGCCTTAGTTTTGGTCCATAAGATACTTATCGTTTTATTTCAACCGATGAACACTTTGGTAGTGTTTTAAACATAAAGGAAAGATTTAATTTGATTTGAAATAATTTGATTAGTAAGTTTACTATTATGTATGGAATTATTAAATAGAAAAGAATTGAATTGATTTAAAAATCAATTCTTATGTCTAAAATATACTAGCGGATTGTATTTGGAATGCTTAAAAAATAGAATTGAATTAAATTGATTGGGTTTAAAAATAAAATAAACAAATCAAATAATTTCCAATTTTTAATAATTCCAAACACTTTCTTAGGAGCTGGGCTTATAATGGGCTTAGGCGATCCTACATCTGATTCTACATGGGCTATCATGACAAACATGTATTTGGTAAATTTTAAATAAAATACCAAATTCTGACCAAAAACAAAAATCCTAAATCCAGTAATGAATTGAATTATTAGGGGTAAATTTGGAATGAAAGGGGTTGTTTGATATATATATATATATATATATAGAGGACAAATACTCTTTACAGTACGTTTGAAAACCTTTAATGAGTGAAATTGAATTGAATTCATATGTTTGGAATAAATTAGTAAATTAAAGAATTGAATTAAATTCATTGATTTGAATAGTCTTATAAATGAATGAATTTAATTTGTTTTTACTATTTTATCCTTTATTAATAGGTTAGGAACAAAATAAATAAATAAAGTTATTTTAATATTTTCATTTATTGGAATTCAATTCAACAAATCACACTTTAGGTCTGATTTCAATTCCTTAATTTTGATGAATTTCAATTCTAAGAGATTAATTCCTTCAACTTAAGTTACTTCAAAGCGTGAGAATTTAATTCAATTGATTGATGGTGGGTTTCCCAAACACCTTGTTAATGAATCTGAAAATTGAGAGACAAGGACGAAAATTCAGAGATTATTTGAAATTTGATACAGATTTCTGGACAAGGCAGCCATTGTGACTGAAGAAGACAGCTCAAAAACACCCAACCTATGGAGGCTAAGCACAGTTCATAGAGTGGAGGAGTTGAAATCCCTAATAAGGATGGGCCCAATATGGGCTTCAGGCATCCTTCTCATCACTGCGTATGCCCAGCAGGGAACATTCTCCCTCCAACAAGCCAAAACCATGGACAGGCACCTCACCAAATCCTTCCAAATCCCAGCAGGCTCCATGTCTGTCTTCACCATCCTGACCATGCTGACCACCACGGCCTTCTACGACCGGGTCTTCATTCGCGTAGCCCGTCGATTCACAGGGTTGGACCGGGGCATCAGCTTCTTGCACAGAATGGGGATTGGGTTTGTGATCTCAACACTGGCTACTCTGGTTGCTGGGTTCATTGAAATCAAACGCAAGAAAGCAGCTATGGCCCATGGGCTAATTGACCATTCAAAAGCCACAATCCCAATCTCAGTGTTCTGGCTTGTGCCGCAGTACAGCCTTCATGGAATGGCAGAGGCATTTATGTCCATTGGGCACCTGGAGTTTTTCTATGACCAGGCTCCAGAGAGTATGAGGAGCACTGCCATGGCACTTTTTTGGACTTCAATTTCCGTTGGGAATTATGTGAGTACACTCATAGTAACGTTGGTCCACAAGTTTACTGCCGGGCCTGATGGGTCAAATTGGCTGCCCGATAATAACCTGAACAAGGGGAGGTTGGAGTACTTTTACTGGCTGATCACAGTGCTGCAGTTCCTTAATCTCATTTACTACTTGTTTTGCGTGAAATTTTACACTTACAAGCCAATTCAGGTGCACGACAAAGGAGATACCAGTTCTGATGAGAAGCAAGTTGAGCTTGCTAGCACAGTTTAAGTCCAGTTTCATAGGAACTCAGTTGTTTGAATTTTGAGGTTCGCACTCTTCTCAATGAACTCAGTTGGAAACCATGTACTATAAATACTACAAATAATAATGGAGTAAAGTACCACTTTGTTCACAAATTCTAGTGTGCTTCACTTTAATTCATGAAATTTTAAAATTAATTCTTTAGTCTATGAAATTATATTTCGTAGGTCACATTAGTAGTAGTCAAAATATCGTCGTAAACATATATTTTGGCAATGACGTTAAGTGACACGTGAATGCCATGAATGACATGTCAATGATATGTTATGCTAATTCCATCTGACATGTCATGTGTTATGTTGATGTGACAAAGATCAAAAATAGGTTCAAATTAGTTCTTGAAATTTTAAATTGTGTAAAAATGTTCTTGAAATTTTAAATATGTCAAAATAGTCCCTAAAATTTTTTAAAATGTGTCAAAAATCCTTAATATCAAATTTACCTTGGTTTATAAAATCTAAATTTTCGATAATTCTTAAACTCACTTATTTCTCTCTCATTTTTACACTTTATTTAAATAATCTAAATTTTTAAATATCCTATATATAATTAAGAGATTGATTAATCCAAATTTGATATCCTCCATGGTTAGCTAACATAATTAATTTATTAGCTATTATATTAATTTCTTAGAATAAAATGGGTATTAAAATATTATAAATAGAATTCAAGGGAAATATTATATTATAAAGCGTGAATGGAGTTCATCAATAGCGTTTTTGGAATATTTTAGTTGCAATTTAGGAAGAAATTTGGTATAAAAAAAATGTAGCATGACAATGAGAAGAAACTTTATCCTCATATTAAATGTACTAGAACTATCTCAAATGTGAGAATTTTAATCGAGCTCAAATAGAAAATTTTATCTCTTATTCCACCTTAAAATAGTGAATAATAGATGGCCGCCTCTTATAAATGTTAATTTTATATTATAAATTAGTGTCATTGTGTTTACTAAAATGTAAAAACAAAGCCTGCCAACCCTTACTATTCTTCCCCCTCGCCTCAACCTCTCACGCTCTATTCCTCACTTTCTCCCTCTTCCTTAGCCTTCCAATCCAACAAGCTTTTCCTCAATGACGAGGAAGTTGGCCTCGAAGGTGGACGCTAACGACCATCATCATCATGCTCCTCTGATCCTCAATTCCACTTGTCTTCCACCGTCACAACTCCTTGAAACTTCAATTCACAATTGTTCCTTGCTTCCATTAATTATTTTAGTGTGCTCGTGCTTCAATTTCTTCTCGCTTTCTCACCGAAAACCAACAGCAAAATAAAGAAAAGTCACACCGCATAAGTTGGAGGTTGGTCTCTGTGGAATAAAAACCCCTTGACCAACCACTGTTCTATGATAAGCTCCCTCCTCCCAAACAACGTTAACTTCTAGAAGTTGTTCCCTTTTTTATTGGTGTTAAGGTTTGGAAATTCAACAAGTAGAAAAAAGGGGAAAACATGTTAATTTCAATTAAATGTGTTTAATCTTTTGCATTTATGCCATTTTTTAAGTTTTCCCTGTACAACCTTGTGACAATGGTGATGGTTAGTTTCCTAACGATACTCTCAAGAGCATGCTCAATGCAAGGAAGATGGGGAATCTGCTGGTCATGATTAGGCCATCCTCAACTAAAAAATGATTACATTAATCTTATTTCAAATATTTTAATCATTGAAATTTCCAAATTTTAATTTCAAGATGGCAACTTGACTTTCATTTGATTTTAAGTAATACCCAAACACAAGCTTTGGCTACTTTGAAGTTGGAAGAGCAATTTACTTCTGATCTTGGTAGGAGGATTTTGTTTTATTTTGCAGTATGCATGTGTTGGGATAACAAGTTTTTTTGGCTTAGACATACCAATAAGATCAGTTCCTTATATTCAATCTAGTCGGTAGTCTGCACATATTGGAATGCATTTACATAGTTGACAGAGTTATTTTTAAACATGTTCATGTCTATAAATTAATAATTTTATTATTGACAATACCGACAGAGTACATTTACATGATTTACAAAGATGCCTTAAGCTAAGCATGGTTCTAAATGGCTTATATCTTGATGATGCTAATGTTTTCCGATTTTTACAAGAGTTACACACTTATATACCTTATTTTGGTGTTGGCTTGAGTAGATTTTCTTTGGTAGTTGTGGCTATGATTCAAACCATAGGCAATCATTTGATGCTAATACTGATCATTTTTGGAACTTAAGAACCTGAGGCAATCTTAAGCACATTTGTTTCATAAATGAGATTTTTCTTTTTAACTTGTTCTTGAAAGAAATCTTAACCTTTTCATTTTATTTGCTTTTTTATTCAAATGAATGAAGCTTTCTCAATAGGACAAAAAATAATGGTTGAGTTTCTATCACCTCAGTGTATCATTTCTTTTGCACTAAGAAAACTTAGTTCACTTGCACTATTTTGGTCCATCATTGCAATTTTAAAACTTTAATTCTTGCAGCTGAAATGAGACTGAAGTTGTTGTGTATGTCCATTTATACTCATGATCTCTTATGATGGACTTCTTGTACTTGATCAGTTGGTGAAAATTGGTATAGAATGGAAATAAAAAATGTCTGATTTGTCTTGGTAGCCTTAAACTTGGATTTGGGCCACTTCAATACCGCTCAAAAGATTGCATTTTTCTAAAAACATGAGAGTAAGACAAAAACTAAAAGACATCTGCATGCCACTTGAGTATAAAAGCACCAGTGTTCTAGAACTTGCACAAGAATTAGTTCATTACGAACCAACTGTTAATAACTAATCACTTTAATTCTATATAATAAATCTCACTAATACCATTCTACCATGTAAATTATGTCATGCTTTACTTAAGTCAAAAGTAAAAATCTTTAAATTTTTTATGTTTCTTTAATTTCTCTTTTTCTGTTGATTTTTACATGCACATATTAAAATTTAGAACACCTTCATACTTCTTTTTGCGAACATAGCACATGCTTATTGGTAACTTCTTTTGTGCTTGCTTAATTTTCTTTTCAATTTTCAATATGTACAAGAACATTGTATAGACTTGGATCGAGCAAGGGACTGAATTGATTTCCATTTTCTTATGGATATAGAGTCATGCTAATGGTTTCATTTCTATGATTCTTTTGAACAATAAACCATGGTGCATGCAAGGTGAACAAGTGTTGACAAGTAGGGTTTGATAGACTGGAACCTTAGTGGAGTTAAAGAAACATAAAGATTAATGATTCCATGAATGAGATATTTATATTTATATTTATTTGCTTTTGTGTGAAGTCCATGTATCAATTGCTATTTCATTATAAAGATGATTGTTGTGTAGTTTGGTTATATTTTGGTTATTGTCTTTCAAACCTTTGGATTTTCACATTTGGGAGAGTTTGAGTTTTGTAATATTTGTGATTTTTTGCCGTATTCAAAAGAAATAATAAACTTTTGGCTACATAAAATGATGTTTTGATCTACACGAGGCAGAGCTTATCTCTCATGCTCATGGTGCTATGAGCTTTGTTTCTTTTTGTTGGGACTTCTTTTTGGAAGTGGAAGTAGTTGTTCTAACCGCCACTATGGTTTTGGTGGGGTTTTTAATGCCTTTTCTATTATTTGATCTGTTGAAGGATTATGTTTCTTGTGTGGTTTATGACACCCTAAAAATTAATTTAAGCTTTATTAGTTGTAATTTCAAAAATCTGACAGCTGAGCAATAATGAGGATGGCCTAGCAGACGTGTTAAAAAAAAAAATTTCGTCCTGGGTAATAGTATTTTGCGGGCCCCGCGAGTCCTTCAAGATAGCCGAAACACCAATTAGGAGACAGGAAATACCCGAATTGAGAAGGAGAGGGTTGAGGTTAGAAATAGTTAGAAAAGTGAATTTTATACCTGAATTTAATTTTCAGGTAATATCGGTCTAATCGGGTACAGCATTTACCCGTTCGGTGAGATTTTGATATGCGGTTTCTAATACCGAAAGTGATTTAATCACCACAAATGGATAATGCTTATCCATTAGGACATGTGGAAGGCTAAGATTTAATCTTAGATTCCAAGATTAAATCATAGCCATCCATTTTGCTTTCTTAGATTAGATATTATCCAAGTATAATATAAGATATTCATGGCAGTTAATATCAAGATGAGCACAAGCTAAAGCTTCTTCAAGAAGCCAAAAGGTTCGACCATCACTTGAGAAGGCAGCAACTCCATTTTCATATTTCAAAGAGCTCCAAACTTCCATTCAATTCTCAAAAATACTAGCCTAGAGTTGTTAAAATTTCCAACTTCCTTCACTAAACTTGTTCTACACTTCAATCCCTACAAATCAAACTGATTAAAATCTTCATTTCTCACCAAAACTTACCTTGATACTTCACCCTCGCTGAGTTAAGAAGGAGTTTGGATTGATTTGGGGAGCTTTGGGGAGCAAGAAGGCAATCTTAGAGCACCTTGGGGCCAAGGAGTCATTAGCTCACTAAAAGTAGGGGTTTCTTTACCTTTTTCTCAAATTTATTCTAATATATTTTGGTTGAGCTAGGTCCGAAATTTCTAATGATAGTGATTGATATTATGTTGATATTGATGCATGAATTTTGGTGGAGTGTTTGGATGAAGTTAAAAATCATTTTTGTTAAAAGGAATTTTGGTCTTTGCTGCTGGATTTTCGGTTTTTACACACAGCTATTGAATTCGAAATTTCTGGTATACTTGTGGGTATTTTCATCAGCTATAAAAATTATATGTTGGAGTTACCATCTCAAACTAACTACATGAATTTTCTTGGGTGTTGATTTTAAGGTTTATTGCCTCAAAAAAATCAGAAACCGATATAAGACTGACGCTGTCTTGATTGTTGAAACTGAAGCAATAAGATTGTCCAATTTTATTACCATAGCAAATGATTGAACTAGCCCCTGGAATTTTTATAAAAAGTTAATAACATATTGAAGTATCACTGTAAATTTTATTTGCATTGATTCAATCATTTGCTAGGGTTAAAAATTATGAGAATTCTTCTCTATCTGAATTGGTGGTCTCTCACCACTAAATTTGTACAATTTACTGAAGGAGTTAGAGAGCTCTGTTTGTGTTGAAATTTTTACAGGGCCTCTTAGACACATTGAAGTATCATGGAGAATTTTTTTGGCCCTTGAATCGACCATTTGGGAGGGAAAATAAATTTCACTACTTAAGCATAAATTCTTCCAACATGCTTGGAATTGATAGTGCAATGACATTTTTGGTTCTAGTATGACATGAATATTTGATGCTAAATATTTGGCCATGTGATTTGTGACATATAAATGCATGCTAGAGGGAATAATGAGTGGTTTATGAGGTCTGATTGAAATTATATTGTGAATGAATGCCTTTATATGCTTTAGGCATGCATTTGGAAAAAGAAAAGAGAATGTATAAACTTAAATCGTGCAATGTTTTGACATATGGACAAAATAAAAACAAGACTTATGTTGAGAAAGGGAAGGAAAAGAGAGGAACTTCTCTAAATTTATTTTGAGTCGATAGATGTGAGCTAGAAATAGATCTATTTGTGATTCAGAAATGGAAAAAAATGAAGTTTGATGATCATGTATAGGAATAAGCTCATTCCTGATAAGAAAACTATTTCCCTTGTGTGGTGTGATCCACTACAAATACCATTTGGTATAACTATCTATTGTAGAATTGTCCACAACAAATACCCATTGGGTATAAACTAAGTCTTTCCTATGTCGATGAAAAGAAAAAAATGTACTGATTTATTCTGGGGCCATAAGTGAAAACAAGTCACTTTGAGATAATTTCACTACATTTGGCATACACATAATCATATCGTATGTAATCTCTTGATTAGAGTTACTTAGTATGTGTTTGGGTTTCACCGTATATATGCATTAAGTGGGTGAATGCTAAAAGAAATCCACTTAGAAAAAGGGTTTTTGAACTTTAAAATGAACCATTGATATATGTTGTATGCTCACATTTTCTTAATAACTGAAGTGGCTGGCGATGACGATGACATTGTGATGGTGCAACTGGGGAGTTGCCCTCCTGAGAATTGTGTAATTCTCACCCCTATGTGTTTTGTGTTCGTGTCGCCTCCAGGTTGATCCAGAGAACTAGAGGCTACACTAAAGGAGCCAGATCACAGTAGTTTAGTAGTTAGTGTTTTTATTATGTTGTACTTAGTGGTGTGTATATGTTTGTAAACGTAATAGAGAACATGTATGTATTCAAGCTCTTCCTTTTGTACTTACTTATGAAATAAATAAATGTTTTGTTTATTTGTTGTATATATTTAATAGATCCACGAATTAGTTATTACCCGACTCAATCAATCTTGCTATAGATAACTAAGAAAGGTCCGCTAATTAATGAGTAACAACTCTCGAGTACGACGTCATGACTTAAGGATGAGGTTGTACTTGGGAGGATGTTACATGGTTTATTGACAGAGGTGTTGCCTATCTTCTCAAATTAGAAATTTATTTTAATGCTAAGTTGCACAAAAAATGTAGTAAATAACACAACCTAGGTCATCTCTCAAGGAGGCTTCAACATTTAATTGGGAAAATTGGGGGGTTTTGAAGAATGAGATTCAAGATTAAAATAATTGAAATTAAATGATAATAGCAATGATAAAGAGGCAGGAGTGCAAGTTATTTCTAGGATTGAAAATTAGTTATCATTGACTAAATATTAAACCCATTAGTGGCTATTAGTAATAAATTACTAGCAATTCTACTATTGATCGATCAACCTCTAGAATTTGACTAATGCAAATAACTAATAAACAAGATCTCAATTTATTTAGAAATCACATTGATTTAATGAATCAATTGCTATAGCCTAACTGTTAATCAGAAAGTTACTTCTAATATTCTCCCTTAAATATAAACCAAAAGATCTATCAATTTATGTCCAAAGGGTTTCCCTAAATGACAATTGCCAATTTAGTTATTCTAATAAAAATTATAGCAGTCACCACAATAATTATAGGAATAAAACTAGAATAATAAGAAAACCAATTTATTTAATATCAAAAAGAGGTCTCAAACATGATCCCAATCCATTTGGAAACCTCTATACTAGTAAAGAAATCTACTCCTCCATATTTGGAGGATTACAACAATGAAGATAAAAGAGAACCTAAAAATAATAACAATAATCCTTGCCATAATCTCCAACACAAAGAACCTTTACTGTAACATTCCTTGCTACTTCATGGATTGACGACTTGTTCCACAAACCAACACAGGTCTTTTCAGCGTGCTTTCCAACACAGGTCTTTTCAACGTGTTTTGTCCTTACTCACACGCTTTCTGGGAAAACCTTCCAAGAGTTCACCCATCCCAAAATTTCTCCAAGTCAAGCACGCTTAATCATGGAGTTCTTTAGTGATATGCTACCAAAGAAGATGCATCTTGTGGGCATAGGTAGTACCAATCAATTCATATAAGTCATCATTAACTGTATAGTCTCATACCTACACAATCTCAGGATCCTTCTCATTCTGGTGTGTAATTGGTTCATTCATGTACCCCTCCACTTAGAGGCCTTGCAAGGCTCATTGTCCATGCATTCTTGCACGATCACTCTGCCATCATTACCAGGCATACATGCCAAACTTCGCTGGTTCATCCCTGAACCATACCATACTTGGAGAGGTTCTGATACCATTTGTAACATGTCCTGCTTTTTATGGATTGATGACTTGTTCCCATAAACCAACACGGTCTTTTCAGTGTAACACTCGAAAAATTATTTAAAAATTAATTTGAGCTTTATTAGTCATAATTTAAAAAATCTGACAATTTTAGCAACGATGAGGATAACCTAATGGAGTATTAAAATTTTTTTTTGCCAGGGTAAATAGTGACCTTGTGGGCTCCACGGCCGTTGGAGAGTCGAAACTCTAGAATTGGGACCTAGAGGTACCCAAAACTGAGAAATTATAGGATTGAGATTAGAAATGGTAAAGAATGAGAATTTTAGTCTTGAAATTAATTTTCGAAAACGTTTAATTACGGGTATGGTGTTTTACCTGTTCAGTAAAATTTCGTGGACGATTTTTAACACCAAAAGATAGTTTAATCATGATAAACAGATAATGCATATTCATCCAACACAAGTGTAAGGCTAAGATTTAATCTTGAATTCCAAGATTAAATCCTAACCATCCATTTTACTTTCTTTCTTTAAGAATCATGCCTTTATATTATATAATATCTAAACTTCACCTACAAGCTAAATAAGAGCCAAATCTTCTTCAATACACCAATACCATTCTCGGCCAAGAAAAGAGAACAGCCACCTCCATTGTTATTTCGCTAAAACTATGAAAAAAAAAATTCAAATCGTCAAAACCCTAGCCTAAGCTTCATAAAACCACAAACTCTCTTCACAAAACTTGTTCTACTCCTCAATATCTACCAAACCAACCGATTAGAATTTGAATCCATCACCTTTTTATACTTTGAGAGCTCACAATCTGCTACCTAAGGAAGGGTTTGGTGTGGGTTGGTGGCCTTAAAGTAAAGAGAAATCACTTGGAACAACCTTTGGAGTTATAAGGCTTTAAAGTTTTCAAAGTATGGTTCTTAAACCTTTTTGTTTTCAAATCTGTTTTCTAATGTTTGGCTACTGATTTACTTGATATTTTCTAGTTCTATTGTGTGATTACACATATATATATATATATATAGATGTATTTACTTTAGTGGAATGGTGTGGTGTAGTGAAAAATCATTTTTATCAAAAGAGATTTTGATTTGGATGCTGGATTCTCATATTGGTCACAGGGATTGTTCACAAATTTTTTGGTGCAATTGTAGGTAATTTTATGAACTATAAAAATTATATGATGAAGCTAACATCCTAAGGCAACTCTAGGAATTTTCGTGGTGCATGATAAAGACTCTAACCGCTTTAAAAAAATCAAGAACTAAAACTATACCTATCCTGCCTAAATTGTTAGAATCTAAGTTGCAGATTTTACTAATTTTGTTACCATAAATGATTGACATTATTTACTATGGTTATGAACTTATGATAAATGTGTACAAAGTGCTTGATTTTAAAAACAACTCACTTCGGAAGTATGGTTTGGAACTTAAAAAAATGAATTGTTGTTATGAACTGCATGACCACTTTTTCTTAATAAATCGAAGTGACTGGGACGATGACGATGACATTATGATTGTGTATTTGGGGAAATTCCTTACTGAGAATTGTGTAATTCTCACCCCTATGTGATTGTGTTTCCATGTCATCTCCAAGTTGATCCAGAGAACTATTGCTACACAAAAGGAATAAGATTATAGTAGTTTAATAGTTGATGTTTTTATTATGTTGTACTTAATTGTATGTATATGTCTGTAAACGTAATAGAGAACATATATGTAATAAAGTTCATAGGAGAGCTTCCTTTTGTACTTGACATTGTGTTAGATAAATACTTTGTTTCTTTGCTATATATTTTGATAGCACCACGAATTAGTTACTTCATGATTCAATCGATTCTGTCATAGATAATTAAGAAAAGTCTTCTACTTTATAAGTGACAACTCCTAAGTATAATGTTATGACTTAAGAATGATGTTGTACTTGGGAGGATGTTACATTCAATATGTTTTGTCCTTACTCACACGCTCCTTGGGAAAACTTCCTAGGAGGTCACCCATCCCAAAATTTCATTAAGTCAAGCTTGCTTAACCATAGAGTTCTCTAGTGATAGGCTACCGACAAGAAAATGCATCTTGTTGGCATAGGTAGTACCAATCAATTCATATAAGCCGTCCTTAACTGTATATTCCCATACTTACACAGTCTCATGATCCCTCTCATTCTAGTGTGGAATCGGTTCATTTATATACCCTTTCGCTTAAAGGCCTTGCCAGGAGCCACTCCTTGTTTGTGCCTTCTTGTACCGTGATCACTCTTGCCCTCATCACTGGGTATTACATTCACTAATGGAATCCCTAATAGAGAAAAGATTAGAGAAGAAGATGTAGAGAGAAGATGGAGAGCGAGAAAGAGAGAGCTCTAAATTGCAGCCAAAAGTAAGTCAAAAACTAGAGTAAACATCTCTATCAATCCTTTAAATACTACTATTTAAGATAGCCTAAAATGGGGCCAAAAAATAGATAAGTTCTCTGCAATCCCGTCTATCGCACAAGTGCTGTAGTGCTAAAATGAACGTTGCAACGCTCACTAGAGAGCATTGCCTTAAGCTTCCATTTAGGTCAAAATGAGCGCTGCAATGCTCATCCGAGGATGGGCTTCTGTGTTTTTCTTCCTTTTTGCTCCAAGCTCTTTCTAGAGAGTTTCCAGCCTTATTCTTGACACTTTGCACTTGTTCCAAAGCTCCTGTGCACAAAACTATACTCAAAGAGACAAGTCAAATGCAACAAGGTGTAATTACAAATTATTCCCAAAATCAGTGCAATAATCAATGTTTCTATCAAAATCACACAATGAAAACTAAATCAAAATTCTAAGTATTGACATCAATAACTCAATAAAACTTATGCAAAAAGCTAAGATTTGATAGCAATATAAGTGGCATAAATGCCCCTTATCAAACTCCCTCACACTTAAGCTTTCACATGTCCTTATGTGAACTAAGATCAAACCAAGGCATGGATGAGAAGTAGTATAAAAGGATTAGACTAGACTTACTCTAAAATGCATGATGCATGAAAACAAATGACAATACACCAATCCAATGAACTTAGAAGTACAACAGTAAGCTTTCACACTAACAATCAAGAGAATTGTAACAAGCATGGCATGAAGAACAACATAGCACACAAGGTAGAATCCACATACATGATGTAACACCCTAAAAAATTATTTAAAAATTAATTTGAGCTTTGTTAGTTGTAATTTCAAAAATCTAACAATTTAGCAACGACGAGGATAGCCCAACGTACATTTTGAAAAAACAAAAAAATTCTTGGGGGTGAATACTAATCTTGCGGGCCCCGCGCTCGGGAAGCCAAAACCTAATCGGACCAGGAAATACCTGAGACTAAGAAAAGAGAGGGTTGAGGTTAGAAATAGTTAGGAATGAACATTTATACCTAGATTTAATTTTCGGGTAATGTTTGATTACCCAATACATGTTTTACCCGTTCGGTAGAGTTTTGATGTGTGGTTTTTGACACGTACAAGTTACTTGGTGACCAAGTAACCTTTACCATCCATTTTATGCCAAGTGGATGGCAAGGATTAAAACTGAAAAGCAAGTTTTAATCTTGACCTTTCATTTATTATATTACTCAGAAACCAATATCTCGTCCATTCGGTGGAATTTCGCGGTTTAACAGAAAAAGCTACTTGCTCCCCAAGTTAAAGTGAGCCACTCATCTTGAGCCAAGTGGATGGCCAAAATTCATTCTTTGACCAAAAAAACAAATTCTAGCCATTCATTTTACTATCTTTAAGAATTCACCTTTTATATGACAATAAATCAAGCTTTTCTTACAAGATTCCTTACAAGATGAGTACAAAACCATTCTTCTGTATTAGCCACTCATATTGTCAGCCAGTCCACTCATGAAACCCTTCCTCCATTGTTTTTCCTCTCAAACTCCATTAACAAGCCTCAAAGCTTGTAAAACCCTAGCTCAAATTCACTAAAACACTAAGATCCTTTAACAAAAATTGTTCTACTACTCATAATCTATCAAACTAATCGATTGAAATTTCATTTTCTCACCATTTCTTACCTTGATATCTCACTTACTCACTGGCTAAGGTTTGGGACTTGAATTAGTGGCCTTGAAGTAAAGGGAATCAATCTTGGAGCACCAAAGAGCCCAGGATACACTAGCTTCCAAGAGTAGGGCTTTTAAACCTCTTTTTCTTTCAAATCCGTTTTTCTATTTTAACTACTGATTTAATTTGACATTGAAGTGTCCTTGAGAATTTTTATAGCCTCTGAATTGATTTTTTGATGGGCAAATAAATTTGTGCTACAAAGGTATGAAATCTCCATTGTGCTGGAAATGCAAAATATCTTTGAATTGATGAACTAATGGCATTTTTGTTCTAGTATGACATGAATACTTGATGTTACCTATTTGGACATGTGACTTATGATATATAAATGCAGGCTAGAGGAAGTAAAGAGTGGTTTATGAGGCATGGTTGAAATTTCATTTTGAATGAAATGCCTATATGTGCTTTGTGCATGCATTTGGAAAAGGAAAAGAGAATGTATAAACTTAAATCGTGCATGTTCTGACATATGAACAAAACAAAAACAAGACTTAGTTTGAATGAGGGAAGGGAATGGCTAGGAATAGATCTGTGTGTGATTCGAAAATGGAAAAAAATGAAGTTCGATGATCACGTATAGGAATGAGCTTAGTCTTGATAGTCTTTATTTCCCTTGTGTGGTGTGATCCACTGTAAATACCATTTGGTATAAACTATCTATTGTGGAGTTGTCCACAACAAATACCCATTGGGTATGACTAAGTCTTTCCTATGTCAATGAAAAGAAAAATGCACTGATTTGATTTCTATAGCCACAAGTGAAACCATGTCATGTTGATATAAGTTCACTGCATGTATTATATGCATACTCATCTTACTCTGAATTGATTGCCTGGATGGCTCACTAGTTGTGGAAACTTTATGATATATGTGCTCTAAGTGGTTGATTGTTAAAAGCTACCCACTTTGAAAGGATGATTTTAAAACTTTAAAATGAATCTTTAGTTTACATTACATGATCACATTTTTCTAATAAAATGAATGGCTTGGGGCGATGACGAGGACATTTATGATTGTGTAACTTGGAGTTACCCTCCTGAGAATTGTGTAATTCTCATCCCTACCTATTTGTGTTTCCGTGTCACCTCCAGTTGATCTAAGGACTGCGAGGTTGCTACACTAAAGGAATCAGATCATAGTAGTTTAGTAGTTAGTGTTTTTATTATGTTGTACTTAGTGGTGTGTATATATTTGTAAACAAAGTATAGAACATGTATGTATTCAAGCTCATAGAAGAGCTTCCTTTTGTACTTACTTATGAAATAAATAAATGTTTTGTTTATTTGTTGTATATATTTAATAGAACCACGAATTAGTTACTACTCGACTTGATCAATCTTGCTATAGATATTTAAGAAAGGTCCGTAAATTAATAAGTAACAACTCTTGAGTATGATGCCATGACTTAAGGATGGAATTATACTTGGGGATGTTACACATGATGCTTGGACCAAGTACAAAAATCTTCCCAAGGTTAATGTTAGCCACTCATTCACTTAAGTGTTTGGGGTTATGATACACACTCAATCACCTTAAATGAAAATGCATTACCATAAGATTACTACGGGTCTCATTCTCCATGAGGACTTACCTTTGGTTGTGATGAGGCTTAGGTGAAGGTGGATAAATATATAGGCTAATAGGCTAAACCTCAAGTCAAAGGAGAACAAATGCGTACCAAGAGCACAAGTGCTTAAGGGTACACTTTGTCCAACTTAATCACAATTACAGGCCTTTAATTTCAATGTGGCACACCTTCAACCAAACTTTTTCAGAATTTTTTTTAAATTTTTTTTCAATCAACCTTACTCTTTTTATTTTATTTTCTTGGTGTTCCACTGGCTGAATTTTGGGTGCATGTTCCTCGCCCACACTTAAATTGGGGCGTGTCCTCATGCTCTCCCCTATACTTATGCTCAAGCACATAAGAATTGCACAAATGCTCTTCTAAGCCAAAAAGATTGGGAATTTTCATGGTTTTTCACTTTTGGCTAAGGATGTGCTAAAACAAAAGAATAGGTAATAAGACTCAAAGGGGCTAAACAATGGTAAACAAGAAAAATGTCTCAATCATATTCAAGTATGCACATGGAAACATATTTTCAAACAAGACCTTAAGCATGTTCTAGAATAAAAATCCAATGAGGGAAACACACATGAACAAATAAGTATGACACATGATAGTCCAATCAAGAGGCCCAAAATCTCATAGGTAAAAGTACATATACTTATTCCAAACAACACAACGAATCCACCAAACATGCAACATAAAATAGCCCATGCCAAGCAAGTGCATGTGGTGTGAGCCTATGCATGTAACCTTTAACGTGTCAAAGGGATGGTGTAAAATGCAAATAAAAATACATATGATGCAAGACTCAAAACTAAGATTAAAATAAATAAAATGCAATAAAAGAGAAAAGGAAAACTTCATGGTGGGTTGTCTCCCATCCGGATTTTGCTTTAACGTCTCTAAGTTGGATGGTCAAGACCCTCATGGAGGGTGTGCAGCTTTAACCTATAGATACGTCATCTGAGCCCCAAATCCTTAGGGACTTCATAGAGGTGCATCAGCCAATGCCCATCCATGTCACACCAAATTATCTTGGACTCTCCAACTCAATTGTACTACCAGGGTGCACTGTGACTAAGAATGGTCCTTTCTAGCTAGACCTTGACTTCCGGTAATCATTTTCCGGGCTTATGTAGCAAAATTCTTTGCCCTTCAGGGGCTTTTTTCCCACTATAGGCTGTTCCTAAGCACCTGATAAATGGATGACTACTGCTTAGGTGGTGTACCTATATCTAAAACTTGGAACATTCTAACACAGGTAGGCTCATCATATCTCATGGGAAAAGAAAAAATAGAGAAAATGGGGATATGGATCCTTACAAAGTATATTACCACAAGCATCATTAACTAGAGAATCAATGACATCAATGCCAAACATGGAGTGTCCCTCATGGGGGTATTTCATTGCATCGATAAACAAAATTAGGCTTTTATGTCCCCATACTCCGTGGATAGTGTGCCAACATGAACATCAATAATGGTTCTAGCAGTTTCAAAAAAGGTTTATCCAAGATCAATGTATGTTGGCTAGCATTGATGTCATTCTCCATTGCAAGCACATAAAAATCAGGTAGGGAATATTAAACCATTTACTTGTACCAGAACATCTTACAATACTCCCTCTGGCTTGGTGATGCTTGGTTGGCAAGATGAAATTGGGTGGGCTTTAGTTCTCTAAAGTGCAAGGACTAGTAGGCATAACATTAATGCCTGCTCCAAGGTGAGCTTGGGCTCTTGTGATGTGCAAGTTCCAAATCGTGCAAGGAACATAGAATGTGCTTGGGTCTATGCACTTGGTTGGTAAGAGGCTTGGCTTGATAATGGAGGAAGTATTTACCCCCATAGTCACCTTGTCCTCCCTAGTGCCTTTTTGTCTTTTCCTATTAGTGCATAGATCCTTTAAGAATCTTGCATACTTGGTAATCTCTTTGATTGCATCCAACAAGGGGATATTCACTTGCACTTTTTGGAAGGTTTCTAGTGTGTATGGGTCTAAATTGCTACACCTTTTTGGGATAGATCCTTTCAGGGAAAAGTAGTGGAAAAGTGAAGTTCTAGTCTTTGATAATTTCTGTTGAGCAATGTAGCGTTGTTTAAGCGCTGCGATGCTTCTAGAATATTCTCGATTACTTGATTAGTCTAGTAAGCCAGTGCTGTTTAAGTGCTGTAGTTCTATTTGAGTGCTATGGCCCTCACCCGAAGTTGCTCTTATGCGAGTTCTTCATCTTCAAGCTAGGTTGAGTGCTGTAGCTTTGTTTGAGCATGTGATGCTCAACAAAAACACTCTTGGGCCTAGTTTTCTCTTGCTAATCTTCCTTTTCTAGCCTTGCTACCTTTGGAATTTTTGTCCCAGACCTCAAGGTGATTGCACATACATTTTCCCTTGGATTGGGCACATTTGAGAGGGTCACTGGGCACCTAGGGCCTGTTGGCTTTGATTATTTTTCATCTGGGTTATCTCTTTTCTCAGTTGGGCATTCTTTTTTCTTATTTCCTGTATTTGCTCCATCATTATCTTCATCATCTCAGTCATTGAAGGATCTGAAGATAGAGGTGTAGGAAGGGCTGGTTGCCTTTGATAGGTGCTAGGTACTTCTGCTTTGAAGGTTGTGTAACACCCTAATATTTAACCCAACACGCCTAGGATGCATTTAAGTTAATTATTAGAATTTACTCTTTTGTTTCAGTCTTTGTTGTGAACTTTTGAAATTACTTTAGTAAAAATATAGGTAAATTTTTTTTTTGAACTTCAAAAACAAAACGTGAGCCCACATACTAAGAAAAACCCATAATTTATCTAGCACATATAGAGGAGAAATAAAAACAATTCACGGCATGCACACAATACAAACACAACAATCTTGTGAATATAAACACATCATCATATATTTTTATAGCATAAGTATTAACCGTTCTACATCATGCGCCAAAATAAACTACTAAAAAGATATTATGCCCACCAACAGAGGTTGAGCTAGGTACAGTCATCCAAAAAGTCATAAATAGTATGTGGATAGAAACTAAAACAACATACTAAAACCTCTCCTCCCACTGCTCCTACTAGGACGCGGCTAGAGTAGATAACCTCTAACAAAAATATCAAAAGAAGGATATCCTCTCCACGAGATATGCACAAGCGCTCCAAGAAGTCCACCATCAACACCTACTAATGATGCTCCCAGAGGGAGGAAGGTAGCCAAGCACATGAGCAAGGTCGGTAGAAGTAGTGAGATAACCCACGGGAGGAACAAGAGCTCCTCGACGTAGATGAGTGGCTCCTCTACGGTGTACTAGGCTCCTTTCATGGGCTCGACATAGTAGCCTCTCCATCGCTCCTACTACCCACCTTCATGGGAAGGTGGATGAAGAATCTCCCGAAGAGTGCTGCGAAGGTTTCTCTCTGATGGGTCTAACCATGGCTTTGCAAGATGAGGTGGTGATTGAGGCATGTAAACAAGGAAGTCACGGATAGTTGAAGTGGCAAGGCGGCCACGAGGAAACTGCTTTGTACATGGACATGCATGCTCTAAAGAAAAGTCATAAGTGAAAGGAGTAGCAGTCGAAAACCAAAAGCTAGTGATTGGGTGTGTGAAAGGATGATCCAAGAAGATGAACAAACAGCACATCGACCAAAAATGATAAGACTGGTGGCAGGATCGAAGTGCATTTCCCAGGTGGGAGCATCAACATAGATCACAAACATCATTATCGCCCTTTGAAGACGAGATGAAAAAAAAGGAGAGAGGGAGTGAGAAACTAAATAATAATCTCAGGAGGGCTTTCGCCTCCATGCAATGTCATCATCTTCGTCCGTAGGAACCTTTAGTTTCATTATGAAAATGGTGGACATGCATAAGGTTAATTTATTAAGTTCCAAATACCCTTAACCAAGGCCCGTGTCTTTTAGTGTAACATCTTCCTAAATACAACTTCATCCTTAAGCCATGACATCGTACTCGAGAGTTGTTACTTATTAATTAGCGGACCTTTATTAAATATCTATAGCAAGCTCAATTAACGTGTGTAATAACTAAGCAAAAATCTATTAAAATACATAACAAAGAAACATGACGTTTATTGAATACATAGCTAAGTACAAAAGGAAGCTCTTCTAAGAGCTTTAATACAATACGTTCTCTATTTCATTTACATACATATAACTCCAACTAAGTATAGTAAAGTAAAAATATCAACTACTAAACTCAGCAATCTTGAGCTCTTCACGTAGCAGCCTCCTGTTCTCCTGGATCAACCTGGAGGTGGCACGGGAACACAAAATATAGGGGTGAGAATTATACAATTCTTAGTAAGGCAACTCCAAGCTACACAATCATAATGTCATCATCATCGCCCTAGCCACTTCAGGTTTATTAAGAAAATGTGATCATGCAATACATATTAAAGCTTCATTTTAAAGTTCTAAAATCATCCCTCCAAAGTGGATTTATTTTAGCATTCAATCATTTAAAGCACATATATCATAATGTTGCAACAAATAGTAAATCAAACATGGCAGACAATTCAAAATAACATGAGTATGCATATGATAAATGCAGTGAAATTATCTCAAAGTAACCTAGTTTCACATATGGTCATAGAAATCAAATCAGTGCATTTTCTCTTTTTATTGACATAGGAAAGACTTAGTTTATATTCTTAGTTTATACCGCATGGTATTTATAGTGGATGACACCACATAAAGGAAATAAACCTTATTTGGATGAGCTCATTCCTATAAGTGATCATCGGACTTCATTTTTTTTCATTTCCGAATCATACAGATCTATTCCTGCCATACGTCTCCTGACTCAAAATATCTTTAGGGAAGTTCCTCTTTTTGCCTTCCCCTATAATATATTTAGGGAAGTTCCTCTTTTTGCCTTCTCCTCATTCAACCTAAGTCTTGTTTCTATTTTGTCTATATGTCAGAACATGCACGATTGAAGTTTATACATTCTCTTTTCTTTTTCCAAATGCATGCATAAAGCACATATAGGCATTCATTCACAATGAAATTTTAATCATGCCTCATAAACCACTCTTTATTCCCTCTAGCATGCATTTATATGTCACAAGTCACATGGCCAAAAATTTAACATCAAGTATTTATGTCATACTAGAACTCAAAATACCATTATTTCATCAATTCAAAGCATTGTTTCATTTCCAACACAATGGACAGATTTCACACCATTATAGCACAAATTTATTTGCATATTAAACAATCAATTCAGACGTTATAAAAATTATCTGAGACACTTCAGTATGTTAACAAGTCTCCATAAAAAGTTCAAGCAAAAATAGTTCTCTAACTATGTTAACAAAATTAGACAAATTTGGTGCTCAGAACCACTTAACCTTAGCTAGAACCAAAATCTCATAATTTTTAACCCTAGCTATTGATTGAATCAATTCAAAAAAAAAATCACAGTTACACCTCAATATGTTGTCAACACCCTGTAAAAATTTCAAAGGAAAATTCGATCATTTTCTATGTTAAAAAAATTAGACAAATTTACAGCTTCATTTCAATAATCCAAGCAGCATAGATACATTTTCGGTTCTTGATTTTTTTAAAGCATTAGGATTCAAAATCAGAGCCCAAAAAAATTTGTGGAACTAGCTACGATGTTAACTTCAACATATATTTTTTCTAACTCATGAAAGTAGCCACAATAGTACCAGAAAATTCAAGTTTAGTGGCTACCTATGTAAAAATCGAAAATCCAGGAGCAAGGTTCAAATTATCTTTTCACAAAAATGAATTCTAACATCATCCAAACACTCCACCAAAATTAACACATCAATATCAATATATTATCAACCAATAAAACCAAAAACATCAAATTAAATCAGTAGTTAAAACATAAAACAGATTTGAAAGCAAAAGAGGTTTAAAAGCCCTACTTTGGTGGCTTTAAGGATCTTGGCTTCAAGGATGTTCCAAGAGTGATCTTGCTTACTTCAAGGCCACCAAATCAACATTAAACTATTTTGTAAATAGTATATGGTGAGCTCTCAAAGTAGAAAAGGTTAATGGATTCAAATTCTAATCGGGTAGTTTGGTAGATATTGAGGAGTGGAACAAATTTTGTGATGAGAGTTTGTGGTTTTATCAAGCTTAGGCAAGGATTTGGATCAAGTTTCCATGGTTTTTGAAGAAGCAAACATGGAGATGACTATGTGCTCTCACTTGGCTGAGAATGAAGGATGGAAAATGACAAGGTTTGGTGGCTTTAAATAATTATATGTTAGGTTGAATCTTTATCTAATATAAAATCTAAACTTTTCCTACAAGAAAGCAAGATAAATGGCTAGGATTTGATCTTATAATTCAAGATCAAATCTTAGCCTTACACTTGGCTCTAAAGGATAGACATTATCCTTTTGCAAAGATTAAACTATCTTTCGTGTTAAAAACGCACATCAAAATTTTACTCGGGTAAAATACCATACCTGGGTAATTAGATATTGCCCGAAAATTAATTTTGGATATAAAATCTTCATTTCTAACTATTTCTAATTTTAACCATCTCTTTTCTCAATCCGGGCATTTCAGGATTTAAGGTTTCAGCCAGAGGTCTAGGCCCGCAAGATTACTATTCATCCTAACCGATTTTTTGTTTTTAAACATGTCCGTTGGGTTATCCTTATCATTGCTAAATTGCAAAATTTTTGAAATTATGACTAATAAAGCTCAAATTAATTTTTAAATAATTTTTTAGGGTGTTACATTACCACTCATCTTAAAAAGAATTTTGTCCTCAAAATTCATGTGAAAACAATTTCAAAAGACAAATTTTGTAAATTAAACAAGGAGTTCACACACAAGCAAGCAAAAGACAACAATTGAATCCTAAAATGTTTCTACCTCGAATTTGATTATCAGTGATGAGGTCTCCTTAGCTCTTAGTGCTTGTAATATCCTTCTAAGTACAACATCAGTCTTAAGCCATGACCTCTTAGGAGCTATTACTTATAGATTAACGGACCTTTCTTAGATATTTATAACAAGTTCGACTAATTTGTGTAATAACTAACTAGTAATTCTATTCAAATATATGACAAAGAAACCAAAACATTCATTTAATACAAAGTACAAAATACAAAAGGGAAGCTATTCTATGAGCTTTAATACATATCCTTCTCTATTACACTTACAAACATAACATATGACTAAGTACAATCAATATAAGCTTCAGTCTTAAACTATGACAAATCCGATTTCCTTTCATATAGTAGCTTCTTTATTCTCTGGATCAACCTGGAGATGATACGGAAAATAAATACATAGGGTGAGAATTATACAATTCTCAGGAGGGCAACTCCTCAGTTACACAATAATAATGTCATCGTCATCACCCCAGCCACTTTTTATTAAGAAAATGTGAGCATGCAACATCTATCAAAGGTTCATTTTAAAGTTCAAAAACCATTTTTCCGAAGTAGATTTCTTTTAGCATTCACTCACTTAATGCACATATATCATGAAGCCCAAACACATAATAAGTAACTCTAATCAAGAGATTATATACGATATGATTATGCATATGTAAAATTTAGTGAAATTATTCCAAAGGAACCTTTTCACCTATGGCCATAGAAATAAAATCAGTGCATTTTTCTTTTTTAATTGACATAGGAAAGATTTAGTTTATATCCAGAGGTATTTGTTGTGGACAACTCCACAATAGATAGTTTATACTAAATGGTATTTATAGTGGTTCACATCACACAAGGAAAATAGATATTGTAAGGAGTTCATTCCTATACGTGATCATCGAACTTCATTTTTTCCATTTCCAAATCACACACAGATCTATTCTTAACCGATACATCTACCGACTCAAATTATTTGGGGAAGTTCCTCTTTTCTATTTCCTTGCCCTCATTCAACCTAAGTCTTGTTTCTATTTTGTCTATATGTGAGAACATGTACAATTTAAGTTTATACATTCTCTTTTCCTTTTCCAAATGCATGCATAAAGCACATGTAGGCATTTCATTCACAATGAAATTTCAATCATGCCTCATAAACCACTCTTTACTTCCTCTAACATGCATTTATATGTCACAAGTCACATGGCCAAATATGTAACATCAAGTATTCATGTCATACTAGAACCAAAATGCCATTGTTTCATCAATTCAATGCATTGTTTCATTTCCAGCACAATGGGCAGATTTCACACCATTGTAGCACAAATTTATTTGCTCACCAAACAATCAATTCAGAGGCTATAAAAATTATCCAAGACACTTCAATATGTCCACAAGGTTCCCTAAAAATTTCAGAGAAAAAGGATTCTCTAATTATGTTAAAAAAATTACACAAATTTGGTGGTTAGAGACCACTTAACCTCAGTTAAACCCAAAATTCATAATTTTTAACCCTAGCAAATGATTGAATCAATTCAAAAGAAAAATCAAAGTTGGACTTCAAGATGTTTTCAACATTTTCGAAAAATTTCAAAGGAAAAATCAATAATTTGCTATGTTATAAAAATTAGCAAAATTTGTAACTTCAAGACCAGAAATTCAGGCAACACCTATATAGTCTTGGCTTATGTTTTTTTTTTAGGCAATAGGAGTACAAAAAGGCTCAAGAAAATTCATGGAACTATCCTAGGATATTAGCTTCAACATATATTTTTTATAACTCATGAAAATATACACAATTACACCAGAAAATTCATGAACAATCATTGCCAGGAAAATTGAAAATCCAGCAGCATAGACCAAAACTCCTTTTGACAAAAAGATTTTTCCACAACACCAAACCACTCCACCCATGCAAATACATCAACATCCATATATTATCACTAAATAAAACCAAAAATATTCAGCCAAATTAGTAAGGAAATCATAAAAACATATTTGAAGTAAAAGAGGTTTAAAATCCCTACTCTTAGTAACTTAGTGGATCCTTGGCTCCAAGGTGATCCAAGCTTGATTCCTTTACTTCAAGGCCACCCATCCAAGCCCCAAACCTTCATTAGGTAGTGAGGGAGTGAGATATCAAGGTGAGAAATGCTGAGAAATAAAATTCCAATCAGTTAGATTGAGATCTTGATGAATAGAATAAGTTTTATGAAGGAATCTTGGTGTTTTAGTGATTTTAAGCTAATGTTTTGGGGATTTGAAGGCAAGAATGAGGGTTTGTGAGCAAGAACAATAGAGGAGGTGTTGTTGGGTGGTTATGGTCGAAATTGATGATGATGGAGTGATAAGGTTGGTTGGCCTTGTATTTATCTAGGTTAGGTTTAGGCATTTATGTAGTCCAAGTGTAATTCCTTCTAATAAAAAAGAAATAAATGACTAGGATTTAATCTTGCTTTACAAGATTAAATCTTAGCCTTACACTTGGCTAAAATGATAAACATTATCCAATTATAAGAATTAAACTATCTTTCCTGTTAAAACACACCGAAATTTTGCCAAACGGGTGAAACATTGTACACAGGTAACCAAATATTGCCCGAAAATTAATTCCAAGTATAAAATCCCTATTTCTAACTCAACCTTCTCTTTTCTAGACCTGGGCATTTCCTAGTCCAAAATCTGGGTTTGGTTGTAGAGAAGGTAGGGCCCGCAAGGTTACTATTCACCCAGCCCGAATTTTAATTTTTGAGGGGTCGTTGGACCACCCTCATCATTGCTAAACTGTCAAATTTTTTAAATTATGACTAACAAAGCTCAAATTAATTTTTAAATAATTTTTAGGGTGTTATAGTGCCCCGTGGTGGCTTCTTAGGGTTTGGATATCTTTTTGGACACTCCAGATTTTATGCCTTGGTTTTCCACAACGGTAGCACATATTGCCCCGCCAAACAAGGTCTACTCCCATGATTCTTTCTACATTTTGGGCAATCTTGCCACACGATTGACTTTGGCAGCTATTTGTCTTCATATGGGATGGCTCGAAACCTTCTTTGGGGCGAAGCCTCCTTAAAACTTTAGTCTTCAAGTGCTAATCTTTTGTTAGAAATTTCCTTAGCAGATTTGGCGATTGCTAGCTTCTTGTTTGAGTCCTCTGCACGTCGGCACTTGTCCACTAGGGTTGCATAATCCCGAATCTCTAAAAGAACCACGCAACTTCAATGTCTTCACGTAAACCTCCTTCATTCTTCATGCATTTCCAAGCTTCATCAGGATTGTGCTAGTAGATAGTGGAAAACTTGCAAAGTTCTTCAAACTTGGCCGTATATACTGCTACTTAGGGACCCTTGCTTAAGTGCCATGAACTCCAAGCTCTTTGCATTCCTCACCAAGACAGGGAAATACTTGTGGTAGAAAGCTTCCTTGAAGATATACCAGGTGACTTTAGTTGGGACGCCTCGAATAATCCCTTGGTGCGACCCACTAGAATTCAACATCTGCTTCTAACATGTAAGTAGCAAAAGCCATCTTTGGATCTCTGTGCGAGGAAGAACTAAGAAAATTTTCTCCATGACCTTAATCCATTCTTCTACTTTACTTGGATTGAAGGCTCCTGAAAAGGCGGGGGTTTGCTTTCCTGAACTCTGCTAACTTTTAGTATTCCATGTCCATTCCTACTCCCCAGGATTCCAACTGGATTTCCTTCTACATATCAATCTAACCTTTCCATCATCCTTGTTGCCGCCAGCTTGTTCTCTTATAGCTACCGCTATCTCAGAAAGTGTTCATGATAACAGCTTTGTCTCCAGCACCATTCCTAGTATGCCGATTTGAAGTCATTGATTCCTATCACACCAAACAAGAAATATTGAGTTGATTAGGCTCAATACCAAGCTAAGTGTGGCAGCAACCTAGAACATTCTAAATCAGTAGTCACACACATATATAAAATTATAATGCATGACATCTACTAAGAAAGCATAGCCAGTCCATTCTTCAAGGTCCTACAAGGATAACTCTCTATACCATAATGTAATATCTTCCCAAGTACAACTTCATCCTTAAGCCATGACATCGTACACGAGAGTTGTTCTTTATTAATTAGTGGACCTTTCTTAAATATTTATAGCAAGCTCGATTAACATGTGTAATAACTAAGCAAAATTATATTAAAATATATAACAAAGAAACACGACGTTTATTGAATACATATCTAAGTACAAAAGGAAACTCTTCTAAGAGCTTTAATACAATACATTCTCTATTTCATTTACATACATATAACTCAAACTAAGTAATAAAGTAAAAATATCAACTACTAAACTTCAGCAATCCAGAGCTTTTCACGTAGCAGCCCACTGTTTTCTTGGTCAACTTGGAGGCGACACAGGAACACAAAATATAGGGGTGAGAATTATACAATTCTCAGGAGGGCAACCCAGTTACCCAATCATAATGTCATTGTCATCGCCCCAAGCCATTTCAGTTTATTAAGAAAATGTGATCATGCAATACATATTAAAGCTTCATTTTAAAGTTCTAAAATCATCCCTCCGAAATGGATTTCTTTTAGCATTCAATCACTTAAAGTATATATATCATAATGTTGCAACAAATAGTAAATCACACGGCAGACAATTAAGAATAACATGAGTATGCCTATGATAAATGCAGTGAAATTATCTCAAAATAACCTGGTTTCACTTATGGCCATAAAAATCAAATGAGTGCATTTTTCTATTTTCATCGACATAGGAAAGACTTAGTTTATACTCTTAGTTTATACCACATGGTATTTATAGTGGATGACACCACACAAGGGAAATAGACTACTTATCAAGACTGAATCATTCCTATATGTGATCATCAGACTTCATTTTTTTCATTTCTGAATCACACATAGATCTATTCTTCTCCTGACTCAAAATATTTTTGGCAAAGTTCATCTTTTTTCCTTCCCCTCATTCAACCTAAGTATTGTTTATGTTTTGTCCATATATCAGAACATGCACAATTGAAGTTTATACATTTTCTTTTCTTTTTCCAAATGTATGCATAAAGCACATATAGGCATTCATGCACAATGAAATTTCAATCATGCCTCATAAACTACTCTTCATTCCCTCTAGCATGCATTTATATGTCACAAGTCACATGGCCAAATATTTAACATCAAGTATTCATGTCATACTAGAACTTAAAATGCCATTATTTCATCAATTCAAAGCATTGTTTCATTTTCAGCACAATAGGCAGATTTCACACTATTGTAGCACAAATTTATTTACTCATTAAAAAATCAATTTGGAGACTATAAAAATTATTTCAGACTCTTTAGTGTGTCCACAAGACTCCATAAAAATTTCAGGCAAAAAGAGTTCTCTAACAATGTTAATAAAATTAGACAAATTTGGTGCTCAGAAACCACTTAACCTTAGCTCAAAACCGAAATTCATAATTTTTAACCCTAGCAAATGATTGAATCAATTCAAAAGAAAAATCAAAATTACACCTCAAGATGTTGTCAACACTTTGTACAAATTTCAAAGGAAAATTCAATCATTTGCTATGTCTAAAAAAATTAGACAAATTCAAGCTTCAATTTCAATAATCCAGGTATAATAGATACACTTTCAGTTCTTGATTTTTTTTAAAGCATTAGGAGCCAAAATCAGAGCCCATGAAAATTTGTGAACTAGCCTAGGATGTTAGCTTCAACATATAGTTTTTATAGATCATGAAAATACCCACAATAGTACCAGAAAATTGAGTTCAATGGCTACCTATATAAAAATCGAAAATCTAGCAGCAAGGTTCAAATTCTCTTTTCACAAAAATGACTTCTAACATCATCCAAACACTCCACCAAAATTAACACATCAATATCAATATATTATCAACCAATACAACAAAAAAACTCAAATTAAATTAGTAGTTAAGACATAAAATGAATTTGAAAGCAAAAGAGGTTTAAAAGCCCTACTTTGGTGACTTTAAGGATCTTGGCTTCAAGGATGTTCCTAGAGTGATCTTGCTCACTTCAAGGCCACCAAATCAACATTAAACCCTTCTCAAAATAGTATACGGTGAGCTCTCAAAGTAGAAAAGGGTTGATGGATTCAAATTCTAATCAGGTAGTTTGGTAGATATTGAGGAGTGGAACAAGTTTTGTGAAGGGAGTTTGTGGTTTTATTAAGCTTAGGCAAGGATTTGGATCAAGTTTCCATGGTTTTTGAAGACGCAAACATGGAGATGATGTGTGCTCTCACTTGGCTGAGAATGAAGGATGGAAAATGACAAGGTTTGGTGGCTTTAAATAATTATATGTTAGGTTGAATCTTTATCTAATATAAAATCTAAACTTTTCCTACAAGAAAGCAAGATATATCGATAGGATTTGATCTTGTAATTCAAGATCAAATCTTAGCCTTACACTTGGCTCTAAAGGATAGACATTATCATTTTGCAAAGATTAAACTATCTTTCAGTGTGAGAAATCGCATATTGAAATTTTACCGAATGGGTAAAATACTGTACCTGGGTAATTAGATATTGCCCGAAAATTAATTCCAAATATAAAATCTTCATTTCTAAATATTTCTAATCTTAACTCTTTCTTTTCTCAATCCCAGGCATTTCATAGTCCGGATTTGGGGTTTTTGTCCAAGGCATGGGGCGCAAGGTTACTATTCATCCAATTCAAATTTTTTTTTTTAAACACGTCCATTGGGTTATCCTTATCATTGCTAAACTGCCAAAATTTTGAAATTATGACTAATAAAGCTCAAATTAATTTTTAAATATTTTTTTAGGGTGTTACATTATCACCCACCTTAAAAAGAATTTTGTCCTCAAAATTCATTTGAAAATGATTTCAAAAGACAAATGACGTAAATTAAACAAGGAATTCAAACACAACCAAACAAAAGACAACAATTGAATCCTAAAATGTTCCTACCTCAAATTAGATTATTAGGTGGTGAGGTCTCCTTAGCTTTTAGTGCTCCTGTGTGGTGGCTTCTCAAGGTTTTGAATATCTTTCTAGACACTTCCAGATCTTATGTCCCAATTTTCCACAACGGTAGCATATGTAATGCCCTACCAAACAAGGTTTGCTCCCATGATTCTTTCCACATTTTGGGAAACCTTGCCACACGATTGACTTCGGCAGTGTTTGTCTTCATATGGGATGGCTTGAACTGCTTCTTTTGGGGCGAAGCCTCCTCAAAACTTTGGTCTTCAAGTGCCAATCTTTTGTTAGAAATGCCCTTAGCAGATTTGGCAATTGCTAGCTTCTTATTGGAGTCCTCTGCACGTTGGCACATGTTCACTAGGGTTGCATAATCGCGAATCTCTAAGAGACCCATAGCAATTTCAATGTCTTCACGTAAACCTCCTTCATACTTCATGCATTTCCAAGCTTAATTAGGATTGCGCTGGTAGATAGTGGAAAACTTTCAAAGTTCTTCGAACTTGGCCATATATTCTGCTATACTTAGGGATATAGCCTTCTCAAGCTATCTCATGTGATCAGTATCTCACTCTCCTGTTACTCCCAAGTGGTCTTTGACTAGCCTCTTTAGGCTAAACTCACAATGATCACTATTGGATCAGGGTACAAAGATTTTTGAAGGTTTGTTCACCCAACAAACACTCAAGTTTTCTTAGAATAAAGCGGTGTAAGAGCCAAAAACTTGAATAACTTCTTTCTAACAATTCTTCCTAGGAATAAAATGTTATCTAATAAGAACTTAGAAAGAAGATTTTTCCAAAAATAGAAACTGATTACAAGTAGTAATAACTTTCCAGAAGAAGAAGGATGATTCTTACTTGGAAAGATTTTGCTAGCGTTTTAGCCAAAAGTCTTGAGTTGTAAGTACATGACTTCTTTTATACTTGATCTCAATTTTAGATCACTGCCCTAGATCTTTTTTCCTATTAACACATGTTAATCTTCCTTTTGTGTCTTGGAAATGCAATATAGAAGGATAGCTTGTGTGTTTGAACCACTTTTGAAGTTCAGAGACCATTGTCAAATTAAGGTTTTTGAGTCCATCTTCAGAAACTACTTTTTTCTTTTGAATGAGGTTTCTGAACTTTTCTTTTAGAAGCTGAAATGTTTGACCAAGTTAAAAAGTGAGATGTCACTGTCATCCCCTTTTTGGGTTTGAGTTTAATTTGAAATTTGAATTTTTCCTCCCATTCTGTAAAGTATGCATCGTTTAAGATTAAACATGCTTTCTGAAGTGTTGATTCAATTTCTGGACTTCTCAGAACTTGTTGGTAATTATATCATTACGATTGAAGACAGTAACCATCACTGGCTTCAGAGGAGGATAGATTTCTTCATTGTATTTTACTTTCTGAATATGAAGGCTACTTTCTAAAAAATTGAAGCTTGGTTTCTTGTTCTTGAAATCCTTTCTTTGTGTGTCAAACATACTAACATCCGTTTCAAGGATTATTTTTCACTTCATTTAAGTTCTGAATCTCTTTGAATGAGATTAAACATATTCACACAAGATATTGTGAAAATAAAACTTGTTTAAGGAACTTGTATGCTAACAAGAATGGTCCTGTTAAGTACTCAAGAAACTCAAATAAAACATTAGTCCTTCTGAAAAGTATTTTAAAAAAAATTGGTTTGTTGTCACTCAAAACTTTAAGCGATAATACTTTTTAAAGAGTTCTGAGCTAACAATCTCCCCCCTTTTTATGATGACAAACCTAATTTTGAGAAAATCTTTTGGAGAGAATTTTGAAAAAAGTTATAATACTGAATTAAACTTGAACTAAGAAAATTAATATTCTTTCAAAAATACACTTGTGAATAGAGTTTCATAAGGTCATTCTTTTAAGGTTTGTCGTAGATGTTAACAAGTCATTTAGCAGCCTTAAGTGAATAGAATCGGAGCTATTTTCTTCGAAAAAAGAATTTTCTAAAATATATCAGAGCATATGTGAAATGTATCAGAGCATTTAAGCTTTCCAAACCGATACAGCTTGATTTTAAGTTATTTGACTTTCTAAACTTAATCACAGTTGAATCTAAAAGATGATAAAACGTGTGATATTCAATCTTGAGTTGGAACTCATATACAACATGGCTTTGTCAGAGAAATTTTGTTTCAAAAAACTCGTCTTTCTTAGAGAAATATTTTCAGAATAAAATCCCATATAAAGCATGCAACTGATAAACTTGCAAACAACATAGGAGTTTTTGAAGCTCATTTTTTATATCAACTATGTATTAGAGCAAATATTTGTATTTGAGATAACACTTAAGCTTGTATATTAAAGAATAAAGGTAAAAAGATTCTAAGCATATGTAATTCATCAGAGCATAAAGGAAAAACATATGTATCAATGCTCATAAACCAATTATCAGATAAATATATCAGAGCATTAGTATCAAGATATACGAAATGTTGTATGAAAAACGAGTAAATATGAATCTTAACGTAACAAAAGAATAAGGAAATATTCAAAGCATAATAACATAAAAAAAATGGTTATGCATGCATGAATTTGCAATTTCTGAAGCACTTCCCTCAACTTGACCCCTTTGATTCTCAACACAAAAAGATTTTCATCTTTTCTCCTTTTCTCCTGCTTTTGTTATTAGCAAAAGGGATGTGTTGGAAATTACACCATCATTGGCCCTTCCTCCTGAGCTTGTGAAGAAGTTAGAGAAGTAAATGTTCATGTCTTCTTAGTTGAGATCCAATCTCTCTATTTGAAGCTTTAACTCTATCCAGTCTTGAGGCCATATCTCGTTGATTGTACAATAAGAGCTGGACCTCTAAGACATTTGGTTAGGGCTTAGTTTGAGGTTGGCTAGGGACATAGATTGTTCTTGTTGCTATTAGGGTAGCCTAGGGTGTAGGCTCTGGAATTTCTAAGGGAATGGTTCCCCAGACTTAGGTGAGTTTGCTTCTTCTTCCTCAATTGTAGCGGCGGTAAGAGAGTGGATGGTGGTATTGCAATGGGTAAAGATATGAGGGTAAATTCAATAGTAGCAATGGATGGAGGAGCTTGTGGAACTTCAGATAGATAGAATTATTTGTCAGAACCAGAGTAGTAGATAGAGTCACTTATGCAGAAGTAGTAGCGAGGGGAAAGGCTTCATAGAAATGGTTGGAGCATCATGGTGAGGGATCTGTTCTGTGTCTTCAACTTCTTCCTCCATAGGAGTTATTTTTATGGAAGGTGGAGATTAAGGCACCAACATGATGACAACAGTTGATTCTCAGTAGTTTCCTCTTCAGGCTCTTCCATAATGGGCTCCAAGGCATGAGTTTTCTCATTCTTTTAGAATCACATTCTCTTTAAGAGCTTTCTCTACTTCAGTTGTTTTTCTTTTTTTCTTAGAGGAATTTGTGTACACCACTTCATATCCAGCTTTTGATACCTGCCTATCTCCATTAGAAGCACAGTAGTTCTTGGAATATCTTTTGGCAAGTTCTTGAGTTTGTACGCATTGTCCCTTCTTCTCAGTGTTTCAACTGGTACACCAGGCACCTTGTAGACCTTCTGTCTTTCATCAGTGTCGTAAGAATCTTTTTCAACTTCTAAGGCTGGGGAAGCATACGTGGCTCTTGCTTTTGTATTCTCTCTTATCTCAACTTTATTTTTTTAATGCTTAGTGTAACGCAGGAGGACGGCAGGAAATGATCGCGTGCGAGAAGGCACGGACAAGGAGCGGCTCCTGCCTCCAAGTGGAGGGGTACATGAATGAACCGATTACACACCCGAATGAGAGGGATCCTAAGTCTGTATATGTATAGGACTATACAGTTAAGGAGGAATTATATGAATTGATTGGTACTGCCTATGCCACAAAGATGCATCTTTCTTTCGGTAGCCCATTACAAAAGAACTCCAAGTTAGGCGTGCTTGACTTGGGGTAATTTTGGGATAGGTGACCTCCTAGGAAGTTCCCAGGAAGCGTGTGAGTAAGAACAAAGCACGTTGACAGGCCAGTGTTGGTTTGTGGGGACAATCGTCAATCCATAAAGTAGGGGATGTTACAAATAGTATCAGAGCCTACACCTTTCCTAGTATGGTGTGGTTCGGGGACGAACCAAGCGGAAGCTGGTGGGCATGCAATGCTCGAGGACGAGGCAGGGAGTGATCGCGGTGTGAAAAGGCACGGATAAGGAGTGGCTCCTGCCTCTAAGCGGAGGGGTACATGAATAAACTGATTACACACCTGAATGAGAAGGATCCTAAGTCTGTATAGGTATGAGACTATAGGTTAAGGAGGGTTTATATGAATTGATTGGTATTACCTATGCCACAAAGATGCATCTTTTTTTGGTAGCCCATCACGAAAGAACTCCAGTTAAGCGTGCTTGAGTTGGGGTAATTTTGGGATAGGTGGCCTCCTGGAAAACTTCCAGGAAGCGTGTGAGTGAGGACAAAGCACGTTGAAAAGGCCCATATTGGTTTGTGGGGACAATTGTCAATCCATAAAGTAGCAGGGGATGTTACACTTAGAGTAACTTTAAGTGACTTTGTCTCCTCAAAGTCTCCAAGGTCACTTTCCATTAGGATTAGCTTCCTTTTTCCCTTCCCCTTTTTCTTTTATGCTTTAGCTTTTTAGTTGCTTTTTTTTACCATTTCATCTTTGATCCTAGGGTTTTGCCTTGTAGCACTTGTCTTCACAATACTAGCCTTTCTCCTTGTGGATTGAATAAGGCCATTGTATATTCAGTGCCTTTTATATGTTCAAACCATTCTTCAGCTAGAGGATAGTTCATATACCGTAACACCCTGGTCAACAACATTCCATAAAGTAGTCCAACAGTTCTTCTCTTGTCTTTGGTGATTGCTCCTACCATGTGATCCATGATAAGTCTAGGTAGGTTTACCTTCTTTTTGGACATTTGACAGTATAGCAGCATATAATTCATGCCAACAAGCACATCTATACTCCCTAATCTAGGAAAGATTAAGAAATATATCCAGTGAACACCTTCCAAGCCTTGGCGCTCAATATAGAGGTTATGATTTCATAAGACTTGTGAATGATGGAGTTATACGTGGACACGTCTCCTTCATTGATTCCTAAAGAGCAAGTCCAATTTAGTGAAGAGGTTAGATGATCCCTTCATAAGGAGCTTTAACTACATTTGAGAAGCTTGTAGGGCCAATTTCCAAAGAGAAATCTCTAATGAAGCCCTCCAAAGATAAGTTAGGAGTGCCCTTTAGTTATGAATAAAAGGCAGTTAGCATTCCTGGTAAAATTCTATCATTGATTTCCAAAAAGTCTTCCCATCCTTGGAAAGTAAAGACTTCCTTAACAATGGAGACTTCATCGAGAAACTCTCATCTTAATGTTTTCCCAAGAGCAACTTTGCTTAGAGAAAATTTGTTCATGTTTTGATCTTGCATCTCTAGATCATCATACATGTGGAATGGACCCTTTTTTATATGATTCGGTCCAGTTGCTTTCCTTCTGCCATTTGTGTTATGTTTTGAGAAGACTGAAAGGAAAAAGATTGAGGATCAAAAATCTGAAAGGTTCCTGGAATAAGGGTTTGTAGAAGAGAAGATGAAATGGTTTCAAAGTTGAGGGAAAAAGTGTTTCAAGTTGAAGGCAAAGGGTTTTATGTGGAGCGTGAGAAGTGAGAAGTTATTAATGTGATGTGACATAAAGTTTGGAAGTTGAGATGACATGGGAGAGAGAAACTCAAAAGGAGTGGAAGTTATCCTGCCATATAATATCTTTCAAAAATTGTAAGTGGTTTCTGAACTATAGGACCACGTTTTGAGTCTTCAACTACTTTCTGAGCCAAAAAAATTAGAATCAAAGTCTTTACTAATGTACTCAGTCCCTTATTTATGAATGGTCTCCCATATTCTGAACTTGTGTCACTTTTTTACCCATTTTTTAAACTTCTTACCTTTTTTTTTTTTTTTTTTTGAGCTTGCACACTAATTTTCTGATCTTGCCTTGATATCTTCGTTTGGGGCCTCAATTTAAAGTCTTATTGGGGAGACTCCAGAGATGTTATTGATGCATGCTTATACAAATTTTAAAACCTTTTGAGATTTAAAATCCCTTTCAAACAGTAAAAACAATCCTCAGCTAATGGCTTAGTGAATATATCAGTCACTTGATCTTTAGTATTCACAAACATTAACTTAACACCTCTTTTTTGAACATGATCTCTAATAAAATGAAGTTTATCATCAATGTGTTTGGATATGCATTGCTGAATAGAATTTCTTCATAATATTAATGGCATTTGTATTATCACAAAAGATAGGGATCTTGGAATATCTCAAGTGATAATCTTCTAGTTAGTTTCTTATCCACAGGATTCTGGGTAGCAATTCGCAGCTATGGTGTGAAATAGCAATTTACAACATATATTCAGCTTTAGTTGTTGAAAGAGCTATGGTATTTTTCTTCTTGCATGACCAAGTGATAAGGTTTTTTCCAAAGAAATAGCAACATCCACTAGTGCTTTTTCTATCCACTCTATTTCAAGCAAAATTAGCATCATAAAATCCTATAATCTCACAAGATGTACCTTTCTCAAACTATAAGCAAGGTTAGTAGTACCAACTAAATATCTTAGAATTAACAACATTTAAGTGTGATAATTTTGGGTTAGATTGAAATCTACCACAAATACCCATACTTAATTGAATGTTTGGCCTACTTGTCGTGAGCTACAAAAGTGAACCAATCATTCCTCTATAATTACTTTTTGATACCTTTTCTCCATTCATCTGCATCAATGTCTTGAGATGGATGCATGGGAGTGCTCATGGATTTGGCTTGATCCATGTTAAATCTTTTCAAAACCTTTTTTATATATTTTTCTTAATGGATAAAGGTTCCTTCTTTTTATTGTTTTATTTGAAGTCCAAGGAAAAATCAAGTTCACCCATCATGCTCATTTCAAATTCGCTTTGCATTAATTTGAAAACTTTTCACATACATAATGATTAATGGCGCCAAATATAATGTCATCAACATATATTTGGACTATTAGAGGGTGATTATTTTGTTGTAAAGTAAATAAAGTTATGTCAATTTTACCTCTCTTGAACCACTCTTAAGGAAGAATGTACTCAGCCATTCATACCAAGCTCTAAGAGCTGTTTCAGACCATAGAGTGTCTTTGTTAACTTAAAGACATGGTTAGGAAGGTTTTCAGTCTCAAAACTTAGAGGCTACTTTACATAAACTTCCTCATAAAGAAATCCATTTAAGAATGCAGACTTTACATCCATTTGGTATAGTATGAATCCCTTGAAGGCTGCAAAAACAAGTAGCATTCTTATGGCTTCAAGCCTTACTCCTGGTGTAAAGGTTTCATGATAATCAATACCCTCATGTTGATTATAACCTTATGCCACTGATCTTGCTTTATTTCTTATCACCCTTCTAGCTTCATCAAGCTTGTTTCTTGAACACCCATTTGGTTCCAATGATGGGCTTTCCTTTGGGCTTCTCCACAAATGTCTAAACTTTGTTTTTCTCAAACTAATCTAGTTCCTCTTGCATAGCTTCCACCCAACTTTGATCACTTAAAGCATCTTCAATGTATTCTGGATCGATGGTGGAAATGAAAGCACAATTGTACTCATTTCTAAGGGAGGATCTAGTTCTTACACCCTTAGAAATGTCCCTAAGAACTTGATTGTGAGAACTGTTCTTAAATCAGAAACTCCTCTGTAGTTTGTGTATCCTTGTTGTTCTTCAGTTTCTCTATCATCTTCAAATTCTTCATCTTCATGTTTAGAAATGTCACTTTCTAAGAGCTTTAGAGTTTTGAGTAAGCTTTTTGAGTTGATTGTATTTTAGAGCTTACTTTCTAAAGATTGCGCTTTCTTTTACTTGATTTCTAAAGGTTCTTTGAGGGTCAGCTTCTCAAGATTTTCTTCTAATTCTTCTAGATCATTAGCAAAGTTCTCCTTAAGTTCTTTCAACTTGACGTGGATAATCTCTTCAACACAAAGTATTCTTTTGTTGTATACCTTGTAAGCTTTAGAGACTGAGAAATATCCTAAGAAAATTTCATCATCAGATTTAGGATCAAACTTTGGAAGCTTATTCTTCGTGTTAAGAATGAAACAAGGTGACTCAAAGATATGGAAATATGATATGTTGGGTTTTCTACCTTTCCATAGCTCATAAGGTGTTTGTTTGAGGATTGGCCTTATAAAGATTCTTTTGAATATAGCATGAGCTATTAATAGCCTTTGCTCAAAAGCCTTTGGATAAACCTTTTAGAAGCATGGTTCTAGCCATTTCCTGCAAGCTTCTGTTCTTCCTTTCAACAACCCATTTTGTTAGGGAACTCATGGCAATTGCCATGGTTTTCACAAAAATCTTCAAAAACATGATTTTCAAATTCTCCTCAAAGATCAGATCTAATAAAGGTAATTTGAGAATCTTTTGCATTATAAACTCATTTTGTAGAAACTTTGAATTTCTCAGCCACCTCATCGTTAGAAGCTAAGAAAATAACCCATGTAATTCAGAATCGTCATCTATTATGACAAGACAGTATCTTTTCTAGCAAGACTGCAGTCTTGGTTGATCCAAAAGATCCATGTGTAAAAGCTCTAGTGGTCTAGTAGTTGACATTACATTTTTGTTGTGGAAAGAAGCTTTACTTTGAACGTCTTTCTCACAGAAATCACAAATGGAGTCCTTGTCATAACTACTTGGAAGGCCTTTAACAAGCTCTTTATGAGATAACTCAGAAAGCAAGTTCATATGACCATGTCCAAGCTTCTTATTCCATAGCCACTTATCATCCATAAAGGATGCAAGACATGTTACATCTTGATCTAGAAGGTCATCCAAGAAAAACACATAAGTGTTATCATGTCTCTTGTAACGCCCCAATTTCTTTATACTAATTGCTTTGGTTAGCTAATGGATGAATTGAATTATCTTTGTGTGGAATTAGAGGTATGTGAAAATAATATTTTAATGGGCGTTTCATGTTTATGTTAGTGATTTTGTATGTGAAATTATTAGACTACTCTCACTTAGATATACTTAATTGATAAACTACCCTTCTCATACACATCCACACTCTTAAAAAAAAATGAAAATAAAAACCCAAACCCCCCAATTATTTCCCTCACTCACGGTTACAACACACACATACACCACCCATCACTCTTCTTCTCTTCCTTCTCCTTCCTTTCTTTCTCTCCATCTTCCTCCATCATCCCAACCTCCTATCTTCTTCAATTCTTCACCAAATCCAACAAATAAATACACTTTTTCATAGCTCTTCCACCCAACAAACTCAAATCCACCATTAGTTTTTCAAGAAAAAGCCTTCTTCTACCTATTCCAGAGCAAACTACAATTCGGGATTAAGGAAAGAAAAAGCTTTTGTTTCCTTACTTGGGAGATCAAACTTCAAGGAGCTTGTGGTTGTCTTGATCTCTAGTGAAAACCATCTTTTGGTAGGGGTTTCTACGCTTTGCTTTCTCTTTATTTTTCTTTATTGAAGCAATTTCGGATTTGTAATTGGGAACCATTTTATACCATGATTTGGTTGAGTTTTTGGTAGGATTTTGAAGAAAATTGAATGTTGGCTGTATATATATATGTATACCTTTGTTTTTTATGCATGAGAGCTTGAAAATGTAACCTTAAGTGTGTTGTTTGTATAGGTGAAGCATGATGCACGAAAATGAGTAAGTATGCATGCTATGTGTTTGAGAAAATGTCTAAATGAAAGTAAATGTTATTTGGGGTTGAGCTATTACATATTTGTTGGATGGATAGTTAGCTTAATGCAATACTAATGTTTACCAAAGTAGAAAGCTAAGTTGATGAGGGAATCTTGGAAGTTATACGCATAAAAGTGTAAATTCGGCCATGTGTTGGATAGGTCTATTTTACCATGTTTTTGTGATGCTTTGAGTTGGATTTTTATAAAAATTAAGTGTTTGATCTATATAGATATATGATCCCTTGTTTTTAATGCATAAAAACTTAGAAATATGACTTTTGGTGATGTTTGGGGTGATGAACAACGTTATGCACGAAAATTGCTCAATATATATACTATTTGTTTGATTAAATGTCCAAGTGAAACTAAGGATAAGAAATTAGAATTAAGACATAAAGATTAAGGGTTGACTTATGTCAACAAAGAGGGTTCGACACTGAATCGTTTTGAGGGCCAGTGACGCTGGGCATTGACTTTCTTTATAGTGCACATGAGGGTTTCGGTTGTTCGCATTAAGGAACTGGTGACGACCGGTTAAGCATGAGCTCATAGCTTTTAAAGTATCTAAATAAGATCAATGAGAGAAAAGGATAGTGATATTAATAGGAACACAAAAGTCATGAAGTAGATAAGACCAAAGAAAAAAAAAAACCTTAACTATAATGTATTCAATGTTTTGTATTAGGATAGTCATTTATGCATGTTATGACATTTAATGAATAAGTCTAATCTTTCTCCATGCTTGCATGTCTCTTTAATTATACTAGTAAAGTTCTTTCATGCATGCATGTACATCTCATACCAAGACCATGCTAAAAGACACCTCTACCTTGATAAGGAATGGTTGCGAAATTCTAAAATTGAATCTCATGATTGTATATTAATGATTTCAAAAGAAACCAAGGTAGACTAGAGATGAATATGATGTCATGTTAGTTGCATATACTCCTACTGAGATTTCAATTGATTTCTCACCCTTTCCCTTCTTCCATATCATCTCTAGATGAGCAGGTAGACCCTAAATAGAAACTTAGGCTGAATCCTGTTGCTTTTGCTTTGATTTGGAAATTGCGCTATGTCACTTGATCTCTTTTGATATTTTGAAATGCTTATAGAATTACATGTCATTTTTATTTTGGAGTTGATACTTGGATCTTTCTTTTGTATTTGGGTTGTGAGACCTTTATTCTTCTATATTTTGTATTTTGTAGTCTGAGGCTACTGATTCTCCTGATATGACATTGCTATGTTCATGTTGTGAATTGAGTGGCTCTAAGTGCCTTATGATGATGGTATGTAAGATACTAGGATGTTGTATTTTGAACAACAGATTGGCTAAGGATGATTGGTTATTGTTTATAATTTTTGTCTTCCAGGAGGCACGGTACCTACGTCGTTACCATGCCGAATTTTTATTAGAACTATTAGCAACATTTATATTTAATATGGAAAGGCTCATGAAATAGGACGTGATTCCTTGGTATTAATTTTTATGTGACTCGAGTACATAGAAATGAGTACTAGGGAGTTACATTTTGGTATCAGAGCCAGGTTTGGCCCGATTGGAACCGAAGGGTTGGACTGCTATGCTTTTGTTGTATAGAGCGATAGATATGTCATGCTTTTTGCTTCGTTTATTTGCACGGTAGACTATGAGGTGTGGAGATGCATGATTTGCTTTACTTGTATGTCACTGTAACATGCTCACTTGACATGATTTATTGAGACTGATCACCTCAATTTTTCTGTTTGGTGTGCGTAGGGACTGATGGCATCAAATAGGCAACCTAGGCGCCAGAACGGACGGGACCCTGAGGTATAGAGACTTTCCGAGATGTCACTCGTGCCCTCCAGGCTATGACAGAGAGGCTGAACCGCCGTGATGAGGGTTCGGGCGTCAGGCCTCTGGTGCTACCGAGGCTGAAGGTGCCGCTTTGCCGACTTCAAAATGGCTTGCCCAGGACCTTTTGGGTTCCACTGGTCCAGGCGAGGCTGATGCTTGGATTAAGTCCTTGGAGAAGATATTTGATATGTTGCAGTGTTGAGGAGCAGAAGGCCATTTGGGCCATCTTTATGCTGGAGGGGGAGGCTCATTATTGGTGGGCTGAGGCTAGGAGGATGGTAGAAGCGGAAGGCACTCCTATCACGTGGACTATATTTAAGGAGGAGTTTTATGCCAAGTACTTTCCACTAGCCGAGAGGGATGCGAAGGAGGCAGAATTCCTTGCACTCAAGCAAGGGAGCATGACAGTGCCGCAGGATACGGCTAAGTTTGAGGAGCTGCTAAAGTTCCATGGCATATACAGGAGAACCCAAGACCCCGCTACAAATGTTCCAGGTATTTAGGGGCCTGAAACCCCCAATTAGAGAAGCAGTGGAGCATTTGGGGATTGATGACTTTGCTGAGTTATCCTCTACATGTCGCATAGTGGAGGGCAATCAAAAGAGGACCGCCGACTATCGATATGAGGTTAGTAGGCACAGACCACCCTTACATGGACAACAACAAAGACGGCAAGGCAATAAAAGGCCATACCCATCTGGAGGTTTTAGTAGGTCAGGGATCTGGGGGTGGCCAATCCCAGAGGTTTAAGCCCACTCCAGCTAGTGCTCTGCCCACCACCACTCCATGCCAGAGATGTGGGAAGCAACATGGTTCTCGCCCATGCTTAGCAGGCCAAGGATTGTGCTACTCCTGCGGCCAGGGCATATGGCTCGTGAGTGCCCAAGAGATTCAGAAGCTCCACGAGCTACCCCACCCGCCCCCAACACCCCGAGTCTTCACCGTCACTGGAGAGGGTGCTGCTCAGTCCAATAATCTTATTCAAGGTAAGTGTGAGGTGAACGGTTGTGATTTAATTGTACTTTATGACACTGGTGCTACGCATTCTTTCATTTCTCTTGATCATGTGAAATCATTGCATATACCTGTCTCTTACCATATGACTTGCATGTGTCTACCCTACAGCTAAACCTATAAAAACTTGTCTAGTATGCCTCAAGTGTAAATTTAGCATTGATGGTAGACCCTTTGTATCAGACCTTATTTGTTTACCTATGATCGGTCTAGGACTTATTCTAGGTATAGATTGGCTAGATACACATAATGTGTTGTTACATTGTCGTACCAAGTCAGTCATTTTCCTTCCCGAACCCATTGTGCCTATCAAGCCAGTGCATCTTTTCCTTAATGCTGTAGCCCTTGACTGTTGTGGGAGTATAGAGAAAGGATATGTTCTCCTAGCTGCGAACGAAGTTGAAAATGAACAACCCTTGGATAGTATGCCTGTGGTTAGTGAGTTCCCCGATGTGTTCCAGAAGATCCAGAATTTCCCCTGAGAGAGGTCGAATTCTCCATTGATTTGGTCCCTGGACGGACCGGTCTCTATGGCACCTTATAGAATGTCCTTAGCCGAGTTGGTAGAGTTGAAAGCCCAGTTGGAGGATTTGTTGGAGAAGAAGTTTGTGAGACCGAGTGCTTCTCCCTGGGGAGCACCAGTCTTGTTTGTGAAGAAGAAAGATGGTAGTATGCGATTGTGTGTGGATTACCGCCAATTGAACAAGGTGACCGTGAAGAACAAGTACCCTCTTCCAAGAATTGATGATTTAATGGATCAGTTGAGGGGAGCTATGGTGTTTTCCAAGATTGATCTAAGGTCAGGGTACCATCAGATCAGGGTGAAGGAAGAAGATGTTTCCAAGACTGCGTTAGGACGCGGTATGGGCATTATGAGTTCACTGTAATGTCTTTTGGGCTAACTAATGCTCCTGCAGTGTTTATGGACTACATGAACCGAATCTTTAGACCTTATCTGGATCAATTTGTAGTAGTCTTTATAGATGATATTCTCATCTACTCCAAGACACTAGAGGAGCATGAGGGCCACTTGAGGATGTTTTAGGCATCTTGAGGGAGAAAAAGTTGTATGCGAAACTTTCTAAGTGTGAGTTTTGGATGGAGGAAGTGAAATTCTTAGGTCATGTAGTGTCAAAGGGTGGCATTGCAGTTGACCCTAGTAAGGTAGAGGCAGTGGTGAACTGGGAGAGACTACGGTGACCGAGATCCGTAGCTTCTTAGGCTTGGCCGGTTACTATCGTAGGTTTATCAAGAGTTTTTCTCAGATAGCCTTGACTTTGACGAAGTTAACTAGGAAGGGTGCCCCATTTGAGTGGACAGATGAGTGTGAGAAGAGCTTTATGGAACTAAAGAGAAAGTTGACTTCTACCCCTGTGTTGGCATTGCCTTACCCTAGTAAACCTTTTGAGGTTTATTGTGACGCCTCTGGCAAGGGTTTAGGGTGTGTATTAATGCAATGTCAAAAGGTGGTGGCTTATGCCTCAAGGCGTTAAAGCCTCATGAAGTTAACTACCCTACCCATGATTTGGAGTTAGCGGCAGTTGTTTTTGCACTCAAGACTTGGAGACATTATTTGTATGGTGTGAGATTTGAGGTGTTCTCTGATCATAAGAGTTTGAAATATCTCTTTGACCAGAAGGAGTTGAATATAAGACAGAGGAGATGGATGGAGCTCCTTAATGATTATGATTTTGGATTGAATTACCACCGGGTAAAGCCAATGTGGTGGCTGATGCCCTTAGCAGGAAGAACTTACAAGTATCCCATATGATTTTAAAAGACAATGAACTCATAGAGAAGTTTAGGGACCTAAACCTTGGAGTTACCTTTACCCCCACCAATATGAGACTTTGCCAACTTAGAGTGACGAGTGATTTCAAGGTACAAATTGCTAGGGCCCAGGGTGAGGATGAGGAGTTTAAGAGTTTAGTGAAAAGTGTGGAAATAGGAAAACAAAAAGGTTTTGCTTTGGGAACAGATGGATTGTGGAAGTTTGAAGGTAGGATTTGTGTGCCAACATTTGGTGACCTCGAAAGGATATTTTGAAAGAGGCTCATAAAAGTCATTTCACCGTACATCCTGGCACGACAAAGATGTATCATGACTTGAAGGAGATGTTTTGGTGGCCTGGTTTGAAGAATGATGTGGCAGAGTGGGTTAGTAGATGTTTAGTGTGCCAAAAGGTGAAGATAGAGCATCAGCGGCCTTTGGTTTGCTGCAACCTTTGCCCATTCCAGAGTGGAAGTGGGAGAGTATCTCCATGGATTTTGTAAGTGGTTTGCCAAGGACCCAAGTGGGTCACGATGCTATTTGGGTCATAGTAGACCGATTGACTAAGTCGGCCCACTTCTTACCCATTAGGATTAGTTATCCCTTGGAGCGGTTAGCTACGATGTATGTGGAAGAAATTGTGAGATTGCATGGGGTCCCGAAGACGATAATATCGGATAGAGATCCCGATTTACATCACGTTTTTGGAGTGCTTTACAAGAGGGTTTTGGTTCACAGTTATGCCTTAGCACATCTTATCACCCTCAAACAGATGGACAATCAGAAAGAACCATACAAACATTAGAAGATATGTTGAGGGCATGTGTCTTGGATGAGAGAGGGAGTTGGGACAAGTGTTTGCCTTTAGTGGAATTTGCTTATAATAACAGCTATCATGCTAGCATTGGCATGGCTCCATTTGAGGCATTATATGGGAGAAAATGTCTATCCCCTTTATGTTGGTTTGAGAGTGAGAAGAGTGTATTAGGACCAGACCTTGTAAACCAAACCTCTGAGAATTGGACGGATTAGGGAAAAGATTCTAACCGCACAGAGTAGACAAAAGAGCTATGCGGATAAGAGAAGGAAACCACTTGAGTTTGCAGAGGGAGATCATGTATTTTTGAAAGTTACCCCACAAGGTATAGGACGTGCCATGAAAGTCAAGAAGTTGAGTCCTAGGTTCATTGGCCCTTTCAGATCCTCCAAAGAGTCGGACCGGTTGCTTATCGAGTGGCCCTTCCACCCCATTTGGCTAGACTACACAATGTTTTTCATATTTCAGGCTTCGCAAATACAACCCTGATCCGAGTCATGTGTTAGCACCCGAGTCTATACAATTAAAAGATAACTTAACTTTCACCCTACCGCCTACTCGTATAGTGGACCACGGCACCAAACAGTTACGGAACAAGTCTGTGCCTTTGGTTAAGGTGGTTTGGGGAACGGGTAGCACCGAGGAGCTCACTTGGGAGCTAGAGTCAGAGATGAGGCACCGCTATCCAGATATATTTTCAGGTACATTGAATTTCGAGGGTGAAATTCTTTTAAGGAGGGGAGAAATGTAACGCCCCAATTTCTTTATACTAATTGCTTTGGTTAGCTAATGGATGAATTGAATTATCTTTGTGTGGAATTAGAGGTATGTGAAAATAATATTTTAATGGGCGTTTCATGTTTATGTTAGTGATTTTGTATGTGAAATTATTAGACTACTCTCACTTAGATATACTTAATTGATAAACTACCCTTCTCATACACACCCACACTCTTAAAAAAAAAATGAAAATAAAAACCCAAACCCCCAATTATTTCCCTCACTCACGGTTACAACACACACATACACCACCCATCACTCTTCTTCTCTTCCTTCTCCTTCCTTTCTTTCTCTCCATCTTCCTCCATCATCCCAACCTCCTATCTTCTTCAATTCTTCACCAAATCCAACAAATAAATACACTTTTTCATAGCTCTTCCACCCAACAAACTCAAATCCACCATTAGTTTTTCAAGAAAAAGCCTTCTTCTACCTATTCCAGAGCAAACTAAAATTCGGGATTAAGGAAAGAAAAAGCTTTTGTTTCCTTACTTGGGAGATCAAACTTCAAGGAGCTTGTGGTTGTCTTGATCTCTAGTGAAAACCATCTTTTGGTAGGGGTTTCTACGCTTTGCTTTCTCTTTATTTTTCTTTATTGAAGCAATTTCGGATTTGTAATTGGGAACCATTTTATACCATGATTTGGTTGAGTTTTTGGTAGGATTTTGAAGAAAATTGAATGTTGGCTGTATATATATATGTATACCTTTGTTTTTTATGCATGAGAGCTTGAAAATGTAACCTTAAGTGTGTTGTTTGTATAGGTGAAGCATGATGCACGAAAATGAGTAAGTATGCATGCTATGTGTTTGAGAAAATGTCTAAATGAAAGTAAATGTTATTTGGGGTTGAGCTATTACATATTTGTTGGATGGATAGTTAGCTTAATGCAATACTAATGTTTACAAAAGTAGAAAGCTAAGTTGATGAGGGAATCTTGGAAGTTATACGCATAAAAGTGTAAATTCGGCCATGTGTTGGATAGGTCTATTTTACCATGTTTTTGTGATGCTTTGAGTTGGATTTTTATAAAAATTAAGTGTTTGATCTATATAGATATATGATCCCTTGTTTTTAATGCATAAAAACTTAGAAATATGACTTTTGGTGATGTTTGGGGTGATGAACAACGTTATGCACGAAAATTGCTCAATATATATACTATTTGTTTGATTAAATGTCCAAGTGAAACTAAGGATAAGAAATTAGAATTAAGACATAAAGATTAAGGGTTGACTTATGTCAACAAAGAGGGTTCCGACATGAATCGTTTTGAGGGCCAGTGACGACTGGGCATTGACTTTCTTTATAGTGCACATGAGGGTTTCGTGTGGTTCGCATTAAGGAACTGGTGACGACCGGTTAAGCATGAGCTCATAGCTTTTAAAGTATCTAAATAAGATCAATGAGAGAAAAGGATAGTGATATTAATAGGAACACAAAAGTCATGAAGTAGATAAGACCAAAGAAAAAAAAAAAACCTTAACTATAATGTATTCAATGTTTTGTATTAGGATAGTCATTTATGCATGTTATGACATTTAATGAATAAGTCTAATCTTTCTCCATGCTTGCATGTCTCTTTAATTATACTAGTAAAGTTCTTTCATGCATGCATGTACATCTCATACCAAGACCATGCTAAAAGACACCTCTACCTTGATAAGGAATGGTTGCGAAATTCTAAAATTGAATCTCATGATTGTATATTAATGATTTCAAAAGAAACCAAGGTAGACTAGAGATGAATATGATGTCATGTTAGTTGCATATACTCCTACTGAGATTTCAATTGATTTCTCACCCCTTTCCCTTCTTCCATATCATCTCTAGATCAGGTAGACCCTAATGCAGAAACTTAAGGCTGGAATCCTGTTGCTTTTGCTTTGATTTGGAAATTGCGCTATGTCACTTGATCTCTTTTGATATTTTGAAATGCTTATAGAATTACATGTCATTTTTATTTTGGAGTTGATACTTGGATCTTTCTTTTGTATTTGGGTTGTGAGACCTTTATTCTTCTATATTTTGTATTTTGTAGTTCTGAGGCTCCTGATCTCCTGATATGACATTGCTATGTTCATGTTGTGAATTGAGTGGCTCTAAGTGCCTTATGATGATGGTATGTAAGATACTAGGATGTTGTATTTTGAACAACAGATTGGCTAAGGATGATTGGTTATTCTGTTTATAATTTTTGTCTTCCAGAGGCACGGTACCTACGTCGTTACCATGCCGAATTTTTATTAGAACTATTAGCAACATTTATATTTAATATGGAAAGGCTCATGAAATAGGACGTGATTCCTTGGTATTAATTTTTATGTGACTCGAGTACATAGAAATGAGTACTAGGGAGTTACATCTCTTGCCAGATAAAATGACTTGTTCATAAGTAGGATTCATCATGTGACATGCCTTGGCATTAAACCAAACATTAATGCCTTGATCACAAAATTGGTGATACTAACAAGTTGTCAGCTAAACCATCAATTAATAAGAAATTTGGTGAAAGTCATCCTTACCAACATTTCCAATACCTATGACTCTGCCTTTACATGCATAGGCAAACTTGATAGAACTTGTGTTCTTTGTTTTCAAGTTTCTTAACCATCTTCTACTTCCTGATGTAAGCAAATTTTCTTGCTGTGCAAAATGACCAAAATGGCCCTGAGGTCATTTTTGCATGAGAATAAAGGATGGCCAGTCCAGGTCATCCTCAATAGGGTATTTTAATATTAGAATGAGACTATATGTGGTTTAGATAGCAATCTGTGTGAAAATCACAATCCCTGATTTTTCTTGTGTGCAAAATGACCAAAATGCCCCTATGGCCATTTTTGCATGGAAATCGATGATGACCTGTTTCGGCTATCCTCAAGGGGTTAGTTTAATGTTTGAAGGGGACTAGATGTGTTTTGGATGGCAATAGATGTGAAAATCTAAATTTCTGGTTTTTCCATGCACAAAATTACTAAAATTACTAAAATGCCCCAAGGTAATTTAATGCGGGATTAAGTGACGCGACCATTCATCAGAGAGTTGGATATGTTAATTAGAGGAGATATATGATGTCTAGATGAGTCTCGAGGGGTTTCTATGTAAAATTACCATTTTGCTCTTAGTTTGTGCTAATTAAGCTTAATCAAAGTAATTAAGGGCATATAGGAAATATAAGGATCTAATTAAAGATTAATTATTTTTATTAATTAATTTTGAGTTCAAATAATTATTTTGAGTTAATTAAGGACCAAGAATGGCTATAGAAACTTAATCTTACTCTTAATCAAGATTAGTGAGAAAGAGACAAAAAAATGATTTATGAGACCAAAAAGCTAAAGTAGGGACAAGTGGTGTACATTATCTCTCCTTCTTTTTCTTAGGATTAGGGACATGTTGTGTTTAAATATTGAATTCATTAGGTTTAGAATCATTAATCATGCATGATGTAACACCCCAAAAATTATTTAAAAAATTAATTTGAACTTTATTAGGGAGAACTTAAAAAATCTAACAGTTTTAGCAATAATAAGGATGACCCAATGGACGAGTTAAAACAATAAATAGTTACCTTGTGGGCCCCGCGGGCTCGACAACCAAAACCCTAGAATTAGGACCAGGAGATGCTTGGGACTGAAAAGATAGGGTTAAGGTTAGAAATGGTTACAAATAAAGATTTTATACCTGGAATTTAATTTCGGGCAATATCTATTTTCTTGGATATCCTATTTTACCGTTCGATAAAACATCGATGTGCAGTTTTGGTAGGCATATGAAACTTGCAGTACAAGTTTCCTATCACCCTTGACAATTGTATGGCTAGGATATGGCCGTACCATTGACTTAGTTAGGATTTAATTATAACCACATAAAAATTTTAATTTCTTTTACAAGTTATATTTAATTGTGGTAATGAATTATGACATGTCTTCATATATTAATAGAATAAGAATCACATTTCTCATCCTTTTCTTCCTAAGAAGCTTGGCCAAGCCCTCATTACAGCCACCTTTCACTTTATGCTCCATCAAAATACCATAAAAAAAAGCACAACTTACCTCTTGAAACCTTCAAATCAACCTTCTTCGAAGGCTCCTTATTTCACCTCACCATCAATCGTAGCTGTTGTATTACTATCCTAGGAGGAAAGCTTGGTTGAAATAGAGTGCAAATTGGGTGAGAGGTGTAACACCCAAAAATTATTTAAAAATTAATTTGAACTTTATTAATTAGAATTTCAAAAATCTAACAAATGTAGCAATGATGAGGATGACCCAATAGACAAGTTGAAAAAATTTCGGCTGGGCATGAATATTTATTTTAGGCCCGGTGTGAATAGTAACCTTACAAGCTCGTAGATGCAATAGTAACCCTGGAATTGGGACTGGGAGATCCCTGAGATGAAGGGAAGATAAGATAAGGATTAGGATAGAGTATTAGACTCAAGGTTGTTTTACTGTTTAGTAGAGTTTTGATATGTGGTTTGACAGATAAAAGTTACTTAGTGGCCAAATAACCTCTACCAATCACATCATGCCAAGTGGGTGGCATGGATTAAAACTTGTTAAGCAAGTTTCAATCTTAGCCTTTCATTTATTATTATTTCACCCGAGAGCCAATATTTTATCCATTCGGTGAAACTTCAATGTGCAATTTTAACAATGAAAAAGCTTCTTGCTGACTAAGTTAAAGTAAGCCACTTATCTTGAGCCAAGTGGATGGCCAAGATTCATTCTTTGACTAACCAACCAAATTCTAGCCATCCATTTTATTATTTCTTTTTGAAAAAGGAAGAAAATCACGCTTTGACTCCCTTTATATCAAGATCAACATAAGCCACCAAACCTTATCACTCCATCCCTACAATTTTTGCCAAGCCCTCCCATGATATAACCTCTATTTCTTTCTTCTCAAACCACCATTAACATGCTTCAAAACCTCCAAAACCCTAGCCTAAACTTGCTAAAACCTTAAGATCTCTTCACAAAACTTCAACTACTCGTCACCACCTACAAAACTAATCGATTGAAATTCCAATTCTTCACCAATTCTCACTTTGATATCACATATCCTACTATTTAAGGAAGTGTTAGGTGCTATTTGGAGGGCCTTGAAGTGAGCAAAATCATTCTTGCAACCTTTTTTGGAAGCAAGAGCCCTAAAGCTCCAAAAGTAGGGGTTTTCAATTTCTACTTCAAATCTGTTCTTACCTTTTAACTAGTGATTTAATTTGATATTTTCCATTGTATTGGTTGATAATGTATAGATATGGATGTTTTTAATTTGGTGGAGTTTTTGGATGATGTTAGAAAACCCTTTTTCTCAAAATATTTTTTGAGCTATGTTGCTAGAAATTTCGGTTTTAAGCAAATAGGTGGATCTACTCATTTTTCTAACCTAGTTAGAGGCCTTATGTTAAAATTTTATATGATGAATCTAACATGTAAGATGTTTTCAGTATTTTCCTTGGGTCTTCAAAATGACTTTTACTACTTTCTAAAAACAAAAGGAGACAATTAGGGTTTCTACCTCATAGTCAAATCTTAATATAAATTTGTCTAATTTTTTTATTATATCAAATGACCAAATTTTCCTTTGAAATTTTTACAGGGTATTGAAGAAATCTCAAAATCGAACTTGAATTTTTATAGGATTTTATTTGTTCATTTGATAAGGTAATAAAATTGAGACTTTTGGCTATGACTAAAAATAAGTAGTTTCTGACCTTCGAGTTTGTACAATTTTGTTAACATAGCTAAAGAACTATTTTTGCTCTAAAATTTTTATAGGACCTTAAGGACACATTGAAGTGTCATGGACTATTTTTGCTCTGCCAATATGCTAGAACTGAACTAATGCTTTGAATTGATAATATAATGGTATTTTGGTTGTAGTATGACATGAATACTTGATTGTGAATACTTGGGCATATGACTTGTCACATATAAATGCATGCTAGAGAAAGTAAAGATTGATTTGTAAGGTATGATTGAATTCACATTTTAAATGAATGGGTATATGTGCTTTATGCATGCATTTGGAAAAAGGACAGTAAATAATGCATATATGTGGTAAAAGAGAATGTTTGAACTTCAATCGTGCATGTTCTAACATATGGACAAAACAAAAACAAAACTTATATTGAATGAGGGAAGGCAAAAAAAGGAACTTTCCTAGAGATATTATGAGTCGGTAACGTATTGGCTAGGAATAGATCTGTGTCATTCGAAGAAGAAAAAATGAAGTTCAATGATCACGTATAGGAATGGCTCAGTCCTACAAGGCTCTATTTCCCATATGTGGTGTTATCCACTATAGGTACCATTTGGTATCAACTAAGTCTTTTATATGTCGACGAAGAGAAAATGCATGGAATGGAGTTCTATGACCACATGTAAAACTAAGGCACTTTGAGATAATTTCACTTCATCTATCATATGCATACTCATGTTATTCTGGATTGTTTGCCTAGGATGATTTACTATGTGTTTGAACATGATGATATATGTGCATTAATTATTGAATGCTAAAAGAAACCTACTTCGGAGGTATGATTTTGAACTTTAAAAATGAATCTCTGGTATCTAATGCATGATCACATTTTTCTAATAAACCGAAGTGGCTAGGACGATGACGATAACATTTATAACTGTATTTGGGGATACCATACTGAGAATTTTATAATTCTCAGCCCTATGTTCTATGCTTCCATGTCGTCTCCAGGATTACTCAACAGTATGATGAAGCTGCATTCGTGGAAGTTTATGTTTTGTAAAATGGTCGAAGACTACTATTAGTTTTTGTTTGAATAATGCTTATGTTTGTAATACTTGAGAAGACATATATACAATAAAGCTCTTAGAAGAGCTTTCTTTTGTATTTGGCTTTATAGTAAACAAATACTTTGTCTCTTTTTCTATATGTTAATAGAATTACAAACTAGTTATTGATCGATTTACTCCAATATGCTATAGCTACTTAAGCAAGGTCCACTAAATTTATAAGTAACAACTCTCAAGTCTAATGTCATGACTTAAGGAGGATGTTGTACTTGGGAGGATGTTACATTATGGTATAGACCAGTTCATCCTTGTAGGACCTTGAGGAATGGACTAACTTTGCTTCCAAAGTATAGGTAAGTCATGCCTTGAATCTTATCTATATGATAGAACTATAGGGTTTAGATATGCATGACAGTCTAGTGGTATTGTAGTTGGTTGCTATCACACTTAGTATAGTGTTAAGCCTGACCAACTCAATATCTTTTGTTTGGTGTGTTTAGGAACTAATGGCAAGCTGTAAGGGTCATAGGAATAGGAATGCTGAGTTGGAAGACATGATGAGTACTTTTCGTAAGATGGCTGCGCTATGAGAGAACAAGCCACAGTGGCCAATTGGATGATGGAAAGATGAAATCAGGATGCAAAGGAGCTAGAGTTCATGGCACTCAAGCAAGGATCTATGAGTATAGCTGAGTACACATCAAAGTTTGTTGAGCTCTGCAAATCTCTACTATCTATTAGCATAATCCAAATGAAGCTTGGAAGTGCATGAAGTATAAAGGAGGTTTACAAGAGGACATTAAAACAGTCGTAAGTCTTTTAGGGATTAGAGATTATGCTAGTTTGGTGAACAAGTGTCATCATACAAAGGAGTCCAATAGAAAGCTATCCAATTTCAAGTTTGCACAAAATAACACTAAGAAAGGATGGGCACCACAAGGCCCAAGGTTTAAGCCCTTTAACTAGTTCAGGGGAAGATTTCTACCAAACAACAATCGAGGGAAACAAGTATCAAGATCAATGGCATGACGAGGATGGCCAAAATGTAGGAAGAACCATGGGGGTAGACCTTGTAGGGCTGGGAAATATGTATGTTATTGATGTGAAAAACCAGGACATTAGGCCTATAAGTGCCCTAATAAGAAGTATCAGTAACTCGCCTTTAGGCCACAACATTGAGGGTGCGTTTATACTCTAAGTGCTGAGGAAGTTTCTCACTTGGATTTAATTCAGAGGTAGAAACGTTTAGGATTTGATTGAATTGTTTGACTCATGTGTGAGTTGCCTGTTTGATTTATGAAAAATGTGTTTTGAAATCTATTTCAAATGAATTTGATGGGCAAAATTCTTTTTGATGGCAAAATTCTGAGGTTGAGGACATGTTAAAGTCCAACCCTGAATTTTTGTGTGATTTTATATGTTCATTTGATAGGGTAGAAAGATTGAGACTTTTGGCTGTTGGCTGAAACTAAGCAATTTTGACCTCTAAATTCATGGAATTTTTTTAATATAGCAAGAGACCTTATTATGCTTTGAAATTTTTACAAGGTCTTATTGATACATTGAATCACTTCTGAAAAATAGTTTTGCTTTATTTTCACTATGTTTAGTAATTTAACCATAATTTTCTTTAAAATTGAAATTCTTGTAGCATACTAGATTGGCTGAAAAGATGATGAAATGTTTATGATTTGATTTCATTATACTAAGTGAGCTTAAAGATGATGTTACACCTATGAAAATGTGAGTTCTCATTATAAATGCTCCTATATGAAGAGAAGGTTGGAACAAGTGAGTGTGATGCGTATATTTGTGCCATTAATGATGATAATGTATGTGCTAAGTAAAGATGAGATCCCCTTGGGCATGTCAAAGGCACAGAATGATAAGAAAGATATGAGATCCCTCCAATGTACCAACGGCACGTAAATATGAGAATGGTATAGATGAGATTTCCTTCGACTTGTCAAGCACATGTAAAGAAAGATGAGATCCCTTCGATATGTCAAGGGCACATGAAGTTAAGGAAAATATATATGAGATCCTCTTCGACATATCAAGAGCATGTGAAGTTAAGAAAGATACCAAAGTAAAGGAAAGACCACTACATTTACCATATGCATATGCATATTTTATTAAAGTATTTGTCTAGAATGAACTACTATGATATTAAGTACTATGACATATGTATAGTAAGTGATTGAATGTTTAACAAACCTACTTGGAAGGATAATTTTGAACCTTAAAATGAACCATTATTATGTATTGCATGATCATATTTTCTTAATAAACCGAAGTGGCTGGGACGATGACGATGACATGGATTTTATTATGTATTTTGGAGACACACTACTGGAATTTTAGAATTCTTACCTCTATGTGTTTATATTTCGTCGTCTTAGATTGATCCATAGAACAATGAGGATCCTGCACGAAAGAATTGGATTTGTAGTAGTTAGATGGTTGAGGCTTGTATCGATTGTACTTAGTTGTGAGTAGATGTCGATAAATGTAATAGAGAACAGATGTATTTTGGAGCTCATAAAAGTTTTCTTGTATTTAAATATGTATTTAATAAATACTTGTTTTTTGTTATATATATTTTAAGAGAATTACGAATAAGTTATAGTACAAATCTATCGAACTTGCTATAGATATTTAAGAAATGTCCGCTAATTTATAATTAATAACTCCTGAGTCTAATATCATGGCTTAAGGATGATATTACACTTGGGAGGGTGTTACACAAGACAACCCTCTAATCTTGTCTTGAAAACATTAAACCCTTAATTACCAATCCCTAACCCTTCCCTTAATTAAACCTACCCTTAATCCTAACCCTTACATTCACAAAAAATCAAAATATCTCACCCACTTCCCTAAAATGCAACAGCCAAACAACCCCTTTTTCCCTCATATATTATTTTTTTTCAAACACTCTCACACTCACACATTCTCATTCTTACCACCAACTTTTTTTGGCAAAAGACCTATGTTAAAAAAAATACTTTTACTCTATCTTGAGCTTTCTTCTTCTTCTTCTTCTTTACCTTTAAGAACCACCATTGTTACTCTATATCCAAAATCCAAGCCCTAAACAAACACACTACCACCATAGATCAACCCTAAACACATAAGCTTTCATCCCTATGCACAAAAACACTACAAAAATCCTTCCCCCTATTTCTTCCCCTTCGGCTGAAACACATACCTCCATCAAGAGAAGATTTTTTGTAACACCGAAAAATTATTTTAAAATTAATTTGAACCTTATTAGTGTGAATTTCAAAAATCTAACAGTTTTAGTGATGATGAATATAGTCTAATGGATTTATTAAAAAAAAAAGTAAATAGTAACCTTATGGGCCCTAGGGCCCATTAGGCAGCCAAAACCCTAGAATCGAGACTAAGAGATGCCTGTGACTGACAAAACAGAGGGTTAAGGTTAGAAATAGTTAGAAATGAAGATTTTATGCTTGGAATTAATTTTTAGGCAATGTTTGATTAATCAGGTATGATATTTTACCCATTCAGTAAAATTTTAGTGTGCAATTTCTAACATGAAAGATAGTTTAATCTTTACAATATGATAATTCCTATCTTTTAAAGCCAAGTGGATGGCCAAGATTTAATCTTGACTAACAAGATTAAATCCTAGCCATCTGTTCCATGGTTTATGTTTAAAAAAGGAAAAGAAATACACTTGACTACATAAATGCTACTTTATCTTAAGATATATTAAAAGCACCAAACCTTATCACCTTGAAACAACATTCTTAGCCAAGTTTCTTTATTCTTCAGCCTTCATGTTTTTCTTTCACAAACCCAAAAATCTTGCTTCCATGGTCTCATAATCTAAAGCTCAAGTCAATAAAATTACAAGCTTCTCTCACAAAACTTCATCTACTGTTCATAATCATCAAAACTAACCGATTGAAATTTTGATTCATCATTAACCTCCACCTTGAGATATCATATACCTCTGTTATAAAAGGATTAAGGGTTGTTTGAGAAGGTCTTGAAGGAAGAAAAGCACTTAAAAGAACCAAGAAAAGTGGAAAGATCTTCTAGTAACAAGTAATGCTTTATTTGTTCTCTTTTTTTCAAAATTTGTTTTTAATTTTTCTGATTGGTTTGGCTGGAAACTCTAGTTATATTGGTTGATGATAGATATATATTGATGTGTTTAAATTGGTGGAGTGTTTTGATGAGGTTAGAAAATCATTTTTGTCAAAGGAAGTTTTGATTAGGTTGTTGGAATTTTGATTTTGTCCGCAGCAACTAATCATGATTTTTTTTTAATATATTTGTAGGTATTATGAGCTATAAAAATTATATGTTAAAGCTAACATCCTAAGCTAATCCACGAATTTTCTTGAGTTCTGTCTTGGAATTTTACAGTAAAAAAATAAGAATCGAAACTATACTTGTGTCCTTAATTGTTAGAACTAAAACTTGAATTTGCCTAATTTGGTTACCATAGCAAATGTTTTCCTTTAAAATTTTTACAGGGTGTTTGAAACATCTTAAGGTTTAACCATGATTTTTATTATGAATTGATTCATTCATTTGTTAGGGTTAAAGATTATGGAATTTTGGCTTTGATCTAGATTAGGTGGCCTCTGACCACCAAATTTGTCTAATTTTGTCAATATAGTTAGAGAATGATTCTTGTTCTAAAATTTTTACATGACCTTAGGACACATTTAAGTGTCTGTGAGAATTTTTATAGCCTTTGAAATGGTGATTTGATGTGAAAAATAAATTTTTCTACTTAAGTGAAAAATCTGCCAATGTCCTGGAATTGTAATAATGCCTTAAATTAATGATACAATGACTTTGATTCAAGTATAAGGTGTATGAATGCATGCTATGGACTTTAAAGATTGTTTTATGAGGAATGAATGAATCATATATACATGTTTGAAGTATTATAAAATCAGAGATTTATGCTAATGCATATAGGAATGTGATGCCTATATATGTGAGCTTGAGGATGATGTATGTGTTGAGTGAAGAATGAAATCCCCTTTAGTATGTTAAGGACACGAAAGATCCCCTATAGTATGTTAAGGGCATGGAAGATCCTCTATAGTATGTTAAGGCATGGAAAGATCCTTTATAGAATGTTAAGAGCATGAAATGATCCCCTGTATTATGTCAAAGGCACGGGAAAATGGGAATGATGTATATGACTTCCCCTTCGATATCCTGAGGGCATGTACAATTGAGAATGGAGTACCTGTGATGTTGAATAGTATGACATGTTTATATTAAGTGATTGAATAGTAAAAAGCAACCCACTTCAGAATAATGGTTTTTAAACTTCAAAATGAACCTTTGATATACGTTACATGCTCACATTTTTTCTAATAAGCCGAAGTGGTTAGGACAATGACGATGTCATGGATTTTAGTACATGTTTTGGGAATGTCCTACTGAGAATTTTAGAATTCTCACCCCTATGTGTTTGTATTCTCATGTCATCTCTAGGTTGATCCAGCGGACAATGAGGCAGTTGCAAGAAGGATTAAATTGGAATTGTAGCAATTTAGGAGTAGAGGCTTGTATATGTTGTACTTAGTTATATGTATAGGTCTGTAAATATAAGAAATAACATATGTGTATTAAAACTCATAGAAGAGCTTCTTTTTGTACTTAACATTGTATTAAATAAATACTTTGTTTCTTTGTTATATATTTTGATAGAACCACGAATTATTTACTACACAATTTGACCGATTTGCTATAGATAATTAAGAAAGGTCCACATTGCTTTATAAGTAACAACTCCTACGTATAATGTCATGACTTAAAGATGATGTTGTACTTGGGAGGATGTTACATTTTTCTTTTCTTTTCCTTGGAAAAGATCAAGCATGTTCATTTTCAACCAAGAAGCACACTTGGTAAGGATTTTGTTCTTATGTTTTCCTTTCTTTTATACTCTTTTCTTTTGGTTTGGTTATGATCAAGGCCATAGCTTGATGATGAGTGTTCTTGATAATGGTTGTGAGACCATCATGTGTATGACCTCTAGAGCACAAGGCTTGATCTTTGGTTTCAAAAAAGAAAATAGAGAGAAAGATTGCTCATTTGTTTTCTTTGGATATTTTTGGAACTTTATGGTGAGCCCAAGAGATTGAGGTTCTTAGAACCATGAAATTGAGAGACTCTAAAGCTCACTTTTATTTTGTTAAGATTAATGGGGTTGACGGTTTCACTCTTTGATGTCATGGGTTCTTGAGATCTAATGATATGCAAAAATGGACTTGCATTCATTTTTATATTTCAAGTTTTGCATTTCATGTTTGTGTTTCAAGCATTGCATATCATGTTTATATTTTAAGTTGTCACCTTATATTCATAAAGGCTTAAAAATGAACTTGCATATGTTTATGTTTCAAGTGCTGCATATCATGTTTATATTTCAAATTCTCACCTTATATTCGTAAAGGCTTAAAAATGGACTTGCATTTCATATTTATGTTTCAAGCCTTCATATCATGTTTATATTTCCAAGTTGTCACCTATATTCTTGAAGGCTTAAAATGAGTTTGCATAGCGTATTTATGATTCTAGCCATCCCCTATGTCTCTAATGCTTAAGATTTGTCTGTCTTTTGTCTTAAATAGAAATTTTGATCATGGACACATGTATATGTATATATTTCGGCCAAGCATGGACAATGGGTTTGAAGTTGGTTTTATTTTATTTTAAAACTTGAATCTTGTGGCTAAAGTATATAAAGAAATTTTGAAAGAGTTAGAAGCCCAAAAAGAGCAAAAATGTGATTTTTAAGTAAATAGAACCTTATTAATGAAATTTTAAATTTTGCTACTATTTGAATGGTAATACTTAATTTCTCAAAGGGATACAATGATTTCAAGTGTTTTAAATATCTTAGAATAACTTTTGGGAAAAACTAGTAACTAAAAAGGGGAAAAAATATAATTTCTAAAGCTTTTCGTATTTTCAATTTTGCCACTATTACTCACTGTTTGTCACTGTTTGGTATTGTTTACATGGTTTAAAAATGTTAATAATTATTGTAAAAATTCTTTTAGCATCCTAGATGCCTAAAAGGATAATTACAAGTGTTACATTGGGTAGTTTTGCAAAATGCGAAAAGTTGTACCTTGAACTTCTCAAATGGGAATTTTGGCCAAATGAGTTTTATTAGAGTTAATAATGATTTTGAATATGTACATGTGTTCAAAATGTCATTTATGATGTTAAGAATAATTTTTAGAAGTGTTGACACTTACTAAGTGTAAAAAAAGTGAAACTTTGCACTTTGACCCGTAAAATCTAACAAAATTAGCCAATGGCCCAACATGGTTTCTTTGATGATCTTAAATGATTTCTAAGTGGTATGGGTCCCATAAAAGTTAATTTTGAGAATTATTAGCTTTCAGAAAAAGTGTTGAATGGAAAATTTACACTTTGACTCGTAAACTTTTAGAAATTTCAATTTACCCCTTTTGGGGCTAAAGTATAATTATCAATAACTTGATGGTATTGATGTGATTGGTATGCTATGAAAGCTATGTGTAACACCTTCCCAAGTATAACATCATCCTTAAGTTATAACATTAGACTCAAGAGTTGTTACGTAGACCTTAGCGGACCCTTTTTAAATATCTATAGCATGTTCGGGTTCATTCATATCTTAACTAATTCATAATTCTACTAAAATGTATAACAAGGAACAAGGTATTTATTGAATACACTTCCAAAATACAAGAAACAGCTCCTCTATGAGCTTTAAAGTATGTTTATCTTCTAGTACATTTACAAACATATATATATAAATGAATACAATTGACAAAAAGCTTTAATTATTGAACTACTACAAATTGTTTCTTCCCTATAGCAGCCTCTTTGTTCTCCAAATCAACTTGGAGATGACACGGGAATACAAAATATAGGGGTGAGAATTGTGAAATTCTTAGTAGGGCATTTCCCAAAATATATAATAATATCTATGTTATCGTTATCGTCCCAGCAACTTCAGTTTGTTAAGAAAATGTGATCATACAACACATATTAAAGGTTCATTTTAAAGTTCAAAAACCCTTCTTCTGAAGTAAGTCGCTTTAATTATTCAATCACTTAATATACACATGTCTTACTACTCAACATCATAGTAATTCATGCTCATCTTTATGTGCCTTGGTACATCGAAGGGATCTCATATACATCATCCTTATATTTCCGTGCCTTGGTACATTGAAAGGGATCTCATATATTTCTTATCTTTCCATGCCCTTAACATATTGAAGGGGATCTTTCCGTGCCCTTGACATACCCAAGGGATCTCATCTTTACTTAGCACATACATCATCATCAAGCTCACACATACAAGCATCATAATGATCTATGAATTAACATCAATTTCTGATTTTCTTAATACTTCTACCATATATATATTACTCATTCCAATCTTCTTTTCATATAAGAGCATTTATCATGATCACTCACACTTACATAGGTGTAACATCATCTTTAAGCTCACATAGTATCAATGAAATAAAATCATAGACATTTCATCAGTTGTTCAGCTAATCTAGTAGGCTGTCAAAATTTTGGTTCTAAAGAAATTTCTGGTTAAATTATTAAACATGACCAAAACAAAGCAAAATTCTTATTTCTAGCCTTTCCTAACCTTAGTCCTATATTTTCTCAGTCTCGGGTATCGAGCCCCAATTCCAAGGCTTCACTGGCCCTAATAGGCTTGTAGGTCCCGCATGGTTACTATTCACATTTTTTTGAACATGTCTATTAGGTCGTCCTCATCATTTATAAGTCTAGATTTTTGAAATTCTCACTAATAAAGTTCAAATTAATTTTTAAATAATTTTTGGGTGTTATATTACCAACCACCTTAAAAAGAATTTTGCCTTCAAAATTCATTTGAAATCAATTTAAAAGACAGTTTTCATAAATCAAACAAGAAATTCACACACAGTTCAAACAATTCAAGTGAATCCTATAATGTAGTAAAAACATCCCTACCCCAATTAGATTGGCAGGTGGTGATGTCCCCAGCTCTTAGTACTCTTGTATGGTCGCTTCCAGGAGGTTTTGGATATCTCTCTAGACACTCCCTGATTATATGTCTTGGCTTTCCAGCGATAGGATACATATTGCCAAGCCAAACAAGGTCCACCCCAATAGCTCTTCCTACATTTTGGGCAATGTTGTCTCGTAGTTGACCGTTGTTGTTGTTGTTTATCCTCATACAGATTGGGTTGAAATTGCTTCCTTTAGGGCGGCGCATCGTCATAATCTTGGTCTTCAGGTACTAGTCTCTTATTAGAAGTGTCCTTAGCAGATTGGGCAATTGCTAGCTTCTTATTAGATTCCTCTACACACTGACACTTGTTAACAAAGTTGCATAATCTCTGATCTCCAAGACACTCAGTTGCTTTAATATCCTTACATAGACCTCCTTCATACTTCATGCACTTCCAGGCTTTATCAGGATTGCATTGGTACATAGTAGAAAATTTGCAGAGCTTCAAACTTTGCTGTGTACTCTACTATCCACATGGATCCTTGCTTAAGTGCCATAAATTCCAGTTCATTGGCATTTCTCATAGAAGTAGGAAAGTACTTGTAATAAAAGGCTTCCTTAAAAACATCCAGGTAACTTCAGTCTGTGAAGCTTCAAACAACCCATTGGTGCCAACCCACCAAAATTCTACATCTGCTTCTAGCATGTAAGTAACAAAAGCTACTTTTTGAGTCTCTCTACAAGGAAGAACTAGAAAATTTTTTCCATAGCCTTAATCCATTAGTTGGCTTTGTTTGGATCAAAAGCTCCTCGAAAATTTGGAGGGTTTGCTTTCCTGAACTCAGCAAATTTCTGATACTCCACCTCCATTGCCCCAAGGTTTCTAGCCGAGTTCTACTCATCATTACGATCCAATCTTTCCATCATTTGGTTGTCCACCGCAACTTATTCTCTTATAGCCATGGCCATCTCACGGAGAGTAATCATCATGTCTTCTAGCTCTATGTTTCCATTCCTATTATGTCTATGGTCTGCATTAGTTATTGAACAAACCAAACAAAAGATATTGAGTTGATCAGGCTCAACACTATGCTAATTATGATAGCAACCAACTATAGCACCACTAAACTGTCATGCACATCTGATCCTTACATCTTATCATATAGATGAGATTCAAAGCATGACTTATCTACATTTTCAAAACCTAGTCAGTCTACTCGCTAAGGTTCTTCAAGGATGAACTGCTCTGATACCATAATGTAACACCCTTCCAAGTATAACATCATCCTTAAGTCATGACATTAGAGTTAGGAGTTATTACTTAGACCGTAGACTTTTCTGAAATATCTATAGCATGTTTGGGTTCATTCGTTTCTTAAATAATTCATAATTCTACTAAAATGTATAACAAGGAGCAAGGTATTTATTGAATCCAGTTCCAAAATACAAGAAACAACTCCTCTATGAGCTTTAAAGTATGTTTATCTTCTAGTACATTTACAAACATATATATGAGTACAAATGACAAAAAGCTTCAACCATTGAACTATTGTAAATCTGTTTCTTCCCTATAGTAGCCTCTTTGTTCTCCAGATCAATCTGGAGACGACAAGGGAACACAAAATAGAGGTGAGAATTGTGAAATTCTAGGTAAGGCATTCCTCAAAATATATAATATTTTCTATTCTCAGTAAGACATTCCCCAAAATATATAATATTTTCTATGCCATCGTTATCGTCCAGCCACTTTGGTTTGTTAAGAAAATATGATCATACAACACATATTAAAGGTTCATTTTAAAGTTCAAAAACCTTTCTTCCGAAGTGGGTCTCTTTTATTATTCAATCACTTAATCTACAGATATCTTACTATCAACATCATAGTAATTCATGCTCATCTTTACGTGCCCTTGGTATGTCAAAGGGGATCTCATATACATCATCCTTATATTTCCATGTCTTTGGTACATCGAAGGGGATCTCATATCTTTCTTATCTTTCTATGCCTTTGACATTCCAAAGGAGATTTTTCCATGCTCTTAATATATTGAAGAGGATCTTTCCATGCCCTTGATATACCCAAGAGGATCTCATCTTTACTTAGTACATACATCATCATCAAGCTATATTAAGTCTCAAACTATATTAATTAAATCCCACAATTTTAGAGGCCAGAAACTATACATTCTGAGCCAATAGCTAGAAGTCTCAATTTTTCAACCCGATCAAATGAATGTCTAAAATCCTACAAAAATTCAAGGTTGGACTTCAAGATGTCCTCAACACCATGTAAAAATTTCAGCTGAAAATTTAATCATTTGATATGGTAACAAAATTATACAAAATTGATACTACAAACAGGATGGGCTTGGCAGCAACCTTGACCTTCTCGGTTTTCAATTTTTTAAATTAGCAAAAATGCTTAAGCTGCCTTAAGAAAATTTCTAGAAACACTTTCCTATGTTAATTTCATCATATAAAAATTTTAGCTCAAGGTCATGGCTCCAAATCAGTAAGAAAAATCAAAATTTTTCACCTGCTTACTCAAAAGGATTTCCAGCACATAGCCCACAACATTCTTTGAGAAAAATGATTCAAACACTTCACCAAATTAAACACATCAATACCCATATATCATCAGCCAATAAAACCAAAAATTGCAAGCAAAATCAGTCACATAAATTTCAGAATCAGTTTTGAGAAAAAGAGGTTAAAGAAAACCCTACTTAGCTCTTTCAAATCTAACTCTTGTTTTTGGCTTCCCTTCAAGAGTCCTCTACCCAATTCTTGATCTAACCCTCTCAAATCCTCCTCTAAGGCAGTGAGAACAGTAGCCACAACCTTTATGGTAAAGTGGGGTTAAGGTTCTTTATAAGGAATTGATGTAGAGATTATAAGAGGTAATGTATAAATTGTGCTTTGATCTTGGAAGTTTGATGTTGTAACTTAGGATTCTAGTTAGAATTTTGGTGTTTCAAGAAAAAGAACATGGAGATGGCTAAAGAAGGGAGCTTGGCCGAAAATGGAGGAGTGAAAATGTCAAAGTGTTGGTCTTATAAAATTATAATAATATACATGATAATTTCAATTATAGAAATAGTTTTTCTTAAGGATAAATATATGTATTTTTGTGAGCATCCTATTGGTTAGTCATAAAGACAATGGTGTGGCTTCTTCTAGGCCACACACTTATCCTCCTAGGTGTCCCACTTATATTGCAAATCTCATACGGTATAAGAAATTACACATTGATATTTTACCAAATAAGTAAAATACCGTACCAGGGAAACAGATATTTCTCAAAATTAAATTCCAGGTCAAAATTATTATTTCTAACCTTTCCTAACCTTAGTCCTATATTTTCTCAGTCACGGGCATCTCTTGGGCCACAATTCTAGGGTTTCAGTGGTCTCGACAGCCTGCGGGCCTAGGGCCTACACAATTACTATTCACATTTTTTTTTCAACATGTCCATTAGGTTGTCCTCATTATTTACAAGTCTGTCAGATTTTTGAAATTCTCACTAATCAAGTTCAAATTAATTTTTAAATAATTTTTGGAGTGTTAAACTATGTTCAGATGAATTGTTTGGAAATTATATGACTTGAAGTGATTTTGCAAAATTATGTATTGATGATTATCCATGCTTGATTCTTAAATTATGCAAGTGATTATTACTATCTATATTGTACATAGATCTTGTTGAGCATAGCATATACATTAGCTTAGTTCCTTAATTTCGGCATCCTGGGTAAAAGCATGTTTACCTTTCAATGAGATGTTGATGATAACATGATTATGGATATATGCGAAATGAGATGCATGCTTATATGATTAATGATATGATGATTTGTAGCATGTTATGATTATGAATAATTAATTGAGATGCATGATTGATATGTTATATGACATGAAACAAATTTGGTGAAACTCTTTTCCTAGCCGTTATGTTGCCAAATTTCTATCAAATTTGTGGACTTAGAAAAATTAAGTTGTGAGCATAAAATGTTAAATAATGAGTTTTGATGATGGCCATGGTTATATGCTCATGTTTACATCTCTAAATGATATGTTAAGATTAAAAGTGACATAAGGCACATGAAAATGATCCTTCAGACTCTAGAAATTAATAGTTATGGGAGGTGATCCAAAGAAGTAATCCTTTAGACTCTAGCAAATAATGGTTATGAAAGGTGATCATATGCCCCCTATCCCGCACTTTGGAGTAAGGAAATAATTTATCAAGAAGATAAGTGTAGACCAATGATGACTAGTTAGGTATGAGTTCATAACCTATAACTCTCACGAGGAGAGAGTATTAGGGTGGCCCCTTAGAAAAGGATAAGAAGGTTAAGTCACCTAAAAGAACAATAAGGAAAGATTATGTTATGATGTTTCATGTTCCTCATGCTATGTTAATTTATTATGATTCTTGTGATATGTTGCATAAGGTATTGACATGCATTCATAATGCGGTATGATGCATTCATAATGCGGTATGATGCATTCATGACATTAAGAATCATGCTAACAAGACACAGGCCTCGGCTAATGGCTTTTTAAACCTTAATAAATGAACCTTGCTATGCCCACTATTTTCATAATGAAACCCGAGGTTCCTGAGGACGAAGATGATGACATGCATTTGGAGGCAAAAGCCCTATTGATGAGATTCTTGTATAAGTTTCTCATTCACTCTCTCTTTCTTTTCCATCTCGTCTTCAGAGGCTCATGGCGACGTTATGATTTACGTTGAAACCCACATGAGAGATGCATTAACCTGGGCAATCGGTCATACCATTTTGTGGGTCATTGTGCAATTCATTTGTTTCTGTTCTTGGACCGTCCTTTTGCACATCCTGTCACAATTTTTTGGTTTTCTATGTCCAACCCATTCACTGACGACTTGGCTTTTGAGCATGCACGCCCACGCATAAAGGAGTTTCCTCGTACTCGACCTGCCGCATCTCCGTGAGGTACTTTCCAGTGTACTTGCCCCGGTCACGCCTCACCCCACTATGCCTTGGTTAGACCTGAGGGTTCACCCAGGATATACTCCTGTAGCACCCTCCCAAGTATAACATCATCCTTAAGCTATGACATTAGACTCAGGAGTTGTTACTTATAAATTAGTGGACCTTTTCTTAAATATCTATAGCAAGTTTGATTAATTTGTACCATAACTAATTCGTAATTCTATTTAAAATATATAACAAGAAACAAATGTTTAATAAATACACATTCAAATACAAGAAAAAGCTCTTTTATGAGCTCTAAAATACATTTGTTCTCTATTATATTTACAGACATATACATACAACTAAGTACAATCGATATTAGCCTCAGCCACTAACTACTACAAATCTTATTCTTTAATGTAGCAAGCCTCGTTATTCTCTGGATCAATCTGGAGACGAACGAACATACAAACACAGGGATGAGAATTCTAAAATTCTAAGTAGGGTATCCCCAAAATGCATAATAAAATCCATGTCATTGTCATCGTCCAGCCACTTCAATTTATTAAGAAAATGTGATCGTGCATTGCATAACAAAAATTCATTTTAAACTTTCAAAATCATCCTTCTGAAGTAGGTTTCTTTTAGCATTCAATAACTTACTATACATATGTCATACTGCTCAATATCATAGTAATTCAGTCTCATCTTTGCGTGTCCTCAGTACATCGAAGGGTTATATACATCATCCTTATCTTTCCGTGCACTTGGTACATCGAAGGGGATCTTTCCATTCCCTTGACATACCAAAGGGGATCTTGTATCTTTAATTAGCACATACATCATCATGAAGCTCACATATGTATCACAATCATATGTGCACTAGCATCAATTTCTATATCACAAGTCACATGCCCAAGTATTCGCAATCAAGTATTCATGTCATACTAGAACCAAATACCATCATATCATCAATTCAAAGCATTGGTACAATTCCAGCACTTTGATAGATTTCACACCTAGGTAGCAAAAATTAGTTTTCATATCAAACAATCAAATTCAAGCCTACAAAAATTTTCCCTGACACTTCAGTGTGTCCTGTAATAGTTTCAGGCCAAAACAAGTTTTTAGCTATGTTAACAAAATTGTACAAATTTGGAGGTCAAAACTACTTCAGCCAACAATCGAAGTCTCGATTTTATTACCCTATCAAATGAACAAATAAAATCTTACAAAATTTCAGGGTAGGACTTCAAGATGTTCTCAACACTATCTAAAATTTTCAGGTCAAAATTCAATCATTTGATATATTAACAAAATTAGACAAATTCAGTGCTCCAAAATTTACTGTAGGCAAAAACCCCAACCTTCTCAGTTTCTAAATTTTTTATAGCAGCAAAAGTGTTTTAACAAGCTCACAAAAATTAGTGGAGGCACTTTCATATGTTAGCTTCATCATATAAAAATTTTGGCTCAAAATTGCTTAATCCAAAAATTTCAGCAGCATGGTTCAAAACTTGTTTTGACAAAAAGGACTTTCTAACATCATCAATTCATACCACCCAATTAAACCTAACAATATCTATGTATAAACATTCAAATCGTTCAAAGATTTCCAGCCAAATCAAACAGAAAGTTTCAGATTAATTTTTGAAAGAAAAGAGGTTAAAGAAAGCCCTACTTGTGAAGCTTGAAGACTTCTAACTCCAAAGAATCTTCGAGGAATGGTTCCCTTCGCCACTAGCTCCTTAAATCAACTTTAATTCCTGTAACGCTCGGAGTGTACAGTTAAGAATGACTTATATGAATTGATTTGTACTATCTATGCCAACAAGATGCATTTTCTTTCGATAGCCCATCATGAAAAAACTCCACGGTTAAACATGCTTGACTTGGAGTAATTTTGGGATGGGTGACCTCCTGGGAAGTTTTCCAAGGAGCGTGTAAGTGAGGACAAAGCAAGCTAAAAAGACCCATGTTGGTTTATGGGGATAGGCCTTAATCCATAAAGTAGCAGGGATGTTACAAATGGTATCAGAGCCTGCACCTTCCGATCCAGTGTGGTTCGGGGACGAGCCAAGCGGAAGTGGTGGGCATGTAATGCCTGAGAACGAGGTGGGAGTGATTCCGTGAAGACACGGACAATGAGCGGCTCCTAGAGCTTCTAAGCGAGGGGTGCAAGAATGAACCGATTATACACCAGAATGAGAGGATCCTGAGACTGTGTAGGTATGGGACTATACAGTTAAGGATGACTTATATGAATTGTATGCCAACAAGATGCATCTTCTTCAGTAGCCTATCACGAAAGAACTCCATAGTTAAGTGTGCTTGACTTGAAGTAATTTTGGGATGGGTGGCCTCCTGGGAAGTTTTCCAGGAAGCGTGTAAGTGATGACAAAGCACGCTGAAACACCGTGTTGATTTGTAGGACAGTCGTCAATCCATAAAGTAGCAGGGATGTTACAAATCCTTCCAGAACAGTGGTTTGTGAGATCTCAAAGTGGATAGTGGAGATGATTCAAAATTCTAATCGGTTGGTTTTGTAGATTGTAATGAGTAGAACAAATTTTGTGAAAGAGATTTGGGGTTTTGGTGATTTAAAACTAAGGTTTTAGGCATTTAAAGTTAGGTTTTGTGAAGAAAAACACGATGGAAACTTTGGTTTCTTGTTCATGGCCGAAAATGGGAGAGAATGGAGTGATAAGGTTGGTGGTTTATGTTTATCTTGGTCTAGGTTAGTAATTATAGGTAAGGTGTAGATTTCTTTCTTTCTTTTTGAAAAAGAAATGATATGAATGGCTATGATTGATTTCTTAGTCAAAGGATGAATCTTGGCTATCAACTTGGCTCAAGATAGGTGGCTCACTTTAACTTGGTGAACAAGTAACTTTTTCAGTGTTAAAATCGAACATCAAAATTCCACCGAATGGGTGACATATTGGCTCACAGGTAAAATAATAATAAATGAAAGGCTAAGAATGAAATTTGCTTTCCAAGTTTTAATCCTTACAATCCACTTGGCAAGATGTGATTGTTAGAGGTTACTTAACCACTAAGCAACTTTTACGGGGTTAAAAACCGCATATCAAAACTTTATCGAATCGGTAAAATATCATACCTGGGAAATTAGAATATTTCCTGAGATTAACCTTGGGTCTAATATTCTATCTCAATCCTTATCTTATCTTCCCTTGGTCCTAGGGGTCTCCGGTCCTAATTCCAAGGTTACCATTGTGCCCATGGGCTTGTCCGGAATCACTATTCATTCCCTGTCCGAAATTTTTTTTTCAACTCATCTGTTGAGACCGTCCTCATCATTGCTACGTCTGTCATATTTTTAAAATTCTGACTAATAAAGTTCAAATAAATTTTTAAATAATTCATTTGAAATTGATTTCAAAAGACAATTTTTATAAATCAAACAAGTAATCCACACAAAATTCAAACAATTCCATCAAATCCTATATTGTAGTAAAAACATCCCTATCAGATTAGATCTTCGGATGGTAATGTCGCTTCAGCTACTCTGGCATTGTGGCCTAAAATAATCCTCTAATTTCGTTCCACTAAAATGATGCATCGGTTTCTAGCATGAAGGTAGTGAAAGCCAGCATCGAGAAGATTTTCTAAGTTGTCCTCATCATTACTATGTCTATCAGATTTTTAAAATTCTAACTAATAATATTCAAACAAAAAATTTAAATAATTTTTAGGGTGTTACAACTCCTTTGGAGATTCTACCTCCAGTCCCCATGGAGGTGGGAAGTAGTGGCGATGGGGAGGCTATGGTCACTCAGCCATTGAGAGGAGTTCAGCACGTTCGTAGGGGAGTTACACGTCCTCGTTGTGGTGCCCACGTCTTTCCTACTAGCTGCCTTGCTACGGCTCGTGATCTTGCTCATGTGATCAGTTACCTTCTTCCTCTCGGGATCAACGTCCTTAAGAGCTAGTCGTGGATCTCATGGAGGGCATGCACATATCTTGTGGAGAGGATAGCCCTTCTTTTGTTAGTATGCTAGGGATTATCTACCCTAGGTGCATCCAGGAAGAGGGGAGGGGAGGCTTTTAGTAGACGTTTATAGTTTCTATCTCTATGCTATTTATATTTCTATTGGATGACTGTACTTAGTTCAACCTCTGTTGATGGGCATAATACTATTTTAGTACTTGTTTTGGTGCTTGATATGGAACAGTCAGGACTTATGATTACCTATATATATATCTCTGTGTGTGTGTGTGTGTGTGTGTGTGTCATAACATACTCGAAGGCAGCGACGAGATGACAATCTGATTTTAAAATAAAATGGGAGTCACCACCAACTCTGATTCTAGTTAAAATTGGAAAACCATTTTGTAAAACTGATCTTTTAAAAGAAATTTGAGGTTCGAGAGTCTAATTATGATTATGAAATGTTGGAAACTTAATCTCAATGCACCCTAATACATCCGTATAAATACAGTTAGCCTAGAGCTTATTATGCAAATTTATTACAACTTTAATAATATTTAGTTTTTCCGAAGTAATCACAATTATGTACATAAATAGAATAAAATAAAACAAAATTAAAGAAAGGAATAAAAATTAAAATAGAACAAGATTTAATGAAAAATTAATTTCGGCTTGATAGTTGTTTGCTATGCCGACGTATCCTTTGGTGTAATAAGAAACTCAAAGCACGTCGTTCTAGAAAATAATTGTGTGTTGATGAATTTTAATTAAAAGAAAAAGAAATATGTTGATCGATTTTTAATTTTGAAAAGAAATTTTGATTGACTAATTATTTAAAAGGAGGAATCCACTTTTGCACATGATTCAAGTTAGCACTTGATTACTTAATAAACCCTTACAATTCAACAATGATAAAGGAGACATCCACCTCTCTATCATAAATGTAGATTGTTGCACAAATAAATTTATTTTCCTTTTGTTTTTTTTTTTAAAGAAATAAAATAAACTTAACGAAAAAACAAGAAGAGACTCAAACTAAAAAAAAGACCAAACATTAACCCAAACAAAACACAAAGAGACCCAAACCCGTGGCTGCACACAAAATGGGAACAGAAGAAATGCAGAGGTGACACAGGGGCGATGGCACGTAGCAGCGAGGGGGAGGATTGCATGTAGGCTTCGCGGGCAGGCGGTGGAATTCGCGGCAGGGAGCTCGCGGCTTCGATCGAGCAGGGGAACACGAGGCGGGCACGGCGGTGCTCCTCGACTGCTGAGGCGTGACAGTCAGCTCGGAGCAAGGGTGGTGCAGTGCAAGCTTCATGGCGATTCCCGGTGATGCTAAAAAGAGGTGCGAAACTGGCATGGTCGCGGCACTGCGGGGCCTCTGCGGGGATCCCAGGCAGCACCGGAATGGAGACACGGAGCCGGTGAGGTCGTGATCTTCCGAGGCGGCAGAAGCGGAAGTTGCGCAAGGGGAAGAGCGGAGGAGGGCGGCGATGGTGGTAGTGAGTTCTCTACCTTTTCCCTTTCTATTTCTGCTCCTCCTTTTATTTTGTTGTTTTGTTTCTTTTTGTTTTAAAAGGCTTAAACCTGTGTTTGGTTTGTTGACTGATTTGGAGTGGGTTTGTTCTATGTTGTGGTTATGGTTTAGGCTATAATGAGCTTGAACGGTCTGTGTTGGGGTCGCGTTTGTGATGGGTAATGGGAGGAAGAGGCCGCGGCGATTGGAGGGGGTGATGATAGGGTGCGATTTATAATGGTTGGGTCGTTTGTAAGGGAGGGAGCTGGGAGTTTTTGGTTATTGGCTGGTTGTCTGGATTTTTTTTTTTCTCTTGAGCTCTTTGCGGATCATGATTTATAATGGGTTTGTTTTTGTAATTAATATTTACCCCCATGCTGTCTGGGCTTGCAGGGAGGCAAGGCAGCGTTGCTCCCCACTTGGCCTCTGCACCGCACGCCTCTGAATCCCCACTGTACGCTAGCATGGTCCGTTTTCCTTTTTTATTTGCTAGCACCTGTGAAGCACTGGTTTATAGAAGAGAAAGAAAACCCATAGGCATGGCAGTGAAGATTAGTTTATGCTGAGGATGGAGCGTAGTAGCAGGCGCGCCCATCCTGTTCTTCTCTTCTCTCTTTTCGGGTTGGTGGTGATGGAAGATAAATTAAAAAATGTTTTCAGTTATGGACACAAATGTAAAGAACTAGGAATGATATCTGGGGCGTACACAACAGAGGGCAAGGGATGGATCATAAAATAAAAAGGACCAGCATATTTTATTTCATTTTCAATTTTGATTTCTGATTTTTTTGTATTTTCGAATTTTTCGAAAGCAACAGCACAATTTTTTTCTTCTTTTTTTTTTTTGCCCAAAAGAGATAAATGATCAGACTGTAAAAAAAAATGTGGATGTTATGAATAAAATAAAATAAATAAAATAAAATAAAATTTTTAGATTTTCTTGTTTAATTGGTTGGACAAAATTGGGGTTCACAATATATATATATATATATATATATATATATATATATATATATATATATATATATATATATGATATGTTTGTGTTCATGATGTTGTTATTTAATGGATTTCATAATATGAGGCAAATGACGAGTTTTGTTTGTACGCGCAACTCACGTTTTGTTTTTAAAAGTTTTAAAAAAAATTTATTCGTATTTTTACTAAAGTATTTGCAAGAGTTAAAGTTTAGAACTGAAACAAAAAAGTAATCTCTAATAATTAATTCAGATGTGTCATAGGCATGTTGGATTAAATATTAGGGTGTTACACTTGACATATGTATAGAGCAGCCATTATCCATGTACCATTTAGTATCCTTCTCATGCATTCTCAGACACATCTACAACAAAGACATGTTCTAATTTACCTACCCATATTTTCTTGGGTCCGCTTGGGTTAGTTGTTTTTGGAGGAGGTTTTCTAGCCCGTTTCACCGTTTTCTTTCTCATTAAATATTTATCAAGTGGATGCTGCTTCTTATGACAGAAATTATAGGATATTTTACTCCTAATTTTTTTTTGATGAGGTTGCTTTACTACTCTCATCCATTACATTCTCATACCTCAATCTTATTTTTTGACATTATCGTCTCTGACCTCCAAACATCATATCCAAATTCTGGAGCCTTTCACCATCTTTTCCAAATCATATTTTAGAAGCTTTAAAGTTTTCTCAAGTTAAGAAATTACTTTCTAACATCTTCTAAGGACTTGAGTTTAATATTTAAAAAAATTATTTTCTCCTTGTATTTCATCTTTCTCAAGCCTTAGGTTCTCAAAATCTATTTTAACTCTCTCAAGTTCTAAAATAGTATTCTGATGATTCTTTTTTAGAGAGAGGTGGGAAGAAGTTAGGTCTGAGGGTTTTCAAACAACTCATCATATAAAGTTAAAAGTTCATCATAGGAAAGGTCAGATTCAAGCATCCCCTATTTCTTTGAAGGGAACTTTTTCTAGACCCTTAAGCTTGGGAGAATCAGTCTTGTAATGTCCCTTCTCCCACAATTATAATAGTTTACGTTCTCCAACTTCCCTTTGCCATTTTTGTCCCTTCTGAAGCTCGTGTCCTTTCTCTTCGTGGTTCTACTCTTCCAAGCTCTAGACATCTTTCTCACTAGCATGGAGATCTCATCTCCATCCTCTTCATTAGACTCCTCTCTTGAATCTTCTTCTTCTTCTGAGGTCTCAATAACTCTCTGTCACGACCCGGTTAGGCACGTGAGGCACGTGAGAAATCTCATTCTCACATAAGCCTCATGACCTATATCATTTCTTTATGCACAAAAATCCATAATATAATTTTATTCTTTCCTATATATCAATCACCCTTTCAATATCATAATTATAAAAATAAGCTTTCATAGTCTGTTCCAAAGTATAATGCTATGTTAACACAAAATATACGGAAAGTTCTTGTTATACAAAGTGTCTAGGAAGGGTAAAAGACTAATACAATCCGAAATAACATTCTAATATACACAACCATGCTAAAGACAACATGCTCTAAGTCCCGAAATCCTGCCTGCATCACACCGGAGCACATCTAGGGCAAAATACTAGACATCTCACCTAATGGGCTCAGGAAACTGAAATCTAACGCTGGGAAGAAGATGGCGTGGAAGTATCCACAGCAACCGCTCTGTCTGTAAATAGAGAAAAAGGAAAGGACGGGTGAGTTTTGCTACCAAAACCCAATAAGTGAGTTCTCACCTGGAACCCCCTCCATGGGACATTTAAGGGTATGCAGAAAAATTACAATAATATAAACAATACTTAGCCAGTTCATATGCTCATAGGAATATAAGCATATGCAAGAGTACTAAAAGTACTTTATTTTATGAAACACCCCAACTCAATAGAGAAACATTAATCTCTACTCTAGTTATGCATAGCATAACAAAATCTCTGGTCACATCTGGGCATTACGTATCGCCGTCCCAGTGTGACAATAATGGGTACCTAACTAGGTCCCTTCTCTGAATACTTTGGCCCTGGGCTACTTGGTACCAAGGTTAGCGGATTAACTGCGCTAACACACAACCTGTTTCTCTATAGCTACTGTTCGTCAATCAGAGAACACAGTATCATCTATAGATTTTGAAAACAAAGGCCTCTATCCTAGGGTTCAAACTCAATCAAGTAAAATCCATGACTCTATAAATCATGTAATCATTATAATAGTTCAAACAATCATGTTCTCATACTCCATCTTCATCAAAAATACCTTTTATCAACAATGGTCCCATGGATTTGTCAAAACATATCTTCATGCTAAAACTAATAGTTCCAAACATAGTACACGATATAATTCCCATAGCTTCTAAGAAAACCTCTAAAGTTCATGGTTTAGGCTATATTTAGATAAAAATAACTTTAATGCATAACATAGGAATTTCAATGTGAACCCACTCACCTAGAGTGGTAGAAGTTGAAGGCTCAACATGATAGGGTTCCTTGGAGTAGAAATGGTGCTAGTATCTATCATGAGAATAGTAGAACCTTAGATTAGTTTCTAGGATCACCAAAGACTTTAAATTTATTTCTACATGGAGGAAGAGCTCTCTACCCTCATAAGCACATAAACCACCCCCAAGACAAGAAGGAATTGAAGAAAATAGAGCAAAACTAGGAAAACCAAATACATTGAATCTTTAGGATTAAAGGATTAAAGTTAGAATTGAAAGATAATGGAGGAAAGTGGACTTGGGAATGGAGTTTGGGAGAGAAAGGATGACAATTCTAGAGTTTGGGGGAGGGTGGAAGAGTGTTTTGGTGTATTATGGACCCCAAGACGCGATTTTATGTTCGTTGTTTATCGTTGGAGCGATGAATCACCGCCTAGGCGATCCTCTGCCCTGATGCACTGCCTCCAAAACTCCAATGCTGGCATGTATTGGACTGGGTTGTCTCTATATCTCAATAGTCACTTATTTACATTTATGTTTTAAAGTTAATGGAAAGCAAAATAAATGTCTCAATAATCATTTATTTTACTTTCCATTAACTTTAAAACATAAATATAAATAAGGAAATACCCTTCATTTAGATTCAAATAAAATATCACAAAAATCAAAACCCCAATAAATCATAATCTAATTTTTGGGTTTTAGTTCAAATTCGGGAATTTCAAGGGTTTTATAAACTTTTGGGTTAAAAACGAAAGGTTTAAAGTTTTCATAAAATTCATTAAAAATCATTCTTTAACTTATTTTCCTCTAGGGAACAATTACCGAGACTTTTGATCCCAAGAAAATGGTTCTATTATATAGCCCTCCAAGGACGTGTAGGATCCAGACTTAGTGAAATTCAGGACTTGGAATGTCAATGAAGGTAACTAGCACCCTTCCTAATTCAAAAGAATTTTCTAGCCCTTTTTATTTAAACTAGGGTATTACACTCTCACTACCTTACCCTTGATTTGCTTCTTTGGAGATGTCTTCAAGACAACAGATTTATTTTTCTTCATGGTTTCACCATGAATTTCATAAAGTACTACCTTATGGGTTTTTAGGGACCCAATGAAGGCATTAAAGCTAAACGTTTGAAGATCCTTACTATGACCTTAGGAAGACATTTAGCAAGAAGACTTCTCAAGATTTTTCTAACCATCTTAGAGTTTGAGTATCTTTTACCCAAACCTTTGAGTTGGTTTACAATGTGTATGAATCTGATGGTCATGTCATCAATATTCTCTTATTTGGTCATTTTGAACATTTCGTATTGATGCACTAATATGCTTATCTTGGTCTCTTTGACCTAGTCTGTTCCTTCATGCAGCATGTGTAGTCTGTCCTAGATTTCCTTTAATGTGTTACAAGCAATGATTTTGTCATATTTGTAAAATCCTCCCAAGTGCAACCTCATCCTTAACTCATGACATCGGACTCAAGAGTTGTTACTTATAAAGTTGCAGACCATTTCTTAAATATCTATAGCAAAAATCAGTCAAATTTTGTAGTAACTAATTCGTGGTTCTATCAAAATATATAGAAAAGAACTAAAGTATTTATATAAATACAAAATCAAATACAAAAGGAAGCTCTTCTAAAGTTTTACTATACATATCTTATCTCTTATTTACAAAAATTTGCATATAACTAAGTATAACAGAGTCCATCTCAAACATTAAACTACTACAAATCCTATTTCTCTTGTGTAGCTGCCCTATAGTCCTCTGGATCAACCTGAAGATGACACGGGAATTAAAAAATATAGGGATGAAAATATTATATAATTCTCAGGAGGGCACTCCTTCAAACGTAATCACAACATAATTATTTAATTTCACTCATATAAGTAATTTTATGCAAAACCATATGCAAGGACAATAATTAGTCAAGTGTTCACTCTTATAACCGTAGAAATCAATTCCATGCATTTTTCTCTTTTCATCAACATAGGGAAAACTTAGTTTTATACCCAATGGTATCTGCCGTGGATAACTCCACAATGGGTAATCTATACCAAATGGTATTTGCCATGGTTAACTCCATGAATAGGAAATAAGACTTTCAGGACTAAGCTCATTCCTATATGTGATCATTGGACTTCATTTTTCTCTTCTGAATCACACACAGTTCTATTCTTAGCTTATACATCTACCGACTCATAATATCTCTAGGGAAGTTCCTCTTTGTGCCTTTCTCTTTACCCAACCTAAGTTTTGTTTTCTTTTGCTCATATGTCAGAATATGCACATGAATTTCTTACTTGCTTTTTCGTCACATTTATCCAATCATCATCTTTCATTGTTACCAATGCATGCCCAAGTCACATATAAATATTCATTCACAATGAAATTCTCATCCATTGCTCATAAATGAATCTTTAAATAATACAGCGTGCATTTATACTCATCATACTTGTGTCAAAAGTCATTTTACTTTCAAATCAAGGATTTGGTTTACTTCCAGCACATTAACAAAATTTCCATTCAAATAGCATGATTTATTTTGCAAATCAAACGGTCACTTCCAAGTCCCCAAAAATTCTCCATGACACCTCAATGTATCCTCAAAGTCCTGTAAAATTTTCAAAGCAAAAAGAATTCTCTAAATATGTTAACAAAATTTTACAAACTTGGTGGTTAGAGACCACTTATCCTCAACTCAGAACTGGAATTTCATAATTTTTAACCCTAGGAAATGATTGAATAGATTCAGAATAAAAATCACGATTGTACTTCAAGATGTTTCCAACACCCTGTAAAAATTTCAAAGAAAAAACTAATCATTTTCTATGGTAAACAAAATTAGACCAATTTGCAACTTCAATTCCAACAGTTCAGGTAGCATAAGTACACTTTTGGTTATTGATTATTTTAAGGTAGTATGAATAAAAAATAGAGCTCAAGAAAATTCGTGGAACTAGCCTAGAATGTTAGATTCAACATATAATTTTCCTAGCCCATGAAAATACCTACAACACCCTTAGAAAATTCGTGATTACTCCTTGCCTATAAGAAAACCGAATTTCCAGCAAGCATGGTTAGCACTTCTTTAGCAAAACTAAATATTTCCACAATACCAATACACTCCACCAATACAAATACACTATGTGTAATCATACATTAGAACCAAGAATATCAATTTTCAAACCATCACAATTAGCAAAAAAAATAGAACTACATCAAGCAAGAAACAACACCCTACTTTGCAAACTTTAGAGCTTTGTACTCCAAAGGTGTTCCAAGGGACTTCTCTTCACTTCAAGAACTCCCAATCAACCCCCAAACCTTCCGTAGGCAGTGAGGAAGTGAGGTATCAAGGTGAAAATTGATGGAGAATTGAGATTTCAATCAGTTAGATTTGTAGGTATTGAGGTGTAGACTAAGATTAGTGAAGGAAGTTGGAAGTTTTAACAACTCTAGGCTAAGGTTTTTTCGGATTGGAATGCAAGCTTGAGCTCTTGAGAATGGAAATGGAGGCTACTAGTTTCTCTTCTTTGTTGGCCGAAATGTGGTTGCTTAAAGGAGAAGAATTGTGTTTATATTTATCTTGTAATAAAGCTTGAATAGTATATAATATAAATACATAATTCTTAAAGAAAGAAAGGAAAATGGATGGCTAGGACTTAATCTTGTAATTCAAGATTAAATATTAGCCTTCCACTTGTCTTAAATGGATATACATTATCCATTTCTAATGATTAAACTATCTTTCGGTATTAGAATAGCACACCAAAATTGTACGGAACGGGTAAAACACCATACCTAAGTAATCAAACATTGCCCGAAAATTAACTCCAAGTATAAAATCCTCATTTCTAACTATTTCTAACCTTAATCCAATCTTTTCTCAGTTTCAGGCATCTTCGCGTCCCAATTCTAGGGTTTCAGCTTCCTAACGGGCTCGTGGGGCCCATAAATCACTATTCACATTTTTCTTTTCTTTTTTTACATATTCGTTAGGTCATCCTTATCATTACTAAAACTATCAAATTTTTGAAATTATGATTAATAAAACAAATTAATTTTTAAATAATTTTTTGGATGTTACAATATTCAACTTTTTTTAGTGCACAAGAGAGTAGGTATTTAGCTTTGGAAATCAACTAAACTCTTACTTTGTGTTGCTCTGTCCACCTACTCTTGGAAACTTCTCTAGAGGTGGAGGGTGCATCTTTAGTTCCTAGAACTTCTTCCATAGGATTATAATCTCCTTCTTGTATTATCTCCTACAAGTCAAGACATGTGTATTTCATAAACAACTCCATCCTATCCCTCTAATAGGCTTAGTCTCCACCATCAAAGAATTGTGATCTATTTTTGGAGTGTCCTTCTGCAATGTGAATGTTCTGTGCCATTTGTCTTTGGGGTCTTTAACCTTCACTTGTTTGAATAAACCCCTTAAAGGCCTAAACTCTTATGCCAATTATAGGTTAAAGATAGCAGAGAGGGGGTTCAATCGTGCCTTAACTTTGTTTGGTTTCTAAAAAACTTAAACAAGATTTATCAAGTTTACACTTGTAGGCAATAGAAACTTTGTTAGTACCATTCAAAAAGTTACTTTCTAAACTAAGTGAAAACTTAGAATGTCTTAAAATGTATTTCAGAGAAAGTAAGTCTCTAAAGCGTAATATAAAGGAGATAAAAAGGGATACAAAGATATTGCACAAAGATTTTCATACTGGTTCAATCCAACCTTGCCTACATCTAGTTCTCAACAACTTGTTGAGTTTCACTAAATCCTTTTCTCATCCCAAAGAAAGAATGATAGTCTTTGTCTATCTTTTCAAGCTATTCCTGTGACCAGTAGTTACAATTTACTATCACTTCTAAGTAGTCATTGACTAGCCTCTCCAAGCTAATCTCACAATGATCACTAACAGATCAAGTTACAATGATTTGTTTTAAAGTTAGTTCTCTCTAACAAATGAACACTCAATTTTTTTTGTAAATGAAACAGTGTATGATCTAAAAAATTTGAATGACTCATTTCTAACTATTCTTCCTAAGAAGAAGATGTTATCTAATAAGAACTTAGAAAAAGATTTTTACAGAAGATGAATTACAAGATGTAATATGATTTCCAGAAGAAGAAGAGGGATTCACATTTTAGCATTCTGTCAAAGATCTTGCAATAGTCTTGAGTTGTATACACATGACATCCTATTATACTTGATTTTCAAATAAGACTGTTGCCCCTTGATTTTGTTTTCTATTGACACGTGTAGATATGCTTTTTGTGTCATAGGGAAAGCCATCTAGAAGAGTAGCTCGGCTATGTAAAAGCAATGTAAAAGCTGCTTTTGCAGGCATAGAGACTATTGTCAAATATGGTTTCTGAGTGAAGCTTTAGAAACTACTTTTTAATTTTTGGCCATGTTTTCTGATCTTTTTCTTCTAGAAACTGGATGGTTGACCAAGTGAAAAAATAAGTTATCATTGTCATCCCTTTTGGGTGTTGACTTTAATTTGAATTTTGAATTTTCCCTCATTTTCTATAAAGTACATAATTTTTGAAAACCCGTGCTTTCTAATGTGCTTTCTTAGTTTGATCTTCTTGTTGATCTTCATTTCTTCAATCTTATCTTGATAGCAATTTTGTCATATTGAAGACTAAAATCATGACTTGCTTTAGGAAATAATTGATTGATTTTTTTTTTATTGAGCAACATTTTCTAAATGCGTGAGTCTTTCTTGAAGATCTGGATTTAGTTTCTGGTCTTCAAAAATCCTTTCTCGTGTATCCAACATACACATCTTCACTCTTACAGTTATTTTTCATATCATTGAGATTTTTAATCTCTTTGGATAAGTTTATAATCATGTTGAAACATGACATTGTGCAAAATGACTAGTTGAATTGAACTAATATGTCTACGAGAATGGTCATGTAAGTGCCATAGAAACTCACGTGAAATATTAGTCCATTCTTTAAAACATTTTATCAGAATTTGCTTTGTTGTCATTCAAAACTTTAAGCTTTGAAGCTTTCCAAATGGTTCTAGAGCTAACAAATGGCTCCTCATAGACAAGATTAACCTTTGATTCCCCATCAGGCTTTTGCACTAACTTTTATTTAGTGTGAGGAATGTGTACATGCCCATAAGCGATAAGGGCATCAAGAAAGGGAATGGTGACAATAATCAGCTCGGAAGGGTCAAAGTGATATTCCCACTGGCTTTCCTCAACAATTGGATCTTCATATGGTATTAGAGGTTGAAATAAAGAGGTTTTATAGTTCTCTAATTCAGCACGAAGCTCCTAAATACCAATATCAATTTTTTCTTGCTATCTTGAGATTTCTAGAGTATTTCCAATAGTTGGTTCCATAAATCTTGGATTGATGATTTAGATGATGGTTGAGGTAGTTTGTATTTGCATTGGGGTGGTTGATAGAAGGAAGGTGGGTAACATGGTGGGTATAGGGATGTGTCTAGGGATGGTGGCTTATAATATGATTGTTGGTAGGGTTCATGGCAAGGCTCATGGTATGGGTATGTGTATGGCTCATGATAGGGCATTGGATTTTGGTTCAAGATATGTTTGAAGTAGTGGTGGTGGTTGGTAATATAAGAGTAGTTGTGGCTTGAAACATGGTTGTTGGATTTGCATTCTCTTGGCATATTGCTTCTAGTAGTGCATTATCTCATCCAATTTCTCATCCACTCCTTGGTAAGGATTATTCACTAGTCCATTACCTGCAAAATCATAAGAACCCTACTCTTCGAAACTAAAATAAGGGTTAGTGCTCATGTTAGCTCAAGTGGAAGTGAGTAAAATAAAAGAAAATGCAAGAGGAAACAAAAAGCTACTCTAAAATGACATAAAACAACCAATAAAAAGTTATGCAAGTTATTGGTGGATGATGGTATGCAAAAACAAAAGAAAAGGCAAGCATGAAACTATGAAGAAATGCAAGAAAAATGAAAATAAATTGAAAAAGTGGTTAAAACGATGGGATTTGGCAAAAATAGAGTGGGACCTATACAAGTGAGTCTTGTTTTCAATGCCACAAAAAACTTGGTATACCAAGTTTCGTGGTAAATTGAGATAGATCAAAACAAGACAGCACTTATTTTACTAAAAACACCATAAATGACCAAAACAATGAAAAAAAAAGATGAATGCAAGGATGCTCAAGTATGTATAGATATATAGAGGCCTATTAGTACTAATATCCCTGGTAACGATGCCAAAATTTGGTAGAACACTATAATGTCACAGCTCTAGCTCTAACAAATTAGTAATTTATAACAACCGATTGGCAATGGAAATACGTAGTAAAGTGGAGCCAATTGAGTTCATCTCCCAATGATATTGGTGAAAAATAGACTATACGAAATGGGGAGTTTGAAATAGCATTCAACACAAACTAGATGAGCAAGAATGTAAATATAATAAAGGCACTAGCACATGGATTCCAAAGGCCTACGATTTTTCTATTCTTGACACACAATTTATCAAACACATGGTGGGTGACTTTTCATGTTAATTGTTTAATCAAACAACTAACTTAGCAAATTAACTTACTGAACCACACAATCATGCAATTAACTAAGCATTAGATAACATACGCACTTGAATTATCGAGATCTCAAAAATCCAAAACATGCATGCCAACTCAAACATCACTTGCAAGCTTGCTTCTCAAACAAGAATTAATCTTAATTTGCTATGTCAACCAAGCTTTCATCAATCAATTGATCACTTTATGCTCAATTAGATTCCCTAATTATGCATGCAATCCACAATCATGAATTAGCATACACAATCAAAGTTCATTTCAACCATATGCCCAACCATAAAACCCATCCCACAATCATGTTTAAGGAGATATAATCAAGCTCACTCAATTAAGGAACCTACCTCGTAATCATACAACCAAGTTCCAAAACTAAGATTAGCATATTCATGCATCCACATGTTATAATTCATCAATTAATCAATGTAAATACACAAGTAATGGACGAAATGTAAAGAGAATAGGAAATAAAGAAACCACATCATATATTGATTAAGTTGGGCAATGTCTCAAAACAAACCCTTAAGCCATAGAAGATCCTTGGTGCTAGTTACAAGACTACTCCTCTATTAATGGAGGTTACAACAAACTAAAACAGAAAAATAAACTAAAACTAAGAGAAAAGAAAAGATGATAAGAGAAGAGAATGGGTGAAGAGGAGAGAGTGGAAGAGAAGAGGACGGGAAGAAGGAGGAGAGGAAGAGAGGAAATGTCCTAAAAATAAACCTAACCTAACCTAATTTGAGCTAAGGGGTCATATCATTTTATTTTAAGGGCTTGGGATCATTTAAAGACCCAAAAGTCCTTAAAACGCGTACAATAATGTCACGGGTCCTCTAGGGCTCGGTGTCACGAGCTGTCTAAACGTAAAATCAAGGATCGTTGCAACGAGTTTGACCATGTTTTGATCCTCAAAATGACCGAATTAACTCTTGTTATTTTCATGAAAATTGTAGATATTTTTCTCTTCAAAATGGATATCTTATTTGCCTCATTTGGACTTCGAACAAGAGAGATATGCCCCGATTATTGAAGCATGTCTAATCTAGAAATTCAACACCTCAGTTATGACTTCCAAGCTTATTTTGACCAGCTATACTTCTGATAAGGCTTTTGAACTTTGTATGACAGTTGTAGATAATCATCTTAGCTTTCCTACAAGCCAAAGAACACAAGTTTTAGAGGTCTACAACTCTATTTAAGCAAAAAATATAGAATAGTGCCAGAAGCATGATTATGCAGAAAATTCTCATTAATGCTCAAATCGTCAAACATAATGCAAGTGCATACAATTAAGCATAAAAGAGGGTTAGGACACTAAGAATAGGGTACAAGATATGTATAGAAATGCATATTTATCATGGAACTCTTAACAAGTTTTGTCAGGGACTTGATGTATGCAAGCCTAACCGAACTAGTATAAATTTCTTATGTGATTCTCTTCATACCTTATCTTTTATAATCTACTTTGTGTGTTATTATTTTATCTGTATGAATATATAATTATGGTTTATCATTTCTGTGCACACTTTTTTTCTACACGCTTTAGAAAATCACTTCTAGAGGTTATCTAATTTGAACTTCTGTTGTCTTCAAGTCTTGTACTTGATAGAATTGGTTTAAAAGTTTCAAAAAAATGAAAAAAATTTGAATTGCATTATTCAACCAGCCTTCTCGTGCACTCTTTACCTGACATACACTTGGCATAAGTGCTCTGGCCTCTAACGGGTTGCGCTTCCTAATGGTTGCTGAGAAAAAGATCCTTGGACATTATGGCCCAAAATGTTGTGCACAATGCAGAAGGACACTCTATCAATAGGCGTCCCTTCTTTGATGGTGGAGACTATGCCTATTGGATAGATAGGATAGAACTCTTCATTAAATACACAAGTCTTGACTTGTGGAAGATCATTCTAAATGGTGATTATATTCCAACTAAAGAGATTCAAGAAAAGATACTTGTTGAAGATGAAGAAGTTAGACCCTCAACTATGAGATAAATTTCAATGAATAGATGGACATATCAGCAAAAGGCTAGGGTTCAAATGAACTCCAAAGCAAAGTAGCATAAGTAAGGCTGAGATTGATAAAATCACAACCTATGACATTGCCTACGAGATCTGGGAAAGATTACAAATGCTTTATAAAGGAATAGATCAAGTCAAGGAAACCAAAATCAGCATGCTAGTTCATTAATATGAACTATCAAGATGACAGAACATGAAAATATTGATGAAATGACTCACGGTTTATGCACATTATCAACCGGCTCAAAGACTTTGGCAAGAAGTACACAAATACTGAGATTGTCAAAATGATTCTAGAAGTATTCCCTCAAAATGGCGTCCCAAAGTTCCAGCCATTCCAGAAGCTAAAGATCTCAAAACTCTTAGCTTGGATGGCTTCATACGTTCATTGAAAACTGATGAGGTGGTTCTACTTGAAGCTCATGGCGAAACTATCAAGAGAAACAAGTCTACGGTTCTCAAAATAGAGAATACGATTTGGAAATACAAGAAGGCGATTCTTTTTAAATGCACTATTTCTCCACATCAAGTGTTTCCATGATGACTTATTATCTATTATGCTTTTGCTAAACTATTCAAATCCTAACAGTTAATCTCTTTTGGAGCTACAAACATTTTGTCAGTATGAAGAATAATACCATTTGAATATTTTTGGAACCTCCTTTTATCCACAATTGAAATGCATCACCAATGATTCTCCAAGCAACTATGCATTAATTGTGCGGCTCTTGAAGTGTATTTTAACTTTTCTCTTAAGTTGTTGGCCTGAAGGTAGGTAAATGGGCCCCCTTCTTGTTCTTTATTAAAGCTGCATTTGTTTGGGTTTATAGTTTAAGGCTACAATCTTTGCTTTACCTGCCTTTTGGTAAACTCCTACACTTTTAAGGAGAGGCTTTGGATTTGTCCTTGTTTTGACAAGGTTCCTTTTTCCACTTGAGTTTCACATTTGGTAGGTGATTTACTTTGCTCTAAGGGTGACAATGTCGCTTTGGTCAACACGTCTTCCATTTAAACGGGTTCTTAGGTGCCCTTGGAGAAGATTGTTATCACGCCTACTAAAGGATTTGAGTATGATTTTCTACATGAGATTGTCAAAGGTGCATATGGTGAGGAAACCCAAAGATTTCAATAGGAGCAATCCTCACGACAGTCGAGATTGTTTGTGAATTGAAGGATCATAGTTTGATCATCCATGAGTTTTGCTTGGGCATAGTTTCATTACGTTCTAACCGTCCATTCTTTTATATATAGGTCGCACATAAGGGTACTCCCTTATGCAAACCTACTATCGCATTTGTGCTAACCTGGTGTGCAAAAATACTATTTCATACAAATAATTTATCTTGGTTAACTAAAATACTTTATCTATAAAATTTCGATAAACTAAATCATTCTCATAAATTGGAATTAATTGAAATAAAATCATATGAAAAAATAAATAAATAACATAACTGAAATAACTTGTGTGGTCTAAACTTGTCCAACAACCCTAACACCTGCATTTTATTGGAGCACACTAGACAATTGTATAATAAAACCAACAACCAACTAGTCTTGTTACAAGTGAAGCTCACCACTAAAAGATACTGTAATGACTACTAGGGAAGTAGAGCAGCGTCAATGCCAACTTTCTGATCCAAAAGGAGAAGAATAGAGAGGTGAGTCAATCCAAACTTAGCGAGCAAATAATCATCCATGGCCCACACAAGATACCTAAATAAAATACATACATTTTGACGCAACATAAACAGGCAATTTGGGATTTGGGTTGTAATTGGAATTCCGAAACCCATTGGACAAGCCTCTTCTCCTCACCAACCTATGCTTCAGCCTCGAAGCAAATACCGAGCCCATGCCAATATCCCCAGCTCCTACAGCGCCAACAAAAGACCATGACCCGATAACAACTGTGCTTTGTTTGAATATGTTTTTGCGATATCTCGAATGCTCAAAAGCAAGAGATGAGAGTTTATATGCAGAAGTTGTTCACAGGCAGGGGATGAATGCAGTGAACTATGGGACTGTATAGTGGGAGAGAAAAAGAGAAAATAAAGTGGTAATACATAACCAAAGTGATGTTAATTTTTCCAAAACCTGTTTAACCCTTTACTATGTTTTTTCCCCCTTCCCCCTCTTTTCTCTTGGTGCTGGATTGGTGGCACTCTTAAATGAAGGGGAAAAGACTAGAAATGAATGTTGATACTAACAATTCTTAGAATCCAATAGCAAATCGAGAAATGAAAATAACTCTAGGTTTTTATTGCAAATTTGCAAATACATAAGCTTAATTCAGAACTGATACATTGTTTCTCACAGATTTCCTTTTACAATATCCTTCACAGAAATATAAAAGTCAAAGCTATTTCTTCCCCTCAAAATCTGGTTAATGTTACGTGGATAGACCCTGAAAAAGTATAACAACATGACAGTACACGATAGACACAATATTAGGCATAAAGCCATAAACACGAAATATTAGGCATAAAGCCAGTAAGCTTGCTCAGTAAACACGATCAAATCATCGTCTGCCGGTGGATAAGCATAGATAATTACGTCATAGTGTAGAATGACTACAATGTTAGGCTTTCAGCGTTTTCAACAATTTTTGAGAATGTCTGAAGGAATGCAGCCAAGTCAGCCCCGTAGATTATTCGGTGATCAGCAGTCACATTAACCTGACAGAAAAAAATTCAGAGCCAATTAACGACATCTTCATAGTTATAAAAAAATTATGATTCAAGTTAAATCATGTCTTTGTTCTTGTGCTTCTTAAGACAAGCCTACATATTAGAAGATACTTTTAAAAGAAAATTTTCACAATAAATAAAAGACCACGTGTTATTCATCCTTCATAGTAAAGGGAAAATTACTCTCTCTACCATAGTTCCATTCACTTTTAGATTTTAGAGCTCTGCACAATCATTTTTTGAAAATGATTTATCACAAAGTGGCTTGAAAAAACCTACTTTTTCAGCACTATATAGTTAAGAGTAGAAACAAGATGCTTATGATAGAGATCAGGCTGAGATAGAATGTTCAATATTCCTTTTCAACAAAGTGCAGCTCATCAGAAATTTGTACCATTTTAATATGGGCGTTCAACTAAACGTGACCCGGAACTCGATAAACGCATTTGTAGTTTCTTTCGGATTTTCAGTGGTTAAGGAAAACAATATTGTTGAATGGTTAGATATGAAAAACGCTAAAGCTACAGCCTTGATAGAAGGACCACAAAAATTGTCCACAATGATATTTACATTTCAAGTTACAAATCACACACAAAAGCTGATGATTGTGCAATTTCTGAATTGGACACTCCCTTTTTACTACACACAACATGAAACACAATTTTGTATATTGACTGAAAAAAATTAACAATCAAGAAATGTGGTCCATCACTACTCTTACCTCCCAGGTAGGACTCAACCCACGGAATAACCACCAAAAAAAAAATAATAATAAATAAAACAAGAAACTATCTACTGCATTTTTTCATTGCCAATCAGGTTGAGAGTAGCTTAATAGTTAGAGGCACAGGAAGACCATAAATAATTATAATTGAGATCAATAAGAAGAATTTATATTTAAATGGCCTGTCATGGTTTATACTAGCGCACAATAACTAAGCCAAGGCACAATAATGTCATTTGATCTATGTTGCTAATCCACTTAATGAAAATTGGCTATGTTGTTGATATTGTTGTATCTTTCCAATTGGGGGATCATGGAAAGTATGGCAGAGAAGGGATGAAACAGACGAGCTATAGCCTCAGAAACAATGATCAGAAACAAGATGAAAATGTTCCTTGAAATATTTGACTTTGACAGCCTTTAAAAAAAATAAATAAATAAATAAAAATAACCTTAGTTGCTCTACAACCTCTACCCGAAGGCCATAGGTAGTGTTTGGAAAGATTAAAACTAGGAAATGATTTGGTTTGATTTAAGTTGATTTGATTTATTGAGTTAAATCTCATGTTTGAAGTGGATTAAACAAAATAGGATCGGAGTTGAGTTGATTTAGAAATCAATTCTTATATTTAAAATATAATAGATTGTGTCTGAATGATAAAAATAGGAATTTAACTGATTTGATTTGTTTTAAGTTTTAAAATCAAATCAAATCCAATCGATTTTGACAGGATAAAAACAAAGCAGTTTCTACTATACGCTCTCGATTTAACAGAGTTTGAAACCCCTCCCAAATATACCAATCATCATTTTACAAGTATATTAATTTAATCCAAATCAAATTATTAGGTGGCATAATTTTTTGTTAACCAAATTAACCTTTTAATATTTTATTTTAGAACTTAATTAATGCCTACAATTAATTAGAGAACTAAATAATAAATATAATTAAATTTAACTTTCTTGCATCAAAAATCAATTTCTCAAATAAAAAATCTCTAGGATGTGTTCATCTCCAATTTTGGTGTCCTAGAACCCTAACCCATCTCATTCATATATGACAGAGATTTCCTTCCCCAAATTCTCAAATAACAAAAATTAAAACAACTACAAAATTTGTGGGCACTACAATTTCTGGGTTGTCTTTGGCATTCTAAGTTCTCATCATTGTTACCCAAATTGATCAATTAATGTAACTTTTGGCCAGATCAATGAAGGTAGATTGGAAACAATGTTCTAGGGTCTTGAGCTTTTATTAAGGTCATGCCGCAGGTGCCTAAGCTTTGGCAATTGACTAATTGTTATACCTTTGAGCACATGTTACTGTGTAATGTGTATTTGAGATACAAGCTTCAGGGAAAGCAAAATCAAATTGAGTTCCAATCCATACAAAATGTTAAATGTCACCGAAAACTCTGCAACAACTATTAAATGAAGGGTAAATTACACTCATCTCCCTGAGGTTTATGGAAATGCAACTCACACCCTCTATTTGTCCACCTGACACTCACACCCTCTGCTTATTAAATTTTAAGTATTTATATTAAGTTTCACTCCTCATTCACAGAAAACTGTTGATAAACTTAACAGAATGACATTTTTGTGATATTAACTGTTTTAACTAATAAAATTATAAAAATACCCTAAAGTTAACGAGTGGGTACATGTTACTATTTTTATTACTATTTTTATCCTCAATGGAGGTGAGTGTAATTTACTCTTAAATGAATGAATTGAGAAGAGTTAGGGTTCTTGGAAAAATTGGGAATGAACACGAGAGATTTTTTATTTGAGAAATTGATTAGTAGTCCTCTAATTAATTGTAGGCATTAAATTCTAAAATAATATATTAAAAGGTCAATTTGGTTGACAAAAAATATGCCACCTAATAATTTGATTCAAATTAAGTTAATATACTTGTCAAATTATGACTTGTATATTTAGGAGGGTTTCAAACCCTTTCAAATTGAGAGGGTTTAGTAGAAAACACCTAAAAACAAATTTAGTAAATCCCATGGATTTGCAAATAAAATCTTTTTTTTTATATTTTTTTAAAGACCCAAACACAAAATTTGTTTTACAAATCAAATTATTTCAATTTTTTAATCATTCCGAACACTTTCATAGTGTTGATTGAATATGTAAAGGTATTATGTAGTGTTCAAAATGGTGATCTACAGACATTCGAAGCTATAGGTTCTAGGTTCATGCCCAAATAGAACCACCAAATTTGAGAGCAGTGAATTAGGTAAAGAGATTCAGAATAAACACATCAAGAAAGTTTTGTTGTTATAGGGATGTCTTCAATATGGATGAATATAATAGAGGGACTCTATCTTCATGTACTGTGTCAAGCATTATGGTTTAGAGGGTTGCAAGGATGTCAAAAAACTACAAACTCATCCTATGTATATGTTTAAGATATACCTTTGCCACCAAGAACCAGTCAAGCCATCTGACTATGATCTATGTGACACCTATGATGGATCAAGAATCTGAGAGACAAGCTAAGGAAGGCAATAGTTTATATGAAGAGAGCAAAAGCAAAGGTCCATATAAGAATTGTATTTGGAAACTTTGGGAAGTGCTAAAATCATGTAGGATTTCCAGGGGAGGGTAAGTGCAGCTGCAATCAGTGTCTTAGGGCTTGGTCCCTCCAATGTAACAAAAATAAAGTGTTTTTTCTGTTTGCACCGAAGCAATAGTGCATATCATTAAGTATACAAACTCATAGATTAGGTTATCCTAATAAGAAAATCAAGGAAATAATCATATAACTCACCAGCATTTTATTTTTCACACTGAAGAATCCATCTTTATCAGCCAGAACAGTAGGCTTTGATGCTCCAACAGCCATGATAGCACCCTAAACATAATTGGTGAAATAAAAATCAAATTGCTGAAACCAAGCCACATAATCTCTTAATAGTTAAAAATCCAATAGCTTGTCAGTCACCTGGCCTGGAGGTAGTATGGCATCAAACCTATCAACTCCAAACATTCCCAGGTTTGAAAGTGTGAAAGTTCCTGCGGGCATCACACAAGGACACATTCAGACTTGATCTAAAAAAGATTGCAATCCCAATTACAAAAGCCAGACAAACAATAATGAAACCTGTATTATACTCATGAGGTTGCAATTGCTTAGCCCTAGCCTTGTCCACTAACTCTTTCCATTTTTGGGAAAGAAGATAAAGGTCCAACTGCAACAACATACCAATTACCAAGGGAAATGAAACAAGGATCTATATTCTCAAATCACAACACAGATTCAGGATTGCATCACTAATCACAGACACAGACCTTATCCGCATCCTGAAGGACAGGGGTAATCAAACCACCATTGATGGCCACAGCTACAGCAATGTTGATGTTACTATTGTAAGTAAAGCTCTTTCCATCTTTGCAAGTGGCATTCACCACTGGATGCTGAACCAGTGCCATTGCAGCTGCCTTAGCCAGGATCGCAGTCATCGTCACACCCTTTGGTTTCACCTGAGAATTTAACAACAGCATCAGAACACGTGAAACTCAAAATCCCACCTTCAAGTCCACCCTCAAAACTAACACAATGCACAATGCACTAAGCAGCATAAGCATTAAAGCATACCCTCTCGTACAGAGCATCAAGTGCATCAGTGGTCACAGGGTACCCAACGCGGAATGTAGGCACAGAGAGACTCTCCACCATGTTCTTCGCAACTGCCGACTGCATTGTCGTGAAGGGGACAACACTAGAACTCGGAATCAGAGCCGGCGAAGAAGCCGAAGCAGCCGGAGAAACAGCTGCTTTCGGTGGAGCTGAAGTCACCGGCGGTGGAGCAACATTACTCGCCGCCGCCGGCGTGATACCGGCAGCCTTCTCCACGTCAGCGGGAGTAATCCGACCGTAAGGACCAGTCCCGACCACCGATCCAATGTCCACCTTGTGCTGCTTCGCGAGCTTCTTCGCGAACGGCGTCGCCACGGCCTTCCTTGGCCCTCCGGAAACCGCCTTGGCAGGTGCTGGAGAAGGGGGAGGCGACGGCGCCGCCGAAGTCGCCGGGGCAGGATTGGAGTTTCCGGCGGAGTTGAAGCAGCGGAATTGGCGGCCTTGGCCTTAGCCTCGGCGATTTCCTCCTCGGTCTCCGCAAGGATGCCAATGGGGGAGCCGACGGGGGCGGTCTCGCCCTCGCCGACGACAATGGCAGCGAGGATGCCGTCGTAGAATGTCTCGACGTCCATGTCGGCCTTGTCGGACTCGACGACGACGACGCTCTCGCCCTTGGCGAGCACGTCGCCCTCGGACTTTATCCAGGAGACGATTTTACCCTCGGTCATGGTGGAGCTGAGGGCGGGCATGAAGATTTCCCTGATCTTCGATTGGATTAGCCGCCGGCGTGGCCTAGAGGAAGGGTCCGCCGCGGCGGAGAGAGGCCACCAGGGGAGGGGAGCGGCGGAGAGGGAGGAGGAGAAGGACAGCTTGGTGGAATTTGCGGTGGCAGTGGTGGCGATGGTGGTGGGAAGGAAGGGCGAAGCCATGTTTGGGAGTGGAGGTGGAGTGAGAGGGTTTGGGGAATGGAATTGAGGGAGTGAGGGAATGAAGGTTGGTTTGATAAGACAGGGAAATAGAAGCGAAGAGAGATGAGGAGGATGGCGGAGAGGACGAGGGAGACTAGGTTGGAATGTTGGAGCTGCTATCCTCTGTTAACATCGCCAATTTTTGAACTTGGCCACAACCATCGTAAGTCTGCCCCCTGTTCGTTGTCAGTTAACATAATTAGGAATTTCATTTCTTGGTGGGCTCTTGTGGAGAGGGGTAACTTTGTCACCATAGGGTGACGGATAAGGAAATTACCTTTTTATCCTCCTTTGCTTTATAATATATTTCCTCTTTTCTCCTCTTCTTGCTCTGTCATGCATAGGATAAATCAAAGTTTCAGACTCTACCTTGTGTGCATCATTTGTGATATAATCATCTTATTGTCCCCCATCATACACAAATTTCAGAACAAGTCAACAAACCAAAGTTCAATAAAAAGGAAAAAATCAACAAAACAAAATCTAATCTTCAAATGAAAAATAAAAAGAAGGGAATCACAGTAGCAACAATACAATTCTTTTTTTATAATGGTGACATGGAAGGAAAGCAGGAAGGAGAGATTCCCTTACCCTCATCCACCATAACCACCATGGACTTCCACCACAAGAACAACAACCACCACTTAGCCCAATCATCATCGAACTCCTCCACAACCACCATCATTGCCCCACCCTCCCTATAACAACCCAATGCACCTTTGTTGGAAGTCTGTCTCCAAAGTCTACTCCGCATCCACACCCTTGCCCCCATCCTTTCTTCCTCCTCCATTGATGCAATCTTTACTCTCGCAGACTCAGACTCACTGTTCCTAAAATTGACATCAGCAAACCCCTTTATGTCGTGCTCAGCCATCACTGTCCTCTTCACGTCGCTCTTATCAGTCGCATTGTCACTGTCTCCATTTGCCAATGTCGCACCTACACATTCAAACCCATTTTCCATTGAAAGTCTTCGTGAGGGATGAATGAGTGTGGTGGAAAGTGGGAGGCATCAATTTGCAACCTGAAAAAGTGAAATGTTGACGAGAATGGTAAAATGGAAAAATCAAAATTGTAATTAAAATTTATTTTTTTATTAAATTATTTTATAGTAATTGTAACGTTAGATTTGATATTCAATGGATGAGATTCAATCACCATGTGGTGACAAACTCACTTGGCACCACTTAAGCATTAGTCTTCATTTCTTTGAAAACTATGAAGATGTTTGGTTTTAGTTTTTAGTTTTCATTTCAGTTTTTAGCTTTTCAGCTTTTAGGATTTTATGAAGGAAATACCAAAAATTAAAAATGAAAATTGGAATTTGTAATTTTTAGAATTTTCAGTATTTCCTTCACAAAATGTAAGAAATTGGAAAACTAAAAATGAAAATTGAAAATTGGAAACTTAAAACCCCTACCATTTTTAGATTAAGAATGGCAATTTCTACTTGCCTAAGTGGCATTTGGCAAAGAATCACAAACAGAAAATATGGAGATATTAAAGATAGAAACTAATGTGTTTGGAAAAAGAAATAGAGACAAAAATTCCAAAATTATTTGAGCCAATTTCTATCCCTACAAAAAGGAGAGACACGGTAAACATATATCTATTATACAAATTTTAAATATATTTTTCTAAAAAATATCCCTTTAAATATTTCATATTTTAACTTTGCTCTTCTCATTTTTTAATTTTTCATCAAATCATAACATGTTACCACCCAAAATTTTCAAGAAATAGAAATAGTGAGAAGTGGAATTGACTTATTAAAGATATTGGTGCCAAGGCAAGAAAAGGTAGTCGAGGAAGGTGCATTACGCAAGGTAAAGAATCAAAGATTCAATTCATAATTGTAGGAATATTCTCTAAGAGGGAAAACCGATTTCATGTTGTAGATAGAAAAGCGCACGAGAAGGGGGTTGAATCGTGCTTTACTTTTTCTTTCCTTATTAGTTTCTAAAAACTTAAATAATATACTATCAAGCATGTAACTTGAAGTGTAGCGGAAAATAATGTTAGTTACATCAAAAAGTAATTTTCTAACCTGTAATATTTCAATAAAGATGTGTAAAGGAAAGTTTTTAAGAAAACACATAATAGTAATCGTAATTTCTTTCTCATAAAGCATTCATCAGGCGGTGTCCCTTCTTTAGGAGAAAGTACAAGAAACTGCTCTTTACTTTCTTAGATGAGGTTGCTTTCCTTTTCTCATCCATTTTCTCTTCATATCCCAATCCTGTTTCTGAAAATATGGCCTCTAACCTCCCAGCATTAATTCAAGATTTTTTGAACTATTAATCATTTTTTCAAGATCAGTTTTGAGAAGTCGTGAGGTCCTCTCAAGTTCAGAAATAACTTTCTAAGATGTTTTATTTTACTTAGAGGCTTCAGCTTCAAAGACATTAAGCTTAATATTTAAAACTTTATTTTCTCCTTGTATATCTTCTTTCTCAAGCCCAAGAATTTCAGTTTCAACTTGGCCATCTCAAGTTCTAAAACCACTTTCTAATGTTTCCTTCTCATTTTGAAATAGTGAGAGAAAAGAGTTTGAGAATTTTCCAACAACTTATCATATAAGGCAAGTAATTCATCATATGAAAGTTAGGTCCAGATGCACTTACCTCACATTCTTCTTCTAAGTGTAGTCACCCATGAAACATAGATTTGTAACATCTTCCAACTCACCATGGACATCTGATCCATCTTTTCTTCGTTAGAGTCACTCTAAGTGGCCTTCATCCCTTTCCTTGAGATTTGGACATTTAGGTTTGAAATGTCCTTCTCTCCATTGTAGCAGATGACGCTTTAGGCTTTCCCTTGCTTTTTCTACCCTTTTTGAGGTTGATATCCCTTCTTTTCTTTGTTTTCCCTTTCCAGGCTTTGGATATCTCTCTCACCAACATAGAGATCTCATCTCTATCTTCTTCTTCAGTCTCATTATTAGATTCTTCCTCTTCATCAGAGGATTTAAAGGCTCAATTTCTCAAGATTCTCATTCCGCTCTTCAAGACTATCAACAAAGATCTTCTTTAGCTCCTTCCGTCAACGAGCATGACTCATCCAGAGTTGTTAGACTAAAAACTTCTTATCCATCCTCTAATTGGATAAGTGTCAGGAGTAGTCACTGTCCTTGTGTCTCTTGGTATCCCAATTAGTGGGTTCTCATAGACACCTGCAATAAAAATAGTTTTTAATTTTGGTACCTAGGCTTTCTTGGGTCCTTTAGGGTTAGTCTTCCAAGGAGGAGGTTTTCCAACCTTTCTAACATATTCTTTCTCATGAAGCATTCGTTCAGGTGAGTGTCCCTTCTTATAGTAGAAAGTACAAGAAACTCTATTCTTTACTTTCTTAGATGAGGTTGTTTTTCTTTTCTCATCCATTTCTCTTTATATCCGATCCTATTTTCTTAAAATATGGCCTCTAACCTCTCAACATTAGTTCAAGATTCTTTGAACCATTAACCATTTTTTCAAGATCAGTTTTTGGAAGCCTTGAGGTCCTCTCAAGTTCAAATAACTTTTTGAGAGTTTTATTTTTCTTAGAGGCTTTCGTTTCAAAGGCATTGAGCTTAATATTTAAAACTTTATTTTCTCCTTGTATATCTTCTTTCTTAAGTTTAAGATTTAGATTTCAGAATTGGCCATCTCATGTTCTAAAACCACTTTATGATGTTTCCTTTTCAAGTTGAAATAGTTAGCGGAAAGAGTTTGAGAATTTCCCAATAACTCATCATATAAGGTAAGTAATTCATCATATGAAAGATCAGGTTGATATGCACTTACCTCACGTTCTTCTTCTAAAGTGTAGTCACCCATAAAGGATAGATTTGCAACATCTTCCAAGTAGACTTCTGATCCATCCTTTCTTTGTCAGAGTCACTCTAGGTGGCCAACATCCCTTTCTTCTTAGCATAAGACTTGTGGACCCTTGAGATTTGGACATTCAGGTTTGAAATGTCATTTCTCTCCATAGCTATAGCAAATGACACTTTCAGGCTTTTCCTTACTTTTTCTCCCTTTTTGAGGTTGATGTCTCTTCCTTTCTTTGTCTTGCATCTCCAGGCTTTGGACATCTTTTTCACCAGCATGGAGATCTCATCTCCATCTTCTTTTTCAGTCTCATTATCAGATTCTTCCTCTTCATTAGAGTCTTAGCAACTTTCATTACTTTAACTTTGTTGCTTCTGATGAGATGACTTCAAGGCCATAGACTTGCTCTTCTTAATGGATTAATCATGCATTTCAGAAAATACACCCTCATGGGTTTTAAGTGACCCAATGAGAGCGTCCAGGCTTCGACTTTGTAGGTCTTTGGCTTTAGTGATGGCTATGACCTTGGGCAGCCATTTAGAAGGAAGGCTTCTCAATATTTTTCTAACCATTTCTGAGTTAGAATACCTTTTGCCAAGATCCTTTAGTTGGTTTATGATATGCATAAACCTCGTAGTCATTTCATCAATACTTTCTTGATCTCCCATTTTAAACATTTCGTATTGATGAACCAGCACTGATCTTAGTTTCTTTAACTTGATCAGTGCCTTCGTGTAACATGTACAATCTGTCCCATATCTCCTTCACTATGTCACAAGTAATAATTTTGTCATTTCAGCCTTGCTTAGTGCACACGTGAGCAGGTACTTAGCTTTAGAGTTCAACTGAACTCTGGCTTTGTATTGGTCTATCCACCTGCTCCATGAGGCTTCTCTTAATGTTGAAGGTGCATCATCAGTTCCTGGAACCTTTTCGGTTAAAACATAGTCATCTTCTTGTATTATTTCCCACGAGTCAAGACGTATGCGTTTCATGAATAGATCCACGCGATCCCTCCAATAGGCATAGTCCCCATTATCAAAGAATGGCGGTTTGTTGATGGAGCGTCTTTTTGCTATATGAATATTTTTTGCCATATGTAGCTAGGATCTTTGTCCTCTATAGTCATTAGAGTGCTCAACCCTTTATAAGCCAAGCTCTGATGCCACTTGTTGGAGTTGAATCGTGCTTTTCTTTCCCTCTGACTTTTGAAAGCTTCAACAAAATACTATTAAGCATTAAGCTTGAAGTGCGATGGAATAGCATTGGTTACTTCAAATCTTACTTTCTAAACTCCTGGAAATATGATAAATATTCATATAAAAAGGTTATATGGTAAATATAATTAAAAGCACAAAGCAAATAATATGAAGTAGTTAAGGGATGAGAAAATACTGCATAGATATTTATACTTGTTTGGCTAACCCTTACATCCAGTTCTTAACAACTGTTGAGTTCCACTAAAAAATATTTCTCAAACGAGAAAGTTTGATAGTATTTGTAGTAGCCTTAACAAGCCTTGACCTGTGCTAGTAGCAACCTATCCTGTGACAAACCAAGTAGTTATTCACCAACCTCTCCAAGCTGAAACCCAAGTAGTCTTGTACAAGCCTCTCAAAGCTAACCTGAGTAGTCTTTGACCAGCCTCTCCAAGCTAAACCGAGTAGTCTTTCACTAACCTCTCCAAACTAAATCGTGACCAGCAAAAACACCTTCCTGTCACATTGCAAGTAGTTTTGCCTTAGCCTTTCCAAGCTATCTAACACTGATCACTCCTGGATTGAGGTTACAAGAGGTTTGTGTTTTGGTTTGAGTTGCAAACTCAAACTCAAAAACACCTTACTCAAGTTTCCATAAAACATATAATAACAAACATGGGAAAAACTTGAATGATTTCTTCTAGACATTCTTCCTTAGAAGAATATGTTATCTATTAAGAATGTAGAAAGAAGATTTTTACAAGCAAGGAAACTAAAGAAGTAATGAACTTCATAGAAAAGATGAGGAGAAAATTTTATATAAGCTCTTGTGCAATGTCAAGATCTGTCTTTTGAAAGCTTAGCATCTCTATTTATAGATGATCTTCCTCTATGACCGTTGCCCTTGATCTGTTGTCCAAGTGACACGTGTTGATCATCTATTTGTGTCTTGGAAAAAGTATAGAGGAGTAGCCCGTCTTGTGTCAAAGCTGTTCAGAAGTTGTTGTGAAATAGTGGTTTTTGAGACTACTTTCACAAACTACTTTTTACTTTCTGAACGAGGTTCTGAACATTTTCTTCTAGAAGCTGGAGTGGTTGACCAAGTTGATAAAAATAATGACATGCCAGTCTGTAACTGATTTTGATTTCAAATTTGAATTTCAAATTTTCCCTCATCTTTCAGTAGATTACAACATTTTGTTATGAAATACACTTTCTAGGTGCGGTATCAGTTCCTTGATATGTCTTTAGTCTTCTAGTCTTCAATCAATACTTGTTGATAAAAAAAAAAAAAGATTGTGATCATGATGATGGAAGGTTGTAGAACACATTGTCTTCAAGGATGACTAGATATCTTCACTTTAAATGTACTTTTTGAAGACCTCTACCTTGTCCATTGGGCATTTGTACACTCATTTTACGATATAATTATTACTTCCATTTAGTTTCCATCTCTTTAAATAAGATAAATCATGTTTGCACATGTAAAGTGAAAATTGTCTTTGCTATAGGAGTCGCATTATGCTAAGGATATAACATTTTGCTACTCCAAGAAACTCAAGGTAAACATTAGCCATTCTTCAAAATATTTTCCTTAAAATTGATTTTGTTGTCATTCAAAACATATTCTATTAATGCTTTCTGAAAGTTTTAGAGCTTAAAAAAGGAACCTTGATACATCTTGAAATATGAAGTTATTATTTAGATAATAACATAAAGTAGCTAAAAATAGATAAAAAGCCAGAATTACACGGCAAATCCAAGATAAAAAGAATAATCAAGCCAAGGATAATGACAATGATAGGCCATATCAATAACTAGTTCAGTGCATTGCTTACCATCCAGTCATAAATTTCTTTGAGACCCAACTACTGAGAAAAAAATGGCAAGCCTGAAACAAGTGCACAGAGCATAGTATAAGTCAATGGCAAGAAAAGGGAAAACTTCCAAAAACATGAAACTCCATAACCTATGTATCAAATCAAATAATAGTTAGGATTAAAGCATGTGAAACCACATTATATCTAGTTTAATCTAATGAATGAAGTTATAGTTCATTTCATGGGGAGAGTTTTTGCAAAACAAAAATAGAACAAGTAAAGCAACTGAAAAATACACCATAAATATTTCTAATAAGAAATTCACCAAAGAATAAATAAGAAGAGGATTACAAATTTATAAGGTGACCATCAAGAGCTTTGCATTTTTTTTTTCATTTTTTAAAGTAAAATTTGAAAGAACTCCAGTATCCAGAGTTTATACATGGCCATAATCAATAATTCAGATTGATTGGCCTATGGCAAATCATATTAAGAGGTCAATTTGGTAAACTATGGAAAAAAAAGGTTTGAATTGTGCAAACTAGCCTTTTCAATAAGAATAGGACCATACCACAGCTATATTCAATCACCTAAATCCAAATAGGCAAATACATAAAAATGTCATGACAGACCATAATAGAAGCAAACACACAAACTGGAATAAAAAGTTTGTTTTAATAATGACATAATCTAATAACTAATTTAGCTATGCTAGCAACACATAACCAGAAGCCTTAAACAACACCATTTTCTTTAAAGCCAATATGTGTCATTAGTAATCAAAAAGAGCATCTGAATTGAGAAGAGTCAAACATATTCACAATAGTTTTTGCTAGAGTTCCATCAAAATCAAAGGCAGCAATCTTACTTGAGTCATGTAGATCCTCGCTATCATGAATCATTTGGATGAATGTCACCCTCACTGTCATCCTCACTAGATACAACATTCATTTTATTCACTTATTATGTTTCTGAAAAAAAATTAAATAAAGGAATCATGAAAGTCAAAACCAAGCTTCATGCCTAAATCTTCAAGCCAAATTCAAAAGGTTAACAAATCAAGAAATATGCTTGTTTCATGTATTATTGTTTGCCAAATTTATTAGGTAATCAAACTTTAAATTTATCTTTTCTAGTGTCAAAACCCTAAGGAACCATGACCACAATATGACTTCTCATAATCTAAATGTTAAAATCATATTGCTAAATTATAATTGAAGTAAAAAAATAAGAAACAAAATTTGTATACATCATAGATATATAAAAGCCGTAAAAAAAAAGAAGAAAATAGAAATTAGAGAGAAGGTAAAAGCTAGTTTACCTTCAAGAATCTAACATATGCATTTTGCAATAGAATCAATCACAGATATTGAATCAATTACAGAATCAATCATGTGATTCCATTAGTAGCAATGGCAAAGATTGGTGACAAAAGAGAAAAGAAAGGGGAAGAGGAAGAGGTGGTGGTTGATGGTGGTGGTGGAGAGCGTTGATAGTGATGATGGTAAAGATCGGTGGCAAAGATTGGTGGTGGATTGTAGTGGTGAACATCGACAGTGAACTACGTGAAGAAGATTGGAGGCAATGTCGATGACGAAGATCAAAGATGATGGCGAGAAGAGGATGAGACAGAGGAGATGCAAAGAAAATGGTGAAAATGAAACTATGAGACCATGATAAGTTAAAAAGTGTGTTAATTTAAGTGAGGTATTAGTAACATTTATTTTAAAATTGTTGTTTTAAATGTTATTTTATGAATTATAGCAACATTTTGAAAAATGTTCCGATCAAGATGTTACAAAAAGTAGTAATGGCAACACTTTAAAACATGTTGCAACTAAAATGTTAGTAAAGGCAAAAAATGTAGTAGTGATACTATGGTGAAAGATTGGTTGATGTAACGACTCTATTTTTTTGTATTGTTGTGATAAAATAATTAATTATGAATAATCTATAGGGATTTTGAAAATTCCGATAGACATAGTTATGATCAGAATATTATGAGGAGTTTGTAAAAAAAATAAAAATTAATTTAATATTATTAAAAATCAATATAATAATAATTTAATCGATGATATAGAATAGACCCTATAATTGGTATAATGACATAGATAAAAATAAGGATAAAGGTAAATAGATATTTTAATCCGGTAAAGTTTCTTTTATGTCAATCGGGTATTGAAATGGTAATAATCGGTACATCAAAATGGTAATAACCGTACACCAAAATATTGAATCAGGTATAAATAATGGATATTATCTTATCTCAAATAATTTTTACTTAGGACAATTGAATAAATATAGACATTTCTAATCCGATTCAAGGTAAATCGATCGAAAATCTTTCACCTTTTACTTTTTCTCCAAGTTAGTGAATTTATAAAAAGGAAAAAGGAAATGAAACAACATTTCCTCTCATTTCTCATAAAACCTCATGTTCCTTTCTACTTTCTTCATTCTTTTCATTTCTTTCCTCTTCAAACTCCATGAAAGCTCCATATTCTTGAAGGTTATGCCTAGATAAACACTTAAACTTGTTCAAAAACACTTCATCTACATCAAACTCAAGCTAAAACCTTGTTTTCCCCTTCAAATCTGTCTAAATAGTAGCTCATATAGGTGCTGGAAAAGTGGGTTTGAGGCTTGAATTAGAGAAGAAAAAGCTAGAGAAAGTTTAGCAAAAAGCTTGGAAGAAAGGTAGGAAAGATTCTATGTCTATTGCTTGTGATTGTTTGGCTAATTTTGCTAATTAAACTCTTGAGATATGTTTGAAATTATGTTTGTGAAATCTAAAATTATTTCAAGATGCATATATGTATATGAACTTGAGAGATGTAAAAGGTACTATGCATGAAAATCTCATGAATTGATTGAATTGATGTAAGAGATTTAAATATGTAAATGACGAAGATTTTTAGTTCTTTAAAAAGAATGAGGTACCTAGAGATTTTACAAGATTATAATCAAAAATAGTTTTGTAAAAATTTGCAAGATTGATATTTTTGAAGTATGATGCTAAAGTTTCATGAAAAAGGATGAGATTTTGATCTATAGAAGAAAAACTCTAAAATCTAAGTAATACACTTGGTTTAATTTCCTGATAGATTTAAGAATTATAAAGTAAGGAGTTTTATAAGTTTTTGCTGTGAAAATCTCATAAAAGTTTAGCAAACTTTAGAAAAATCTATCAAGGTTACAGACTTTCATAAAATCTTGTAATAGTCTAACAGATTTTATACGAAATTCTCATAACAATTTAGTGGATTTTATGGAAAATCTTGTAAATGTTAAACTCTTTAAGAAAAATCTTGTAAAAGTTTACTAGACTTGCAGAAAATCTCATAACAGTTCTTCTAGAAAAATCTCATAAAAAATTTAGTAGATTTTATCGATAAATCTCATAAGAATCCAAGAGATTTTGAACAGAATATCTCATAAAAATTCAGAAGATCTAAAGAGAATATCTCATAAGAAATTCAAGAGAATTTCAAGAGAAAGTCTCACAGTAATAAGAGAACTTACGAGAAAATCTCATAAGAGTTAAGGAGATTTCAAGAAAATCTCAAAACAAGAATATGAGATATAGAACTACTAAGAAGAGATTTTACTTTATAATTAAGAGATTTCCTAAATGAATGATAAAGTTTCAAACGAAGAAAGAAAACTAAAGAAATACGTCTTATGTAATAGTAATTGCTTAATGGTAAGCTCATGGATTCATGGGTAGTAGTAGATTATTAGCTCTTGAACTATATCAGGTTGTAATCACGACGGCATTACATCGTTATGAGAAAAGGGATGTATTGAAAAAGAATAGCGAGGCTATTCAGATGAGATGTAGTAGACGTACTCCATCTAGTGAACTATATCAGGTTGTAACGTGACGGCGTTACATCGTTGATAGTACGATCCACGAGAAGTATATCAGAAGAGTCCTATGAGTTCTACCATTAAGTTTAAAATTCTAACCAAGTTAAGTCACAGAAAATAATGATACTAACTACATATCAATTGCTTGATTATAAGCTCATGGATTCAGTGTGATCTATATCAAGTTGTAGTACGAGGTACTACAACAAGTGAACTATATAAGGATGTAAACGAGGTGTTACATCACTAGTAATACATTAGATAAGAAGTGTATCAGAAATCCTATGAGTTCAATTCTCAAGCCTAAAGTTCACAATAAGATTATGTCAAAGAAGTAATAAAATAAACAAACAAATTGTTATGTAAACAACCAAAATATTGAATAATTATTTTACGAATCCTATGACCTTTTTATTCTCAAGCATAAGTGCACTCATAATACTATATTTAATGAGTAAAGGAATAAGCAAGCTACTTATTTCAAAAGAATCCAAAAACATAATAATTATTTTAATATCATGTCAGATATCACTGTGTAGTAGACTAGTATTTTTCCTCCTGGGAATCTTTGATTCTCATTCCTGCTGTTATTATATTTTTTTTACATAGATTGTTATTATGGTGATTATTTTGTGGAAATTCTCAACTGGTCCTGTTTACGGTCTAAGACCTAATAAAATGATGATAGAGAATTTAGTCAGCCTTTTTATTTTCTTTTTCATGAATGTTGAGTAGTACCCTACCTAGATTATAGGGTTCCTGCGTGAACTAGGGTAAGGGTTTGAAGTGTTATATATGATGTTGCTTTGTTGTAGATAATACAATTATGTATTTTTTTAATATTATTTATGTTCAAATTTAATGACTCAGAGAGAAAGCATTTTATGTTTGTTAAAAGCAGGCTCATATGTAATATGTATATACTCTATCAAAGGTCAAGTAGAGATAACAAGTAACAACTGCTCATTATAAGGTTATGACTTAAGCATAGCCTTATGGTGTGAAGGGTGTTACAGTTATGTATCAGAGGTTCATCCTGTTAGAGCCTAGGGATGGTCTAACTTGCTTCTAAAGCATACTCTGAAATTTTAGTGTCATGCGTAGGATTTTATCTCCTAAGATAAAAATGTAGAAGTTTATATGCATGACTGCTTACTTTTGACGTAGTTAGTAACTATCATGCTTAGCATTGTATTGAGCTGATCAACTCAATACCTTTTGCTTGGTGTGATAGGAGACTAATGACTTCGGGTAGGCATAGTAGGACTAGCAATAGCAATGATGATAGGTGCTGAGGAGAAGCTGCAACGTTATGCGTGATTTCGGAATATGACCCAGGCAATTAGGGAGTAAGCTATGGTTGCAAATTAGATGATGAGCACCATTGGATGGTAAGCTCATCGAAATACAAAAAAGGCCTCCTGTTTGTGGCATTGCAAGGAGCAAAAACCACCCAAAATTTGAGGAACCTAAACCCAAATAAGGCTAAAAAAGGGATTAAGTAATAGAGAAGGATCTTTGAAGTATCAAAGTGGTCGAATTCATGGAAAGTGGGTTATGCTACCTAGGTGTTGGATGTGGACACTGATTATAGTGGATATATACTAGAATGATAGTTGAGGAGGTGAATATTGAAATGACTTGGAATTTTGGTCAAGGATGTTTTCTACAAGGAGTATTTTCCTTCTTTCTGAAGTGCTAAGGGATTGGAAATTCCTAAAGCTGCACTAGGGGAACATGACGGTGCTAGAATACAATGTAAAGTTTGGTGAGCTTTCCACAACTTAGTAGTATAAGCTTAATGAAGAGTTGGAAATGTGTTAAGTATGAAGGAGGCTTTAGAGATGACCTTTTGGCAATGGTGGGACTAATGGAAATTAGGGACTTCACCGCATTGGTGAACAAGAGTGTTCTAGTGGAAGAGTACAACGAGAAGCTATCAATGGCTGGAGGAAGGCTAACACCACACGGCATAAGGTCTAAGCCTTTACCACCATAAAGGAGATTTTCCTTCCAGGAATGGAAAAGGAAAGTAATCACAAACCAGTTGATGACAAGGAATGCCTAGAATATAGAAAGAATCATGGTGATAAACCATGTTTAGCTGGACAGTATGGTTGTATCAATGCAGGAAGCCAGGTCACGAGATTAGGAAATGTCCAACTAGGGACCACTTCTATCTATCCACAACAACGGGGACGTATTTCGCTACGAATGTAGAAGATCCTCACTATGAAGGGACCTATTCAAGAGGGACGGATATGGAATGCCTAGTTGTTGCCTAGTGGTGATGGAAGGTAAACAAGAAATTATAATAGATATCGGTAGTTCGAAAATATTTTGACATATTTTTAGGAGATATACCAGAATTTCCCATATAAAGGAAGATATAGTTCTCTATTGAATGGATATAAAAATGGGTCCAATTTCAATAACCACTTACCATATGTTTCCTTTAGAATTGGCATAATTGAAAAGCAGATTGATAAGGTGTTAAGTAAACATTCAATCCGATCAAGTGCCTCACCATGAGGAGCTTCTATGCTCTTAGTGAAAGAGAAGGACGAAGGTATAATGCTATAAGTTGATTACAGCAAACTGGATAAGGTGAAGGTCAGGAACAAGTATCTTCTTCCAAGGAGTGGTGATCTCATGGATAAATTAAGGGGAGCGATAGTATTCTCAGGATTGTTTTGAGATCAAGATCTAACCAGATTCAAGTTCAGAAATATTTTGAGTATGTTAGGGGCATTATGAAAATATAGTGATGTATTTTGAGATAGCTAGTACCCCAATAATATTCATGGACTACATAAATTGAATCTTCCAACCTTTTTTCAATGAGTTCGTGATTGTTTTATAGATGATATTCTCATCTATTCGAGGACTAAGAAAGGACAGGAGTAGCATCTTCGAACAGTGATATAGATTCTTCATCCTAATCTATCCAAGTGTGAGTTTTGGCTATAGGAAATAAGACTTCTAGTCTGTAGTATCACACGAAAAAGTCACGCTGACCCAACAAAGATTGAAATAGTACTAAAGTGGGAAAACCAACTGTTACCATGGAAATTTGAAGTTTTGGGATTACATGATTTCCACCAAATATGTATCAAAGGATTCACATAGAAAGCCTTCCCTTAACCAAGTGAATCGAAAAAGTGTACCTTTCACATGGAAGTAAGATATGATAGAGCTTCAGAACCTCAAGTAAAACTTGACCATTGCACTTGTAGTGGTCTTGCCAGGACCCACATAGTTTATTTAAAGTTTATTGAGTTGAATCAGGAAAAGGCTTAGGTGCTTTTAGGGCAGACTAGAAAGGTGGTGGCTTAGGCTTCAAGACAACTAATGCCGCATAAGGTGAACCACCCTCCACATAGTCTCAAGTTGGCAATAGTAGTATTCATTTTGAAATCTGAGATGTCATCTATGTGGAGTAAAGTTTGAGTTGTTTTCTAAGCATAAGAATCCCAACTATCTCTTAGATTAGAAAGAGGAAAACATAAGGCAATGGAAAAAAGAATGGAGTTCATTAAAGACTAGGAGCTCGACTTGAACTACCATCCAGGGGAAACAAATGCGATAACAGATGCCTTCAGTAGAAAAACCTTGGGTATTTCTTGGATAATTAAGGAGACGGGAGTTCAGAAGATTTTTCCAACTTCCTAACTTGGGGACGGAGAGTCTGGAAGTGTATATTTAGGTTAGATTAGGATCATAAGTGACATTAAGAAGGTGATTCTATAAGCTCAGCAAGAAGATCTAGAATTTCAGAAAACCATAGCCTCAACTCAAGGTTGAGGGAAATAGATTTGCCAAGGTGAAAATAGGATAGGGGAATATCAAGGTCAAGTGTGTATATCTATAATAAGGGATGTTCGTCATAGTATTCGCGATGAAACCCAGCATAGTGATTTTAGTACACCTAGGAGTTTAAAAATGTATAGAGATATTAAGAAGATGTTGGCAACCAAAGATAAAGGTGGATGTAGCTGGAACGAGTCTCAAAGTGTTTGACTTTCAAAAGATAAAGATAGAATATTTGAAGTCACTAGCTACACTGCAATCCTTGGAGATTCCCAATGGAAAAGGGGAACTTGTTCAACGGACTTGGTGATGAGATTGCCAAAGACACCATCAGGATATGGTGCTATTTGGGTTATAGTGGGCAGACTAACTAAGTCCGCACATCTTCTACCAGTCATAGTTACGTCATTTCTTAGGAAATTGGTTAAGCTTTATATAGAAGGATTAGTGAGACTACATGGTGTTCTTTCTACTATAATCTTAGATCTTTGCTTTTCACCTCAAGATTTTTAGAGATTTTTTGAAAGCTTAGAAGAAAACCTTATTTCAACATGACTTATCATCAGAGCTGATAGGCAAACTATATGGACCATTCAAATGTTGGAAGGTATGAGAGCATATGTCCTGGAACATTATGGCAATTAGGACAGCTGTTAACCATTAATCGAATTCTTCTACAACAACAGCTATCACATAAGTAGTATGATGGCTCTTTATGAAGCTCTATATGGATGAAAGTGATAATTGCCTCTAGGTTGGTATAAATCAAGTGAGAGTAGCCTTTTAGGACTAGACCCGTCCGCAGACTCGAGCGGATAAGAAGATCCGAGGTATGATTTTGATTGCTCAAGGTTGGCAGAAGAGCTATGCCAATAATAGGGAAAGGGATTCCTAGGAAAAGAACACGTGTTTTTGAAAATTATTTCTATGCCGGTATAGGAGAGTCATTGAAGTCTAGAAGCTAAATTCTCGTTTTATAGGTCATTTTCATATCCAAGGTTGTGTAGGTTCAGTAGTATACAGATAGTTTAACCCCACACCTAGCAAAGCTTCACGATGTGTTCCATGTGCCATAACTTTGAAAGTACAACTTTTCTAGTCATATCCTGAATCTGAATCCTATGGCTACGGGATAACTTGATGTTCAAGTTACCACCTATACCAATAGTAGAAAGAAACGTGAAACAACTTTGAGAACGATTTGTCTCTTTTGTAAAGATTGTGTTGGACAGAAAGTGATCCAAGAAGTATACGTGAGGATTTGAGATGACTAAATTTTGAGGGCAAAATTTTTTTTAAAGGGGTATAATGTAACAACCCGGTTTTTTTGTATTGTTATGATAAAATAATTAATTGTGAATAATCTATGGGGATTTTGAAAATTTCGCAGACAGTTATGATCAAAATAATATGAGGAGTTTGTAAAAAAAATGAAAATCAATTTAATATTATTAAAAATCAATATAATAATAATTTAATTGGGGATATAGAATGAGACCCTATAATTGGTATAATGACATAGAAAAAAATAAGGATAAAGGTAAATAGATATTTAATCTGGTAAATTTCTTTTATGTGAATAGATCCTGAAATGGTAATAATTGGTACACAAATGGTAATAACTGGTACACCAAAACATTAAATCAGGTATAAATAATGGATATTATCATATCTCATATAATTTTTACTTAGGACAATTGAATAAACATAGAAATTTCTAATCCGATTTAAGGTAAATTGATTCGGAAATCTTTCACCCTTTACTTTTTCTCCAATTTAGTGAATTTATAAAAAGGAAAAAGGAAATGAAAGAACATTTCCTCTCGGTTTCTCAGAACCTCACGCTCCCTTCTCCTTTCTTAATTCTTTTTCATTTCTTTCCTCTTCAAACTCCATGAAAGCTCTATATTCTTGAAGGTTATGCTTAGATAAACACTTAAACTTGTTCAAGAACACTTCCTCTACATCAAACTCAAGCCAAAATCTTTTTCCCCTTCAAATTTGTCCAAACGCAGCTCATATAGGTGCTGGAAAATGGGTTTGAGGCTTGAATTAAAGAAGAAAAAGCTAGAGAAAGTTTAGCAAAAAGCTTGGAAGAAAGGTAGGAAATATTCTATGTCTATTGCTTGTGATTGTTTGGCTAATTTTGCTAATTAAACTCTTGAGATATATGTGAAATTATGTTTGTGAAATCTAAAATTATTTCAAGATGCATATATGTATATGAACTTGAGAGATGTAAAAGGTACTATGCATGAAAATCTCATGAATTGATTGAATTAATGTAAGAGATTTAAATATGTAAATGAAGAAGATTTTTAGTTCTTAAAAAGAATGAGGTACCTAGAGATTTTACAAAAGAATATAATCAGAAATAGTTTTGTAAAAATTTGCAAGATTGATATTTTTGAAGTATGATGCTAAAGTGTCATGATAAGATTTTGATCTATAGAAGAAAAACTCTGAAATCTAAGTAATACACTTAGTTTAATTTCTGAAAGATTTAAGAATTATAAAGTAAGGAGTTCTATAAGTTTCTCTATGAAGAAATCTCATAAAAGTTTAACAGACTTTACAAAAAAATCTCATCATAGTTTCAGACTTCATAAAATTCGTAATAGTCTAATAGATTTTATAGAAAATTCTCATAATAGTTTAGTATATTTTATGGAAAATCTCTTAAATATTGAACTTTTCTTTAAGAAAAATCTCGTCTAAGTTTACTAGACTTTCCAAAATCTCGTAACAATTCTTCTAGAAAAATCTCATAAAACGGTCAATAGATTTTAATCCAAGAGATTTTGAACAAAATATCTCATAAGAATTCAGAAGATCTAAAGAGAATATCTCATAAGAAATTTAGGAGATTTTCAAGAGAAAAGTCTCATAGTAATTCAGAAGACTTAACAAAAAACCTCATAAGTTTAAGGAGATTTCAAGAAAATCTCAAAGCAAGAATATGAGATATAGAACCATTAAGAAGAGATTTTACTTATAATTAAGAGATTTCCTAAATAAATGATAAAGTTTCATACGAAGAAAGAACTGAAGAAATACGCCTTATGTAATATTAATTGCTTAATGGTAAGCTCATGGATTCATGGGTAGTAGTAGACGTGCTACGCCCTTAGAACTATATCAGGTTGTAATCGCGATGGCGTTACATCATTATGAAAAAAGGAATGTACTAAGAAAGAATAGCGAGGCTATTTAGATAAGATGTAGTAGAAGTACTCCATCTAGTGAACTATATTAGGTTGTAACGTGGCGTTACATTGTTAACAATACGATACCAGAGAAGTATTTAGAAGAGTCTTATGAGTTCTACCATTAAGTTTAAAATTATCTAATGAAGTTAAGTCATAGAAAATAATGATACTAACTACATATCAATTGCTTGATTATAAGCTCATGGATTCACAATGTGATCTATATCAAGTTGTAGTACGAGGTACTACAACAAGTGAACTATATAGGATGTAACACGAGGTGTTACATAACTAGAAATACATTAGATGAGAAGTGTATCAGGAATCCTATGAGTTCTATTCTCAAACCTAAAGTTCATAATAAGATTATATCAAAGAAGTAATGAAACAAACAAACTAATTATTATGTAAATAACCAAATACTAAATATTTTTTAAGAATCCTATGACCTTTTTATTCTCAAGCATAAGTGCACTCATAATACTATATTTAATGAGTAAAGGAATAAGCAAGCTAATTATTTCAAAAGAATCCAAAGACATAATAATTATTTTAATATCATGTCAGATATCATGTGTAATACTGGTATTTTTCCTACTAGGAATCTTTGATCCTCATTCCTACTGTTATTATATTTTTTACATAGATTGCTATGGTGATTATTTTGTGGAAATTCTAAACTGGTACTAGCATCATGGTCCAAGAGTTCTGATGAGTCGATGATAGGGAATTCGTCAGCCTTTTTATTTTCTTTTAATGAATATTGAGTAGTACCTTACCTACACTATAGGGTTCCTGCATGAACAGGGTAAGGGTTTGACAGAGTTGTATATGATGTTGCTTTGTTGTCGAATAATACAATTATGTGTTTTTTTATATTATTTATGTTCAAATTTAACGACTTAGAGAGAAAGCATTTTATGTTTGTAGGAAAAGCAAGCTCATATGTAATATGCATATACTCCATCAAGAGGTCAGATAAAGATAACAAGTAACAACTGCTCATTATAAGGTTATGACTTAAGCATAGCCTTATGGTGGGAAGGGTGCTATAGTTGAGCTCAAAGGCATTAGGTTGGGATCTATGATCGACCTGAGATGAATAACAATGTGGTGGCTTGAAGTTGTGCATGACCTCGACATTGACGTCGATATCAATCTCGATGCTAACAATGTAACGGCAACAACTAGTGACTTCGAATACTTGAGGTGGCTTGGGTTGTTAAGTGAAGGAAGAAGATGATCTCAGGATGAGGGCTTAATGATGGCGGTTTATAGGCTCATGGTTGAGGTTGATGAAGGGTGCAGGAGGTGAAGAATGCAATAGCTTGATGGTAGTGGGTTAAGATTGGTGCGGTTGACATGGTGATGATTGTGGTGTGGTCAAGGTTTACAGAATACATGGTGATAAAGGCTCGGGTATGAGAGTAAGTGGACGATGAGGGTAGTCTGGTTGATGGGTAGGATTAGGTTAGTGTAAAGAGAGAATGTTGAAAGGGTAAAGGCATGTGTGTAAAGGAAAAGGGTGTGCCATATGTTGAGATTGTATTGAGTCCGTGTGTGTCTTCTCCCTAGATTGTGATTGGCATATATATCCTTGATTACAACCAAATTTGCCTTTAATTTCAAACTTTTTTTATTTGATTTTGTTGCAATAGATTAGGGATTTTTTTGTTTTGATTAGGACTCTGATTGTTTGATTTTTCCTCAATATGCTAAGTGATTCCCAATAAATTTGTTTTGGTTCATATCTATTTTTTTAAAATAAATCAGAAAAATGAAATAAAATTAAATAAACCAATAACAATGACTCGAATCGGCTATTGACTCAAGCTAAAAAGATAAGGCTAACATTTTTTTTTTTTTTTTTTATCCAAAAGTGTACTCAAACAAAATATGGTGTTCATAACGTTTTGTGCCAAGTTAAGATTGTAAAACCACCACTTAAATTCTAAATATTATATCTTTGACAAAATAACCTCTTTTATACCAAGTTGACACCATACGTAGAACCATCACTTTAACCCCAAAAGATCATATCCTAGACAAATTGCATCTGAAATAATCATTTTTTTAATGAAAAGAGACCAATTGACATCGGATAAATTTTTCAAATGAGATAAATTTTTAGAGGGCCACGGACAAACACAGTTTCTTTAAAAGGCTATTTTGTGCAAGTGATCTTTGGAGGATTGAAGTGGTGTATGCGATAATTGACCCAAATAAAATATGATGAGTTTAGATCACAATAAAAAATAAATAAAAAGCTGTTGATACTTTATGATGCTTAATGCAACCCTTGAACTTAATCAAAATCATCAAAAACTAGTCACAACCAGCTAGTAGAAAAAATGAGAAATGCATGTAATAGGTATTTGTGCTTATTGGTGAAGAGAAAATTAATGTATTCATTTCACTTTAGATATTATGTTGTCTTATTTAGTATTTAGCATTGAAATGCAACCCTTGAAATTAATCAAAATCAAAATTAACGATGAATGATGGAAGTCGACAGTATTTTAAGTAAAATGAATCCAAGTAACATAACTCATACATGAAGTGTAAGGTACAATATTTCTTTAACGTGTTGAGTATGATTATGTATGCTGCTTGACTTTACAAGCTAGAGTATAATACTAGAAATTAAATAAGTGTCTCATGTTTGCTGACTTTAAAATAGACCATTTTCAAGGTGGATTTTGCAATTCTCCCTACAAAGTAGGAGTGCCACACACCTTGTAATCTAAAGGCTGAGATTTGAAGGTGTAACTGTATACCAATTATTGCCAAAACATTATAGGAAGTCTCATTTTCTTATCTCTCATGCTCCTCTCTCTAGTGCCATCATCACCATTGATTTCTCTTCAAGTTAAGCACCATTCTCACTTTCAATCATCACAAGCACTCCTCTATCATAGTGAGGATACAAATAGCACTAAATAACAAATTTCTCGCCCTTTTTCCAAATAAAAAAAATGAAAGTCCCTCCAAAAAGGAAAGTACAATGACAATGGAGAAACCAAGTTTGATGAGCAAGGAAAAAAAGAGCTACAAATATTGCCCTTTTGTAGCTCGACTAGAGGTGATGGTGGAGCTTAGCCAAATGAGGTGTTGGAGCTCATCCAAACCTGCAATGTAGTTGTACAATCTTTCTATTTATGTGGTAAGATTGGCCAAGAGGTAGTGGAGGTCGACCAATACATGTCAAGGGTCGTCGGGCGGTCCAGAAGGCAAATGAGCTTGGCTGGGAGAAGGTATAGGTAGGGAATGGAAATAGAGCTCATCCTATAGGAGGCACAGGTCAATCAACATTTGTCAAGGCTTAATAGAGGAATCATAGATAAAAAAAAAAAGAGCTCGGTTGGGAGAAGGTAGAGCTTGAGGCCAGAGGAGGCAAAGCTTGGCTGAAAGGTAGAGCTTTGACTGATAGGTGGCAGAGCTAAAAGGCAAACTGGTGGTGTAGTGGTGGTGCTTCAGGAAGGAGTGTGAGTCTCATCCAAAATTGTGGTGTAGTGGTTGTGCACTTTCTCTATTTATGAGGTAAGATCGGCCAAAAGATAGCAAAGGTCAAAGGGCATATGTTAAGGGGCAAGGGCAATAGAGATGGCAAAGGAGCTTTGGGAGAAGGTGGAGATTCAGATGGAAATATAGCTGATCCTCCAGAGGCAGAGGTAGACTAGCATGTGTCAATGCTAGAGACGGCAAAGATAAAAAATAAGCTTGGCTGGAAGAAGGTAGAGCTCGGCCAGGAAGAGGCGGAGCTTAGCTGAGAAGGTAAGCTTGGCTGATTGGTGGCGGAGCTAAAAGACATTTGATGGAGGTTAATCATAGATGGAAATGAAGCTCAGCCATGAGGTGATGAGATGACAGAGATGGCAATCAAGATCGGTAAAGGAGGGTGAAGCTCATTGTGTGAGGTCAACAGGATATGGCAATTAAGCTTAGCCAAGAGGAGAATGAGCTCGGCTGGCAGAAGGCAAAGCTCGACTGAGGATCATGGAGCCGGCTTGGATGTGATGGGTGTAACGGAAATGGCAATAGAGTTGGATTGGAAGCTGGATCGGGAGGTATAAGGTTAAGTCAATGGATAAATAAGGCATAGAGTGTTAAAATAATATCATGTAATAAGCTTGTGATACCTGAGGGTATTGACCCTTTATATAGTGTGAGGTGACCCGTGATAAGTTAAGAGATAATCTTTCTTGTATAAGGGAGATATTCCTGAATTAGTAGATGTTAGATATATTCCATATTTGTGGGAGATATGATATAATATATGAGATGTGACATAATAAAAATAGGGGATAATGAGAGATATAGAGAGATCCTGTATACGATTTTAGGAGATATCCTTAACTAAATCTGGGCTAAATCCGAATCTCTTGGTTTTGGCAAAGTGTCGGTCCATATTTTTAGTTCAATACAATAATCAAACAAATTGTACAAGTATCTTGGTGCAAACGTATTGTGTGTCACAAGTTTAAAAGTTTTTCTATCACAATTTATAAGTTTTTACAGCATGGATAACAAGTTTTATAGTATGCTTACAAGTTTTTTGATCTAGGTTTGCAAGTTTCCTCTTCAAGTTCAGCACTATTGTCACTTTCAATCATTACAAGCATTCCTCTATCACGTGAGGATGCAAATAGCACTAAATAACAAATTTCTTCCCTTTTCCCAAATAAAAAAAAATGAAAATCCTCCAAAAAGGAAAGCACAATGGCAATGGAGAAACTAAGTTCAACAAGCAAGGAAAAAAGAATCACAAATATATCCCTTTTTATTTTTCTTATTTCTTTCTTGGCTACGATTGAAATCAACATAATATAATTGGGAGAATTTGAAATTTAAATAATGATCAATCTCCCTAATAATTAATTATAATTAAATGATGATATTCATGATGATAATCAAACAAATTGTACAAGTATCCTAGTGCAGAGGTATTGTGTGTCATAGGTTTACAAGTTTTCTGTACGGTTTCAAGTTTTTGCAGCAAGTTTAAAAGTTTTTACAATATGGTTTACAAGTTTTTGGGTCTTAGTTTACAAGTTTTCAGGGGCTATTTACAAGTTATTCAAAACTTCTTTACAGTTTTGTGAACTGGTGTAGAGGTATTATGTATCACAAGTTTACAAGCTTTTACAACATGGTTTACAAGATTTTATGGTATGGTTTACAAGTTTTGTTCTAGGTTTACAAGTTTTTTTAATATTCACTTCTCCATGAAAAGAAAAACAAAAGAGTGTCAACATAATGTAATGCCCAGGAATTTTTATTTGAGTTAAATGACCAAAATGCCTCTAAGGTCATTTTTACTTAGAATTGAAGGTAGCCAACCTTAGAGTCCTTGAATGGGTCAACTCAATGTTTGAAGGGGATTTTACTTACAATGTTTGATATCCAGGTGAAAATCTCATTTTCAAACTTTGGCTCAAAATGACCAAAATACCCCGCGTTTTACACGGGTAAAGGTGCCATTTGAGCCTGGAACTTTTTAGGAAGTTTGAAATGATGTTTATGAGTGGTTTTTGATGGTTAGTCGCCCTGGAGGTCCTGAGTAGTTTTAGTGCAAAATTACCATTTTGCCCCTAGAACAATGTACAGTGAGCCTAATGACGTAATTAACCAAACCTAACAATATTAGGCTCTAATCAAAGATTAATTTATTTTGATAATTAATCTAGAGTCAAAATAATTTATTAAGGTTAATTAGAACCTAAGATTGCTTAGTTAAACTCTAATTTTATTCTTTGATTCAAGATTCCTAGTCATGGAATCTTGAATAGTAATTCTCTCTCTAATTCCTTAAATCAAGGAATTTGTCTATGACTTAATTTGACTTGAAAAGAGTTTTAATTTGTTAATCTAATAAGACCACTCCCTAAATCAAGTCTTGACAACCTTAATTGACCATTACCTCACCTAAACACTTTCTTACAAACTCCTAATCAAAACCTTAATCAAAGAAACACCTAAACACATCATTAAACCACAATTACATGAACAATTTCTTTTCCTCCCCTTGGCTGGAAATCTGGCCGAATACATACCCTTTGTATTGTGTCACATGTTGATTTTATTTCACTCCAAAGACCATACCTCAAGCCATACTTTGAACCATACCTAGCCATGCTTCCAACCATGCCTTTGAATGATAAGTTTTTGAAGATATTTTCCTCCCCCTTGGCATGAAAACCGTCTCCTTCCTCCCCAAATCAGCCTCCATTGTTTCAATTTTCTATAAATACCAAGCCTTAGTGAACTTGGTTACACTTTAGATCATTTGCCAAGTTAAGCTTTCTTGCAATTTCTCTCTTTCTCTCTCAATTTCTCCACCATTAAAGAAACCTTTCCACCACCACAAACCACCACAAACAACCTTGAACCACCACTCCCCACCTTAAACCACCTCTCAAACACCAAACCTTTCCATTTCCAAGCTTGCTATTTCAAGGAAAATCATCTTCCTTGTGTTCTTCCCTTGGCCGAATTCACATCATCATCCAAGAGAAGATTTTGTCTTCTCATTTCATCAAGAACACAAGCTTTCTTCCATTTATTTCAAGACTTCATTTGGTAGGGGTTTATTTTCAAAGTTTTACTTGCTTTCTTTAAGAAAAGTTCTAGTTTTCTCTTGGTTTTCAAAGTTTTCCTTTTCCTTTCTTCATTTAGGCCTTAGGGCCCTTAGTTGAGAAAAACTTTGGCTTGATGATGAGGTTTCAAGATAATGGTCTTGTGATGCCATGTGAGAAACCTCTAAAGCTTGAAAACTTGGTCTTGGACCATATATGCTTTTGGTTTCTTTTCTTTTCTTTGCTCAAAGTTTTTTATTTTCCTTTCCTTTTCCTCCTCAAGGTTTCGATTTCCTTTCCTTTCTTTGAACAAGTTTGATAAAAATGTTAAGTAGATCACTAAAAGTTTTGTTAAGAAAATTAATCATATGTTTTCAAAGAGCTCTAAGCTTACCCTTGCCAACCTTAAAGTTGGTTGGCCATTCTAAGAGTTTACTTTAGATTGAAGCCCATGAGCAATAAAATGAAGAATATGAGTAGTTCTTTTATGTTTGCTTTGGTAAAGTGTTGATGTTTATGTCTTAGTCCATTTTCTTGAGCTTGATGATGAAGTTCAAACCAAAGACTTCTTTGAAGACTTGGTGCTAAGAACTCTAAAGCTCACTTTATGTTGTTAAGATACATATTGGGTTAAGGTTGTAATGTTCCTCTAAAGTCTTGCAAGAGCTCTAGTTAAGATAAAACAAACTTGCACTCATGTTTAAGTTTATGCCTTGCATATCATGTTTATTTTGATGCATCACTAAGTTCTCAAGAATAAATAAATGAACTTGCATTATCATGTTTAAATTTCCAAGCTTGCATTTCATGTTTATATTTCAAGTCATCACTTAATCTTTAAAGATAATAATGAGGTTGCATCTCATATTTATTTTATGCTCTCACTTTATAATGAAGAGTAAAATAAAGTGCATAGCATGTTTATGTTTATGTCATCACTTAAATACTCTAGAGCTCAAAGACTTGCCCAAGTATCCATATAAAGTTTTAGAAAATGGAGGCATCTCAAGAATGCCATTTCGGCCTTGTGATGATGATGATGGACTTGATATGAGTTCATCTAATCATAAGTGCTCATAGCCTATGTCTTGGAATTTTTCTAAGCTTAGGTGAACTTAAAGAACATTATGAACAAGATTTTGTGTTTTAAATCTATTTCATGAACAAAATAATTTAGCTACTGACCTCACCTATATTTATATGATTTTAATGAGATTAATTGGTTTTTAAAAGAGTTTTGAGTTCCTAAAATTATTCCAAGAGAAAACTAGCAACTTATATGCATTTAAATCATGAAATTATGTGATTATGTGAGCTATATCTATTTGGTTCTGCCTTGGTTGTTTGGCCACTATATTAATTCTGTTTTATGGTGTTAAAATGTGTAAAATTATGTTTGAGTGAAGTAAGGAACAATTTAGGGAAGTTAGGAAAGAACAAGTAACTAGAAAGGACTTAAAATGAGAATTCTAGAACACTTAGACACAAGAAATGCAAATTCTGTTCTAGCATAATTGAACTTAAGGAAAATGGTTTATAATTAGTGGATATGTGTAGGAATCCCTAATAATTGGTTTAGGAATTGAATATAGAGCCTTAGGCGAAGACGAAACTTAGAAAGGGTCAAAGATGTAGATTCTAGAACCCGTAATTGAATAATAATCACTGTAACTAATTTATGCAATGCTGTTTGGAGGTGTTAGTAAGCATAAAAATTAGAGAAATTGCAAGTAACAATCCTTTAGGTGTATCCAAGGCTTATAATGAGCATTAGGATAATCGAACACAAGATTAAGACCCGTAAAGATTAAGGCATAAGACATTGCAAGGTAGGAGACATAATGTAAGTGACCGAGTGAATGAGTGTGTTTATGTTATACTGAAATTATTAATGTTATGTTCATAAGATTGTGTGAATTTATGACGTAATTGATGTGATAATACGGCATGCTATGATTGAGGTGCATATGAATATAAGATGATGATAAAATGATCGAATATGCTTATATGGCTTTTAAAGAATTGATTGATTGAGATATTGAATGAGATGGCATGGGTTGAATAAGTTATGTGGCATGACTCAAATTTGAGAAAATTTGGTATACGCCATTAATCCTGGAATTCCATCAAATTTGAAGGACTTAAAAGAAGTTTTGAAGAGAAAGATTTTTATATGTGACATGCCGAGATGCATTTCTCCTGCTACGTGAGGAGAAAGTAAACCCATGAGAGATATGGACACCAAGCCATACCAAAGCGGACAAAGTCATTGGTCTTAACAGATGATGCATTTCGTAGCCGAGACGTCTTCTCCTGCTACGGTGAGGAGAAGGTAAAACCATGAGGGCATCGACATTAGCCTGCTGAGTGGACAAAGTCACTGGTCTTAACCAGTTAATGCATTTCGAAGAAGGAAAAAGTCCCATGATAGGTGATCCTTAGGCCCCACCTGTACTCTGGGAGTCAGGATTATTGTGATTATATTACGCTTATCAAGAGAATAAGTAAGAACTAGTGATGACTAGTTGAGGTATGAGCTCATAGCCTAGTTTTAGGGTGCGGTTACTATTTTTGATACCTTGATGTCACAAGTTTGATAAACGAGAAAAGATGTGAAGTATCTTGCTTATGAAAGAGAAGGGTTTTCATGAGAAGTATATGCCACTTGTATGATGATGAAATATTGATGACATGTTTTATTGGTTTGCTACATAAAATATTGCCATGCATTCATGTTTTGCTATGCTGTATACATGCATTAAGATTTATCATAAAAGACACGGACCTTGGATAAATGTTTTTATTAAACCTCATAATGAATCTTTGCATCTTACACCTTTTCATAATAAAGCCAAGGTTCCTGGGGACGTAAATGATGACATTAGGATAGGAGGATTCCCTCCTGAGATTCTTTAGTAAGATTCTCACCCTTCTTTCTTCTTTTCCCGTTACGTTTTCAAATTCTGATGGCATCGTTCGTGATCTTCATTGATGCACCAAGTTTGGGAGGTGCACTACGACCAGAACATCAGTCATATCATTTTGAGGGTCGTTGTGTTGTTCGTATTTTTGCGTACATGGGACGCCGTTCGCGCATCTAGCTTCCAGCTTCGCTTCACTCCTACCTCACCGTATGGCGATGATTTGATCTTCGAGAGGACTCAACCCCGCGACGAGGACTCGTCGTGCCCGCCTTCGGCTTTGGCGATGCGCGACTACCCGAGTATGTTCCTCGTTCGAGGCATTAAGACCGATCCATGGAGGATTCCCCTACCTACATCTATTCGAGGATCTGCCTCCAGTTCCCATGGACATCAGGAAAGGTGGCGGACACAGTGACACGCGGAGGCTAGCTCGATGCCCAGAGATGTGCCTACGTCGAGGAGGTCACGTCCATCCACCTTTCTGTTTGCACACCCGAGGAGCTCGTTAGTTCATTGGGTACATACCTTCAAGGGATGAGGAAGTGTCACCAATAGTTTTCAAGGGAGGGGTAGCATAGCTGGGGTTTGATCTTTTGGGACTCCCTTGTACTTGTTGTTTATGTTTCTGTTTATGTATTTCCTTGTTATATGTCCTGCAAGCTCTCCACTATTATGAGGGTATGACTTTATGTTTCTATCTTTAAGTGGATGTATGAAACTATGTTATTTAATATATTATGGCATTTGCTCTTATGGATGGATGTGTTCTTTACTACTTTCAGTTGTATGTTTTAATCCTTTCCTGCTTTACGTTTCGCTCATGATAGTACGACGGCTCGTATTTTGTTTTACATATTTCAAAAAAAAAATTTACCTATATTTTCTACTAGTAGTTTTATTAACAAGTTTAAAAGGAAGTAATAACTAATAATTAATCTTAATACGTCCTAGACATGTTAGGTTAAATATTAGGTGCTACATTATGGTATCGAGCAATTCGATTCTCACGGAGCTTGAGGATTGGACGACCATGCTTTTTAGGCATGATACGGTAGTATGTCATGTATATTGCTTAGCTCATAGAGGTAGGCTATAGGATAGACATGCATGACCCTGTTTGCTTGCTTGTGCCATGGTAACTAGCTTACCTAGCTTGGAATATTGAGCCTGATCACCTCAATGTTTGTTGACTTGTGCGTTTAGGGACCAATGGCACCTTGGGCGGAATAGGAATGCGAACGAGGATGAATAAGGAACGAGGTTGGGCCTGTTCGTGAGATGGTGAAAGCGATGGAATGCATGTTCGATCGTATGAACTAATAAAGGGATGCTGCTCAAGGTCCCCTTGTTGAGGTTGGAGTAAGCCCATTTGGGGGAGTTTCAAGGCCAATCCCAACCTTCCGTGGAGCCTTAAACCTAGACAAGGCGGATGAGTGGATAAGAACATGGAAAAAATCTACTTAGTAGTCGCCTGCTCGAAGGAGTAGAAGGTTACTTTCCTGCTTACATGATAAAGTCTGACAGAGTTTTGGTGGATCGGCACCAAGAGGCTTTTGGAGGCTACGGGCACAGCAATAGACAAAGTGTTCAAGACCTACTTCTACGAGAAGTCTTCAGGAAGTGTAAGGAATACGAAGGACATTGAGTTCATGTAGTGACCTAGGCGGATCTTCTGTCACCCGTACATGACAAAGTTCAAGGAGCTGATCAAGTTTCTCGGTTTTCCAAGGGAATCCTGATGAAGTATGGAAGTGCATTAAGTTCGAGGCTGGGTTGAGGGCCGAACTTAATGTGCGATGGCACACATGGAGATTAGGGACTTCCACCCTAGTCAACAAGTGTAGAATCATAAAGGAGGGGCACGGAGTTAATCGCGCGAGGCGGAGCGTCCCCGTAGGTTGGGACTTCAAGCCCAGAGGTTCAATGCATAACATCAGAACCAGTCAAGGAGCCACTACAATCCCTACCACGCTAACCGTTCAGACATCAACAACATCAATAACAACAACAACCACAAAGAAGACTTGTCAACCAACCTCCTGGCAACACCCGAGGCCGCCGTTCAACCACCACGGCTGCGAGAACCACAATAACCAACAAGGAGGATTGGGCGGTCCTCGCAACAACAACCAAGGAGGGCCTAGTGGGAACAAGAACAAGGCACCCCAAGGAACCTCCTCCTTCCCCCCGAACAGGCACGGCTCTGGTATGCCAGCTGGGAAGAATCATGGCAATCTCCCTACCATGCGGGGCAAGGAGTTTGCTTTATATGTGGCAAGCCAGGCCACTATGCCAAGGACTACAAAAGCGGAGGGCCATCAAGTCAGAACCCCAAGCCGCAATGCCAAGGGAGGGTCTTCACCCTTAATGCAGAAGACTCCACCAGATCCAATGACCTTCTCGAAGGTAAGTGCGAATTAAATGGTAGAACCTTAACTGTCCTGTATAACTCTGGTGCTACCCATTCTTTCATCTCGCATGCTAATGTTGAATCTTTAAATCTTAAAGTTTCTAAACTTCCTTTTGATCTTATTGTTTCTACCTTACAAATCATCTTCTCCATACTCTAATTGTTGTTTAATTGTCATCTTGTTGTCGAAAATAGGTCTTTTATCATAGATTTGATTTGTTTACCCTTGAAAGACATAGGAGTAATTCTTGGCATGGATTGGCATAGTGCCAACCATGTATTGTTAATTGTTATGCCAAAATTTTATATTTCGCCTTCCATAACAAAACTAGTCAAACTTTGAAGCTTTATGTGAATTACTGTAGAAGTCTTCTATGGGGAGAAAACTAAGGGATATGTCCTCCTAGCCGCTAGTGAGGTAGACTTTGAGTAGAATATAGATGATATCCTGGTAAGGGAGGTATAGGAGGTATTTCTGTAACACCCTAATAATTAACCCGATACGCCTAGGTCGTATCTCATTAATTACTAGACTTTACTCTTTGCTTCAGTTATTTAATCATACTTTGAAAATACTTAATGAAATTACGAGCCATTTTTTAAAAAAAAACATGATTGAAAACGTGAGCCTCGCATAACGTGACAATAAAGAATAAAGCGGAAAACCAACGGGCATATCATGAAAAACACATCATATTGGCTCCATCATATGACGTCCATAATTACATAACACATAGATATTTTGTTACTAAACGAGTTAGGCTAGTTGTAGTTAATCAAACAAAACATAAATAGAATATAGATGGAAGAACATCCATTAACGGCACCTAATAATAATAATACCCCAAAAATAGGGATAATATCTGAGCTCACATGCAAAGTTTAGTGATATGTTTCTTCAAGGATGATAAGCTGGTTCACAAGCTCAAGTGTATCTACCAGGTGAGAGCATCAATGGAAATCACAAACATCACCTTTACTTTCTGAAGACGAGATGGAAAGAAAGAAAGAGGGAGTGAGAAACTTATAAAAGAATCTCGTAGGGTACTCACCTCATATGCATCGTGTCATCATCATCGTCCTCAGGAACCTCGGGTTATTATGAAATAGTGAGCATGCTAAGATTCATTTATTAAGTTTGGAAATATACTTACCGAGGTTCGTTAGTTTTAATCATGTGTCTTGTAATGCATCATAAACTTAGCATGTCATAATTATAATGAACTTTTCCTATCATATATCTCATAGCATATCATAATAGCATAGCTATGCATAAGACCACATCATATTCCTCATCATCATATCATAAATTCTATGCATAGAAGAACATCATATTTCTCATCTCATAAATACTATGCACAGAAGAACATCATAATCACATAATACGTTACTTAGTTCCTTAGGTGACTTAAAGTTACTTTCATCATCATTTTCCTGGGCCACCCTATACTCCACCCTTTTTGGAGTAATCTAGGTTATGAGCTCATACCTTACTAGTCGTCACTAGCATATACTTATCCCTTTTGATAAGTTAAAGTCTCGACTCTACCCTTTTGAGAGAATGGGGTAGGGGGCAAGAATCACCTTTTCACCACCTATAGTCTGATGGGTCCAAAGGATCATTTCCTCATAATTTTAAGTCACCATTAAGTCTTTGCATGTTATATCATAATGCAACTCATCATTCATAATTATCATGACATATTCTCATATTTCATGCATAAGCATTCTCATTGTTTGCAACAGTAACTATAACATGCAAGCCATGAAATCATTCAATAATATCAAATTCTCAATAGGAA
>JAMLFY010000004.1:30605798-30647489 GCA_030441495.1 Dalbergia oliveri | reverse complement strand
CCCAGCCATTCGATTTTTATTATGAAAGAGGTGTACATGCATAAGGTTCAATTTTAAGTTTCTCAAATCCTATTATTCTGAAGTGGGTGCCTTTTAGCATAGGTCTTAATGACATGAATGCAACAGATCATGTATGCATGGCAATACCTAATAGTATAATAACACATCTCACATATATTAGATAAAATGCATTAGGCAGGACAATAATTGAATTATGCATATTGCATTTTTACTTAGGTAATCAAATCTTTAAGTTCATTTCTTAACTTTTCACCCAGTAGCTCCATCATTGAAAATTAACAACATGCATCCAAGACAAAACTTAACATGGTCACCAAAAATTTAAAATCACTCTAACCCCTGGATAAGTTCAAAATCTAACTAGTCTCAACACTTTCAGATTCATGCAAAGAAAGGGAATGGTATCTCTTTCAGATTAGCCCATTAATGGGACTTTCCTTCTTCGAAACGCATCAACTAGTTCAGGACCAGTGTTGACTTATTTACCGCCTCGGTATGGCTCGATGTCCATACCCCCCCATGGGTTTATTTCTCCTACGGTCATTAGGAGAAATGCATCTCCGCATGTCACATTTAAAATCTTTCTTTTCAAAACTTCTTAAGTCTTTAAAGGAAATTGAGGGCATAACGGCTTCTACAATAGATTTCCTCAAATTTAATAATGCATATAATTCATTTGAACCCATACTTTCTCATGCAATTCCTTATTCAAGTAAATCTTTAATATCATATAAGCATGTCCACCCATTCATCTATATCACATATCTAAGGCATCTCAATCATAACATACGCATTATTATAACAACCATGTTATAAGTTCAGATATCCTTATACACGTAACATTAACACTTCACACGTTCTCGATATAACATAAGCATATGCTCACTCGATAACTCACTCACATTATATCTCCTATCTCATAATATCTTATGCTTTGACCCTTATGGGTCTTAAACTTGTGTTCTAGTTATTCTAACACGCATCATAGACCTTTTATGCATCTAAGGGATCACTACGTGTAATTTCTCTCTGACTTTTATGCTTACTAACTTATCCGAACAGCATTACATACATTGGACAGAATGTTATCACTCATTTACGGGGTTTTAGAATCTATGTCTTTGACCCTTTCTAAGTTCCGTTTTCGCCTAAGGCTCTATATTTAAGTCCTAAACCAATTATTAGGGATTCCTACACATATCCACTAATTATAAACCATTTTTCTTAAGTCCATTATGCTGGAACAAATTTACAATTTTTGTATCTAAGTGTTCTAGAATTCTCATTTTAAGTCCTTTCTAGTTACTTGTTCTTTCCTAACTTCCCTAAATCGTTCCTTGCTTCACTCAAACATAATTTTACACATTTTAACACCATAAAATAGAATTTATACAGTGGCCAAAGGGACAGGGCAGAACCAAATGATATAGCTCATATAATCACATAATTCATGATTTAAATGCATATAAGTTGCTAGTTTTCTCTTGGAATCATTTTAGAACTCAAAACTCTTTTAGAAACCAATTAATCTCATTAAAATCATATAAATATAGGTGAGGTCAGTAGCTAAATTATTTTGTTCATGAAATAGATTTAAAACATAAAATCTTGTTCATAATGTTCTTTAAGTACACCTAAGCTTAGAAAAATTCCAAGACATAGGCTATGGGCACTTATGATTAGATGAACTCATCAAATCCATCATCATCATCACAAGGCCGAAATGGCATTCTTGAAATGCTTCCATTTTCTAAAACTTTATGTAATACTTGGGCAAGTCTTTGAGCTCTAGAATATTTAAGTGATGACATAAACTTAAACATGCTATGCACTTTTTTACTCTTCATTAGAAAGTAAAGTGAGAGCATAAAATAAATATGAGATGCAACCTCATTATTATCTTTAAAGATTAAGTGATGACTTGAAATATAAACATGAAATGCAAGCTTGGAAATTTAAACATGATAATGCAAGTTCATTTATTTATTCTTGAGAGCTTAGTGATGGCATCAAAATAAACATGCTATGCAAGGCATAAACTTAAACATGAATGCAACTTGTTTTATCTTAACTAGAGCTCTTGCAAGACTTTAGAGGAACATCATAACCTTAACCCAATATGTATCTTAACAACATAAAGTGAGCTTTAGAGTTCTAGCACCAAGTCTTCAAAGAAGTCTTTGGTTTGAACTTCATCATCAAGCTCAAGAAAATGGACTAAGAAATAAACATCAACACTTTATCAACAAACATAAAAGAACTACTATATTCTTTATTTTATTGCTCATGGGCTTCAATCTAGAGTAAACTCTTAGAACGGCCGACCAACTTTAAGGTTGGCAAGGGTAAGCTTAGAGCTCTTTGAAAACATATGATTAATTTTCTTAACAAAACTTTTGTGATCTACTTAACATTTTTATCAAACTTTGTTCAAAGAAAGGAATGGAAACCGAAATCTTGAGGAGGAAAAAGAAAGGAAAAATGAAATCTTGATGAGGAAAAAGGAAAGAAACCAAAGCATGTATGGTCCAAGACCAAGTTTTCAAGCTTTAGAGGTTTCTCACATGACATCACAAGACCATTATCTTGAAACCTCATCATCAAGCCAAAGTTTTTCTCAACTAAGGGCCCTAAGGCCGAAATGAAAAGAGGAAGAAGAAGAACTTTGAAACCAAGAGAAAACTAGAACTTTTCTTAAAGAAAGCAAGTAAAACTTTGAAAATAAACCCTTACCAAATGAAGTCTTGAAAGAAATGAAAGAAAGCTTATGTTCTTGAAGAAGTGAGAAGACAAAATCTTCTCTTGGATGATGATGTGAATTGGCCAAGAAGGAATCTCAAGGAAGATGATTTTTCCTTGAAAGAGTAAGCTTGGAAATGGAAAGTTTGGTGTTTGAGAGGTGGTTTGAGGTGAGGGAGTGGTGGTTCAAGGTTGTTTGTGGTGGTTTGTGGTGGTGGAAAGGTTTCTTTGATGGTGGAGGAAGAAGAGCAAGATGAAGAGGAATTGAGAGAAAAGAGAGAAAATTGCAAGAAAGCTTAAACTTGGCAAATGATCTAAAGTGTAACCAAGTTCTCTAAGGCTTGGTATTTATAGAAAATTGAAACAATGGAGGCTGCCAAGGGAGAAGGCCGACGGTTTAAGGCCATGGGAGAAAAATATCTTCAAAAATTTGTCATTCAAAGGCATGGTTGGAAGCATGGTCAGGTATGGTTCAAAGTATGGCTTGAGGTATGGTCTTTGAGTGAAACAAAATCAACATGTGACACAAATGAGGGAGGATGAATTTGGCGCATTTCAACCAAGGGAGGAAAAGAAATTGTTCATGTAATTGTGGTTTAATGATGTGTTTAGGTGTTTCTTTGATTAAGGTTTTGATTAGGAGTTTAAAAAAAGTGTTTAGGTGAGGTAATGGTTAATTAAGGTTGTCAAGACTTGATTTAGGGGGTGGTCTTGCTAGATTAACAATTAAAACTCTTTAAGTCAAATTAAATCATAGACATAATTCCTTAATTTACTATTTAAGATTCCATGACTAGGAATCTTGAATAAAGAATGAAATTAGAGTTTAACTAAGCAATCTTAGGTTCTAATTAACCTTAATAAATTATTTTGACTCTAGATTAATTAAAATAAATTAATCTTCAATTAAAGTCTAATATTGCTTAGGTTTGGTTAATTACGTCATTAGGCTCACTATAAACCGTTAGGGGCAAAATGGTAATTTTATACTAAAACTGCTCGGGACTACCAAGCTTAACCTATTGTTAAACTTCACTTAAAAACATCATTTAAAACCTTTTGGTAAAGTTGAGAAGCTCACGGCACGATGATTGGCATAACGCCATAACGGCGTTTTGGTAATTTCGTGCGTCAAACTCAAAAATGAGATTCTTCTACTCTATTACCACACATAATACATATAATCCCCTATCAACATCAAAACATCCCCTTAGATAGTAAAACACGATCCTCATTTTCGGGTAAAATGACCTCAGGGCATTTCGGTCATTTGTACACGGAAAATGGAACGTTACATTATCAACAAATTAATAAAGAATTTCCAATATATTGTAAATCGTTACCAACATATATCAGAAACTAAAATGATATGAACTTTCTTACAAAGAGACCATCATTTTGATAAATTACTAACATATTGGGAACAATTACCAACTTGAATAAAAGAAATTCAAATCATTTTGGTCTTGGAGCACAAATTGGATGTTTGTTGAGGCATAATTCATCAATTCATTAGAGCCCAAGAGTCCAATAAACTTGTTTCCTAACTCAGTCTTTAATTTTCATTTCTTTGAATATACAAAAACTAATGCACATTGGTAAGTGTTGTCAATATATTGTTGATTCTTTATCAATTTGTTGGTGACAATTCTAAAAGCTGATATTTTATCAATTTTTGTTTATATTCAAGGAGATAAATTTTTTTTGAGAAATTGAGATAGAGGACCACTCTAGAGGACTCATGGGCTCTATATATGGATGAATCGAGTCTTAATAGCAATGACAATGAAATCTAATCTAATGAACAAGAATATGCATTTAGTCTTATGTTAAAAAAAAATGCATAAAGGAGTGCAATTATCATTCAACCTTTTTCCATCAACTCAGTTGTGGGCATATGGTTTATTCAAATAGGGTCCATCAAAACTCTCTTTTATTACTATTGAACTTCGGCTAACTTTTGCTTAATGCTATCTAGTTTATTTTTCAATTTGGTTAATCTTTCAAATTCAAACTTGAGTTGCCTTATAGCCTCCTTCAGACATAAAATTCTCATGGTGATCCTTGCTAACTTTGCTCATAATAGTTGAAAGTCTATAGCTAAAACTTAAGCACATATTTCAATCTTCAATTCCTCACATAATAGCTTTAATAGCTAACTTACAACTTATCCCTTTATAGACAAATTACAACCAAACATAATACAAAGCTCCTACACAACTTCCATGATTATCTTAATTTAACTATATCAATAGGGTAATAAGATTCTACATACTAAACCAAAAAAAAAAAAAAGATGAAAAATTGAATGCAAACATAATACTCTATTGTCCCAAACTACACATGCGGGCATGGCTTGTAATACATATTTTTTAAACATCTATGAACTATATAATGAAGTTACATTGGGGCTAAGAATTTTGCACATTCTCATCCCTTCAACCCTTGGTTCTTCACCATTTGTAATAACTGATTCATATAATTAGCCTAACTCTCACTTTAGGTTATTTATAGTCATCAAATGTAACTTCTCAAAAAGCCTTTTGAGTATAGAAAAATCAGGGTCTTTTTCTTTTTGTGCCACTGTATATCCAAGTAGATATAAATCAACAAATTTTGCGAGCTTTGACTCTTTTGATTTGACATGCATCAGTAAATCTGAAAAAAAATTAAAATGGTCATAAATAATATGGCACATAATAATTTGTCAATTGGTACTACCCATTATCTTTGCCAAAATCATTATTTAAAAACACAGGAATTAAACAAGATTATATAGATGATAGAAAAAAGTTTGGATCACCACTATACATGGTATTGTTGCTTGCATGTTCTTGAACTTCTTTTGATATCTCAACTTTCAATCTTTGTTAATCTAGAGCTTTTATTAAGCTAATTGCTAGTATAAATGGCTCCTCTATAGCACCTCAAATCTACACCTCATTAGGATAATATACCTTTTTCTTTTATCTATTTCACATAGCCTTGAAATAAAGTAATAATAAAGTACACAATCAAAGAAACCATACAACCAATAAAAGCTAGAAGTTTGGAGCAAGCCACACCTAAAAAAGACAAGAATAAGAAGTTAGGAGCAAGACTTCAACCACTATTATAATCAAGTAGCTAGAACATGTATGTCATTTATTAAATCAGGGGTGCATGAATTTCAATTTAGACAAACCAAGCCTCATTTAACTAAAAACAAAACATTGAAAAAGAAAGAAAAACCAAGAAATTTCATAAAGGCTATCAAACAACAAAATTTTAGTCTTCTACAAGTTCACTAGGAAATTCAATTCATCTAAATTCAAACTTCCATAGTGCATCTCCATTTTTTGTGTCCAAACTACATTATTTAGAAACATCCACCTTAACCTACATTATCTAGTCTTCCTTAGGTGACATTAATGGAGGTGTATTCTTGGTGTTTATAGCAAGAAATAAGTTTTGGTTTTACATTGGTACAAACTAAGCCCTATGCCTAGTTAATGGAGTATGTGCTAATAAAAGTTTTGGCCTAGTCCAAGCCTTGGCCACTTACATGCCACTTATATTATTTATATGGTTGTTTAGTGGTGTAGTACTGTATATGCAACTAATATAATAGCACTTGAAAAACTATAGGTATAAATAAATAGATCTAGTGAGGTGAAAAGGAAGACACTTGCCTAGACAAATGAAAATAGGGGTATTGAATGGTAAGAGAGATAATTTAGGAAGCCCATTTTATATTGGAATGAAGGGCTAAGTCACTCAAAAAGTAAGAAGAGGATTAAATGATGGAGCATTCACTTTGCCTCATTCATCATCCTTAATCCTTCAAAACTATAGCACCCAATGAGGACTCCAAGCTTTCTTGTAAGGCTTCCAAGCACTTCTATGCCTTATTACAAAAAGAAAAATAAAACTTTTTTTTAGTTTATCACATTCAACAAACATGTTGCATACATCCTTTTATAATTCCACCCAATATGTCCTTATATTTGATTGATTACCATTAAAAAGATTATACATAAAACTACTGAATTCCATTTAATCTCTCTAATCATAAATAGTCAAACCATAAGCGAGGTGTGAAACACTTCAACATATGAGAGGAAAAGAAATGGAATACACAATAAAACAATTAGCTCTTCTCCTAAAATCAAAACAATAAAACAATTAGCTCCTTGTTAAAGAGAAAAACGGGGTGTTTGTAGTGTACAATAAGTGTAACACCCTAATAATTAACCCAATACACCTAGGTTGTATCTGATTAATTACTAGACTTTACTCTTTGCTTCAGCTCTTTTAGTCATATCTTTGAAAATACTTAGTGAAATTACGAGCCAATTTTTTTTTTAAAACATAATTGAAAACGTGAGCAGCGCATAACGTGAACGATTTAGCGGAATATAAAAAGACATATTAAAATTTAAATACATCACATCACATCACATTGGCTCCATCATATAACATCCATAATTACTTAACACATAGATATTTTGCCTACCAACAGAGTTAAGCTAGGTGTAGGCAATCAAACTAACATAAATAGTATATGGATGGAAAAATAATTAACGGCACCTACTAATAACACTTCAGAGATAGGAATAAATATCCAAGCTCACGCGCAAAGTTTAGAATACGTTCCTCAAGGATAATAAGCTTCACCAGATCAAGTACATCTACCAGGTGAGAGCATCAACGGAATCACGAACATCACCATCACTTTCTGAAGACGAGATGGAAAGAAAAGAAGGGAGTGAGAAACTTATAAAAGAATCTCAGTAGGGTACTCACCTCATATGCATCGTGTCATCATCATCGTCCCCAGGAACCTCGGGTTATTATGAAATAATGAGCATGCTAAGATTGATTTATTAAGTTTGAAAATATACTTTATCGAGGTTCGATCGTTTTAATCATGCGTCTTATAATGCATCATAAACTTAGCATGTCATGTTTATAATGAACTTTTCCTTTCATATATAATAACATAGTTATGCATAAAATCACATCATATTCCTCATCATCATTTCATAATACTATGCATAGCAGAACATCATATTTCTCATCATCATCTCATAAATACTATGCATAGAAGAACATCATATTCACATAATGTATTTACTTAGTTTCTTAGGTGACTTAAAGTTACTTTCATCATCATTTTCCTGGGCCACCCTATACTCACCCTTTTGGGAGTAATCTAGGTTATGAGCTCATACCTTACTAGTCGTCACTAGCATATACTTATCCCTTTTGATAAGTTAAAATCCCAACTCTACTCTTTTGAGAGAACGGTTTAGGGGGCAAGGATCACCTTTTCACCACCTATAGTCTGATAAGTCCAAATGATCATTTCCTCATAAATTTAAGTCACCATTAAGTCTTTGCATGTTATATCATAATCATTCATAACATTTTCTCGTTTATAGTCTTATTCTGGAATAATATATATACCAACTAATCATGCATCTGGAAGATTCCTAGGAAAGAGAGATGGGTCACAAATGGACATGCTTAAATACCAAGTCTTTCCTAGCAGAACCTTTCCAAATTACACTTTTAGTAATATACTTTCTTCCAGGCAACAAGGGTAAATTTTTAAATAACAAAGAATATTTCATTATTTCATGCATAAGCATTCTCATTGTTTGCAACAGCAACTATAACATACAAGCCCGGAAATCATTCAATGACGTCAAATACTTAATAAGCATCAAATCACTACATAGACTTATCATTTAAAACATCAAAGATGCATCATCATAAATCCTTAGCGAAAAGCCTAAACAACCGAAACTCTAGAATCAGGCAACCTTAATTATTGAACTAATTAATTATGCATCTAAGGGACTTATTACCATCAATTATAAGTCCTAAGAATGTTATTAGACTATATGGGGCAGCATAAATAGTAAGTTGTTCTTAAGGTTTTAATGTGCTAGAAGTTGCGTTTTTAACCCTTTTCATTACCGGCTTTTCCTATGATGCTAAAATTAATTACTAAACCAATTATGAATCATTCTCCCTTATCTAAACATAATAAAATCTGGTTCTTAAGGTCACTAAAGGCTTTGGACAGAATGCATAAATTTCATTCTCTAAAGTTCTAGAAATCTTGCTTTTACGATTTTTTAGGAAGCTAGTTTTATCTCTAACATGCATAGAATCATTCCTTTAGCAATAAACCATAATTATCACAACTTCAAACATATTAAACCATCATCATACAGTAGTACTAAACTCAGATTAGTGGTTGAATCATGAACCTCACATAATTGCTTAAAATCACATTTTTAAGTACAAGTAAGATACTAGTATCCCGTAAAATCTTTGCAAGGCCTTAAAACTCTTTTAAAAACTAATTATTTTTGTTACTCTTGAAAGAAATTTTAGAACTAAATCAGTAGCTTATTTAAAATCACTTTAGGCCTACCTTAATCATGAGGCCGATTTATACATTGAAAGAATCTTCATGATTAAAATTTTCACTTAAGATAAAAGGAGCAAGTCTTGAGCTTTAGAGATTTAGGTGATAACTAGAATCATAAACATGCTATGCAACCTCATTTTAATCTTGTCTTTATAAGGTGATAACTTGAAATTATAAACATGATATGCAAGACTTGAAATTTAAACATGATGTCCATATTATTATATTCAGAATTAAGGTGATGCTTGAAATATAAATATGATTATGCAGCTTGGAAATATAAACATGATGCAAGAGCTTGAAATATATAGAACTGAGCGGCGTAGTCGCATGGACAAGTGGAGAGAGAAGAGAATCTTAATAAAAGAAAAATAAGAAACCGAGCGGCGTAGTTAATGAAGGGAGAAGAGAATTCTTATTACATCTTATTAAGCTCCAAACTCAAGACTTCTTAAAAAATGAATTCTTTGACTCCAATAATCTTAAGGAAATTGAAAGTGAGTTTTAAAGTTCTTATTATTATGGTTCCAAGAACCTTATTTCTTTGCTTGTGATACTTGGGCAAGTCTTTGAGCTCTAGGATTCTTAGGTGATGACATAAAATAAACATGTCATGCGTTGATTCTTTTAGCCATTATAAAATAAAGTGAGAGCATAAAATAAATATGAGATGCAACCTCTTTATTATCTTTAGAGATTAAGTGACAACTTGAAACATAAACATGAAATGCAAGCTTGGAAATTTAAACATGAAATGCAAGTTCATTTATTCATTCTTGAGAATTTAGTGATGACATAGAAAGTAAACATGGTTATGCAAGGCATAAACTTAAACATGGATGCAAGTTCATTTTATTTCTTTACTAGAGCTCCTCCAAGACTTTAGAGAAATATAAATTCAACCCAATATATCTTAGCAAGACAAAGTGAAAAATACATCTTTCAAGTTCTAAACTCAAGATCTTTATTTTTACATCATAAAAACATCATTCTTTAAAGTTTTGCATCAAGTGGAATTTTCAAGCTTTAGAGGCCTAACTTGTGATGGATTTACAACCAACACTCAAGGTCCTCATCATCAAGCTATCATCATATTCCCATATAGGCCATATGGCCAAAATGTTCAAAGGAAAAGAAAGAAGAAAACCGAATGGAAAAGCTAGAGAAAGTCCATGAAATCATCATTTTGAACCAAGAACAACACTTAGCAAAGCATAGAAATAAGCTTAAAGACAACTCCCTACCTAATTTGATTTGAAGGAAAGGAAGAGAACTTGGTTTCTTTGAGTGAAATGAAAGAAAATCTCTTGAAAACTGAAGAAGGTTTCAGCCAAGAGGAGGAAAGAATGAGCTTTTGGTGCTTTGGAAAAACTAGAAATGTGTAACTATGAGCAAGGCTTCTAACACTCCTCAAGCATGCCTATTTATAGAAGATTTTGAAGCTCATAAATGGACAAGAAAAGGAGGAAAGTCTGACCAAATTTGAGGAGGAAACAAGGAAGAAAAATCATCTTGTTTGGTGGCTTAAAACATGGAATCATGTTTTCATGGTTCCTTGTTTTCATACCTTGGTTTTTGTGCATTCTTTGACAAATTTTCTAATGCATTATGGACCAATAATTTCGTGCATTACAGCCCATGGAAGAGGAAATTTGTGTGTTCCATGTATTATTTAGGTGTAGGCAAGGTATTCTTGCAATTTAGAGAATTTACGATTAAGGGCTTAGGTGAATTAGTAAGCAATTTGAGTGTTTTAAGCAATTTTAGGTTCTAATCAATCTAAATAAATAATTTTGACTCTAGATTAATAATTAGAATTTAATAAGCTTTAATTTGAGCCTAATATTGCTTAGGTTTTATTAGACGAATCAAAAATCTCAAAATTTGCAAAACTACACAAAGACGGGGCAAAATGGTCATTTTACTTAAAAATTGCCCGAGGCCACCCGAGCTTAACCAATGGTTAATCATAACTTAAAAACACCTTTTAAAACATTTTAGTGAGGTTCGGGCTAAGTCGGCACGCAATCGAAGTTAAAACGTTGAGGGGTGTTTTGGTCATTTCGCGTCGCTCAAAATTAAGATTCTTCTCCTCTATTAACACACATAACACAAACAATCCCTTATTATCATCAAAACATCCCCTTGAGGACGGGTGGGGCCCACGATCCTCATTTTCTGAGTAAAATAACCTCAGGGGCATTTTGGTCATTTTACACGTACAGAAAATTGGGGTTTGCAACTTTCGCATGAATTGCTCCTAACCTTTCTTCTAATGTTATATTCCTTTATTGAGGATTGTTCGGTCTCAAATTATATGAAAAATTACCTAGGGTAATTTGGTAATTTCTAAACAACAGTAAAAATTCCAGTAAAAATTGAGGTGTTACAATAAGCATTTAAAATTCAACACACTTGATCTTGTGTTGCCTTGTTTGCTCAATGATGCAACCGTTTTGCCACAAAGGTAGCTAAAGTCTAAGGACAACACACTTAATTTTTCCTTTTCTTTGTTTGCTCTAAGTTCTATTGCTTTGCTTTGCAATGGGAAGGGAGTGCTTGGGAGAGGGTTTGAGTGTTTGAGGTAGGGAACTAGGAAGTGATAGGGTTGCCATCTCAAAAAGTGTGAAGGGAAGAGATTGGTGAATGATAGAAGTAGTAGAACAATTCAAAGTGAGTGAAAGAGTTTCAATATGTGTAGTTCTTTTTTATTTTTCATCTTTCATTTTCTTTATTTTTTCTTTTAATGTCTCTTCGTCATCATAGGCCTTAAAGATTTGTCTATATAATAACATTTCCTCCATTCATACCATATGTGTCACGTAGTGCATTGCTTTTGTGCATTCAATTATCATTTCTCTAAAGAAATATATCGTCATTTTCTATATGAGAAATGTTATATGAATGCACCAAATTGATGCACTACAACAACACTTATGGTACGAAGGGGGAAGTTTATCATAAGTGTCTCTATGAAGGTGCACGATGGAGTGAGGGGAACTTAAAAAAGCAGATGAAATAATGAATGATAAAAATTGAAAGATAAAGAAAAAAAAGAAAAAGAAAGCTCGCGTCTATCCCTCTTCCATTCTCCTCTTTCCTCCCTAAAAACTCAATTCCCTGGTATCACCTTCGCTCACCTCTTAATGCACATACCCTATTATTACTCTTATCAAATAATGATCTCATCACACTCCTTATGCCTCCTCTTTTCACTGTCTCGATTGACTTCATCTTTTGCTTTAATTTAATTAAAAATAAAATGATGGATCCATTGAATGTATTGTAACAAGGATTTATTAGCTAAAAATTAAATTAATAATTTTGTATCTCATATTGCCTCATGTGCAAATAAGAATTTGAGTTTCCCCTGAGGGACTAGGTTCGTTATTTCCTTGACATGAGGGCATGCGGCAGGTGTTGTTGTTGTAGATTTATTCAGTAGTAAAGTGCTTTTTTGGCTTCAACTTATTAGAGGACTGGTTCTAGTAGTAGTCTCGATGCTTGGATTTAGGAGCTCTTGCTCTCCTCGCTGTAGGGTAGTTATGTTTGGACAAGAATGACCTCCAAAGAGAATTGCAGAAGCAAATTTCACATTGTGATTTTTCAAACCAATGACTAATGCCTCCACTTTGCTTCCAAATGGTACTACTAATCCTTACTCCTAACCTACACAAAAACCTAAAATGATCAAGTTTGTAGCAAACAATTTTTAGTTAAGGAAATTAATAGAATACATCAATTTGTTAAGTATACGGATCAATTTGAGATGTCATTTTCAGTGATCAATGGATAAAGCTTAACCAAGGTCAATGGTATTAATCAAGAAGTAGCTTGGCATTATGATTCCCTAAAAGTTTTTAAAACTATAATAGACTAAGCTATTTGAAATGAAACTAATTCTTATCAAACATGGAAGACATTGATAAGGTAAGAATAATGTAATAGAATACATTGTCTAGTGTATATCAATACAAGTTAACACACTAGATGTTTTATACATTGATAAGGAAATAAGAATATAATAGAATGCAAACTGCTAATATTGTCAAAAAATAATAAATTACCTAATAAGGTTGATGAAATTGAAAATACATGCTAGAATCCATTTTTTAACCAATGAAAGTAAATGAAGAAAGTTTATAAGGAAGAATATAATGATGTTGTAGTACTAGATAAATATGAAATCATGATTTTGGATATCTAATTTTAAAGTTTTTAAGGAAGAATACAATAATGTTGCAATTTGAGTGATTTGATTTGACTGTAAAAGAAAGTTTGATATTATCATAAGTGCTTTTTTTAAATCTTGGTATGAAAGAATTATCATAAGATGGACCTTCTTACAAATCTAGGACAAGGCTTATCCAAAAGCTAACTATAGACAAAAAAGAACCCAAAATGTTGAACACATACATCTAAGAATTGCTATGGAGTATCCCTTCATTTTCTAATGTTTTGTAATGGATATATGTGTTTGTTTGAAGCAAAGTTGCTAAGCCATGTTGATATAGATGTAGAGATTAAGATAAGTTTTATTTTTGGTTTAAATGTGTAAATTTAAGAGCTGAAGCAAATATTAATAAAAATATTCCAATTCTTGAAAGCGAGTTAGATACTTTGATATAGATAATACATAGCTTACAAAGCCAGTAGAGAAGCCTTTTACTTTTTGCAAATGGTACATCAATTTGGTAACTTGCATGTAGAAAAATATGAGAACTGAGACAAAAAGATCAAAAGTTAGACATCAACAATGGTTCAAGAATAGGTAATTAGCAATACCATATTCAATTTGATGGTGATTCTAACTTTTTCTGTCATTTTTATAATCTTGTTTGATTCTTGTGTTTTTAACTTTCTGAAATGATGATTTTGTGGCAAAGATAAGGGCAAGCATCAATTTATGTGCATATTATTTATGGCTATTTTAATCTTTTAAGACTGAACTAATGCATGCTCAATTCAAAAGAGTCAAAGCTCTTACAAAATTTGTTTATTTGTAACTAGACCACAAAAAGAAAAAGATTGAGAGAAGGGGTAGAGAACCAAGGATTGAGAGAAGGGCAAGATAAAAATGTGCAATATTCTTTGTCTCAATGTAACTTCCATTATAGTTCATAGACATTCATAGAATTATGTATTATAAGTTATGCCCACATTAGTAGTCTAGGATAATAGTGTGTTTTGATTATATTCAATTTTCACCTTTTTTTTCTATAGGATAAGTTATGCCCATAGGAGATTTGTATTATGTTTGGTTGTAGTTTGTTTGTAAATAGACGTTTTGTCAATTAGATGTCATGTAAAGACTTGATTCATTAATTCATAAAGTCCATGAGTCCTCTAGACTAGTTTTCTAACTCAATTTCTCATAAAATTCTAATCTCCTTTAATATGAACAAAAACTTATAAGATAGCAATCTATTAACAAGATCACCAACACATTGATAAGGAATCACTAGCATATTGAAAGCACTTACCAATGTGAGTTAGAAAAAAAATTGAATTACTTTGGTCTTGGAGCACAATATGGATGTTGTATAGAGGCTTGATTCATCAACATAGAGTGATTAGAGTCCATGAGTCCTCTAGCATAGTTTTCTAACTCAATTTCTCATAAACTTCCTATCTCCTTTTATATAAACAAAAACTTAAAAGAGACCATCATTTTCAAAAGATCACCAGTAAATTGAAAAGGAATTACCAACATATTGGAAGTATTTACCAACATGTATGGAAAAAAAATTGAATAACTTTGGTTTTAGAGCACAATATAGATGTCATGCAGAGACTTGATTCATCAATCCATGGAATCTATGAGTCCTCTAAACTAGCTGTCTAACTCAATTTCTCATATAAGTACTCTCTCTTTAATATAAAAAACCTAAGAAAATACCATTTTTTTTGAATGATTACCAACAAATTTATAAGGAATCACCAATATATTGGAACCACTTACCAATGTGTATTATAAAAAATTTTGAATCATTTTGATCTTGGAGCACAAATTGAATGTTGTGTTGATGCTCGATTCATCAATCCATCCAGTGAAGGTGTGATCTTAACTTCTTAATTCACCAAATATCTTAAATGTAGTTAAAAAAAATTATTGTCTTTTGATAACTATTTAAGGTTTTATGGAGCTCATGAGTCATTTAAACTAGTTTTCTAACTTAATTTCTCATAAAATTATTATTTCTTTGAATATAAACAAAAAAACTGAAAATATGCTACCTTTCTTTAAGAGTTACCAGCATTTTGATAACTAATTACCAACATATTGTGGCCAATTACCAACTTATATCAGAAAAATTTTCAAATTACTTTGGTCTTGAAGCATAAATTGAATGTCATGTTGAGGCTCAATTCATTGATTCATATAACCCAAGAGTCCAATAAACTTGTTCTCTAAATTAGTCTTTCATAAAATTTCCAATTTCTTTGCATATAAACAAGTGGAAGAGATACAATCTTTTCTAAAACATTACTAACATTTTGAAATAAACCTACCAATATTTGGAACTAAATTACCAACATCTTTCATATTAGTGCTTAATGAAATGTTTAAAGCAGCTTAATTGAAACAAAGAATTTTATGGTGTTCCATTATCAGAAACAATATGCTCAAACTACATCTATTAATTGTACAAAATCAAAATTCAACTAACATAATCAATAGTCTTCTTTTAAACAAAGTATAAAATATAAATATTATAGAGCCAAACTCTACTAAATGTAAAAATCCTAAGGCTTGAAGGAATAACCAAAAAGGACTTCTTGTGCAAATTTGAATTAGGGAACAAGTTAAGAGGACTTCTTGTAACTTAAAATTGATGAATAGCTCCTAAATACATGGTATTAGCACTACAATTACTAAATATGACTTCAATTTTTTCCTACTAGTAAAACATAGACTTTTGTTTGTAGTTTGAAAAGTACACAAGAAGGGGGGTTAAATCGTGCTTGGACTTTTCTTTCTTCTTTGTTTCTGAAAAACTCAAACAAATACTATCAAGTATGAACTTGAAGTACAACAGAAATAACGTTAGTATACGTCAGAAAGTAACTTTCTAAAGTATAACACAGATGTGAAAAACATTTTGAAAAAGGTTTTAGAAAACTCAATATAAAAGGCATGAAGCGGAAAAAAAGAGTTAAAGGAGAATAAGAAACTACAGGGATTTTTCCTGGCTTGACCAACTTATCTACTTCCAGTTCTCAACCACCATTGAGTTCCACTAAAAACCTTTCTCAACTTGAGAAAGTTAGATAGTCTTTACAGGAGTTTTCTCAAGCTTTATTCAATGACCAGGACTTACTCTACTATTATAACCAAGTAGTCTTTGACTAGCCTTTCTAAGCTAACTCCGTGACTAAGTCACTCTACTATCACTTACAAGTAGTCTTTGCTTAGCTTCTTCAAGCTAACTCTATAACCATAGCTCACTCTACCTGTCACTTACAAGTAGTCTTTGCACAGCCTCTTCAAGTTAACTCCCAACGATCACTATCGGATTGGGTTACAAAGGCTGTGTTTAGGTTGGATCACTCAAACTATCAAACACTCAAGTTTTCTGAGAATAAAATAGTATTTGACCTAAAAATTTAAATGACTTCTTTCTAGCTATTCTTCTTAGGAAGAATGTATGATCTACTGAGAACATAGAAAGAAGATTTTACAAAGATGAAACTAATTACAAGCTGTAATAGTTTTTACAAAAGAGGAAATTTCTTTAGCGTTTCAAGCACACTTGATAATGAGCAAAAGTTTTTTTGTTGTAAGCATAACATCTCCTTTTATAATTGATCTTCATTTATGACTGTTGCCTTGATCTATTTTCCAATGACACGTGTTGATCTTCTTTTGATGTCTTGGAAATGAAGTCTAGAGGAGTAGCTAGCCTTTAGAGTAGTTGCAGAGCCGTTATGTAATAGAGGTTTCTAAGTCCACCTTCAAAACCTAAATGAGGTTTCTAAACTTTTCCTTCCAGAAGTTGGGGTAGTTGACCAAGTTGATAGAAGAGATGTCACTTTAGTCATTGACTAGGTTTGACTCTAAATTTGAATTTTAAATTTCCTTCTTATTCCTGAAAGTGCACATTTACATAAAACGTACTTTTTAAATGCCGTCTCAGTTTGTGGACTTCTCTTTTATTTTCTATGCTTCAATCAGAGCATGTTCTGAATGATATGTTTACAATCATGATGATTGAAGGTGGTATCCACACTTTTCTTCAGAACTGATTGAAATCTTCACTTGAAACTCACCTTTTAAAGTTGTGGCATGCCTAATCTAAAGCTTGGTTTCTTGTTGCTAAAAATATCTTTTCATGTGTTGAGCATAGAAATGTTCATTCTATGATTTATTTTCATTATCTTTGACTCATATCTCTTTAAATAAGATTAAACATGTTTACACATGTCATTGTGAAAATGTTCTCGTTTTAAGAACTAGTATGCTAACATGAATAAGCCTGTTTGGTGCTTCAAGAAACTTAAGTAATGGATTAGTCCTTTTTCAAAATATTTTCACAAAATTAGTTTTGTTATTATTCAAAATGTTTAGCACTGAAGCTTTCTAAAGGGTTTTGGAGCTAACAATCTTCCCCTTTTGATGATGACAAACCAATTCTTAAAAAATCTTTTGAAGAGATTTTGAAAGAAATATATGACTAGATATAGAATAGTATGAACTTATATTCTTTGAAAATACATATGATAGGATTTTTAGAAAGTCTCATTCTTAAGGTGTGATGTAGATGAAATCAAATCATTTCGCAACCTTAAGTGACTAAAATCAAAGCTTTTTTTTTTTTAAAGAAGGTTTCTAAAGTTAATCAGAACACTCTAGAAGCATCAGAGCAAGTTTTGGAAAGATAGAGCATTTAAGCTTTCTGAATAAACACATCTTGATATTATACGCTTCAATCAGAGCTTGTTATGAATGATATATTTATGATCATGATGATTGAAGATGGTATCCACACTTCTCTTCAGAATTGGATCGAAATCTTCACTTGAAGCTTTCTTTCTGAAGTTGTAGCATACTTTTGAAGATTTGAAACTTGGTTTCTTGTTGTTGAAAATATACTTTCATGTTGAGCATAGAAATGTTCATTCCATGATATATTTTTGCTATCTTTGATTTCCAGATCTCTTTAAATGAGATTAAATATGTTTGCACATGTCATTGTGCAAATGTTCTCCTTTTAAGAACTAGTATGCTAACATGAATAAACATATTTGGTGCTTCAAGAAACTCAAGTAATGGATTGGTCATTCTTTAAAATATTTTCATAAAATTGGTTTTGTTATCATTCAAAACGTGTAGCACTGAAGCTTTTGGAAGGATTTTGGAGCTAACATTGCCTAATAAAGATAAGTATCAAATCACTTCTACGATAATCTATTATGATCAGGTTTACTTCCACATCTTGCAAGAATAAATGAAAGGAATTAGATAATAGAGAACAACCAAACTTCACATAAGAAAAAGGTTGAAAAACAAGCAAAAAGGAATTAAACCTAATGAGTTTCTGGAGCAACATAGGGAGGCTCTTATCCCTTTACAATTAATTATTCCCTATAAGTTGTTCAAGTTTCCAAAATCTTAGGTCTAATGAATGGGCGCATATTAGAATATTAGTGTTAGTGATAGTGTGCAAGTAAAAGGAAAACTTTTTAGATAAAGGGGAAAAGAAACAAGGTGAATGCATGAATTTTTCTCTTAAATGATAATAAAATGCATTAGCTCACAATATATCTCTAATCCTTCCACCTTCTACAAGTCCATCAAAGAAGCTTCTTTAGAGGAACCATGAGTAAAAAGCCAAAAGAGACCTTCAACTAAATGCGCCTATCCCCATAAAACAAAGCACACTTCCATAAATTTGAATAACATGAATAGACAATGGATTTATAAAAGGTGAACAAAACAATTGAATTTTCTAAATGGTAGCTAGTAGTTTCCTTTGTGTATTTAAGACTTAGTTCATAATATACATATCAACAATTAATTAAAATTTTATAGAGTATAAGACAAAAATAGGACTAAACTATGAGATCTTTGTAAAGTCAAGACAATGAAATTAGAATCTTGACTCTTGAGGAGGATGTTCTCCTAGGCATACAGCTTCAATATAACATAGTTTGCATTCTCTCCCAATCCAAAGTGAAATAGAATAATCTGCCACATAGCCACAATTTAAAGAAAAAAATTAAAATAAATTTCTAGAAAATAATAATAATAATACACAAAATAGAAAATTAATATGTATTACACGATCGTATCAAGTTGCCTAATATCTTCAAGCCTCCTAATTCTAATATGCTTCCTTAATTTCAAAGTAAAACCAAAGGTGTATTGCTTTTATCACTATAGTATAATATGAGCAAGACAACAAAAACACTCAAATCAACATAATAATTCAAAATTTGGTGAAAATTCTTATGTTACGTGATTATTGGGAAATATTACCGAATGCAAATAGTGGGGTCCAATTTGATGCCAATTTCCATTAGCAATAGAACCTTCTCGCTCTAACCAAGTTTTCAATTTTTTGGAACAACATAACATATCCGAATCATGTTCAAGGAGCAAGCAATAATAATCAAGCCAATGATGAAATTCCAACAAAATAACAGTGACAAATTCAAAGTATGCTTTGAATCAGGTACCGAAAGAACCAAAATAAACTAAAAAACCTCCCAAAAGGTTACATTACTTGAGATGGAGGGAGCAATGGAGAGAGAGGAAGGAGCAATAGAGGAGGAAAAGAGATGGAGATAGATGGTAACACGGTGACTTTGTAACATCCCATGTGACTTTATGGATTGACGACTGTCCACAAACTAACACGGGTTCTTCAGCGTGCTGTCCTCACTCACATGTTTCCTAGGAAAACTTTCCAGAGGTCACCTATCCCAAAATTGCTCCAAGTCAAGCACGCTTAACTAAAGTTCTTTCGTGATGGGTTCGAAAAGAAAGATGCATCTTTGTGGCATAGGTAGTACCAATCAATTCACATAAGCCCTCCTTAACGTATAGCCTCAAACCTATACAAACTCATGATCCCTCTCATTCTGTGTGTAATCGGTTCATTCATGTATCCCTCCGCTTGGAGGCAGCCGCTCCTTGTCCGTGACTTCTCGCAGCGATAACTTCCCTCATCACCGAGCATTACATGCCTACCAGCTTTCGCTTGGTTCATCCCGAACCACACGTAGTGGGAGAGGTGCAAGCTCAATACCATTTGTAACATCCCGCCGCTTTATGGATTGATGATTGTCCCCACAAACCAACACAGGTCTTTTTAGCATGCTTTGTCCTCACTCACACGTTTCCTGAAAACTTCCCTGCACCTTTCCTAGATGATATGGTTCAGGGACGAACCAAGCAAAAGTTAGTGGGCATGTAACGCCCGGGGATGAGGCAGGGAGTGATCGTTGCGAGAAGGCACAACAAGGGCAACTCCTGCCTCCAAGAGGGTACATGAATGAACCAATTACACACCTAAATAAGAGGATCCTTAGTTTATATAGGTATGGGACTAGACAGTTAATGAGGGCTTATATGAATTGATTAGTACTACCTATGCCACAAAGATGCATCTTTCTTTTGGTAGCCCATCATGAAAGAACTCTATAGTTAAGCGTGCTTGACTTGGGTAATTTTGGATGGGTGACCTCTTGGGAAGTTCCCAGGAAACATGTGAGTGAGGAAAAGCACGCAAAAAGACCCGTGTTGGTTTGTGGAGATCGTTAATCCATAAAGTAGCAGGGATATTACAAACTCTGTGGGTCACGTTGGTGAAGAAAGAACGGCGTGCGAGTGACATGCCTAGCATTATGTTAGGTGAAAGAAATGAGGATGAGAAAAGGTTGAGAGAGTTTAGGATAAGATGGGGGAGAGTTTAGAGGGAAAGGGTTTTGAGTTTGAGAGTTTCATGTTTCCATTTTTCAAATCTCCTTTATTATTTTTTTAATATTTTCACTCCACCGTATGCTTTCTTAGCAATAGTGCATAATAAGCATCTCCTATGGTCCGTACGTATATGTCACGTATAAGTCAACTCCGTGGATTTAATTAACAATTCTCTTTCTATATTTGTCTCCCTAAAATTTTAGTCATCTTTCATCATTGGGAATAATTCAAAAGTTCCAGATGGGGATCCAACCCACCTAGTCTTGGAACGGAAGCGCTCCCTACAGTAGGCCAGACGAGTTTTTTATATATATATATATATCTGTGTGTGTGTGTGTGTGTGTATAAAATTGTAAATTGTAATTTCATTATTGTTTCAACAAAATTAGGTTCAACCAATGATCCAATGATGTACCAATGCTGATGCAATGATGTGGTGTCTTGGCCGAGTATATCACTAGACAATTATGGTTTTATACTTGGTGTGTTCTACAGTGAATTACATTTGGTGCAAGCAATAGTTGGTTGCTTAGTTGGATGAATGAAGAGAAGACACTTGGAGGCATGCTTTTAAAGTTAATAAGAAGGAGACTTATTGGGTGATTTGTAACATCCCTCCTGCTTTATGAATTGACGACTTGTCCCCACAAACCAACACGGGTCTTTTCAGCATGCTTTGTCCCCACTCACACTTCCTGAAAACTTTCAGGAGGTCACCCATCCCAAAATTACTCCAAGTCAAGCACGCTTAACCGTGGAGTTCTTTCTTGATGGGCTACCAAAAGAAGATGCATCTTGTTGGTATAGGTAGTACAAATCAATTCATATAAGTCATCCTTAACTGTATAGTCTCATACCTACAGTCTAGGATCCCTCTCATTTGTGTGTAATCTTCATTCATGTACCCTCGCTTAGAAGCTCTAGAGTTCATTGTCCGTGCCTTCTTACACGACGATCACACCTCCCTCGTCCCCGAGCGTTACATGTCCACCAACTTCCTTTGGTTCCCCGAACCACACCTTACAGGGAGAGGTAGGCTTTGATACCATTTGTAACATCCCCCGCTTTATGGATTACCCCACAAACAACATGGTCTTTTCAGCATGCTTTGTCCTCACTCACACGCTTCCTGGGAAAACTTCCATATGAGGTTACCCATCCCAAAATTGCTCCAAGTCAAGCACACTTAACTATGAGTTCTTTAGTGATGGGCTACTGAAAAGAAGATGCATCTTGTTGGTATAGGTAGTACCAATCAATTCATATAGTCCTCCTTAACTATATAGTCTCATACCTACATAGTCTAGGATCCTTTCATTCGGTGTGTAATCAGTTTATTCATGTACCCCTCTACTTAGAAGTCTCAGGAGCCATTCCTTGTCCATGCTTTTTTACAGACGATTACTCCCACTTCGTCACTGGCGTTACATGATTCTTATGTTAAAGGAACACCATAGTCTTTTGCAATTTTTATTTTTTATTTTTCTATTTTTTGTTTTCTCCCATATTCTTCAAGTTTGGGTGCCCATCTCCTTTCACAGCCTAGCACACCTCTCTTCTTGTCACCATTGCCTCTCTGGTTGTCCATCCCCTCCTCCTCTATGATCTTCCTTTGCTTCATCAGCCTTTCCCTAAGCAGTGGTCAAGTTTGCAAGGGTGGCTTGCAGTGTCTGCCATTCTCAACTGTGGGCTTTGACGTCGACAACGCGGTGATGAGCAGGCGTTGAGAGAGACAATGGTTAAGAAGGGCGGCGAGGGCTGGATTCATGGTTAAGGAGTGCTAGTTTTGGACGAGGTAGGCTGGGTCGTGCTTATAGGGTGAAGGTTGCGTGGTTGTGTGCAGAGGTCGAGTGACTTTCAAGTGAAGTGAAGGTATGACACGAGGAAGATGATGGTTGTTTTGAAGGCAGGAGGTTGCTAGCGCTAACGATGGTGGTGGCAAAGGGAGGTGATGGTTGGAGAGGGTATGGAGATGGGTTAAACAAAGACTATGATTTAGAGACTATTGTGGTCATTCATTCAATAGGTTTCATTATAAAAACCTTTAACTCACCTCTCATTTCCAAATGTCATCTACTCATTTGACACAGCTTATAACGCACCATTCCTTTATGAGTAAACACCCAAATTGGTCCTATAATTTCTTTGTTGGATAAATTAATTTCTAACAATTATAAACACCCAATTGATCCCTCACAATTCTAAAAATAGGACATTATAGGTTCCTTACCGGTGTCAAGGCTCAGGGAGGCAAAGAAAAAAAAATCTCGTCTGAGAGGAAATAGAGCTCACTGAAGAAGGCGAAGCTTGGCGGAAGGCGCAGCTCGAATGACAAAGGGATGAGTTTCGCCACATGCCTATCTCTCAGCCACCTATCAGTCAATCTCTCTACTGAGCCCAAGCTTCACCTAGTTTCTCAAACTCTATTTCCTCTCAAACGAGATCTTCCTTCTCCTAGCGAGCTTTTTTTAAGTCTCCTCGAGCGAGGATTGAGGATTGTCAACCATAGTGTCATTCTAACAATTGTGATGGAATTAGTGTTTCCAATTATTATGGATCAATTTGTCCATCAATGAAATTGTCAAGATTTGGTGTTTACTCTATTTTATTACTTATCGCAATAGTTTATTGCCTGCTTGAGTAAGCGACCTTGTGGAGGAAAAAAAAAACCAAGCTCACTACGTGGGGAAGCTCTGCTCCTGCACGCTAATTCTCGAGCTATCTCTGTCAACTTAGGCATAAAACCATTTTCACTTAATTAAGCTGTTCTATCTTATACCCGTTTTTTCTTCCCACCCAACAGCCCAACAACTGAATAATAGAGATGAGATTGCTCTATCACTCTAAAAGGAACAGGTCGTAGATCATTTTCTCTGCACGTTTCCCTCGATCTCCGCAAGACGGGATTGAAGCTGCAAACCTATTGAAAAAAATATGACGGTTCTAGATGACACGGCTTCACACCTAATCACAGGAATGGCTTTTGAGGATGGTGCTAAAAGGGAACTTCAGGAAGTTGGTATAAAACTCTCGAAGGGTCTTCTTCTTTCGGGGACTAGTCTTGCATCTATGGAGTCTTTATCCTTGCCTCTGGTTTGTATTCCTGCTCAATTGCTTGCTGTATATTTTGAGTGTTTTTGGTCATGGGTTTATGGAACCTGCTTCCTGATGGTTTGGTTCTGCTGCTGTGAGAAAGCAGGTTCAGGAGGTTGTTCTTTCTGCAGATATGCAATGTGAAATGTGCCAGAAGAGGGTTACTGACATTATTACCAAAATGAATGGTGAGCCCTTTTTTTTTTCTATTTTTACTTGTTGAATTCCCTTTATTGGAAATTTAGAATGCTGCCTTTTGAACTTTTGGGATGAGAACGTATTACTGGATTAGTGTGTCGCGGAATGTTGATTATGGGTTACAGTAGCGTTTGAGCTCAATATAGCCTCTCCCCTGTCTATTGCGCATTTCGCAAGAAGAGGGTACCAGAGAATTTCTACAAGGAGAGAGAGAGAGAGGAAAAGCATGCATAAGAGGTGGTCCTCATTAGTTGTTGGTTTCCACCTAGTAATGGCCTGTCATAAGTTTTGGCAGGAAGTGTGGGGCAACAGTTAATTTATAAACAGTTAGTTTTGTTATTTGCAGTTGTTTTGGTGGGGATGGTATTTGCTTTATATTAAGCCAACCCAACCTTTGGAATCTTCTGTTCTTGGTCTTTCTGGAAACTGTTTCCGATAGCCAGCCAGGCTCCTGTTAGTTGATTAACGCCATATATATATATATATATGCAAACATATCAACGAAATCTTTAAAAGAAATCAGGTGATTATTGTATGATCCATTTATTTATCTAAAACTAATAATCATATCACGTGATTCAAGAAACCAAAATTTTACAAAGTCTCTAATTATCTAATTATTTTTCTTGTTAGTTACATACTGTGTTATAGTCTAAGCAGTTTGGACTAATTACACTACGTGATTCAAGAATAGACACTGAAAAGAGCAGAGCCTTCCTAAAGCTTGTCATTTAGCCGTGCAAATTGCTCCTAAATATTAATATTTGTTAGAAACAATTGCCATTGCTCTCAATCCCGTATTACCAGTTCTCTACCAAAAAAAAAAAAAAATCCTCTACCAAAAAAAATCCTCTACCAAAAAAAATCCTATATTACCAGTTTACAATACCCTTTTGTTTGTTAGACCTATTGCCTTTTATTATGAACATTGAACAGAACGGGAGCCCTGGATTTTGTGCGGGCGTGCGTAAGTAGAAAGTAGAACCAAGTTATATTTGCATATATTATTATACCTATCAAATGAAATTATTATTATTTTTTAAATGAAAAACTTATTTATCTTTCATGAATTTTGAGATTAAATTGTGGTAGTTTAAATCTGATGTCCTGTTGGTGTGATTTTTTATATTATATTATTTAAAATAATTTACATTAACCTCTTTCTAAATCTATCAAAAATATAATTATCCCCTTTTAGATTTTAAAATTTCACTCTTGTCTCAAAATAATTTATAAAATCCCAAAATTTCTTTACAAAAACTAACAACTCATCTTTATCTAACTTTCGCCCACTTCCAAAAATATATATCCCATCACCCACCCACAACCACCACCAGCCTGCAACTCCCTGCAATGCATCATCGAAATTCAAAGAAAATAATAATAATAGCAACACATTGTGCAACCGACTAATTCAATCATCAGAGCAATAGATCAAAACCCCCATAAAGCTGCCGTTGAAAAGGAAGAAGACAATGGCATTCATTGGAAAATTCAAAACATAATAAGGGTATAGATGTCTTTTTATATGTTTTATGCATGCGTAATTCATGTGCCCTAAATAATAAGGGATATCATTGTAATGAGTGTTAAACAATTAAAGGAAATGAGTACAATTTTAAAATCTAAGAATGAACAAATGTATTTTTAATAAATAGAGGTTGATATAATTTATCTTTTTATCTTGTATTGATACCATTTGTAATGGGTATCCATTAAAATTATATCAAAATAAAATTCGAAGGCAATCGTACCTTCTCCTGTTAGCTCTGATCTGATACATGCTGTATTGATTCTTCAGCAGAGACAGAATCCGTGGTGGTGAATGTGCTGGAAAAGAAAGTGATACTTACTTTCAGATTACCAACAGTTGGTAATTTAACGACGCGGCAAATTACTCGCGTCAACAGGAATTCTTTCCCTAAAGTTGCCATCATCAAACGTATATTTGGCACTTCCCGTGGTTGACTGCATGTTGAAAAGAATATTCTGAAGGTCGATTTTACAATGTATAGAAGAAAGTTATTGTATTCACCATAGTTTTGTGATTTTCTTCTTAATTTTTTTTGGTAGGTATTTTCTTCTTAATTTGCATCACACTGAGACAATCCACACACACACACACACATATATATATATATATGAGAGGAGAGGGGTTTTATTTTAGATTAGTATTATTTAAATATTTAAAATTTGATATAATTAAGACACACAACTTTTTAATCATTGAATATGATGGGTTAATGGAATGATTGATGATAATATTGCATTTAATGGTAATAAAGTGAATGTATAAATAGAATATCAATTTTTATATATTAAAATAATATTTTTGTTCATTTTATTTTGGTGTGGCCAGAGATTTTATTGAAATTTGCTTAAATCTTTTTTTTTTGTGTACAAATCAATTTCTTTCTTTATTCAATGGAATTCTCAGGCAATGGACAATCGAGTCATTAGGTAATATCATAACATTTAAAAAGTGGGTATATCAAATATTTTATAAATATTGGATGTGATGAATGTTAAAATGATGAAGACCATCATCATATTCAATAATTATAAAATGAGTATCTCAATAGGAAACCTTTAGGCATTAAAATAATATTTTTGGGGTCATGAAATCCCTTTTTTGTAAGAAAATAACTCACCTTGTACCTGCTCCATACATGTTTGATTTTTACTACGAAAGACTTCGAAACAGTTTGCACTCTTCGTTGAACATTTGAACTGTAAGGTAAGAGTCTTTGGATGGATGACTAGACAAGGAATAATGGGGAAAGGAGGCCAATTTTTTCCAATGTGTTTTTTGTTTTCTGTAGATATAATTTATAATGATGAAAGGGAATGACAAAGGAGGGTATTAGAGTCACTTCATTTTCATTAATATTGTGCAATTTGTTGTCCCCCAATTTGGGGGTATAGGAGAGACAACAAAAACAAAACCGTCAAAATTTGATTCAATTACTATGTTTAAAAGTAATTAATAAATCTACGATTTATTATATAAGTCATAGGATAAAAATGAAAAATTAAATTCATTAATTCACTTATAACAATAAGACAATAATAGAAGGACTCTTCTCTATCACTTCGTTAAATTCCCAAACATTAGAATGATATACCTCTATCTCTGTCCCTTTTTCTATCCTTTATTCCATTCCGTTAGTAGCCACTACTATCCACCTTCTTAAAATCTTCTGAACATAGACTAAGTCTTTCGGATCAACCAGATATAGGAGTTTGGGAACTTTGTGTATTGAGGTCTTCCATTAATGCTGTTTGTATAATTATAACAAACCTTGAAAATATAGAGATGCTTTCCACTTGTGAATGTTGCTTTAGGTAAAGCAAACCATGTGCATGAAGAGATGCTTCCCGTTGCCATGTTGTTTTCAAATGAATTAAGCGTTAAGGTTATGTCAAGGATAAAAAGACTCAAAAGACAAACAAGCAACTACCTCTTACGTCTAAGTAGAATCCGATTCCAAAATGAAAGAAGATAATATCTTATTGTTTGAGACAACACAAAATTATAAATATCAGTTTTTGTTGGTACACGAACATACATATTCTCAACACCCCCCCCCCAAAAAAAAAAAAACAACAACAACAAACTCTTTTTCTCTATGCTTTTTGGCTAGTCCAAAATAAAAAATCAATCCTGGGTTCTGTCAATTCCAACCCCATGCAAGAAAAGGCAAGTGTTTTTTGTTCTATTCACGAACATGTCTCTTTCCAAAAGCTGATGGATCATTCTCCTGAAGCATTATATGGATCTTAATGCTAGCTCCTCGTTTTTACAATTTCAGTATTGCTGCATGATCATGAGAATCAACGTTGACTGCAATGCTTGTTGCAGAAAATTAAGGAGAATTATTCTAAGGATGAAAGGTAAAGGACTTAAATAACAATAATGAATCTTGTGAATTGTTGTATTAAATTAAGAAAACATGGGGAAATTCTAACAACCTCTTCCTCATTCCGTTTTGAAGAGATCGAGACCCACTTGATAGAGAAGCAACAGCGCAGGGTATGCGTATGTGGCAGATTTGAACCAGCAGATGTTGCCATAAAGATAAAGAAGAAGATGAACCGTAGAGTTGAGATCCTTGAAATTCAAGAATTTGAAGGCGAAGCTGAAAATGAACCAACAGAGAAACCAGAGAAAATAGAGACAACGGAGCAAACAGAGAGACCTCAAATTCCCGTGGTGGTGTATCCCGGTAAGTCCCTTCGTATCATCCAACCATGCATGTTGCATAGTATATAACACACATAGTGTATATAATAGGATACTTCGCAGCAGGGTTCCCAAAACAATTGGGAATTGTAGTTACTGAAGATGGAAAAGGGAGAGTGAAATATATAGAATCCTGAAAGATATATAATAACCTATATTAATTGTCATAAATAGATTTCCAACGTAGATAGTTAGAATAGGATGTGCTGAAAGAATTTTATATCTCAACCAATGTTAAAACAATTCAAATTCCTACATTTTAATAATTGATTTAATTTTAAATATAACACATTCAACAACAATTACAATATCAACCAAGAGCTTAGGAATTGAGTCACGTGAGATAGATTGAAGTTTAGAAGAGAAAAGAAGAGAAACAGAAATCTAAATTAGGAGTTAGAGAGAAATTCCTCCTATCACACAATACGTTTTGAATATTTCTTGCATAGATATAAGTGTAACAACTCAAATTTAGACACTCATATAAAATTTGATGGGACCATATACAAGTGATTGTATCTTGAATATAACAAGTGAGACATATTTTATTGTGAGTGCTCTAAATGAGTTGTTAAACTTGCATCTATGCAAAAATATATCATAGATTTTTTTCTATATCAATCTCAATAGGCCTCCCCTTGTGGAAAACTCTTTTCACTGTAACAAATCTATATACAAATTAAAGATCCATAACGATACTCACCAATGTACAATGATTACTAGTTATAAACCAATAAAAATAGTTATCACAAAATTTGAGCTAAAATAAAAAGCTACAAGTATTTTGACATCCAAAAAATTTTGACTCAGAAAGCAAACAAACTTATATTTACTTCACTTCGAGATAACGAATGGAGTCTCAAACAACTTGTTGGATGCGAGAGCATTTCTTGCTATTCAACCAACCCTTGAAATTAGTTTAAATTCAAAATTAAATGTGATATTGATTTATGTCGATTGAAAAACTAGATATAGTAATGTACATTGCATGGATTTATTTTAATTCTTTTCAATAAAAATCAAAAGAAATATTTTTTAATTATTTTGCATAATACATTTTATGTAGTATACATTTTGTTTTTTTGTTTTTTTGGCTAATTATAAGAACTTTCAATTGTTTCATTGAATCACTTTGAACAATCTAATATATTTTGTCTATGTGCCATAATAAAGGTTGTGGCAAGTACAACTCCATATAGTTCGATGGTTTGTGCAAACCAAAAAAGTAGTTCGATGGTTTGTTTTGATTTTTGTTTATTATATATATATATATATATATATATATATATATATATATAATACTAATATTTCAGACTCCTATGAAGGAAACTTTTATAAGTGTCACTTCTAGAGTGATTTAGGATCCACAATTTTCATTTGGAATTTGAATCCTCAATCTATATTCATTACACTTAATTGATAAATATCAATCACATCAATCATAATTAATTATGAGATATCAATTATAAATCATAATCTCATTTTCACTTCACAACTCAATTTCAAAACCCATAAGATACTACAATATCACTTTGCAAATTTTTTTTGTTGGTTGAATTTGTAAATTTTTATTCTATATTTTAAATTTATGAAATAGTTTTTTTTTCATTTTAATATATTTCAAATTGTTTTTTTATGACTATATTATTTGGCTTAATATATAGTCATGGTTTCTTTCAAAAGTATTATAGTTTTATATGGAACACATGATTTATATATTATCAATGAATGTATAATTTGAAATTAACTTATATGATAGTTTCCAATCAATATATAATTATCAATTTATAATTAAAGTAATCTATCACAATGATGTCAATCATAAATAATATATGGATATTTTAAAATTATATATTTTATTTGAAAACATGCCTATCAAAATAAATAAATTAAAATCCTTCTGGAATTAATTCAATATTGATTTAAATAATTTAGTTTACCTTTTGAAATATATTTTTACTTTTAAAAATATAAAATATTTACTATGATATATTTATTTTGACTTAAATTCAAAGAATTTTCTTTATTTAATACTTGAGTATTTTTTATAAACTCACATATATTCTATTATCATTTAATTTTAATATAAAATTTTCAAGTATAAAAGTTATTCACTTATTTTAAGTGGGATTCATGAGGTGTTTTAAGGTTTTCAATATGATTTAAATATGATATTTTTTGTTTTGTTATATTCAAATTACATTTAAATATGGTAATTAGTGGTTGAATATTTTAATTTTATATAATTGAATACCTGTGTAAAATATCTTTTTACATTAACAAAGCATTAAAATTAAATTCTTAGAATAATATATTATAAAAATTAATGAGATATATATCTTTGTCATAATCTATGTTAGCTTCAGACAAATAAATTTAGAGAAGATATGTCAAATCGATATTATTGAGTAAACCTTAAATTTGTCTATCATTGACATAGTAGTTATATTAATTTAAATTATTTTATTAATTAAAATCACAACAAATATTATCATGGTCAACAAATTATAACTAAAAATTTAATACCACAAATTAACACATAAATATTATCAACTAGTCACTCTTTAATTAATCAATCACACTCAAATTTAAATTAAAAATTTAAAGAATAACATTAATTACATATCATTTTATTTTTACATGTCAGATTTAATTAGTATAATATATAATTTATTAAAAATTATTATAATATATAAAATTTGCTAAATTATACTATAATGATATTGATAATAAAAATATAATAATACACGTTATACTATATTAGTTTTGATATTTTAATAAAACTTAATATCATAGTTAACGTTTTTGAAGGATTTAATATACTCTCTAATCTATTTATAATACTAATAACTAAGATTCATTACGTTGATAGTTTTCTATGTGTCATTAATAGATAAAATTATGCCAGACCATTTTCATAATCTTAATATTTAAAGTGAGTTTTTAATTTAATTTACCTTCTAATTATTAATTATTTTTTCTAATCATACATTCATATCTCTCTTCATTAAAATTATTTAACAAATAACAAATAATATAAATAAAATGATAATTGAATGTATTATACCATTAAAATTATATATATGTATATATAATTATAGTATTAAAGATAACAAAACTATTATAATTACATTACCAAAAAAATATTATAATTAATTATTATAATTATAGTATTATGATAACAAATCTATTATAATTATAATAATTAATGATAACAAAAAAATATTAGCACACCTTTATTTTTTAATTATCTTTATTGGATTTAATTTGCATCATGTATGTATTTTTATTTTTCATTTGAATTATGTTGCATTAGTGGTATTTTTTTTTTTGGATATTTGTGTTTCAAATTTTAAAGTATTTTGAAATTTTTTTGTTTTTTGAAATTTTTTAATAAATCTCTAAATATCAGTGGGATTTAAATCTTCACGAGGAATGAAGAGTGAAGACCCATGACAAGGGATGAGAAGGGGGATAAGAGGTGAAATTCTAAATGAGGACGAGGTCAAGGGAGGGGGAGTTTCTAACTTTAAATGTAGAATTTTTAAAAATTATAATATATATATATATATATATATATATCTACCTACTACCATACCATATTTAATTTTTTACAACCTATGCATTCTAACTTTTCAATTCCACAATTGTTTCATATTAATTTTTTTGAAAAAAATTCTTCAATTTTTCAACATTAAAATATTTTTAAAAAACCAATCCCACATTGTACACTTCTTTGATAATGGTACTAATTATTTATTAATTATTTTAAAAAATTAAATAATTATATCACTTTTTATTGAAAATAATTGTGCTATTGATATACTACTTCAATAATTGAGATGACATAAATTAGGATTATATGTGATTTTTTTACTAATTATAGCACATTAATTATAACATATATTTTAAAATTGATATTTTTAATTTACTAAAAGTATGTACAAGGAAAGGAGGTGTAATTGAAATCACATAAATTGACTTTATTAATTATTTTTATTAATCAGAAAATATATTTTTATTTTTATAAATCAAATATTTTAACTTATAAAAAGATGTAAATAGCTAGATGACAAAAAAACTTGCTAAAGTGGGTCACATGGACGGATTACCCAATAGAAATGAGAATATGGACAAATTTGTCTTGGGGTGGAGTCCATGTTGTTAAATGGAGCAAGGACAAAGATAACACTTTTTTATTTTTTTCAATGATCTATATTGGATTTGCATTATATATGCATTTTTAATTTTTTAATTTAGATTATGTTGCATTACTAATATTTGTTATTATAGATATTTATGTTTCAAATTCAAAATATTTTTAAATTTTTTCTCTTTGAAATTTTTTTAATAAATCTATAAATATGCAAAAATTTAAATCTTCCGGAAAATGAGGAATTGGGACCTATGACGGTGATGAAGATGGAGAATGGGAGACAAAATTCTAAACGGAAGGGAGCATGAGACATGTCCTCTCTGTGATGGATATCCATTATCATCTATAAATGACTAATGATATAATAAAATTATTCACTAATTCTCTTTCATTATTCAATAATTTCAACTTTCAAGTGAAATGTATAAAATTTTTATAAAATAGACTCTTTATTGTTATAGGTCATCTATTGAGATTTTTTTCAATTTTATAAGTATGATATTTAAAATAAAATATAAAATAGAATGACACATTTATATTTGTCAATTTATTTAATTATTAACTATTAATTTATTTCCAAATAAATTTATATACTCAAATTTCTATAAGATATATTTAAATAAATTATTTATTTTCTATAATGGTAAACAAACTATTTTTATTATTACCCTTAATTGCAAGGGTCAAATGACTAGTAATACTAATATTAAGACTTAATTACATGGAAAGTTTTAATATGTCATTCATAGAGGACATTATGACCCACTATTTTCATAATCTTAATAATTAAAGTAAGTTTTTGAATTTAATTTACCTTCTAATTATTGATTAATTTTTCCAATCATGTCTTTATATCTTTTTTTTGTTAGCACAATAAAAATACTCTATAAAATATCTTATTCAAAATTATTTAACATGAAAATAATAACAAATAATATAAACAAAATGATAATTGAACGTATTATTATATCATTAAAATTGTATACGTATAATTATTATAGTATTAATTAATGATAACAAAACTATTATAATTATGTTACAAAAAAAGACTATTATAATTAACGATAATTTTATTGACCATGTGTAACTATTATATAATTATATAAAAAACTATTATAATATGCTTTCTAAGTTGATAATGAACTAAAACTACAACTCATATGTGATGTTAAAAAACTACATAAATTAGGATTATTTATTTTTTTAGTAATTTATAATTTGTAATCTATAATCTATCTATAATAATACTAATATTTAAAACTCATTACATGAAAAAAATTTCATATTTTATTCATAGAGAAATTATGTCTTATCATCTTCATAATCTTAATATTTAAAGCAAGTTTTTGAATTTAATTTATCTTCTAATTATTAATTTTTTTTCCAATCAATCATTCATATCTCCCTTCTATAAGCATAAAAAAATACTCTACAAAATATCTTAATCAAAATTATTTAACATAAAAATAATAATAAATAATATAAAAAATGATAATTGAATGTATTATTATATCATTAAAATTATATATATATATATATATAATTATTATAGTATTAATTAATGATAAAGTATTATGATTATGTTATCATAAAAAAATATTATAATTGAAAAAATTTTATTGACCATGTATAGCTATTATATAATTATATAAAAGCTATTATAATATGTTTTTTAAGTTAATAATGAACTAAAACTACAACTCATATGTAATATTAAAAAATTACATAAATTATGATTATTTATAAATTTTTTTACTAATTGTAACACATTAATTGTAACATATATTTTAAAATTGACTTATTAAAAAGACGTAAATAGGTTGAGATGACAAAATAAATACGCTGAATCATTCCTGTATTATTCTCGCAATAGGGATGAGAATAAGGATAGGTTTAGTCTTAGAAAAGACGGGTGAAATCCTTATTTATTAAACGGGTAGGATGGGAAATGATATCCTCGCACCATGGAATCCCACAATACACCATTTATATAAATTATTTAAATATTCATTTCATCATTTTTATTAATTATTTTTATTGGATTTGCATTATGTGTATATCTTTATCTTTAATTTGAATTATGTTGCATTAGTAATATTTGTTATTAACAACATTTTTGTTTCAAATTTCAAAGTATTTTAATATTTTTTATCTTTTTGGATTTTTTTTTAATATCGTGAATACTCAGAGATTCAAATTCACAACGGGAATGGGAAATGAGGACCTATGACGGATAGGAATGAGGGAGGGGTGGGAGCATGTCAACTCTAATGGATACCATTGTCGTCATTATATATGGCTAATGATATAGTAAAATTGTGCATGACAGAGAACGAAATACTATATATATATCATATCTTTATTTGGAATTATTTCCTTGCCAAGATAAAAGACCACTTTGAATCATTTACTATCAAATCTATTCAAAGAATTGAATAAGTGCTTTTGTATCAAGATTGCTAAATTATCCCTGCTTCTATTGTTCAGTCTTTAAAGTGCTCGATAAGCACTCTTGGTTCAAATTTAATCACTCAAAACTAAATTAAAAATTATAGCAATAAGATATTTCACAAAATCTAAAATACACTTTTACTAAAATGTATTATAGTTAGTTAAACAAGATAATTTTACTAAAATATCGGTTCAAAAAATGTATAAATGATACATTATTACATACTTGTTTAAGTAGCTCTTTAAAATTGTCATAGGTCTATGTTATTTGAAAGAGGAGAGTTGATTCAATAATTTGATCATCATACAAACCTATAAAAAAGTAAAGAATTAAATATAAGTTTTTTTAATATATATAGTGAGAGAAAATAAGTGAAATATAATGAAAATAAAATATAATCAATATATATATATATATATATATATGCAATTGATAAAACATATATGTCAGGATTCACGGCCATTTAATCATATTTTATTTTTATTTTTTTTATATGTAGTATTTTGTTAGTCATGACTACCATATTATTACATGTTATAACCTAATAAAATAATTTTCAATTCTTAAATAGATAAGATGTAAAAGTATATTCTTTGATTTAAAGACAAATTTACTTTTTGATTTTTTTAAAAAATTCAATCAACTAATAATTAACATTTAAATGATGATAATTATGTTATGATAACCTTAAATATTGATTGAATTATTTAAATTTAATGTATAAAATTTAAAAGCATAAAATAATATTGTGATACATAATTAAATAACGTGTTACATGAAACTAATTCTATTGAGAATGTTAATATCACCTATTTTTTAAAACTTAATTATTAAATAATTCAAAGGTAAAAAAAATATGAACTTAAAAAAAAAACTAATTTTATCCCTTTCTTAAGTCTATGGAAATTAATTCTCAGAAATAAAGCGCAAAAGTTAAATTATCATGAGCTAACATATTAACATAATTATTTAATTTTTTATGCAACTAAGTTTAAAGATAAAACTTTAATGTTGTTATATGCAACACTATTGAATAATATTGTTGTGCATTTGTCACAAATTAGAGTGAATTCTAATTATAAAATTTGATCAGTAATTTAATAATTCCAAAATAAGAGTCCATCTTAATTTTACTCGTGATCATAAGATATTAAATAATTTACAAGCAAAATTATTTCATTTGCCAAGAAATTTAATTTTCTATTTTTCAAAAAATATGAAGAATTTTTAGCTAACATATCAATTTAATTATTCAATTATAAAATTATGAAATCAAAAGATAAAAATATTATAATTATTATATTCAATTAAATAAAGCGTTATGTAAAACTATATGTTTTAGGATGTTAAGGATAAATTTGATTATTTAAAGAATTTAGAAACAAAATTATTTTGCTTGTTTACTTTAAAAATAAATTCAGTTAAAAAATTAAATATAAAACCAATTAATTGAACAAATTACAAATTACCATAATTAATTAATTAAGAGATAATAATATGATTTTGAATTTCAATGTAATCTAAATTAAAAATAAAAGATTGATATTATTATGTTAGAAATATTCTCTCCATAATTGTGCATCAAGTGAGTTAATCAATTAACATTGTTGAATAATTTCTTACAATATATGTATAAAAATTATTTTCAAACGATTTTCTACTCTTTGTCTTTGACTTCTCAAATCTTCATATGAGTTATCTTGATTAGTTTGAGAAGAACATTTTGGTATTATCTACAATTTTAATGGATACATGTGTTCAAATAATTCTTCATTTTTTGTTTCAATTGTTGTATTTTGTTAAGAGCTTTGTTTTTCAATATTAAAATCTGCAAGCAATACTATTTTTAACATATCCTATAAACAAGCAATCTGAAGTCTTAGATCCTAATTTTTTTCTCTTAGGTTCAAGAAACATAATCTTTGCTAAGCACCAATACTTTTGGATAATTTAGTTTTGGTTTGTATTATTTTCACATTTCATAAGGGTTTTAATTGTTTTCTTGTAAAATATTCTATTTTGTATATGACATGTTGTTAATATTGTTTTTTCCCATAGATTATTAGGTGCATTAGAACTAATTAATAATGTGTTCGCCATATATTTTAATGTTCTATTTTTCTTTTCTATCACACAATTAGATTTGGGTGAATAAGGTGGAGTTAATTCATATATTATACATTATTTTACACATAATTCATTAAATAAAATGCACTCTCTTTGTCTATCAATTCTAACTCTTTTAATTTTTCTATTTAATTGGTTTTCAACTAAAGCTTTATAAGATAAAAACAAATCAAATGCTTCATCTTTATTTCTTACTAGTTTATTACCCGTATGATGCACAGATGATAATAGTAAAAAAAGATTATTAAATATTAAATTTATTTATATGCTTTTAAAAAGTTATATTTCAAACATATTTATGCAATACAAAAAGTTACTGAATTCCTTTAAATAAATATAATAATTTCTATGAAATATAGTACATAATAAATAATTTGAAAAAAAGTGGAGTACAAAAGTAAATAAATAATTTTCTGATATCATTTATGTAGCATAGATATTATGAAAAAAATAGAACATAACAAATAATTAACTTTACAATGATAATAAACTAACATATAACATCACCCTTTATGTTCTACAAATAGCAATATATGTAGATATTAACATATTGACTACATCTAAAGTTAATATATATATATATATATATATATATATATATATATAAGAAATAATTATGCTTCAATATAATTGTTTCATTCATTAACATTATTACATCACTTATTTCTACAAGGCTAACAAAGTTGCTAATAATTCTTTCTATACAATTACTTTGGCCTATGATAAGGGACATTTATGCACTTATCTATATATCAAATCTTAGTTTTTTGCATGAGTTTTACTGAGTTATTAATATGACTAATAAGATTCTGATTTGTTTCTCATTGTGTGATTTTAATAGAATTATTGGCTTTTATACTGATTGAAATAATTTATAATTACACCATTTTACATTTAACTTGTCTCTTTGACTATGATTTTGAGCACAAGAGCTTTGGATCAATTGTAAATTGTCAAGAACAAGGTTGGAAACTATTGGGAAGGAGATAGGAATAAAAAGAAGAACATGGAAGCTTGCTCTCGGTGACATAGTCTTGCAAAGTGACAACCATTAATTTTTAGTCTCATTGATGTGATGAGTGTGATGCTTGAATGACGGAATCAGCTCATTATCTGTTTGTGCCAGTTTGGGCTATTTTAAAAGAGCGGTATATAAAGATTGACATAGATGCTTACCCTAGCTTTAGACTCACTGAGGCTGATTTTAGTTGCTATTATTCTCTTTGATAATCTCGTCTACATCTCTCTTCTTTTCTCTCTATTATTCTCTTAAGGGTTACATTGGTTAAGGTACTTTGTCTTGGAGATTGTGGTAATGATTGTTGCTATTATTCTCAGGTTTTATTTATTTTCACTATTGTAATTCTCCAGAGATGGAGTAGATTTTCTTTACTAATGTAAGGGTTTCCAAATGGGTTGGGATGATGTTTGAGACCTCTTTTGATATAAAATGCATTGGTTTTCTTAATGTTCTACAATTTCTAATCCTATAATTATTGTGATGATTGCTATAATCTTTGTTGGGATAACTAAATTGGCGATCGTCGTTTAAGGAAACCCTTTGGGTATAAATTGATAGATCTATTGATTTATGTTTGAGGAGAACATTTGAATTAACTTTCTGATTGGCAATTAGCTATAACAATTGGTTTATTAAATTAATGTGATTTCTAAAATAAATTTAAATCTCATTTATTAGTTATTTGCATTGATCAAATTCTAGATGTCAGTTGATCATTAGTAGAATTGCCAATAATTTATTACTAATAGCCACCAATGAGTTTGATATTTAGTCAATGATAATTAATTTCCAATCCTAGGAATACCTTGTACTAGTACCTTCTTCTATTGCTATTATCTCATTGTTATTATTTTTTAATTTTAATCGCTACAATTTCATTCTTCAAAATCCCAATTTCCCAACTAAGTATTGAAACCTCATTGAGAGATGACCTAGGTTGTGCCCTTTATTATATTTTTGTAAAACTTAGCATTAAAATAAATTTCTAATTTGAGGATAGGCGAGCCTCGTTCAAATTTTGGCACCGTTGTTGGAGGCATTAAAACTTAATTATTTATTTTTTCTATTTTTATTTTCTTCCATTTTATTTTTATTTATTTATTTATTTAGTGTTGTTATTTTTTGCTGTTTATTTCATTCTACAAAAAAAAGTGAAAAAAAAAAAATTATGTTCCCTTGTATGAGGTGCTCCTTGCTGCTAGAAATTTAATACCTCTTGACTCTAGAAATAGAAACTTGAAAAATTAGATAGGTAAAACGTCTAAGCGGAACCATGAGCGTTTTGATCCTCTGTTAGTGTTTTAGGAAATAGGTGACATGGGAGATAGGAATAGGACACCTAGGAGCTCAACTACTCCTAATTTTACCTAAGTGTACCACCCTCTTATTCTAAAGACAATGCTAAAAAACTTTTGTCATCAAAAATAATATTTATCATTATGCTAGTTAAGTACAAATAAATTGTTCCAACAAAAGTACTTAATATTAATATTTATGAATTGAATTTCACATAACACATAACAAGTTCAAACACATTATTTAAACGTAATTCCAAATGCTCATAGAATCTAAATATGGTCTTCCTCTTGGGCATTACTTGATTAATCTGAAATCACCAAAATAGGATGAGAATTGAAAATAATTCTCAGAGGGAATGAATATCTCTATAACATTTTGAACTATGGTGGTTCCAACCGCATTACACAAAAAGTACACATGGCTACATCTCTTTTATAAAAACATAATCATATATCATAGCATAAATAGGATATACTAGATAATGCATGTCATGTAAAGCTTATTAAGATTAATCTTTCACTTTCCCCCATCCTCACACATAGTCAAAGGCCTTCTCTTAGGGAATTCTCATTTGCTGGTGTTACTCTTTAACATCGTGATGATAAAACGAGACATTTACACCACGTAACCAAGGCAGGTAACATAAAAGGACCTTTCATCTTTGTCCTTCTACCTTCTTGTGGTTAGAAGTTTTAAAATATTTTTCTTTTCATTATAAATGCAAAATATGAGATGCAAAGTAATAAATAGAAATAGCACTTAAGAGCCAACATAAATATTCAAATATTATAGCTGAATCATTTAAAATAAAACTTAAAATTAAGCACGAAAATAAATCAGTATATAACATAAAATATATTTAATGTATAATTAAACTTAAAATAAATAAAGTGCATAGATATTCAAGTAGTATAATCTTGATGACTCAAAGTAATATAAATCACTACTAAACCTTATCAATAATTAGCAACTTTAGTATAAGATAACTTGAAATGTGAAGGAATAGTAAAGTAAAATGATAGTGGAAAAATGATTTCAATATAAAGGAATAATAATCAAAGGAATTGGAAGTCAATTAGAAAGAGAAATAAATTGATAATCTTAAAGATAAATAAGTAATATAAAAAACAACTAATGTAACTGGAAATTTACTCATAAGACTATGTAAAACAAACTAATTATTCCTTGAAATCTTCTAAACTCTATGAGATTCTCTCTTTAAAACTCTTCTAAACTTTTATGAGATTTCTCTTTAAAATATCCTAAACTTTTATGAGATTTCTTTGGAAAATCTCCTAAACTTTCATGAGATTTCTATATAAAATTTGCCAAACTTGTGTGCACATGAAACTAAGATTTTGAAAACAATGTACCCATGGTTTAAAATGACTTCTTCCCTACCTTAGAATTATTGTAGAGATAACACTATAATCTCATGATTACTCCTTCTTCTTCTTCTCTCTCTCTCCTTCCACTTAGTTTCTTTCAAGAATGTTCAAAGCTCTACACTTGATCTCTTCCAAGAATGCTCAAAACTCTACACTTGATCTCTAAAAATGCTCAAGGCTTTACTTAATTTTCTTCACCTCACGTCCTTATATAGAGGATCTTACCTTGGCCATCAAGCTTGAAAAATTTAGCTCCAAGTTTAGAAACTTGAGCACCAAGTAAGCTTGGCCAACAAGCTTTGAAGCTTGATCTCCAAGTAAATTAAACACATATATTAATTATATTATTATATATTATATCTTAAAGATTATATATATATATATATATATATATATATATATATATATATTACTAAACTATATTATATACATATATATTTTTAATTACATTATATACATATATGTATGTATATGTGTGTGTGTGTATGTGTGTGTATGTGTTAAAATATCTATAAAATATGAGTAATAATTTAATTTATAAATCAGTATTTAATTCTTTGATAAATTCCTATTAGGCTATTATACAATAATCAACTCAAATAAG
>JAMLFY010000004.1:30565081-30605298 GCA_030441495.1 Dalbergia oliveri | reverse complement strand
GTTTAGGTGTTTCTTTGATTAAGGTTTTGATTAGGAGTTTGTAAGAAAGTGTTTAGGTGAGGTAATGACTAATTAAGGTTAGACTAATTAGGGGAGCGATATTGCTAGATTAACAATTTAAAATCATTCTTTTAGTCAAATTAAGGTATGGGCACAATTCCTTAATTTAAGGAATTTGAGAGAAAAAATACTATTCAAGATTCCATAAATAGGAATCTTGAATAAAGAATGTAATTAGAAGTTTAACTAATCAATCTTAGGCCCTAATTAACCTTAATAAATTATTTTGACTTGAGATTAATTATCGAAATAATTAATCTTCGATTAGAGCCTAATATTGCTTAGGTTTGCTTAATTACGTCATTAAACTCACTTCTACACTGTTCAGGGACAAAATAGTAATTTTGCACTAAACTCTAGGACCTCCTGGGCCCAACTAAACATCAAAAACCACTCATAAACATCATTCCGAACTTCCTAGAAAAGTTTTGGGCTCAACGGCATTTTTACTTGCGTAAAACACTGCAAGGGTATTTTGGTCATTTTGAGCCGAAAGTTAGGAAAAAAAATATTTTCACCTCGAATATCAAACATAACAGGTATAATCCCTTTCAAACATTGAGTTGACCTATTTGGGGATCTCGGGTCGGCTGTCCTAATTCAGTAAAAATGACCTCAGGGCATTTCGATCATTTGTACTCAAATAGAAAAGTGAGAGACGTACACCTAGTATCCAGGATTATTAAGATTACGGTATAGATGAGTTTATTCTTTAACTCCTAAAAACTAGCTTCACAAGATAAGTTCTAATCAACGATTGATTCTTCCAAAGGTAAAACTAGTTAGAAAAATCCCTTGATGAATCTTTTATAGTAACTTGCAAATCTAAGGAAACTTCTAATTTTGATGGTTGCTTTGGCCATTCCCAATAGAATACAGCCTTATCAACTTTGGCCATTCCCAATAGACTACAACCTTATCAACTTTTACTAGGATCAACTCTACTTACATAAGTGATCACATGGCCTAAAAATTTTACCTCACTTAACCAAAACTCATACTTAGGTAACTTGGCATACAATTGCTTCTCCCTCAAATTTTCCAACACTAATCTAAGATGTTGTTCATGCTCCTCCCTAGTCTTTGAATTGATAAAGATGTCATCCATGAAAACTACCATAAACTGGTCAAGGTAAGGCCTAAAGATTCTATTTATATAATCCATAAAGATCAGGAGCATTGGTAAGTCCAAAAGGACGCACAAGATATTCATAATGCCCATACCTGGTCCTAAAGGGTGTCTTGGGTATATCTTCTTGTCTTACCCTTATCTTGATGGTACCCTGACCTCAAATCTATTTTTAAGAAACTAAGGCCCTAGTAACTGATCTAGCAAGTCATCTATCCTAGGGAGTGGATACTTATTCTTGATTGTGGTGTTTATTCAACTGCCTCCAGTCTATACAAAGTCTCATACTTCCATCCTTCTTTTTTGACTAAGAGGACAAGTGCTCCCCATGGAGACACACTAGATCTAATGAATCCTTTGGCTAACAATTCCTCAATTGGATCTTAAGTTCATTTAGCTCTAAAGGAACATTCTATAAGGTGCAAAGGAAAGAGGTCCTGTTCTTGGTATGAGATTAATGGAAAAATTCAACTTTCTTTTTCTGGTGGTAAGCTCACTATGTCTTTGGGAACCACTTAGGAACTCTCTCACTAGGTATGCTATTTGTTTCCTGTTCGACCTCAAAATTTAAAGAATAAAGAAAAAACCCTTAGGTTTCTTCTAAGAGACACTCCTCTACTTAGGTGACATTAAGGAATAGGGAATCAGAAGGTTTGTGTTCCATAGGTGGGTCATTCGGAAAATAAGCAAGTTTTTTGGAACAATCTAAGATGGTGTCATTGGTAGATAACCAGTCTATCCAATCATGATATCAATATTGATCAAAGGCAAACAAACAAGGTTAATAACAAAAGGTTTTCCTTCAACTGAACAGGACAATTTATACAAGCTTGAAAAGTGGAAAATTTTCATCCAATGGGAGTAGAGACTAATAAGTTAAAAGGCAAGGCAAATAAAGGAAACTTTAACTTCTTCACACAATCAATCGATATAAAGGGAGTGTGTAGCTTCTGAAGTCAAACAATACAACTAAGAGATGATTTTAAGAAAGCATGTACCTTTGATTATGTAAGGAGATTGAGTTACTTCTTCCCTATTAAGAGTAAATACTCTCTACCTTTAGTTTGTGGTCTGGGAGTAGGGTTGTTTAGTGATTTTCTAGCATTGGTGCATTCTTTTGCATAGTGCCCAAGCTTGTCATATTGGTAGCAACATTTGTCCAAAAAGGCAAAGTTTAGAACCATGAGATTTTCCATACTTGTTGCACAAAGATAAAAGGCTCCCTAACCTGTGTGTCTAGGTTTCACTCCCCTCTTAAAATTATTTTTCTTTGAACCATCATCACCCTCTTTCTTTTGAGGAAATCCTGTTTTTCTCTCTCAAACTCTAAATAAGTCTTTTCTTTATTCTACACTTGTTAACCAGAATAGCATAATCCTTGATTTCTAAGGTGGTTGCTCTATCTCTTATTTCTAGTCTCAACCCTTACTTAAACTTTGAAGCCTTCCAACACTCCCTACGGTTTGTTTTAGGAAACATACTACCCTATGGTCATGCTACCCTACTTAAGCTATACGAACTCAGCCTCTTTCTTATCATCAACATTATCAGGGAAATATTTGTTAAAAAAAGTGGTCAAAAATACCTCCAAGTAATACAAGTTTACTAGACTCGAAAAGGCTTTTGACACCCCTCCACTAGTGTTCTGCTTCTCTAACATATAGGTTGCAAATTCTACCTTTTGTGCATTAGGTACACCTATACCCTAAAAATCTTTTCTAGTTGCATTACCCATTTTTCAGCTAAAGAAGGATTGTAATATCTATAGAAAGAAGGTGGATTGGCTTTCCTAAATTTGAAAGTCCTTGATAATAAGGGTTAGCTATAGGAGTTTCACCTAAAGAAAAACTAGTTCCTTCCCCTTGGTGGTATTGTTCCTATTGTGAGTCTCCTGCATTCGTTGGAAAAACACGTAGTTTCACTGTGTTTAGGCCCTAACAACACCAGCCAAACCTATCACTGCTCCCATCATTTATGATAGAGTGGCATTTGGTGAACTATGCTTATTGGGAATTCCTTGATCTCTTGCAACCATAGTATCCTACAAGTGCTAAAACAACCCAATATTGAGTTGATTAGGCTCAATATTGTATAATTAGTGCATTAAGAATACTATAGGATGAAAAGAGACAAAGATCACAATATACAGTTAATAGAGACTCAACCTATACTTATCTCCTGTATATGCCAAAGAATGGGGCTTTGATACCATTTGTAACACCCGCCCATTCTAAAGACAGTGCTAAAAAAGTTTTGTCAGTCAAAAACGATATTTATCATTATGCTAGTTAAGTACAAATAAATTGTTCCAACAAAAGTACTTAACATTAATATTTACGAATCAAACTATTACATAACACATAATAAACTCAAACACATTATTTAAACATAACTCCAAATGCTCATAGAATCTGAAAGAGGTTGTCTTTCTCGGGCATTACTTGACTAGTCTGAAACCACCAAAATAGGGATGAGAATTGAAAATAATTCTTAGTAGGGTATGAATATCTATAACATTTTGAACTATGATGGTTCAACGCATCTACACGGAAAGTACACATGGCCACATCTCTTTTATAAGAACATAATCATATATCATAGCATAAATAGGATGTACTAGATAATGCATGTCATGTAGAGCTTATTAAGATTAATCTTTCACTTTCTTGCTTCTTTGTCCTACACATAGTCAAAGGCCTTCTCTTAGGGAATTCTCATTCTCTGGTGTTACTCTTTAACATCATGATGACAAAGCGAGACGTTTACACCACACTAACCAAGGGTAACATAAAAGGACCTTTCATCTTTGTCCCTCTGCCTTCTTGTCTTTAGGGGCAAAGTTTTAAAATGTCTTTCTTTTCATTATTTTCTTGCATAGTTTTATAAATGCAAAATATGAGATGCAAAGTAATAAATAGAAATAGAACTTAAGAGCCAACATAAATTTTCAAATATTATAGCTGAATCTTTTAAAATAAAACTTAAAATTAAGCACTGAAATAAATGGGATATAACATAAAATATAGTTAATGTATAATTAAACTTAAAATAAATAAAGTGCATAGATATTTAAGTAGTATAATCTTGATGACTCAAAGTAATATAAATCATTATTTAACCTTATCAATAATTAGCAACTTTAGTATAAGATAACTTGAAATGTGAAAGAATAGTAAAGATAGTGGAAAAATGATTTCAATATAAAGGAATAATAATCTAAAAGAATTAGAAGTCAATTAGAAAGAGAAATAACTGAATAATTTTGAAGATAAATAAGTAATATAGAAAATAGCTAATGTAACCGTAAATTTACTCATAAGACTATGTATAACAAACTAATTATTCCTTGAAATCTCCTAAACTATTATGAGATTTTCTCTTCAAAACTTTCTAAACTTTCATGAGATTTCTAAAATCTCCTAGACTTTAATGAGATTTATATGCAAAATCTCCTAATCATTTATGAGATTTCTATATAAAATCTCCCAAACTTGTATGCACATGAAACTAATATTTTGAAAACAATGTACCCATGGTTTAAAATGACTTCTTCCCTACCTCGGAATTATTGTAGAGATAACACTATAATCTCATGATTACTCCTTCTCTCTCTCTCTTTTCCTTCCACTTAGTTTCTTTCAAGAATGCTCAAAGCTCTACACTTGATCTCTTCCAAGAATGCTCAAAACTCTACACTTGATCTCTTAAGAATGCTCAAGGATTTATTTGCAATTCTTTCTTCACCTCACCTCCTTATATAGAGGTTCTTACCTTGGCCATCAAGCTTGAAAACTTGAGCTCCAAGTTTAGAAACTTGAGCACCAAGTAAGCTTGGCCAACAAGCTTTGAAGCTTGCTCTCCATGTAAATTAAAAACATATTATTAATTATATTATTATATATTATATCTTAAAGATTTTATATATATATATATTATTAAACTACATATATGTATGTATATGTGTGTGTGTGTTAAAATATCTCTATAAAATATGAGTAATAATTTAATTTATAAATCAGTATTTAATTCTTTGATAAATTCCTATTAGGATATTTTACAATAATCAACTCAAATAACTAACAGGAATATGATAAACTACTCTATAAAATATTTAATAAACAAAGGAGGATGTTACAAGCGCCCTGGCAATTACATCTCCCAGGCTTGACAATGATTGAGCTCAAGGGGTACATGGTGCATGCTCTACCCAAGTTCCATGGTTGTCTGAGAAGACTCACACTAACTCCTGAAGAAGTTGCATATGGTATGTTCTGGCATGAGACCCAAAGGGGTGGAGGTGGATGATGTTAAAATGAGAGTATTCCCTTTCTCCTAGAGGTGCGATAGAAAATTGGTTCTTTAACTTTCCTAATGGGGTTGTAAATAAATAGACCAGAATGAAGAGGCTTTTCCTGGGGGGATATTTTCCTACCTCAAGAGTGGCTTCTATCAGAAAAAGATCTTTGGAACCCGTCAGATTGATGAGACCTTACATGAATATTGGGAGCGCTTCAAAGTCCTTTGTTCAAGCTACCCCAATCATCATATTTCAAAACAACTCCTTCTTCAGTACTTTTATGAGAGGTTGGTACCTCCTGATAGATGTATGATAGATGCTGCTAGTGGAGGGGCACTTCTGGATAAAACTGGAGAGGCCCGTGCTTTAATTGAAAATATGGCTGCCAATTTTCAACAATTTAGTTCTAGGTAGCTACAACTACTAGAGGCCTTCATGGAGTGATCCGCCAAGAATCCAATGTTGACCCAAATATTACAGCAACTTTGGCCTTTATGCAACAGCTAATGGCTAGCCAGCAGCATCTCAGATGGTTCCTAAGGTCTGTGGCATTTGCACTTCCAATGATCATCATATAGATATGCCCAACCCTACAAGATGAATCAACCACTAGGGTAGCAACAACTAACCCTTCAGAGTCTACCTCAAGAATCAAGGTCAATTCCCATCGGTAACACTTATAACTCCAGCTGGAAGAATCACCACAATTTGAAGTGGGGAAATAATTCACAACAGGGCCAACCTTCACAGCAAAAGTATCTAGCATCTCATCAGGACGTAACAGCTCTTCCTCACCTCCATCGGCAAATCCAACTATGACTGAAATGATGAAGATGATGATGAAGTAAATATAGGAAATAAGAAAAGAGAATGCCCAGCCAAGAGAGAATGACTCAAATGAAACAAAACTAGAGTCAGCATGCCCTAGCCTCCTAGTTACCTTCTCAAACCATGCCCAATCCAAGGGGAAATGTCTGTGCAATCACCCTAAGGTCTAGGACAAAAATGCAAAAGGTAACAAGGCCTGAGAGAACGATCAAAAAGATAAAATTGGGCATAGAAGTGATTCTGTTGAGCACCGCATCGCTCAACCAAGCATGTAGATAAACTAGCACAAGAGCACCTCTTGGGTGAGTGCTGCAGCACTCAAACAACGCCGGCTCAACAGAGGGCACCAAAGATGAAAACTTCACTCTCCTACTGCCATTCCCAGAGGATGCAACTCAGGAAGGCTACTATTAGATTGGATCCAATAGAGCTGGAAACCTTTTCAAAAGTGCAAGTAAACATACCTTTATTGGATGCAATAAAGCAAATTCCCAAATATGCTAAATTCTTGAAAGATCTATACACCAATAGAAGGAAGACCAAGGGTAGTGGGGAAGAGAATGTGACCATAAGGGTAAATGCCTTCTTCATTATCAAGCCAGACAATCTACTACCCAAGTGCAAGGATCCAGGTACATTCATGTCCCTTGCACTATTAGGAACCCATACATGACAAAGGCCCTGGCTGACCTTGGAGCTGGCATTAATGTTATGTATAAATCTCTCTACCAGTCCTTGCATTTTGGAGAGCTTAAGCCGACCAGGTTGCAAAGGTTGGCTAACCATAGTATCACGAGGCCAGGAGGGTATTGGAAGATATTTTGGTCCAGGTAAACAATTTAATATTCCCTGTTGATTTCTATGTGTTTGAAATGGAAAATGACACTAATGCTAGCCAACATACATTGATCTTGGGTAGACCATTTTTGAAAATTGCTAGAACCATGATTGATGTTTATGCTGGCACATTATCCATGGAGTGTGGGGACATGAAAGTCTAATTTAACTTATATAATGCTATGAAACATCCCCATGAGGAACACTCTGTGTTTGGCATTAATGTCATTGATTCTTTAGTTAATGATACTTGTGTTAATTTTCTTTGTAAGGATCTAGATCCCCTTCTCCACTTTTTCTTCTTCCATGGGATATGATGTGCCTATTGTTTTAGAATGTCCCAAGTTTTCATATATAGGTGCTCCATATGGCAAGTAGTCATCGATTTGCCAGGTGCTTCATGAATCAACCATATTGGAAAAAAGCCCTATGAAGAGTATGGATCTTGTTGCATGAGCCCAGGCAAAACTAATGGCTGAAGGTCGAAGTCTAGATGGAAAGAACCATTCTTTATCACTCATGTGCACTTGATGGTGCAATTGAGTTGGAGAACTCTAGGATGATTCAATGTGACATTAATGGGCATTGGTTGATGCACCTCTATGAAGTCCCCAAAGATTTGGGGGCTTATTGGGGGCTTAGATGGCCTATATATGGGTTGAAGCTGCACACCCTCCATGAGGGTCATAACCGTCTAACTTAGGAACATTAAAGTAAGTATTGGGTGGGAAACAACCCAGGTAAGGTTTTGCTTTACCTTTCTCTTTTATTTTTCTGCATTTTATTTTTTGTTATTTTTAGATTTAATTCTTGTATCATATTTATTTTGTTTGTGTCTTACACCATCCTTTTGACACTATAGAGGTTACATGCATAGGCTTACACCACATGCAGTTTATTGACTTGCTTGGCTATTGAATATTTTCTTTTATTGCATGCTTGGTGGATTCATTATGTTGTTTGGATTGAGTACATGTATTTTCGTTAGTGAGATTTTGAGCATTTTGATTGGACTATCATGTGTCATACTTATTTGTTCATATGTATTTCCCTTTTTGGATTTGCATTTTAGAATTTGGTTAGGGTCTTGTTTGAAAATATATTTTTTATGTCCATACTTAAATATGATTGAGCCATTTTTTCTTGTTTTAGCCACTTATCCATATAGCCAACCTTTACATGTTACCATTGTTTAGCCCCTTTGAGCCTTATTACTTATTCTTTTATTTTACCACATCCTTAGCTAAAAGTGAAAAACCATGAAATATCCCAACCTTTTAGGCTTAGGAGAGCATTTGTACTTTTCTTATATGTGTTTGAGCATAAGTGTGGGGGAGAGTATGAGGACATGCCCCAATTTAATTGTGGGGAAGGAACAATGTGTACCTAAAATTTAACAAGTGACACACACACAAAAAATTTGGAAAAGTTTAGGTTAAAGGTGTTCTACATTGCAAATTAAAAGCCTATTATTGTGATTAAGTTAGACAAAGTGTATCATTAGGCACTTGTGCTCTTGATATATGCATTTGTTCTTCTTTGACTAGAGGTTTAACTCTATTGGCCTATATATTTACCCACCTTCACCTAAGTCTCATTACAACTAAAGGTAAGTCCTCTTGATTCAGTATGCATGTGTATGTGACAAAATAGAGAATAAGACCCATAGCAAGTTTTATGGTAATGCATTTTCATTTGAGGTAATTGAATATACATCATAACCCTAAACACTTGAGTGAATGAGTGGCAAACACTAACCTTGAGAGGATTTTTATACTTGGTCCATACATCATATGTGGATTCTATCTTGTGTGTTATGTCCTTGTTCATGCCTTGCTTGTTGTAATTCTCTTAATTGTTGGTGTAAGAGCTTACTGTTGTGTTTCTAGGTTTATTAGATTGGTGAATTATCATTTAATTTCATGCATCATTTATTTTTAGGTTAGGAGTTCTGGTGTAGTCCTTGTATACTATTTCTCATCCATGCCTTAGTTTTATCTTTGTTTAACATGAGGACATGTGAAAGCTTAAGTGTGGGGGAGTTTGATAAGGGGCATTTAAGCCACTTATCTATCTACCAAACCTTAGTTGTTTGCATGATTTTTACTAAGTTATTAATGTGATTAATAGAATTCTGATTTATTTCTCATTGTGTGATTTTAATAGAATTATTGGCTTTTGCATTGATTTTAGAATAATTTATAATTATACCCTGTTGCCATTAACTTGTCTCTTTTAGTATAGTTTTGAGCACATGAGCTTTGGATCAAGTGCAAATTGTCAAAAACAAGGTTGGAAACCATTGGGAAGGAGCTAGGAATAAAAAGGAAGAAAAAGCATGGAAGCTTGCTCTCGGCTGAGCACCACTCTTACGAGAGTGACAACCATTAATTTTTTAGCTTTATCATTCTGGTGAGCACTCAGATGCTCATTCAATGATGGGATATCAGCTCATTAATCTATTTTGGGCCCAGTTTGGGCAATTTTAGAAGAGCAATATATAAAGGATTGACATAGATGTTTACCCTAGTTTTGGACTCACTTTAGGCTATAGATTTTAGTGGCTATTATTCTCTCTCTACAATCTCTCTCTACATCTCTCTTCTTTTCTCTATTCTTCTCTCTCTAAGGGTTCTATTGGTAAAGGTGTTTTGTCTTGGAGATTATAGCAAGGATTGTTGCTATTATTTTCAGGTTTCATTTATTTTCACTATTGTAATCCTCCTAAGATGAAGGGGAGATTTCCTTACTAGTGTAAGGGTATTAGAATAATGTTTGATACCTCTTTTGATATTAAATGCATTGATCTTCTTAATGTTCTGCAATTTATATTTCTATAATTATTGTGGTGATTGTTATAATCTTTATTAGGATAACTAAATTAGCGATCGCGTTTGGGGAAACCTTTTGGGCATAAATTGATAAATCTATTGATTTATGTTTGAGGGAGAACATTAGAATTAATTTTCCGATTAGTGGTTAAGCTATAGCAATTGGTTTATTAAATTAATGTGATTTCTAAATAAATTGAGATCTCATTTATTAGTTATTTGCATTAATCAAATTCTATAGGTCGATCAATCACTAGGTAGAATTACCAGTAATTTATTACTAATAGCCACCAATGGATTTAATATTTAGTCAATGATAATTAATTTCCAATTCTAAGAATACTTGCACTAGTGCCTTCTTTTCTATTGTTATTATCCCGCTATTATCTTTTAATTTTAATTGTTATAATTTCATTCTTCAAAACCCCCAATTTCCCAACTAAGTGTTAAAGCCTCCTTGAGAGACAACCTAGGTTGTGCTCTTTACTACATTTTTTAATGCAACTTAGCATTAAAATAAATTTCTAATTTGAGGAGGTGGGCGATAGCATCCGTTCGCTTAGCCAAAATGTTCCCTTTAAGAACTTCAAAAGTGCAATATATGTCCTAACTACTATTTTTTTTTGCCAAATGGGACTCCAAAGAAAATTGGAGATATATGTTGCATATGATTCTCCCTTTATGGTCAAATACATTGAAATACAAATGGGAGATACTTTAAGGCTCAATTTGTGATAAATAATGTTTCCAACATCAGGGGAAGAGACACAAGGCATCAATATACTATTTAGATTCTCACACAAGGCAATATGGACTAGAAGTTCAAACAATTATACATTTGCAAAGAATAGCAAATGAATTGTCAGATGCATTTTTTAATGATACAAAAGGATAACTAAATCCTATATACCAGCTGAAAATGCCCTAATCTAAATTGATGTTCCTGTTGGACAATTGGTCAATGTAAAAATCGCATGCCAAAGCGTGATAGATCATTCGACTCCAAAAATAAAATCCTCGAAAAGAAAAGGTGCAAAGAGGTCAAATGATGTTATGGAGGCAAATGATACTCTTCCTGTTGAAGAGAATAGAGAATAGTAAGGACATTGTTGGGTCCAAAATTTTGATATATTTGAAACACCAAAAGACGTTCATACTTGAAAAATAATCATTGAAAATGGTGAGATCTCAATAGACTATATCTCTATAGGAAAAGGTGGAATCAATGAGTAATAATTGTCGACAATATATTTGCATATAATATAGTGCTAAATATTATGCATGAAAATGAGGATCTTGAGCCAAGAATCATTGAAAAATGTCTACGCATAAATTAGTAGCCAAACATGAAAAAAGCCATCTAGGCTGAATTAGATCACTTGCAAAAACGTGAAGCCTTTGGACCTATAGTCCAAACATCAGAAAGTGTGAAACCCGAGGGATACAAATGGGTATTGTGAGAAAAAGAAATGAGAAAAATGAAATTGTATGCTATAAGGCTATACTTGTAGCACAAGATTTCTCACAAAGACCACGTATAGATTATGGCTAAACGTATTCCCATAGTGGATACAACAATGTTTCGATATTTGATTAGATTATCTGCATAAAATAAGCTAAATATGCATCTAATAGATATTGTCATAGTTATCTATACAGTTCATTAGATAATAATATTTACATGAAAAGTCCCTGAAGGATTAAAGATATCAACATCATCTAATGAATGCCCCCAAGGCACGTACTCAATCAAGTTGCAAAGATCTATATATGGTCTAAAGAAATCTAGACAGATGTGGTATAATCATCTCAATGAGTATTTGATTAAGAATGGGTTTACAAATGATATCATTTGCTCCTATGTTTATATCTAGATTCATTATAATAACTGTGTATGTTGATGACTTGAATATCATTGGAAATCCTGAAGAAGTTCTCATAGCCATAAAAGATCTAACAAAAGAGTTTGAGATGAAAGATCTTGGAAAGATAAAATTCTATCTCATCCTGTAAATCAAGCATTTAACAAACAAAATGTTTGTTTGTGAATCAATTTATACAAAGATAACTCTTATAAAGTTTTATATGGATAAATTGCATATTTTTTTCAAGTGTATTAGTATGTAGGATATTTATCAAATCTGCATAAAGGCAAACATCAAACAGGTTTCTTTCACTTATGGAGACATGATCATATTCTGAAGATACATAAAATAGACTATAGCCACTATTTCTTCAAATAGCAGAAATTAGTGCAATACATGAAGCTCGTGAATCTTTCTGGCTAAAGGCAATGGATTTACGTGTTCAAACTATCATGTACATTCTTTTAGAAGAAAATTACACAACTTTACATGACGACAATATAGCTTAGATAGTTCAACTAAAGAGAAGAACTAGTGTCCAATTTGTTCAAGTGATAGAGTTACTATCTATTTCTTCTTTGTAGAAGTGGTGCAAAAAATTAGAATACATCAATTATGAGATTTTAAGTGATACTTTAAAGATGGGTGGAAATATTGTACTCTTTTTCCTTGATCAAGGTTTTTATCCCACTGGTTTTTTCCTTGATAAGATTTTTAACGGTTCTACATTTCTACTATGAGGATATTGTACTCTTTTTCCTTCACTAAAATTTTTTCCACTAGGTTTTTCTCAGTAAGGTTTTAATGAGGCATATCCCTGATGAACATCCAAGGGGGAGTGTTATGAAATATTATTCATTTATAGATGTCAATATCTTTACTGATTCAGTTAAGATTTGATTAGATTAGATAGATCTGTTATGATTTAATGTAATATTATATCTCTTCCTTTAGCTATAAATAGCCCTTTGGATGCTTTATATAGAGTACCTTTGAGATTATCAATAATACTATTCTTTCTTTTCTTCTCCATTATTCTCTCTATTCTTATTTTTTACAACAAGGAAGTCCATACACAAACACATAAAAAGATACATAACAACAATTCCATCAGGGAAGAAAATAGAAATACAAACTAGGACGTCCATACATAACTACATAAAACGATACATGAAAAAAAAGTATTACACACTCAAATTCCCTTATGACCTTTCCCCTTCCCCTATGGTGGTGGTGGTTGAAGTGGCAAATAGCTTAGTCTTTTAGCTAGTTTCACATGTTTTCATGGCCATAATGCATTACGTATAGTTCCTAAGTTCTGTTTGGTAGCCTTTCCAAGCACATTGATAAAGCCACGGGATTGTCTTCTAATGTAGCCACCTTGACCACCCATGCCCTCATCTATGCCACCCTAAGCACCCATGCCTTCTATCTCTATCACCCTGGCCACCCATGTCTACATGTCCCCTATCTTCTACCATTGCATGTTAGGTAGATGTAGGGGTATCTTGCAAATTTTGCATCATCTCAACGTTTGCCCAATGTGTACCTGGGGATAAAATCTGTGGAACTAACATATCAAATGTGACCATTTGTGGCCATAGACATCATTCATTTGACTAGCTGGATCTATATTGAGGCCAATGTTGACTTGTGTAGATGATTGACCACCAAAATGGGCAAAATTGAAGTTTCCTCAAATGGCCGATAGTTGTGGCCCACCAAGGGTGAAGTGAATGGACATTCTCCTGGTGAATAAGGACCTAGACCTTGTAGGACCATCATTATGGTGGCTCAAAACACAAGTGAAATGGCATGGTGGATCTTACATCTCTGCAAGTCTCCTGTCTATTGAACAACAAGGGAAATGGTTATAAGGAAATTGTAATGCATTTATATCCTAATAGAAAATGTTATTGGGTTGCTGAAACAAAGGTTGATAGCCATGAGGAGCTTTTATTTGGATGGGCGATCCTCATCTTGTCTTTGTCCTTGGGGTACTTGACCTTCTTCATCTAAGGTGGTTCATCTTCTTCATGGGAAGGTGGATGATTTGCTTCCTCAGGGACAACCTATAGCTCAAGTGTGAGATAAATGCCAAGCCGAATACAAATTGGAAGGTTGATAATCAATGGTGAAAGTTCTAGTTAACACATGATTTGCACATTGGTACCACATTGCCACCCATTATTGATGTTGTCTTTCCCAATTGGTGGGTGGTACTCCCCTTAAGTCTCAATAATGGAATCCTTGTAGATTAGGTCTTCGAAAGGAACTTCTTGGTTCAACCCAAATTGTGGCTTAACTCGAATCGATGGGTGCGACTCCATCACCTCAAAACATAAAAGTGAAGTAACATATGAGAACAGTTGGTTACTTAGCATTCACATCATCTAGACTAATCGCATCAATCATAAGATCTAGATATGGTTGCCATATAAACTGCATTAACAAAAACATATCAGATATGCCAATAATGATAGCTATGGTGACCACAAAAAAAATAGTCAGTATTTCAAATGTTTACCTGATGTCCTAAATTATCTATCAACAACCTTATAGTGTGATGGTCCTTTAAATTAATGTCACGTGGGTAAATTCTATCTATGAAATATTATCTTAATTAGATATTAATTATTACTTTAACAAGAACAATATAAAAATTCAGTAAAAAGTTGTTACATCTGGCTAAGGGAAAAACAAAAGGCAAGCAAGGCATGCTAGACCCAACTATATGATCCAACTTGCTCCAAATCTTCGAGCAATTGCAAGTACTTTGCATGTACTTCAACAGTGCTCTTGTTAAGGGCAGAATATATTTGCCTAATAAGGCCAATATGAAACCATGGGCAATATGTTGTATTGCTAAATTGGAATTGGCTTAGTAACAATAGATCCAATGAGGGTGGACCATTTATGGAAACCCTAACAGAATAGCAACATCTTCTAGCGTGTTTGGTGCACTCCCCACGAAATTATGAGTCTCGGGCCTTCACCTCTTAACCACTCCTGATGAGCTTCTGATTTACCACTATATCACTAATTTCCACAAAGTGAAGTAGGGCAGGCACGCAGCACATAGCCTCGTATCTCATTTCTCATTGAAGGCAATTTCAAATGTTCAAATTGCGTATGTCTTGTTGTTTGTTAAATTAAAAATTAAATTAATTAACATAAATGGATTTCACAGAAAATTAAATTAATATATCCTCTAAGAAAATATATCAACTTAGAAAAATAAATTAATATATCCACTAACAAAATATAAATATATTTAACTAATCTTTTAACTAATTTGATTTTGCAAAAAAAAAAAATAGATATATTAAAATACAATAAATTTAGCGCTATTTTTTATTTTGATTTGATCACACAAATTTACTCAATATTTACATCCCAACCGAGCATACAAAAAATATAATATAAATTTCAATAACAAAATGAAAATACATTATATTTTGCTCTAGAACTTCAACAACAATGTAACCGTCTGAATTTATTATATTATCAGTTTTCACCATTTTTTCTCAATCAAATATCTCTCAATCTTTTTTTTAACAACCCGTCTTTTTTTCACTTCTCTTTGTATCGTTGCTCGCTCTGCTTACTCCTTTATAGCAACTACTCCTCAACTCTCCCTCAACTATTTTCTCAATACCTCTCTTCAAATCACTTCACTCAGCAATCCTTTCAAATATTTTGTTCAGATACATGCAGGTGAACAGAAGAGAGCATGTGAGTGTGCCTTGGTAAGGAGCAAGCCTTCCAGCTCCCCCTTCCTCCCACGTGTCAGCTCCTTCTCCCTTCTATGTGCCAGCTCCTCCCGCATCTCCTCGGTGCAGCGTGCACACAACAGAGTCCACCAAAAGCATATTGATGTTGGCAGAGCTTCAGTGCGTTAGAGATTCCTATCTGGTTTGACGGTGCAGTCTGAATCTGCCACAGGTGGACCCTGGGCGCGGCAAAGATTCCTGACAACAGACGAAGCGACGCGACGGCTCCACAGAGATTCCTGTTCATCTATGTTGTTCATGTAACTAAATCCACCATAGGCAGAACAAATAAAACCATATCTAGGCAAATCACCTTATAGTCACATATCTAAGCATATCATCATCCTAAATACCATACGTAAATTATATTTCCTTGAACTTGTCGTCCTTATGGACAAGAAGATAAGGACGTGAGCCTAGCTGTGGGACTTCCGTCTCATGCATTTTATCAAATATTCACAAAAAATGATGATTGCTTGTCCCCATTTCCTTTCGCCAACTCGTATCTACGGAACTTTCTGAGAAGGTGGCAACTCAGAAGCTTCTTTTCATTTTCCTTGAAATGTTACCAACCGCGTAAAGGCACAGCAGCTTCCCCATTCGTTCCCCTGTCCAATACGCTCTTCAATCTTCTCCGCTAAGAAAAATCTCAGAACCAAGTCAAAAAAGAAAAATTATAATAAAAAGGATTAAAACGAAATAATAAATAAAACATTTGTAATGAGGAAATAGTCAAATTGCCAACTGGGTTTCATGGATTCTAAAATGAAATATGTTATTTATACTAATAAGTGTAAGATATAATGCAGACTAATCCTTCATTCAATGTTAAATTTGGATGCCTTTGAATGGGCTAATTACATCAAATGGTAGATGAGGTGTCACCCCGTATCCATATACAATGAATACATATAGCAACTCTTTTCAACTTACAATTTAAAAGTTACATCCTCTGATATAAAACCGCTCAAGGTTGTTTGTTTCCACACGTTGGTACCTGCCATTCCTACTGCTGTTGCCGTTGCCCTCGCCTCTATTGTTAGCTTTTCTAATAGTAGAGTTAATTGAGAGCAGCTACGTGCATACTGATATGGGTAAGAAGCTAGATGCTCTGCTTGGAAGAACCTTCAAGACTGCAAAGTTCAAGCCAATTGTTATCCTTGCCATTTCACGCCTTGCTGTTCTCAAGAACCAGCGCCAGGCTCGCCTCAGACTAGCCCGTTCTGATGTCCTTCAACTCCTCCAATTAGGTCACCACGAACGAGCGTTGCTCCGAGTAAGTTACATTTATATAAATGTTTTGTTGTTATTCTGTTTAGTTCTGTTTTTATTTTCCGTTTAAATCTTTTGTTTAAAAAATTTTCAAGGTTTTGTGAAGCAATATGGAAACATAAGATAAGGAGACTTTCTTGCTTTTACTGTTTACAAAATTCTCAAAAATGAGATGGATTGAAAACAATAATTGAAAATAGAAAAGAAACATCTTTCATCTTTTCATCTTACATTCAACTTTTTTTGGTTTTGAAAAACTGGATTGTTTTTCATAGGTTGAGCATGTGATCAAGGAACAAAATATGTTGGACGTCTATGACAAAATTGAAGGATACTGCAACCTCGTGATTGAAAGGGTCCACCTCATTGAACAAGAAAGGTTGGTTTATTACATCTCATTTCATTTTTGACTTATGATGACGTTTTTTGTTCTTTTTTTAAAAATTCGTGAGTTGTATTTGTTGTTATAGAGAATGCCCCGAGGAGCTAAAGGAGGCAGCATCTGGATTACTCTATGCGGCTTCTAGGTGTGGAGACTTTCCAGAGATTCAAGAGATTCGTGAAATTTTGACCTCTCGGTTTGGCAAAGAGTTTGCTGCTGGTGCTATTGAATTAAGGAACAACTGTGGAGTCCATCCTCAGGTATATATCTGACATGAGAATCAGTCATTTTCTACGATTCTCAGATTGGCGCCTTCCCACAATCAGTTATTATACAAGCTACAATTTATCCCAAAAGCAAATAACTTCACTATTTTTTAGTATTATTTCTGCTGTATTTATCATACCCTAATATAATAAAATTTTATCTGGCTACTTACAGATGATACAAAAGCTGTCAACCAAGTTGCCAAGCCTGGAAAGTAGAATGAAGGAACTCAAAGAAATTGCTTCTGAGAACAGTATTGTCCTGCAGCTTGAAGAATCTTCTGTTTTGGTTGAGGTATAAAGCCAAAGGCAGCAAAAATTGAAATTTATTGTTTTATTTGCTAAACTACTTATGCATCTTATGTGATACACGCAGGAACAATTCAATGTAGAAAAGAAGCAGAACAAGCCTGGAATAAAGGAAGAGGATCTCCACATCTTGCCTAATAGAGGAAAAGATGGGAGTTACCTGATTCATTTAAGGCAAGGCAAAAGTACAAGGACGTAGCTGATGCAGCACAAGCAGCTTTTGAGTCAGCAGCATATGCAGCAGCTGCTGCAAGAGCAGCTGTGGAACTCTCCCGATCTGAATCATTTGATCCTGATGATCATAACAGTTCAAGCCCCAAACCAAGAAAAGTTTGGGATGGACAAGATTTTGAGAAACCTCAACTGGAAGACACGGCAGTCCTCAATGGAACTCAAGGAGAATTTAACAAGAATATAAACAAGTTAGACAAGTCAAAACACAATTTAAGTTCCAATTCAGCAGATGAGATTTTGAAGGGAGCTACTCTGTCAGTGGATGCAGAAATTGAGGCTGATCCTTTTGACAAGGAACTAGTTTTCGATGAGAGTGATGATGATACCAATAATAAACTGAACAAAAGTCAATATTCTGAGCAGATATCTTCAATGTATGGTGGTGGAATACCGATTGGATCAGGCTCTCAGCAACTAGTGTCAAACACATTGTCAAGATCCAGGATGCAGAGTGCAGCTAAGTTGAATTTGGAGAAGAGGCCAATTTCTGTGAGGACTAGATGAGCTTGCGGTCACTACTATGAGTGTAGCACATGCTGCACTCCATTTCGGACTAGAGTTTTGCTAGTAGCTTAGCTACTATGTAATTGCCTGCTTCATTAATTTTTATGTTGTAGATTTCCCATCAAATTTTGCTATGGATTTTCATTATTATAAGAATAATTTACTTAGTTGGATGTAAAAGTAAATAAAATCATTATTTCCAAGTTTTGTCGTTGCACTGAGTCCGGCTTCTAATATGACTGGGGAATAAAGCCCAAAACTGGGTCTGAATTGTAAACAATTACACAGGCAATATAATTTGCAATCATGTTCAGTGAGGTGTCAGAACCCAAACAATCTACACACCTAACTTGTTGATTAGGATGAACAGATATCTAAGTTCCTATAAATATATCAATGCCCTCTTGGTCGCTTCTTACCATGTTTGACCATGTCACTGTATGACTGCAAACTCACCCCAACATCTTCATCATATTCTATTCCAAGCTCCTCCTGCCAAGTGTAAACAAAGAATGAGTATGATAACAGAAACATGAAAGAAAAATAACATCTATGGTTGTGACAGGCCAAGAAAGAAACCTTGAATTCTTTGGGATCTTTAGGTGAGTTCTCAGTGAGGGTATCCCACAAATCCTTGAACATTCTTTTTCGCTTTCTCCACTGACTAACTTTCTCGGATAACATGTCCTCAACGGCCTTGCGTTCTTCAGGACTCACCAGAGTAACACCTCCACGTAACTTGGTCAATTTGTTCTCCATTTCTTGAACCTGAAGCAGAACATAAAGATGCAAAATATCTTAGTCAAAAACTGCAAAATCACTCATTCCATTTCAACAATTGAGTTCAGCACATAAACATCCATGCCAGCTACCTCCATCCTCAGATTCACTTCTCTTTCAAAGATCTGTTCCAGTGTTAAATTTGACTGCAGCGATTTAATCTCTGCAGTAACAAGTTATAAACATAAATTGCAAGATCAAGGGGCTTGTGTAAAATGCCAAAAGATTTCAAATTCACGAAAACTGTTGTCTACAACACAACTTTTGACAATATGAAGCAATGCAATGTTTTGATTATCAGACAATGACTTCAGTGTACCTGCTTCAACCTCACTAATAGCTTTTTTCTGTTCTTCCAGCTGCTTTTGCTGGTTGGCGTTCTGTTCCTTCATCTGATTAAGCTCTTCGTTGTCTGGAATGTTGAATTGATCCTGCCTGGCAAGGTATATCTTCTGTTTGCCATACTCCTTGAATGAAATGCGCCCTCCATCAGCAAGATTGTCCAGTGCCTTCTGTATTGCTGCCTTCTTGAGGTTGAACTTCTGCAATGCATCCGCCACATTTTGCGCGTTCAAAGGCCTATTTTGCTGAGAAAACAAAATCAAAAGACCAAAAAAAAATATTAAAAAATAAATAAAATCAATGAATTTCACCAGAGACCCTAATCGGCATAAGCTAAATCATTTAGTTCAGAAAAGTATGCCAGTTTTTCAATTGCCTTGGTGGCGTACAAATTGACGTTAGTAAAATAATGGAAATTGCAAAAAAAAAAGTGAGCAAAGGTTCATAAACGCAAAGCACAAATGCAAACGACTAGTAAGCATTAGAAGCATATGAATACGAAAGTGGTTACCTCATTCACGAAATTCAACACGATCGCTGCGAATTGAACAGGTTAAAAGAGAAAAAGGAAAAAGAAAAAAAGAAGAAAGGGATAAGACGTTCAGTTCACAAAGGAAAATAGCGAAAAGAAAAGCTGAGAATGTAGGGTTAGCAGAAATCAGAAAGCAAGAAACAGAGAACGGGGAGTTTCTATCTGAATCGACCAAACAAAGAGAACGAGAAAAGAGAGAAAAAAGGCGGTGGCGGCGATGGCCATACCTTCTGCACTATCGGATTTTGGAGCCATTGTTTGGATCGCGGGAAAATTCCGGGACTTCCTTTTACCTTTCCAACTCTGCAAGTGAGAATTGCCTGACAAGGATATCGTGGTGTTTGTACGACATCGTTTTTATTGCGATATGTCCATTTTAATCCTGACTTCTCATTCTTGAATTGTCAAATTACTCTTGCAGATTATGAAATGCGAGATAAGTTGAACCTTTAATAATTGTTGAATATTTTATTAATTAAATAAAGATATATAACATTAAGTGATACTTTAATATTTTATGTGTTATCTAAAATATAATAAAATTTAAAATCATATATTTTGTGTTTAAAATTGCATAAAATAAGTCATTTTATGACTTGAAAAGAATATTAAATGACACATTTTATACAATTTTAAACATAAAATGACATTTTAAATTTAATTACACTTCGAATGACATAAGATATGTGAAAGTATTGTTATTTTCATCATTTAATTAATGAAATATTAAATAAAAGTGAATTCAAAACTAACATGACTAACGTTTTATAATTTCAAAGACTAATTTAATTCATTTTAAAAATCATAAATGAAAATGAATATTAACTCTTTTTATTGCTTATTGCTAATTGCTAATATAAATAAAATAAAAATAAATAGACAAGACCTCTAAATTGGTTTCTCTTAAATTCTATATTGGACAAATTGGCTTATCTAAAAAAAAATGACAAATTGATCCCTAAGAAAATAAAAAAATGCCCAAAGAAGTTCTACCAATTAAAAATATTGGATAAATCAGTCCCTTCATATAGGAACCAATTTGACCCCTTTCATGATTCTAGATGAATTAATTTGTCCTACTTTTTCCTAGAGGGACCAATTTATAACTATCTTAAGATTTAAAAAAAAAAAGTCTAGTCTAAGGAATGTAGGACTTTGAGTGTTTTATATAGTAGCCTAAAGAGTACAAAACCTAATAGAAACCAAGAGGGAGTGAATTGGTAATGCTATAAAGTTTAAACTTAGAATAAAATTAAACAACAAAAATTTAGAAATAAAGCTTATAACAACTAAATGTAGTATAGCATGAAAACAAAGGGGATAAGGGCAAAGAAGAATCTTGATAATCAAGAAGGCACCCATGGAGCAAAAAATAAGAGACGGAATTGCATAAAATAAACTTCATTGATTGAACTTGTTACAATGAAAATGAGAATGATAAAAAGTATAAAGAATGAGGGATCCTGCTATATATAAAAGTAAAACTGTAACAAACTCAATGACTAAGTAACTAACTTTTACTAACTTTTATTCTTATAACAGATATGTAACTAACTTTATTTAATGATATTATCACCCAACACCCCTTGCAAGCTGAGAAATGTATCTCCAACATTCCAAGCTAAATGTAAACTGGAAGGGTCCAAGAAGGAGGGTTTTGTGAATATGTCTCCAGTTTGGTTAGAACTGGTGATAGAGGAGTGTATACAGAAGTAGACCTTTTCTCTTACAATGTGAGTCTATTTCAATGTGTTTCAGTTTTTCATGAAACATAGGGTTATTTGCAATAATATGGCAGAAGCATTGTTACAATATGGGGAAATAGGTGTTGGAATTATGACTTGTAGGTCTTTAGTAGGTATATCGCCATTGCACTTCACATGTAAGTGAGGCAAGAGCTCTATATTTTGCTTCAAATGATAACCCTGCAATAGTGTTTTGTTTCTTGCATTTCCAAGAGATTAAGGATGATCAAGGTAGGTGCAAGAGCATGTGATGGATTTTCTTTTGTCTTTGCAACCAGCCCAATTTGAATTTGAGAATCCCAGAGAATAAGTGGATTATATCCTGGAAAAAATAATCCTTTGGCTAGTGATCCTTTTAGTATCTTAATACTCTGTGAGGCTTGGTAATAGGTCTTTGGGTGAAACAAACTGACTTAGTTGTTGGATAGAAAATGTTAGGTCAGTCTTGATGTGGTCAGGTATAATAGTCTTCCAACTAATCTTCTATATTCTCCAGGATCGTGGAAGGGAGATCCTTTATTTGTTATAGTTTGCAAGTTGTTGTCCATTGGAGTAAAGCTTGGTTTGGAAGCAAGCATTCCTGCGTCAAATAAAATTTCTAAAGCATATTGTCCTTGACATAGATTAATCCCTTTAAATGATCTAGCAATTTCTAATCCTAGGAAAAATTTGGCTGTCCTAGATCTTTGATTTTAAAACTATCATCTAGGAATTTCCTTGTCTTGTTAATTTCTATGATATTATTGCCTGCAAGAATGACATCATCTACATAAACTAGTAATGCTGTGAAAGAGGTCCCATTTTCTTGGTGAAGAGGGAGTGATTAGAGGGTGATTAACTATAATTGCAGCTCAGTAATGCTAAAGTTAATTTAGCATTCCATTATCTACTTACTTGTTTCAATCCATAGAGGGATTTCTCTAGTTTACAAACTTGATTTGGCTTAGAGGGTGTGAAACCAGGGGGTAAAGTCATGTAAACTTCTCCATGGAGATCACCATGGAGGAATGCATTGTTTACATATAGTTGATGTAAGTGCCATTTTGAAGATGCAGCAATAGCTAACAAAGTTCTTCCTGTGGTCATCTTTGCTACAAGTGAAAAAGTGTCTAGGTATTCTTGTTGTGTATATCCCTTAGCTACAAGTCTAGCTTTGTGTCTTTCTATAGAACCATCAGGTTTGTATTTAATTTTATATACCCATTTGCAACCTATGGGAATTTTTCCTTCAGGTAGAGTGGTTATAGTCCAAGTTTTGATATTTTCAAGGGCTTGTAACTCTAGTTTCATTGCTTCTTTTCAGCATTCATGTTTAGCAGCTTCTTTATAACTTTTAAGTTCAATATGAGATGAAATAGAAACAATATATGTTATATGGGAGGGGGAAAGGTTAGAGTAAGATATTACATTTGATATGGGGTACCTGACATTAGATAAAGGAATGGGATCACTTGTCATGAGATGTTACAATGGTAGTCTTGTAAGTATTGTGGCCTCCATCTCTACCTATTAGATCTTCTTGCAATTTGGTTATCTATGTTAGGTGCAAGATTAGGTTGCTCAATGTTGACAATAGTATCATTAGGGGGTTGTGTAGGTAGGTTAGGGTGAATATATTGGTCAGTATCATTTGGGATAATAGGAATGATGGTGTTGTCAAAAGAGGAGAGCTGTTTGTGGCTTCTTTAGAAGCGGAAAACATTTTCATGAAATATAACATTTCTAGAGATGAAGAGTTCTCTATTATTGACGCCAAACAATTGGTAACCTTTGGTGCCAGGGTTGTATCCTAAGTAGATAGCTTTCCTAGCTCTTGTGTCAAACTTATGTCTATTGCTCTTGTGTCAAACTTATGCCTATGGCAAGAATGATAGAGGCAAAGCAAAGACAACCAAAGACTTTGAGGTTAGTTAGATCAAGTAGTTTTCCATATAATTTCTCAAAAGGGGATTTGTTTCCTAAGACAAGGGTTGATATTTTATTGATGAGATATGTAGCATGTGCCACAAGTAAAAGACTAGAAGGTGTTGATGTTTCCTCTTCAACTATCCCATTTTGTTGAGGGGTCTCAACATAAGATATTTGGTGTATTATGTCTTTTATTGATAAAATTCTGGCATTTTGAATTCTACAACATTGTCAGATCTTATAATTTTGATTTTGTGATCAAATTATGTAGAAATGAATTGTGAGAAATTAATTGAATGCTATTTAGTTTCACTTTTATTTTCATGAACACAATCCAAGTGTTCCTAGTGAAATTATCCACAATAGAGAAAATATTTATAACCTTGTAAAGATGGTACCCAAAAGGGCCCAATGTCAACATGAATTAATTGGAAAGGTGATTCAGATTTTGATGTACCAGTAATGAATGGGAGTTTTCTTTGTTTAGCAAAATAGCATGTCTCATAGATATCACCTTTATTAGCAGGAATATTAGGATTACATGTGTGAATCAAGTTGTGAATATCATGTGATAAATGGCTTAATCTATGACGCCAGAGATCAAAATTGGTTTTACTAAGGAATTACAATTGAACTGTTCTTGTAGCAATAGGAATAGGTTCTTCTAGGAAATATAATTCTCCTACAGTTTAACCAATCCAATCTTCCTCTGAGTAATAGGATCCTATATAGTACAATCATTATGAGGACCAAAAATCAATTTGCATTGTAAGCTTTTAATCAATTTACTTACAGAAATTAAATTGCAAGTGAATTGAGGTATGTAAAGCACATTAGATAAGAAAAGATATTTAGAAAAGTGACAGTTCTTGAATATTCAGCAACAATCCAGTTTCCATTTGGAAGTTTAACAAGGATAGGTTTGATTCTTTTATAAATAGAAAATGATTGAATTTGAAAACAAATGTGATCAGTGGCTCTTAAATCAAGTATCCATTGATCTATTTGTTTTATGTTGTTGACAGAGATAGATTGATAAATTTGACTTAATGTATTAATCATGATACTTGAGGCAAGAGGATTGAAGGAGTTTGAAACATTCATACCTGTGGGAACAATTTTAGTGGCTGATGAACTTGAGACATGGTTTGAAGAATGACTATTTGAACTCTGAAGTAGTGAAATTAGTTCTTTGTATTGTTCATGTGTGATCATATACTCAGGTTTCATGGCTTTTTCTAGTTAGACATGATAGATTGGGGTTGGTTTTCCTAAATATTGATGCAATTGGCTATTCTTCTAGGGTTCTTGAACTTGAACCTAACTGGAAAGCCATTCTTGATGTAGCATGTGTCTATTGTGTGACCTTTCTTCCAAGTGAGTGCATATCTTGAAATTCTTCTTGGCAAAGGAATTGTCATGTCCTTTGTTGAATGCAAGAGTTTTGTCAGAAATGGCAGCCACAATTTTGGAATCAATTTTGGTAGTGAGTTGCCTTTCTTGTTGAACAATCGATAAGAAGACTTTGTTGATTGTAGGGATAGGATCCATCAAAAAAATTTGTGACCTGATGGTGAAAAATTGATCACCCAAATGTTTCAAGAAGCTTAGTACTTTGTCTTCTTGTCTTTGTTTCTTTACAATAGCATGAGAAACACAATCAGTGGCATAGTGACAAGGAGGCAAAGGCCTGAAGCGATCAAATTCATCCCATAACATTTTGAGTTATGTGAAATATGTTCTAACAGATTGATCATCTTGTTTGATAGATGAAATATCTTATTGAAGTTGTAGGACTCGAAGAACATCAGCCTCAGCATATCTTTCTTCATAAGTCCATACTTCAAGACCACTTCAGCTTCATCTATGAGGATGCATTCTGCTATGTTAGGAGAAAGATTTCAAGATCCATTATATGAGAATTGAGTTGCATCTTTCCAAACTACATATTTGGGGTCATTTTCTCAGGAGTTCAAAGAGATCCATCAAAGAATTGTAATTTATTCTTGGATCTTTCATGGCCCTACTCCATGAGTGATAATTGTTCTCAGTTAGACTGAAACCAAAACCAAGGCAGGATTCTCACTGGATGAATATGGTACACACTAGAGGATCGTTATTTGGGTCTTCATTGGAGCAAGAATCCAGAGAAGAATGGAGAAATTGCCCAAATTCAAGAAGAGGATGAGAAAGGAGTGGCAAATTCTTTCTAGAAATCTGATACCATCTTGATAATTAAGAAGGCACCCATGGAGCATGAAATGAGAGAAAGGAATTGCACTAAAATAAACTTCATTAATTGAACTTGTTATGATGAAAATGAGAATGATAAAAAGTATTTGAGAGATAGAGGATACTACTATATACACAAGTAAAACTGTAACTAACTCATAATGATTAAGTAACTAACTTTTACTAACTTTTATTCTTATAATAGATATGTAACTAACTTTATTTAATGATATTATCATCCAACAAAGAACGCTCAATGATTTATATTGGATTGGTTAGAAACCACAACCTACGTCCGTCCCTAATTGCTTGGGATTTTCTTTACTATTATTGAATTTTGTCTTACAAGGCTTCTAAGTAAACCTTCCTCCACATGATTTCCTACTAAAGTAATGTGTTGTTTCTTTTCCTCCATAAGGCTATCACTAAACCTCCCTTTATCTCACCAATAGAGTCCCCAAATTGAAACGATTCCTAGGATGCTATCTCACTCTCCCTTCTCTATAATAAGAACAACTCCAATATTCAACAAAAGAATGCTCTAATATGTGACCTAAAATTTCAAACTCTCCTTAAGAGTAAATAGACAATTTAAGAACAAAGGTGTGGAAAACACAAAATAATCACTTTTTGTTATGTGTATTCTTCTTCATTCTTCTAGCCTTTATATAGTAGATAAGCCATTAATATCTATTAGCTATTGGAGACGATTTCAACTCTAATTTGCACCAAAGAATTTGTTTTCAAGGCAAAATTCATGTTCCTATTGGTTTCTATAATGTGGTTGCTAGTTTGTCTTATAATTGCTAGTTGTAGTTGCTATTTTACTCTGGTATAAAAATCATCCAAGAAATTAGCTATATGATATTTTCTTCCCTTGATTATGATTTCTAACTAAAAAACATATCATACCAATGTCATAAAATCAGTTTCTATCTATAGGGAATTTAGATATTTAGAAAAATATCAATTTTAATGAGTTAAATTAGGTTATTGGAATCTCAAGAAACAATTAGCAATAATTATTCCAATCATGATCAAAATCATATAAATTGAACCAAATAATATCTTAACCGACCTATGGGTTGGATCCAACATGCACTAGGGGCCCCTTGGAGGTTGAAAAGTGTACAAGAAAGGAAGGTTGAATCATGCTTGGACTTTTCTTTCCTTTTTTTTTTGAAAAACTCAACAGCTACTATCAAGTAAGAACTTGAAGTACAATGGAAATAATGTCAGTATATGTCAGAAAGTAACTTTCTCGCGTGTAACAGATGTGAAAAAACATGTTTAAAAAGGTTTTCCAGAAAACACAATATAAAAGACACAAGGCAATAAATAAAAGAGAGTTAAGGAGTAAGAAGATGCTACATAAGGATTTTTATATTGGTTCGGCTAACTTGCCTACATTCATTTCTCAACCACTGTTCAGTTCTCTAAAACCTTTTCTTAACCTAAGAAAGTTAGATAGTCTTTAAGTAGACTTCTCAAGCTTTTTCAGTGACCAGTAGCTCACTCTCCTGTCACATCTAAGTAGTCTTGGACTAGATTTTCCAAGCTAACACTGTGACTAGTAGCTCACTCTACTATCACACCCAAAAAATATTTGACTAGCCTCTTCAACCTAATACTATGGCCAATAGCTTACTCTCCTGTCATTTACAAATAGTTTTTGCTTAGCATCTCCAAGCTAACTCACAGCAATCACTCCAGATCGGGTTACAAAGGATTTTGTTTAGGTTTTATCACTCAAATGAACAAACACTCAAGTTTTCATAAGATAAACAATATCAAAGCTGAAAAACTTGAATGACTTCTTTCTATCTATTCTTCCTAGGAAAAATGATATTATCTAATAAGAACGTAAAAAGATTATTTTTATAAAGATGAAACTAATTACAAGCTAGTAATAACTTTACAAAGGATGGGAGGAAGTTTCTTCGCATTTCAGCACTAGTAAATGAGCAAACGTTATTACTTTATAAACACATCTCCTTTTATACTTGATCTTCATTTGTGACCGTTGCCCTTGATCTGTTTTCCGATGACATGTGTTGATCTTTTTTTTGTGTCTTGAAAAAGAAGTCTAGAGAAGTAGCTTGGTGTGTCAAAGATTGCAGAAGCCGTTATGTAATAGAGGTTTCTGAGTCAACTTTTCAAAACTACTTTTTATTTTTTGAAAAAGGTTTCTGAACTTTTCCTTTTAGAAGTTGGGGCAATTAACCAAGTTAACAGAAGAGATGTCACGATAGTCCTTGACTGGGTTTGACTTTAGATTTGAATTTCAAATTTCCCTCATATTCCTGAAAGTGCACCGTTTATAGTGAAACATGCTTTTTGAAGTGTTGTCTAGTTATTGAACTTCTTTTTGATCTTCTACACTTTAATCATAGCTTGTTATGAATGATATGTTTACGATTATGATGATTGAGGATGATAATCACATTTTGCTTCAGAGTTGGATTGAAATCTTCACTTGAATTTGCTCTTTCTGAAGTCAAATGTTACTTTATGAAGACCTAAGTCTTGGTTTCTTGCACTTGTGAATTTCCTTTCATGCGTGCAGCATAGAAATGTTCATTCCGCGATTTATTTTCACTATCTTTGAGTTCCAGATGTTTTTAAATGAGATTAAATATATTTACACATGTCATTGTAAAAATGTCCTCGTTTCAAGAACTAGTATGCTAACATGAATAAACCTGTTTGGTGCTCCAAGAAACTCAAGTAAAAGATTAGTCCGTCTTCAAAAATATTTTCATGAAATTGGTAATTATCATTCAACACGTTTTAGCACTTATGTTTTCTGAAAAGTTCTGGAGCTAACACCCCTAAGGTGAATAATAGCCCAATAACTATAAAAACCTAGCCCCTGATACTTCTAGCTAGCTAATGAGCCCAATAGCTCGGGTTACTAGGGGACACAATAATCAAATCACCTGAAATAAAGGGATAAGCTAGAAAAATTATCTCAAATTTGTTACAACAAAAGAGAGATCTCTTCCTATGATATCTAAGATACAATATTCAATTATCCCAATTACAATGGATAACATAATCATCTATGTAAAAATAAGACTGACTTAGAGTCAAGTAAATAATATCTCATCCTACACACCCTGATGTAGAACACACTCTGACTTAATTTAGTTAAGCCCCTACAAGTTCCATACTGGAAGGTTTCTTGTCAATGATGAGGACGTGAAGACAAAGTTTGGACTTGCCAGGGGCACCCTCTCAAATCTAGGCCTATACATAAATATGTATTATATTACACTCTAGTTGAATCCTAATCAAAACGAATGAAGCAATGAACCTTTAAATTGGTGCCTTTTTTGGTTAATGTTTGCTTAGGTTTTTTAAACATATGGGTGAACTACACTTTTAGCCCTTTGAAATATTATGTCACTGACACAATAATTTCTTAAAAAAAATACTTATGATCTTTTAGAGGCTAAAATGATAATTTTATTGTGCTAACTTGACACAAAATTCGACAATAATCATAAAAAGAATATAGGGCCTGTTTGGTTTTACTATTTTTCAATTTTTTGTGTTATCTATTTTAGGATTTTATGAAAGAAATATTAAAAATAATAAAATCATTTTTTTTAATTTTTACTATTTTATCTACAAAACCATAAAAAAGATTTCTCTTATACCCTTATAAAATTTAAGAATATCAATATCTTTTAATTATTTATGACTAAGAATATAGAAGGTTTCTCATTTACCCAATTTATTAAAACTAGTGATTTGGCTAGCATTTTTGCCACATTTTTATCTTTTAAATATTAATAAAACTAAATTTTCTATAATAATAAATTGTTAAATTTTACTAAATTTTTTTTTAAATGGCTTAAGGTGATGTGAGTTTTTTTTCCCTAAGAGAATAAGTGAGTGGGAAAGGAGAAAACATGGGGAAGATTTGAATTCATAGACTTCAAAATAAAATTAAATAGAGTTAATGTGAATACCATATTTTTATCTTCAACTTATTTATTTATTTTTCTTTTTTTCTCCTTTTCCTTTCCTTTTTGTGTGCATTTGAAATTTGAATTTGACCTCTAACTAACTAAACAAAAAAATTAAATCAAATCAAAATCTTAACTGACTCAAACAAAAATCAATCAAAATCCTAAATGCTTAACCCAAGCTAACTCCAAAAATCTCTGATATGCTCGCTATATAATAATTAATCATACACTCAAGGAGGGTACAAGAAGCAAAAAACGGCCCCGATATTCTAGATTCCCAACTCTCTTCCATTGCCTCCATTATGACCATCACATCCTCCCACCTAAAAAACCAAAACACAGCCATTCACCAAGAAACCATGCCATCCATACATCATGAAGACGGCCTCGCATCGCGCCTTGTCCAAGCACCTTGTCACGCCCTTGGCGAAGTCGCTATAAAGTCCACTGCAAGCCACTCTCACACATCATCTCCATTCCACCATTTGCATAGTAGAACCCTAACACTCAGCGGTGAAGCTCCCCCCGTTCAGGTAACACCTCAATGTAGCGATGTGACCTTGTCAGTCCCGACATCTGGAAACACCGTGAAGCCTTTGCTAGAGTTGCTCTTGGGAGCCTATTAGTCTCGGCCGCGAAGGATTCCTCCACGGTGGTCATTCCTGCGCTGCCTCATGCCATCGTCCTATTATAGAGTTTCTGTTCTTCTTTACTTCCATATTAACTTTAGACTAAAACTCCAAGTTAGTCCCTTAGGTTTATAATGGAGGACAAATTAGTCCCTCAAATTTAGAAAATCCTATATTAGTCCCTGAAATTTAATAAAAAGGGACAAGTTAGTCCCTCAATCAAATTGTTGTCTAAACTTTAACAGAAATGTCCATGTATTATGTTAACTTGCTTACGTGTACCTGTTAATTTTCAAGTGAGTCATAACTTACCTCATTTCTTTGTTCTCATAGAACAAATGCTAACTTAAAGTCAAAATCTTTCTTCTAGCAAATATCAGATGAAAAAATGTCTAAACGAAATCATTTATAGAAGTGAAACAAGTTAAGATCCATGAAGGTTAATAGTTCATGTAAACAAGTTAACAGTATGCATAAGTAAGTTAGTAGGACATAATTTACATGATAATTTTACAAAGGGACCAACTTGTCCCTTTGTATAAAATTAAGGGACTAATATGAGATTTTTTAAATTTGAAGAACTAATTTATCCCCCATTATAAACATGAGGGACTAACTTGGAATTTTAGTCATAACTTTATTAGTGAATTAGGTTTGGTTTTCTTTCTTCATTTTTATTTTTTATTTATTTTTTAGTCAGGTCCTATCTTTTTTTTTACTAGGATTTATTGGGTTAATCTCTTAGGCTTTTTTTTTTTTGTGAATTAAGATATTTTAGGCTAGATCTTTCTTTTAGTTTGGGCTATGTTGTTTTTTGTTTTTTTAAGTCTTGGGTATTTTAATTTTTAAGTCTTCTATTTTTTAAATAAAAACAAAGGGTATTTTAGCAATATGTTTTAAAAACTGTTTCTAGTTTTTAAAAGTAAAAGACTAAAAAAGTTTGTTTCGGTATTTGTTTTACAAAAATTGCTTTTAAAAATGGAAAAACTATATCCATGTTTTAAAAACTAAAAACCAAAAACAAATTTGAGATTTTTTTGGTTTTCTTGTTTTAAAATTAGTGAAAAACATGGTGGCAAATTTGTGAATAAGTTTAACTTTGTGTTTTTGTCATTCTTCGATCCTCCAATTTTTCTCTTTTTTCTTTTGTTGGATTTCTTTCTCAGCTTCCTTCATGCCAGTTCCTTTATTCACACCAGCCATTCACGCCTTCTTTCTCACCCCATTAGGTGAGTGACCCGCCACCTATGAAGCTTCGCAAAACCAGCCCATTCTGACAAGTGGCCCCGGCAACCTGTGAAGCTTCGTGAAACACAATAAAAGAGTCCCAACGTCCATATTCATATCCAGAAAGCAAATAAAACAAAAAAAAAATGTGAGAAATATAGGAAAGGGGTGGCGGTTCCTTCATGGCAACCATGTCGCGTGAGCCCCGACATGTTCCATCACCACTAGCCATCATCACCATAGACTAGAACCACCGCCACTCTCAGAACCCAACCTCATTTATATCTCTTCTCCATCATTGCCACCTTTCCCTTCCACTATGGCTCTTCCCTCCTTCACGCTTCACCTCTCTCTCTCTCTACCTAGTGCGCCAGCGCACACTCACCAGCCATCATCGCCCTCTTCCTCAACCTCAAAACCATCCCATCACCATGCCACCATCTTCTGCTCTCCGCAACCTTGGATCACCTTCACGCTGCCATCGCATCAGTCTTCAAATCTGTCACCACTCCGAACCACCACCTCTCCCCTCCCTTCCGCTCCATTTCTCTTCCCTCACCACGTCGCTTCACGTTTCCTTCCCTCTCCACTTTGTGGTGGCCGTGGCGAGTCGGTTCACCGTCGCATAAAGGGAGCTCCTTCCTCCTTCCTCTTCTCTACCGCCACAACCTCCTTCTTCCTTTTCATGGTTTCCTTCTTCCCTTTCATGGTTTCCTTCTTCCATCATAGTCACACCTCTTTCTCTGGGCATCCTAACTTTTTAGTCGTTATTTTTAGATTTAAAAAAAAAAGGTCAAGACCATGTTAAAACTAAGTTATGAGAATGTTCCCATTTTTACTAGCTGGTTCTTTTTTGTTTTAATTTACCATTTAGATTGTATTAATAAGAGTTTGGGCTAGTCTTGTTAACATGTTTTAGTTTGTCCACATTAAAAGCCCAATATTCAAAAATTAAAAAAAAAAGGGATATTTGTTTGAAAAGCCAAAACTAGGTAATGTTCTTTAAGTTACTTTTGTATATATGTGTGTATATATATATATATATATTTATAGAATGTTTTGGCTATAGAATGTTTTGGATATAAATATATATTTTATATTTTATAGTTAAAATTTGTCATTTGTAATAATGTAATTTGCCAAATAGTTTTTTATTTTATTAGTTTTAAAAGTTATTTTTTAAAAAAATTATCCAAATAGGTTTTTTATTTTCACCATTATAAAATTATTTTTGAAGTTAAATTGTTATTTTTTTTTGTTTTTAAAAATTAAACTTAAATTTGTTTTGTAAAACGGTTTAAAAAAATTTAAGAACAAAAACACTTCCAAACAAGCCCAAAATTTTTTTATCCATGCAATAGTATATAGTCATGATTGAGAGATGGATGTCTTCTTCATGTATTATTGAATTGTAAAGGTTTATTGAGTAGCCAAATGCTAACTTGAATCCTATGTAGAGATGGATTTCTCTTTTTAAATAATTTGTCAGTCAAAATTCTTTTCACAAATAAAATCAACCAACACATTTTTATTTTTGTTTCTTAATTAAAATCCATTAACACACACTTATTTTCTACAAGAACAATGTGGTTTTAAGTTCCTCATTGTAACACCCTAATATTTAACCCAACACGCCTAGGACGTATTAAGATTAATTATTAGTTATTACTTTCTTTTAAACTCGTTTGTAAATTTACTTAGCGGAAAATCCGATAAAATTTTTTTTGAAATGGAATACGTAAAACAAGATGCGAGCCATTGCGTATAGCATAAGTGAAACGTAAAGCGTAGAGGAAATAAATCATGCAATATAAAGTAAGTAAGAACACCTCAACCATAGAAACAACCATCATAACATTAGATATCATAGTTTAGTACATCAACTGAAACATAAAAAACATAAAGTCTTACCCATATAAGTGGGCAGAGTTTGTAGTCCAGGAAACATAAAATAACTAGAAACATAAACAACTAATACATGGAAAACCCCAAAAGATACAACCGGCTAAAACAAACCCTCCCTCTAAAGCCTACGAATGATGTTAATCCTCGCGGGAAACGTAGCCCTCAAACTAGAAGCTCCTCGGATATGGCCCACGAAGAAGGGGTATGGGCATGCGGATCGACGGAACGATGTGGCCTCCTCGGCTCAGGCGCCTCTCGGCTGACGTACACGCCTCACAAGCCTAGGCTGAATGATCGTGGCCTCGCCCCTCCCGCGGCCAAAGGCACCAAAGGGGCAGAATCCTCCGATAGGGGTCGGCCAAAGATCCTTAGAGGGTCCCTCCCACAACGAGGTATGAGGGGCACGTACTTGGATAATCACGCACCGCTGAAGACGAAGGTTCGATGCGGGTCTCTCGTCGCGAGGTCGTGTCCTCTCGAAGATCAAAATCATCGCTGTAGGGAGAGGTGGGTGAAGCGAAAGCTGAAGACTGGAAACAAACGGGCGTCCCATGTATGCAAAATATGCATGGCACAACGACCCTCGAAATGGTAGGACTGATGGTCTGGATCGTAGTGCACCTCTCACACGGGCGTATCAACAAAATCACGAACGATGCCATCGGAATCTGAAGACGCAAAAAGAAGATAGAGGGGTGAGAATCTTGCTAAAGAATCTCATAGGAAACCTCCTATCCTAGTGTCATCGTTTACGCCCTAGGAACCTTGGGTTTATTTATAAAAAGCTTACACATACAAAGGTTCATTATGAGGTTTTCATAAAAGTAATTATCCAAGGTCCGTGTCTTTTATGATGAATCTTAATGCATGTATGTAGCATAACAGAACATGAATGCATGGCAATTCTTTATGCAGCAAACAAATAAAGCATCTCATCAATAACAAATTCTCAAATAGGTGGCATGTGCTTTCTCATAATCAACTCTTCTCTTTCATAAGCAAAAGCTTCACATCTTTCTCATTTCTCAAACTTGTGACATCATGGTATGTAAAAATAGTAACCGACCCTGATACTAGACTATGAGCTCATACCTTAACTAGTCGTCACTAGTTCTTACTTATCCTCTTGATAAGCGAATCATAATCATAAAAATAATAACCCAACTCCAGAGTACGGGCGGGGACCTAAGGAATCACCCATCATGGGACTTTCTTCTTTTTCGAAACGCATCAACTGGTTAAGCCAAGTGACTTTGTCCGCTTTGATAGGCTAATGTCGATGCCCTCAGTTTTACCTTCTCCTCACGGTAGTAGGAGAAGTACGTCTGGTCTACGAAATGCATCATATTAAGACCATTGACATTGTCCGCTTCGATATGGCTCCACGACCATACCCCACGGTTTCCTATCCCCCACGGTTTCCTTTCTCCTCACCATCAGGAGAAATGCGTCTCATGTCACATATAAAAATCTTTCTTTTCAAAACTTTCTCAAGTCCCTCAAATTTGACGGAAAGTCGGCAACATAACGACATTACTCTGAATTTCCTCAAATTTGAGTCATGCCACATAACTCAAATAACACATGTTGTTCTCATGAAATTTCTCAATCAAATCAATCTCTTCATTCAGGAGCATACCCTCCTAACTCATTTATATGTTGCATTCTCATGCATCTCAAGCATAGCATACCACATCATTACAACAACATGTCACAAATACACATATAGCCTCATGTTCATGATATTAACATATTCACATTATCACGAGTATACCCACTCGGTCTCATTCTCACATCACACCTTCCATCTCATGGTGTCTTATGCTTTGACCCTTGGTCTTAAACTTATGTTCTAATGATTCTAACTTTCATTATGGATCTTTATTACACCTAGGGATCATCACCTATAATTTCCTCTAATGTTTATGCTTACTAACATAACCAAATAGCACTTCATTGCTTTGGGCAGAATTTTATCATATGCTTACGGGTCCTAGAATCTCCGTCTTTGACCCTTTCTAAGTTCCGTCTTTGCCTAAGGCTCTATAATCAACTCCTAAACCAATTATGAGGGATTCCTACATGTATCCACTAATTATAAACCATTTTCCCTAAATCCAATTATGCTAGAACAGAATTTACAATTTGTGCATCTAAGTGTTTTAGAATTCACATTTTAAGTCCTTTCTAATTACTTGTTCTTTCCTAACTTCCCTAAATCGTTCCTTGCTTCACTCAAACATAATTTTACACATTTTAACACCATAAAATAGAATTTATACAGTGGCCAATTGTACAAGGCAGAACCAAAATATAAGCATCATATAATCACATAATCTCATGATTTAAAAGCATATAAGTTACTAGTTTCTCTTGGAATCATTTTAGGAACTCAAAACTCTTTTAGAAACCAATTCCTCTCATTAAAATCATACAAAAATAGGTAAGGTCAGTAGTTAAATTATTTGGCTCAAGGAATATTTAAAACATCAAACTTTGTTGTTCATAAGGTTTTTTAAATACACCTAAGCTTAGAAAAATTCCAAGACTTAGACTATGGGCACTTATGATTAGATGAACTTATTTCAAGTCCATCATCATCATCACAAGGCCGAAATGGCATTCTTGAAATGCCTCCATTTTCTAAAACTTTATGTAAGATACTTGGGCAAGTCTTTGAGCTCTAGGATATTTAAGTGATGGCATAAACTTAAACATGCTATGCACTTGTTTTACTCTTCATTATAAAATAAAGTGAGAGCATAAAATAAATATGAGATGCAACCTCATTATTATCTTTAAAGATTAAGTGATGACTTGAAATATAAACATGAAATGCAAGCTTGGAAACTTAAACATGATAATGCAAGTTCATTTAGTTATTCTTGAGAGCTTAGTGATGGCATCAAAATAAACATGCTATGCAAGGCATAAACATAAACATGAATGCAACTCATTTTATCTTAACTAGAGCTCTTACAAGACTTTAGAGGAACATTATAACCTTAACCCAATATGCATCTTAACAACATAAAGTGAGCTTTAGAGTTCTTAGCACCAAGTTTTCAAAGAAGCCTTTGGTTTTTGAACTTCATCATCAAGCTCAAGAAAATGGACACAAAGCTCAACACTTTGTCTAAACAAACATACAAAGAACTAAGTCATATTCTTTATTTTATTGCTCATGGGCTTCAATCTAGAGTAAAACTCTTAAACGGCCGACCAACTTTAAGGTTGGCAAGGGTAAGCTTAGAGCTCTTTGAAAACATATGATTAATTTTCTTAACAAAACTTTTGTGATCTACTTAACATTTTTAGCAAACTTTGTTCAATTAAAGGAAAAAGAAACCAAAACCATCCAAGGGAAAAGGAAAGAAAATCGAAGCTTTAAGTAAAGAAAAAGGAAAAAAAAAAAAACAAGAGCATGTATGGTCCAAGACCAAGTTTTTCAAGCTTTAGAGGTTTCTCACATGGCATCACAAGACCATTATCTTGAAACCTCATCATCAAGCTAAAGTTTTTCTCATGAAAAGGCCTCATGGCCGAAAAAGAAAATATGAGGAAAGGCTTGAAAAATCAAGAGAAAACTAAAACTTTCTTGAAGAAAACAAGTAAAAACTTTGAAACAAAACCCCTACCTAAGGAAGTCTTTGAAAAGGATGAAAGAAAGCTTGATCCTTGAAGAAATGAGAAGACAAAATCTTCTCTTGGAGGAGGATGTGTGTTCGGCCAAAGAGGAAGCTCAAGGAAGATGATTTTCCCTTGAGTTAGCAAGCTTGAGAATGGAAAGGTTAAGTGTTTAAGAGGTGGTTTGAGGTGAGGGAGTGGTGGTTCAAGGTTGTTTGTGGTGGTTTGTGGTGGTGGAAATGTTTCTTTGAGGGAAGAAGAAGAAGAGCAAGATGAAGAGAAATTGAGAGCAAATGAGAGAAAAGGCAAGACAACTAAACTTAGCAAATGATCTAAAGTGTAACCAAGTTCTTCAAGGCTTGGTATTTATAGAAATTTTGTAACATGGAGGCTGACAAGGGAAGGAAGGCCGACGTCTTGCTTGGCTTTGGGGAGGAAAATATCTTCAACAATTGGTCATTCAAATGCATGGTTGAAAGCATGATATATGACTCAAAGTATGGCTTGAGGTATGGTCTTTGAGTGAAGCAAAAATCAACATGTGACACTTTTCTTGGGGTGAGAATTCGGCAGATTTACAGCCAAGGGAGAAGAGAAATTGTTCATGTAATTGTGGTTTAATGATGTGTTTAGGTGTTTCTTTGATTAAGGTTTTTGTTAGGAGTTTGTAAGAAAGTGTTTAGGTGAGATAAAGGCTAATTAAGGTTGTCAAGACTTGATTAGGAGAGTGATCTTGCTAGATTAACAATTTAAAATCATTCTTTTGGTCAAATGAGGTATGGGCACAATTCCTTAATTTAAGGAATTAGAGAGAAAATACTATTCAAGATTTCATGACTAGGAATCTTGAATTAAAGAATGTAATTAGAGTTTAACTAAGCAATCTTAGGTTCTAATTAACCTTAATAAATTATTTTGAATCTAGATTAATTATCAAAATAAATTAATCTTCGATTAGAGCCTAATATTGCTTAGGTTTGCTTAATTACGTTATTAGGCTCACTACACTGTTCTAGGGGCAAAATGGTAATTTTACACTAAAACTGCTGGACCTTGAGCTTGACTAAACATCAAATACCACTCATAAATATCATTCCAAACTTGGAAGGTTCCAGGCTCAAACGACACCTTTACCCACTTAAACTAAGGTATTTTGGTCATTTTAAGCCAAAAGTTCGAAAAATGAGATTTTCACCTCTATCAAATATAACAATATAATCCCTTTCAAACATTGAGTTGACCCATTTGAGACTGGGTTGACTTCCCTCGAATTTCGGTAAAAATGACCTTAGGGACATTTTGGTTATTTGTACTCAAAGAAAAATAAAGGCGTTACACTCATTGCACTAAGGATACATCAGCATAACTAATAACTATCAAGCCAAAATAAATTTTCTTAAATTCTATTCCCTTTCCATTTTTTCTTTTCTTTTATTTATGTTTGTATATACTTGTGACTTTTAAAGGGGAAAATAAAATATTATCAAGTTATAAATTAATTTGTATAATAAGTTCTAAGGTGTATTACGGTCAGTGGGTTAAATTTTCACTCTTCCCTAATCATAATTAGACTCCTGGTGTAACATCTCAAATTTCGTCTAAGCTAATTGACTTGATAAACTGAGCAATTGATTTACCAACTAGGCAATTGATTTTGGCCATAGTGGAAAGAGTCAACATTGGTGATTTATTGTTGATTAGTATAGTTAGAATAATCAAGTGTGTCTAGAAAAAAATACAAAGAATTATAAAAATGTCATCACTTAATTGAAATTATGAAAACACCCTTCCTATGTAAAAGAAATTACTAAACTACCCTTGCTTATTAGTTAATGACAAAGACACCCTTATTTTATAAATGAAATTAGAAGAATACCTGTCATTGTCTATTTACAAAAATACCCTTGTCTTGATTAAAGAAATTACTACAATGTCATTACTTTAATAATTACTACAATGTCATTTGCAAATCCCTAGACTTGTTTTTAAACAAGAAAGAATTAAGTCATTGGATTAAGATGACAATACAATAATTCAATCATATACATCATGCACATTTTTAACCACATACATGCACATAGACAATTCCATACTAAAAATTAAAAACACCTATTAAAGCATAAGGTTACATGATGTAAATCTATGATGCATACGTGCATTAAAGGTTAGAAAATTTCCACTAACCATGCATGCTCAACAACAACATTTTTGCATAAAATATGGAGCATTTTCATCCCAAAATTAGGCAATATGTTTGCATAAAACATGGAACATTTTCATCCCAAAATTAGGCAACATGTTTGTATAAAATATGGAGTATTTTCATCCCAAAATTAGGCAACATGTTTGCATAAAACATGGAGCATTTTCATCCCAATATTAGGCAACATGTTTGTATAAAATATGGAGTATTTTCATCCCAAAATTTGGCCAACATGCTTGCATAAATCATGCAAGCATTCTTCTTCTTTTCTTGATCCTTCCACTATAAATACTCTTCAAAGTCTCTTCCATTCACTCCATTTCCAAGTCACAAAGAGGCCTCACTATGCTTTGCAAGAGTTACATCCTCTAACTCTTGTAGAATAGATACACTCTTACTAGTCTTCAAGCCTTAGAAACTCTCTAAGTGTTGTTTATCTCTTATTCTTTCTCTACAATTTCTTCTTATGTTCTTTTCTTCAAAGACTTCTCTTCACTCTCTAAACTTCATTTAAACACTTAAA
>JAMLFY010000004.1:30457489-30564581 GCA_030441495.1 Dalbergia oliveri | reverse complement strand
AATTTACGCGTTGCTTGGAAAGAAAGTATATTCCTAAAAGTGTAATTTGGAAAGGTTCTGGCTAGGAAGGACTTGGTATTTAAGCGTGTCCATTTTGACCTACCTCTCTTTCCTGGAATCTCCCAAATGCACTTTATGATGTTGGCAGTATATATTATTCCAATAAGACTATAAATCAGAAATATTATAAATGATTATGAATTGAGAATTGTATTATGATATAACATGCAAAGACTTAAAGGTGACTCAAATATATGAGGAATTACCTTTGGACCCATCAAACTATAGTGGTAAAGCCCTGACCAAAATGATCCTTTGAACCCGTCAAACTATAGGCGGTGAAAGGTGATTCTTGCCCCTAGTCCGTTCTCTTTAAAAGGGTAGAGACAAATTTTTACTTATCAAAAGCTATAAGTATGTGCTGTGAACGACTACCAAGGTATGAGTCATAACTAGATTACTCCCAAAAGGGTGGAGTATAGGGTGGCCCAGGAAATGATAATGAAAGTAACTTTAAGTCACCTAGAAACTAAGTAAATGCATTATGTGAATATGATGTTTTCTATGCATAATATTTATGAGATATGATGAAATATGATGTTCTGCTATGCATAGTATTATTAATGATGATGAAGAATATGATGCGATTTTATGCATAACTATGTTATTATATATGAAAGGAAAAGTTCATTATAAACATGACATGCTAAGTTTATGATGCATTATAAGACACATGATTAAGACCACCTCGGTAAAGTATATTTTCAAACTTAATAAATCAATCTTAGCATGCTCACTATTTCACAATAATCTCAGGTTCCTCTAGGTAACGATGATGATGACACGAATGCATATGAGGTGAATACCCCACGAGATTTTCTTATAAAAGTTTCTCACTCGCTCTTTTTTTCTTTCCATCTCATCTTCAGAAAGTGATGGTGATGTTCGTGATTCTCGTTGATGCTCTCACTTGGTAGATGTACTTCACCGGTGAACCAGCTTATTATCCTTGAGGAACGTATCGTTAAACTTTTGCGTCTTTGTATATCTATCCCTATCCTTGGAGTGTTATTACTAGGTGCCATTAATGGATGTCCTTCCATCCATATATTATTTATATTTTGTTAGATTGCCTACACCTAGTCTTATTTCGTTGGTAGGAAAACTATCTATGTGTTATGTAATTATGAATGTCACATGTGGAGCCAATATGATGTGTTTTTCATGATATTGCCCTTGGTTTTCCATTTATCTCGATTATCATTCACGCTATGTAATGCTCACGTTTTCAATCATGTTCAAAAAAAAAAAAAAATTGTAATTTCATTAGGTATTTTCAAAGGATGGTTAAAATAATTTAAGCAAAGAGTAAAACCAGAATTAACGTATACGACCTAGGGCGTATTGGGTTAATTATTAGGGTGTTTACCTATGATGCATTTAAGTTAATTATTAGAATTTACTCTTTTTTTTACCTTTGTTGTTAACTTTTGAAATTACTTTAGTAAAAATATAGGTAAATTTTTTTTTTGAACTTCAAAAACAAAACGTGAGCCCACATACTAAGAGAAACCCATAATTTATCTAGCACATATAGAGGAGAAATAAAAACAATTCACGGATGCACACAATACAAACACAACAATCTTGTGAATATAGACACATCATCACATATTTTTATAGCATAAGTATTAACCGTTCTACATCATGCACCAAAATAAACTACTAAGATATTATGCCCACCAACAGAGGTTCAGGTAGGTACAGTCATTTTAAAAAAGTCATAAATAGTATGTGGATAGAAACTAAAACAACATACTAAAACCTCTCCTCCCACTCTCCTACTGAGGACGCGGCTAAGTAGATAACCTCTAACAAAAATATCAAAAGAAGGATATCCTCTCCATAGATAGCACAAGCGCTCCAAGAAGTCCACCATCAACACCTACTAATGATGCTCCCAAGAGGGAGGAAGGTAGCCAAGCACGTGAGCAAGGTCGGTAGAGAGTGAGATAACCCACGGATGAACATGAGTCTCCTCGATGTACATGGTTGCTCCTTACGGCGCACTAGGCTCCTTCTCCATCGCTCCTACTCCCCACCTCCATGGGAATAGGTGGGTGAAATCTCCAAGAGTGCTGCGAAGGTGCTCTACTCTAATGGGTCTAACCATGGCTTTGCAAGATGAGGTGGTGATTGAGGCATGTAAACAAGGAAGTCACGGATGGTTGAAGTGGCAGCGGCCACGAGGAAACCGCTTTGTACATGGACGTGCATGCTCTAAAGAAAAGTCATCAAGTGAAAGGAGTAGCGGTCGAAAACCAAAAGCTAGTGATTAGGTGTGTGAAAAGACGATCCAAGAAGACGAACAAATGAACAAACAAACACATCGACCCAAAAATGATAAGATGGTTGTAGGATCGAAATGCATTTAGGTTAGCATCAACGTAGATCACAAACATCACTATCGCCCTTTGAAGATGAGATGAAAAATAAAAGAGGGAATGAGAAACTTAATAATAATCTCAGGAGGGCTTTCCGCCTCCATGCAATGTCATCATCTTCGCGAGGAGGAACCTCGTTTCATTTATGAAAATGGTGGACATGCATAAGGTTAATTTATTAAGTTCCAAATACCCTTAGCCGAGGCTCGTGTCTTTTAGTGTAACATCTTCCTAAGTACAATTTCATCCTTAAGCCATGACATCGTACTCGAGAGTTGTTACTTATTAATTAGCGGACCTTTATTAAATATCTATAGCAAGCTCGATTAACGTGTGTAATAACTAAGCAAAAATCTATTAAAATATATAACAAAGAAACATGACGTTTATTGAATATATAGCTAAGTACAAAAGGAAGCTCTTTTAAGAGCTTTAATACAATATGTTCTCTATTTCATTTACATACATATAACTCCAACTAAGTATAGTAAAGTAAAAATATCAACTACTAAACTACAATCTTGAGCTTTTCATGTAGCAGCCTGACCGTCTCTTTGGATCAACCTGGAGGTGGCACGAGAACACAAAAATATAGGGTGAAAATTATACAATTCTTAGTACAACTGATTACACAATCATAATGTCATCATCATCACCCTAGCCACTTAGGTTTATTAAGAAAATATGATCATGCAATACATATTAAAGCTTCATTTTAAAGTTCTAAAATCATCCCTCCAAAGTGGATTTATTTTAGCATTCAATAATTTAAAGCACATATATCATAATGTTGCAACAAATAGTATATTCAAACATGGCAGACAATTCAGAATAACATGAGTATGCATATGATAAATGCAATGAAATTACTGAATAACCTAGTTTCACATATGGTCATAGAAATCAAATCAGTGCATTTTCTCTTTTTTATTGACATAGGAAGACTTAGTTTATATTCTTAGTTTATACCGCATGGTATTTATAGTGGATGACCACATAAAGGAAATAAACCGTTGTCAGACTCAAGCTCATTCCTATAAGTGATCATCGGACTTCATTGTTTTTCATTTCCGAATCATACACAGATCTATTCCTAGCCAATACGTCTACTGACTCAAAATATCTTTGGGAAGTTCCTCTTTTTGCCTTCCCCTATAATATATTTAGGGAAGTTCCTCTTTTTGCCTTCTCCTCATTCAACCTAAGTCTTGTTTCTATTTTGTCTATATGTCAGAACATGCACGATTGAAGTTTATACATTCTCTTTTCTTTTCCAAATGCATGCATAAAGCACATATAGGCATTCATTCACAATGAAATTTTAATCATGCTTCATAAACCACTCTTTATTCCCTCTAGCATGCATTTATATGTCACAAGTCACATGGCCAAAATTTAACATCAAGTATTCATGTCATACTAGAACTCAAAATACCATTATTTCATTAATTCAAAGCATTGTTTCATTTCCAGCACAATGGACAGATTTCACACCATTGTAGCACAAATTTATTTGCATATTAAACAATCAATTCAGGGTTATAAAAATTATCTGAGACACTTCAGTATGTTCACAAGTCTCCATAAAAAGTTCAGAGCAAAAGAGTTCTCTAACTATGTTAACAAAATTAGACAAATTTGGTGCTCAGAAACCACTTAACCTTAGCTGAACCAAAATCTCATAATTTTTAACCCTAGCTATTGATTGAATCAATTGAAAAAAAAAATCACAGTTACACCTCAATATGTTGTTAATACCCTGTAAAAATTTCAAAGGAAAATTCGATCATTTTCTATGTTAAAAAAATTAGACAAATTTACAGCTTCAGCTTCAATAATCCAAGCAGCATAGATACATTTTCGGTTCTTGATTTTTTTAAAGCATTAGGATTCAAAATCAGAGCCCAAAAAATTTGTGGAACTAGCTACGATGTTAACTTCAACATATATTTTTTCTAACTCATGAAAGTAGCCACAATAGTACCAAAAAATTCGGAGTTTAGTGGCTACCTATGTAAAAATCGAAAATCCAGTAGCAAGGTTCAAATTATCTTTTACAAAAAATGAATTCTAACATCATCCAAACACTCCACCAAAATTAACACATCAATATCAATATATTATCAACCAATAAAACCAAAAACATCAAATTAAATCAGTAGTTAAAACATAAAACAGATTTGAAAGCAAAAGAGGTTTAAAAGCCCTACTTTGGTGGCTTTAAGGATCTTGGCTTCAAGGATGTTCCAAGAGTGATCTTGCTCACTTCAAGGCCACCAAATCAACATTAAACCATTTTGCAAATAGTATATGGGAGCTCTCAAAGTAGAAAAGGTTAATGGATTCAAATTCTAATTTTGGTAGTTTGTAGATATTGAGGAGTGGAACAAGTTTTGTGATGAGAGTTTGTGGTTTTATCAAGCTTAGGCAAGGATTTGGATCAAGTTTCCATGGTTTTTGAAGAAGCAAACATGGAGATGACTATGTGCTCTCACTTGGCCGAGAATGAAGGATGGAAAATGACAAGGTTTGGTGGCTTTAAAAATTATATGTTAGGTTGAATCTTTATCTAATATAAAATCTAAACTTTTCCTACAAGAAAGCAAGATAAATGGCTAGGATTTGATCTTATAATTCAAGATCAAATCTTAGCCTTACACTTGGCTCTAAGGATAGACATTATCCTTTTGCAAAGATTAAACTATCTTTCCTGTGTTAAAAACGCACATCGAAATTTACTCGAACGGTAAAATACCATACCTGGGTAATTAGATATTGCCCGAAAATTAATTCTGATATAAAATCTTCATTCCTAACTATTTTAATTTTAAACTCTTTTCTCAATCCCGGGCATTCTCTGGTCCTGACTTGGGTTTAAGCGTCTGACAGGCCGTAGGCCGCAAGGTTACTATCATCCTACCCGATTTTGTTTTTACACGTCCGTTGGGTTATCCTTATCATTGCTAAATTGCAAAATTTTTGAAATTATGACTAATAAAGCTCAAATTAATTTTTAAATAATTTTTTAGGGTGTTACATTACCACTCATCTAAAAAGAATTTTGTCCTCAAAATTCATGTGAAAACAATTTCAAAAGACAAATTTTGTAAATTACAAGGAGTTCACACACAAGTAAACAAAAGACAACAATTGAATCCTAAAATGTTTCTACCTCGAATGACTTATTAGGTGATGAGGTCCTTAGCTCTTAGTGCTTGTAATATCCTCTCTAAGTACAACATTCAGCCTTAAGCCATGACCTCAACTTAGGAGCTATTACTTATAGATTATCGACCTTCTTAGATATCTATAGAGTTTTAACTTAATTTGTGTAATAACTAAGTTCGTAATTCTATTCAAATATATGACAAAGAAACCAAAACATTCATTTAATACAAAGTACAAAATACAAAAGGAAGCTATTTATGAGCTTTAATACATATCCGTTCTCTATTACACTTACAAACATAACATTTGACTAAGTACAATCAGATAAAAGCTTCAGCTTAAACTACTACAAATCCGATTTCCTTTCATAGCTAGCTTCTTTATTCCTGATCAACTGAGATGAAACGGGAAAACAAATACATAGGGCTGAGAATTATACAATTTCAGGAGGGCAACTCTAATTACATAATAATAATGTCATCGTCATCGCCCCAACCACTTCCGTTTATTAAGAAAATGTGAGCATGCAACATCTATCAAAGGTTCATTTTAAAGTTCAAAAAATTTTCCAAGTAGATTTCTTTTAGCATTCACTCACTTAATGCACATATATCATGAAGCCCAAACACATAATAAGTAACTCTAATCAAGAGATTATATACGATATGATTATGCATATGTAAAATTTAGTGAAATTATTCCAGGAACCTGGTTTCACTTATGGCCATAGAAATAAAATCAATGCATTTTTCTTTTTAATTGACATAGGAAAGATTTAGTTTATATCCAATGGGTATTTGTTATGGACAACTCCACAATAGATAGTTTATACTAAATGGTATTTATAGTGGTTCACATCACACAAGGAAATACTCCTATCAGGATTTAGTTTATTCCTGACGTGATCATCGAACTTCATTTTATTCCATTTCCAAATCACACACAGATTATTCTTAGTCGATACATCTACCGACTCAAATTATTTGGGGAAGTTCTCTTTTTTATTTCCTTGCCCTCATTCAACCTAAGTCTTGTTTTGTTTTGTCTATATGTGAGAACATGTACAATTTAAGTTTATACATTCTCTTTTCCTTTTCCAAATGCATGCATAAAGCACATGTAGGCATTTCATTCACAATGAAATTTCAATCATGCCTCATAAACCACTCTTTACTTCCTCTTACATGCATTTATATGTCACAAGTCACATGGCCAAATATGTAACATCAAGTATTCATGTCATACTAGAACCAAAATGCCATTGTTTCATCAATTCAATGCATTGTTTCATTTCCAGCACAATGGGCAGATTTCACACCATTGTAGCACAAATTTATTTGCTCACCAAACAATCAATTCAGAGGCTATAAAAATTATCCAAGACACTTCAATGTGTCCACAAGGTTCCATAAAAATTTCAGAGAAAAAGAGTTCTCTAACTATGTTAAAAAAATTACACAAATTTGGTGGTCTTAGACCACTTAACCTCAGTTTAAAACCCAAAATTCATAATTTTTAACCCTAGCAAATGATTGAATCAATTCAAAAGAAAAATTCAAGTTGGACTTCAAGATGTTTTCAACATTCTCTAAAAATTTCAAAGGAAAAATCAATCATTTGCTATGTTATAAAAATTAGCAAAATTTGCAGCTTCAAGACCAAATTTTCAGGAGCACATATAGTTTCTTGTCTTATGTTTTTTTTTTTTTTAGGCATTAGGAGTCCAAAACAAGGCTCAAGAAAATTCATGGAACTAGCCTAGGATGTTAGCTTATATTTTTTATAACTCATGAAAATATACACAATTACACCAGAAAATTCATAAACAATCATTGCCAGGAGGAAAATCGAAAATCAGCAGCATAGACCAAACTCTTTTTGACAAAAAGATTTTTCCACAACACCAAACCACTCCACCCATGCAAATACATCAATATCCATATATTATCACTAAATACAACCAAAAATATTCAACCAAATTAGTAAGGAAATCATAAAAGATTTTGAAGTAAAAGAGGTTTAAAATCCCTACTCTTAGTAACTTAGTGGATCCTTGGCTCCAAGGTGATCCAAGCTTGATTCCTTTACTTCAAAGCCACCCATCCAAGCCACAAACCTTCATTAGGTAGTGAGGGAGTGAGATATCAAGGTGAGAAATGCTGAGGAATAAAATTCAATTGAGTTAGATTTAGTAGATTTTGATGAGTAGAATAAGTTTTATGAAGGAATTTTGGTGTTTTAGTGATTTTAGCTAATGTTTTGGATTTGAAAGCAAGAATGAGGGTTTGTGAGCAAGAACAATAGAGGAGGTGTTGTTGGTGGTTATGGCCGAATTGATGATGATGAAGTGATAAGGTTGGTTGGCCTTGTATTTATCTAGGTTAGGTTTAGGCATTTATGTAGTAAAGTGTAATTCTTTCTAATAAAAGAAAATGAATGATGGATTTAATCTTGTTTTACAAGATTAAATCTTAGCCTTACACTTGACTAAAATGATAAACATTATCCAATTGTAAGAATTAACTATCTTTCGGTGTTAAAACTCATATTTAAATTTTGTCAAATGGGTAAAACATTGTACCCAGATAACCAAATATTGCCCGAAATTAATTCCAAGTATAAAATCCTTATTCCTAACTATTTCTAACTCAACCCTCTCTTTTTCTTAGTCTGGCATTTTGTCGAATCTTGGGGTTTAGGCTGTTCCATAGCCGTAGGGCCGCAAGGTTACTATTCACCTAGCCCGAATTTTTATTTTGAGATGTCTTTGGACCACCCTCATCGTTGCTAAACTTTAATTTTTTAAATTATGACTAACAAAGCTCAAATTAATTTTTAAATAATTTTTATGGGTGTTATAGTGTCCTGTGTGGTGGCTCTTAGGCAGGTTTTGATATTTTTTGGACATTCCATAATTGCCCCGCCAAACAAGGTCTACTCCCATGATTCTTTCCTACATTTTGGGCAATCTTGCCACACGATTGACTTTGGCAGCTATTTGTCTTCATATGGGATTGCTTGAAACCGTTTCTTTGGGTCGAAGCCTCCTTAAAACTTTGGTCTTCAAGTGCTAATCTTTTGTTAGAAATGTCCTTAGCAATTTGGCGATTGCTAGCTTCTTGTTGAGTCCTCTGACGTCGGCACTTGTCCACTAGGGTTGCATAATCTGAATCTCTAAAAGAACCACAGGACTTCAATGTCTTCACGTAAACCTCCTTCATTCTTCATGCATTTCCAAGCTTCAGAGGATTGTGCTAGTAGTGGAAACTTGCAGTTCTTCAAACTTGGCCGTATATACTGCTATACTCAGGGACCCTTGCTTAAGTGCCATGAACTCCAGCTTTTTGCATTCTATGAGACAGGGAAATACTTGTGGTAGAAAGCTTCCTTGAAGATATCCCAGGTGACTTTAGTCTGGGACACCTCGAATAATCCCTTGGTGCTGACCCACAAGAATTCAACATCTACTTCTAACATGTAAGTAGCAAAAGCCACCTTTGGATCTGTTGCAAGGAAGAACTAAAAAATTTTCTCCATGGCCTTAATCCATTCTTCTACTTTACTTGGATTGAAGGCTCCTGAAAAGGCGGGGGTTGCTTTCCTAAACTCGCTAACTTTTAGTATTCCATGTCCATTCTACTCCCCCAGGATTCCAACTGGATTTCCTTCTACATATCAATCTAACCTTTCCATCATCCCTTGGCCGCCGTTCTCCTATAGCTACCGCTATCTCATAGAAAGTGTTCATGATAAAGCTTCGTCTCCTTCAGCACCATTCCTATATGCCGATTGAAGTCATTGATTCCTATCACACCAAACAAGAAATATTGAGTTGATTAGGCTCAATACCAAGCTAAGTGTGGCAGCAAACCACAACATTCTAAAATCAGTAGTCATACACATATATAAAATTATAATGCATGACATCTACTAAGGAAGCATAGCCAGTCCATTCTTCAAGGTCCTACAAGGATGAACTCTCTATACCATAATGTAATATCTTCCCAAGTACAACTTCATCCTTAAGCCATGACATCGTACATGAGAGTTGTTACTTATTAATTAGTGGACCTTTCTTAAATATTTATAGCAAGCTCGATTAACATGTGTAATAACTAAGCAAAATTATGTTAAAATATATAATAAGGAAACACAACGTTTATTGAATATATATCTAAGTACAAAAGGAAGCTCTTCTAAGAGCTTTAATATAATACATTCTCTATTTCATTTACATACATATAACTCCAACTAATACAGTAAGTAAAAATATCAACTACTAAACTTCAGGAATCCTTAGCTTTCACGGAGCAGCTCATTGTTTCTTGGTCAACTTGGAGCGACACGGAACACAAAATATAGGGGTGAGAATTATACAATTCTCAGGAAGGAACCCCGTCAGTTACATAATCATAATGTCATCGTCATTCGCCCCATTTCAGTTATTAAGAAAATGTGATATGCAATACATATTAAAGCTTCATTTTAAAGTTCTAAAATCATCCCTCCGAGTGGATTTCTACATTCAATCACTTAAAGTATATATATCATAAGATTGCAATAAATAGTAAATCACATAGACAATTAAGAATAACATGAGTATGCCTATGATAAATGCAGTGAAATTATCTCAAAGTAACCTGGTTTCACTTGTGGCCATAAAAATCAAATTAGTGCATTTTTCTATTTTCATCGACATAGGAAAAAGACTTAGTTTATACTCTTAGTTTATACCACATGGTATTTATAGTGGATGACACCACACAAGGAAATAGACTACTTATCAGGTTTAGTTCATTCCTATGATCATTAGACTTCATTTTTTTCCATTTCTAAATCACACATAGATCTATTCTTCTATCTCACTCAAAATATTTTTGGCAAAGTTCATGTTTTTGCCTTCCCTCATTCAACCTAAGTATTGTTTTTGTTTTGTCCATATATCAGAACATGCACAATTGAAGTTTATACATTTTCTTTTCTTTTTCCAAATGTATGCATAAAGCATATATAGGCATTCATGCACAATGAAATTTCAATCATGCCTCATAAACTACTTTTCATTCCCTCTAGCATGCATTTATATGTCACAAGTCACATGGCCAAATATTTAACATCAAGTATTCATGTCATACTAGAACTTAAAATGCCATTATTTCATCAATTCAAAGCATTGTTTCATTTCCAGCACATAGGCAATTTCACACTATTGTAGCACAAATTTATTTACTCATTAAAAAATCAATTTGGAGACTATAAAAATTATTTGAGACTCTTTAGTGTGTCCACAAGACTCCATAAAAATTTCAGGCAAAAGAGTTCTCTAACAATGTTAATAAAATTAGACAAATTTGGTGTCAGAACCACTTAACCTTAGCTCAAAACCGAATTCATAATTTTTAACCCTAGCAAATGATTGAATCAATTCAAAATAAAAATCAAAATTACACCTCAAGATGTTGTCAACACTTTGTACAAATTTCAAAGGAAAATTCAATCATTTGCTATGTCTAAAAAAATTAGACAAATTCATAGCTTCAGTTTCAATAATCCAGGTAGCATAGATACACTTTCAGTTCTTGATTTTTTTTAAAGCATTAGGAGCCAAAATCAGAGCCCATGAAAATTTGTGAACTAGCATAGGATGTTAGCTTCAACATATAGTTTTTCTAGATCATGAAAATACCCACAATATACCAGAAAATTCGAGTTCAATGGCTACCTATATAAAAACGAAAATCCAGCAAGCAAGGTTCAAATTCTCTTTTCACAAAAATGACTTCTAACATCATCCAAACACTCCACCAAAATTAACACATCAATATCAATATATTATCAACCAATACAACAAAACAACTCAAATTAAATTAGTAGTTAAGACATAAAATGGATTTGAAAGCAAAAGAGGTTTAAAAGCCCTACTTTGGTGGCTTTAAGGATCTTGGCTTCAAGGATGTTCCTAGAGTGATCTTGCTCACTTCAAGGCCACCAAATCAACATTAAACCCTTCTCTAAATAGTATATGGTGAGCTCTCAAAGTAGAAAAGGTTGATGGATTCAAATTCTAATCAGGTGGTTTGGTAGATATTGAGGAGTGGAACAAGTTTTGTGAAGGGAGTTTGTGGTTTTATTAAGCTTAGGCAAGGATTTGGATCAAGTTTCCATGGTTTTTGAAGACGCAAACATGGAGATTGTTGTGTGCTCTCACTTGGCCGAGAATGAAGGATGGAAAATGACAAGGTTTGGTGGCTTTAAATAATTATATGTTAGGTTGAATCTTTATCTAATATAAAATCTAAACTTTTCCTACAAGAAAGCAAGATATGATAGGATTTGATCTTGTAATTCAAGATCAAATCTTAGCCTTACACTTGGCTCTAAAGGATAGACATTATCATTTTGCAAAGATTAAACTATCTTTCGGTGTGAGAAATCATATTGAAATTTTACCGAACGGGAAATACCGTACTCGGGTAATTAGATATTGCCTAAAATTAATTCCAAATATAAAATCTTCATTTCTAACTATTTCTAATCTTAACCCTTTCTTTTCTCAATCCTAGGCATTTCCTAGTCCCTATTTGGGGTTCTCTGTCCTATAGGCCCGTGGGGCTTGCAAGGTTACTATTCATTTCGTTATTTTTTTTTAAACACGTCCATTGGGTTATCCTTATCATTGCTAAACTGCCAAAATTTTGAAATTACGACTAATAAAGCTCAAATTAATTTTTAAATATTTTTTTAGGGTGTTACATTATCACCCATCTTAAAAAGAATTTATTCAAAATTCATTTGAAAATGATTTCAAAAGACACATTTGGAAATTAAACAAGGAATTCACACACAACCAAACAAAAGACAACAATTGAATCCTAAAATGTTCCTACCTTAAATTAGATTATTGTGGTAAGGTCTCCTTAGCTTTTAGTGCTCCTGTGTGGTGGCTTCTTACAGGTTTTGGATATCTTTCTAGACACTCCTGAGATCTTATGTCCCAATTTTCCACAACGGTAGCATATGTAATGACCTACCAAACAAGGTTTGCTCCCATGATTCTTTCCACATTTTGGGAAACCTTGCCCCACGATTGACTTCGGTAGCGTTTGTCTTCATATAGGATGGCTTGAACGCTTCTTTTGGGGCGAGCCTTCAAAACTTTGGTCTTCAAGTGCCAATCTTTTGTTAGAAATGCCCTTAGCAGATTTCAATTGCTAGCTTCTTGTTGGAGTCCTCTACATGCTGGCACATATTCACTGGGGTTGCATAATCGCGAATCTCTAAGAGACCCATAGCAATTTCAATGTCTTCACGTAAACCTTCTTCATACTTCATGCATTTCCAAGCTTAATCAAGATTGCGCTGGTAGATAGTGGAAAACTTTCAAGTTCTTCTAACTTGGCCATATATTCTGCTATACTTAGGGATATAGCCTTCTCAGCTATCTCATGTGACGTCTCACTCTACGTTACTCCCAAGTGGTCTTTGACTAGCCTCTTTAGGCTAAACTCACAATGATCACTATTGGATTAGGGTACAAAGATTTTTGAAGGTTTGTTCACCCAAACAAACACTCAAGTTTTCTCTAGAATAAAGCAGTGTAAGAGCCAAAATGAATAACTTCTTTGAAATATTCTTCCTAGAAATAAAATGTTATCTAATAAGAACTTAGAAAGAAGATTTTTAGATAAAAATAGAAACTGATTACAAGTAGTAATAACTTTAAAGAAGAAGGATGATTCTTACTTTCAGGAAGATTTCTGGCCCTAGCGTTTTAGCCAAAAGTCTTGAGTTGTAAGTACATGACTTCTTTTATACTTGATCTCAATTTTAGACCACTGCCCTCAATTTTTTCCTATTACACATGTTAATCTTCCTTTTGTGTCTTGGAATGCAATAAGAAGGCTAGCTCGGCTGTGTTTGAGCCACTTTTGAGTTGGAAGACCATTGTCAAATTAAGGTTTTTGAGTCCATCTTCAGAACTACTTTTTTCTTTTTGAATGAGGTTTCTAAACTTTTCTTTTAGAAGCTGAATGGTCTCACCAAGTTAAAGTGAGATGTCACTATCATCCCTTTTTGGGTTTGAGTTTAATTTGAAATTTGAATTTTCCCTCCCATTTCTGGAAATATGCATCGTTTAACATTAACGTGCTTTCTGAAGTGTTGATTCAATTTCTGGACTTCTCAGAACTTGTGAAAATAAAACTTGTTTAAGGAACTTGTATGCTAACAAGAATGGTCCATCAGTACTCAAGAAACTCAAGAAAAGATTAGTCCTTCTGCAAGTATTTTAACAAAAATTGGTTTGTTGTCACTCAAAACTTTAAGCAATAATACTTTCTAAAGAGTTCTGAGCTAACAATCTCCCCCTTTTTTATGATGACAAACCTAATTTTGAGAAAATCTTTTGGAGAGAATTTTGAAAAAAGTTATAATACTGAATTAAACTTGAACTAGAGAAAATTAATATCTTTTAAAATACACTTGTGAATAGAGTTTCATAAGGTCATTCTTTTAAAGTTTGTCGAGATGTTAACAAGTCATTTAGCAGCCTTAAGTGACTAGAATTCCTAAGCTATTCTTCTAAAAAAAGAATTTTCTAAAATATATCATATGTGAAATGTATTAGAGCATTTAAGCTTTCCAAACCGATACAGCGATTTTAAGTTATTTGACTTTTAAACTTAATTAGTTTAATCAAAAAAGATGATAAACGTGTGATATTCAATCTTGAGTCTGTCATATACAACTTGGCTTTGTCAGAGAAAATTTGTTTCAAAAAACTTGCTCTTGAGAAATATTTTCATAATAAAATCCCATATAAAAGCACTAATTAAACTTTCAAACAACATAGGAGTTTCTTAGCTCAACACTGTAAAAATAATTAACCCAATACACCTAGGTTGTATCTGATTAATTACTAGACTTTACTCTTTGCTTCAGTTCTTTCATCATACTTTGAAAATACTTAGTGAAATTACGAGCCATTTTTTTTTAACATAATTGAAAATGTGAGCCGTACATAACGTGAACAATAATCGAAATAAAGCGAATAATTGCAGATATAGCATGAAAAACACATCATATTGGCTCCATCATATAACATCCATAATTACATAACACATAGATAGTTTGCCTACCAAGAGAATAAGACTAGGTGTAGGCAATCTAACAAAACATAAATAATATATGGATGGAAGGACATCCATTAATGGCACCTAGTAATAACACTCCAAGGATAGGGATAGATATCTGAAATATACGAGCTAACTCAGATCAAGTTCAGTGACCAGGTGAAAGCCTCAATGTGATTCACGAACACTTCCTTTATTTCTGAAGACGAGATGGAAAGAAAAAGTAGAGGGAATGAGAAACTTATAAAAAGAATCTAGGAGTACTACCTCATGATGCATTGTGTCATCATCATCGTCCCCAGGAACCTCGAGTTTCATTATGAAATAGTGAGCATGCTAAGATTGATTTATTAAGTTCGAAAATATACTTTATCGAGATTCGTCCCTTTAATCATGCGTCTTATAATGCATCATAAACTTAGCATGTCATGTTTATAATGAACTTTTCCTTTCATATATAATAACATAGTTATGCATAAAACCACATCATATTCCTCATCATCATTTCATAATACTATGCATAGCAAAACATCATATTTCTCATTATCATCTCATAAATACTATGCATAGCAGAACATCATATTCACATAATGCATTTACTTAGTTTCTTAGGTGACTTAAAGTTACTTTCATCATCATTTTCCTGGGCCACCCTATACTCCACCCTTTTGGGAGTAATCTAGGTTATGAGCTCATACCTTACTAGTCGTCACTAGCATATACTTATCCCTTTTGATAAGTTAAAATCCAACTCTACCCTTTTGAGAGAAAATTTAGGGGGCAAGAATCACCTTTTCACCACCTATAGTCTGATGGGTCCAAAGGATCATTTCCTCATAAGTTTAAGTCACCATTAAGTCTTTGCATGTTATATCATGATACAATTCTCAATTCATGATCATTCATAACATTTTCTCGTTTATAGTCTTATTGAATAATATATATACCAATTGTAATCATGCATCCTGGAGATTCCAGGAAAGAGAGGTGGGACAATGGACACTTAAATACCAAGTCTTTCCTAGCCAGAACCTTTCCAAATTACACTTTTACAATAATATACTTTCTTCAACAAGGGTAAATTTTTAAATAACAAAGAATATTTCATTATTTCATGCATAAGCATTCTCATTGTTTGCAACACAACTATAACATGCAAGCCAGAAATCATTCAATGACGTCAAATACTTAATAAGCATCAAATCACTACATAGACTTATCATTAAAACATCAAAAAGGCATCATCATAAATCCTTATCAAAACTACTTAAACAACCGAAACTCTAGAATCGGCAACCTTAATTATTGAACTAATTAATTATGCATCTAAGGGATTTATTACCATCAATTATAAGCCTAAGAACATTATTAGACTATATGGGGCAGCATAGACAGTAAGTTGTTTTTAAGGTTTTGTGTGCTAGAAGTTGCGTTTTTAACACTTTCTCGTTACCGGCTTTCCCTATGATGCTAAAATTAATTACTAAACCAATTATGAATCATTCTCCCTTATCTAAACATAATAAAATCTGGTTCTTAAGGTCACTAAAGGCTCTGACAGAATGCATAAATTTCATTCTCTAAAGTTCTAGAAATCTTGCTTTTACGGTTTTCTAGGAAGCTAGTTTTATCTCTAACATGCATAGAATCATTCCTTTAGCAATAAACCATAATTATCACAACTTCAAACATATTAAACCATCATCATACAGTAGTATTAAACTTAGATCAGTGGCTAATCATGAACCTTACATAATTGCTTAAAATCACATTTTAAGTACATGTAAGATATTAGTTTCCCGTAAAATCTTTGCAAAGCCTTAAAACTCTTTTAGAAACTAATTCTTTTTGTCAATCTTGAAAGAAATTATAGAACTAAATTAGTAGCTATTTAAAATCATTTGGGCCTACCTTAATTATGAGGCCGATTATATATTGAAAGAATCTTCACAATTAAAATTCTCACTTAAGATAAAAGGAGCAAGTCTTGAGCTTTATATTTAGGTGATAACTTGGAAATTATAAACATGATATGCAAGAAACTGAGTGGCAGTAGCCGACACTGGACCAGTGGAGGAGAGAGAATCTTAAGAAACCAGAGGCCAGAGTCCGCATCTGACCAGTGAGGGAGAAGAGAATTCTTATTACATCTTATTAAGCTCCAAACTCAAGACTTCTTAAAGAATGAAATTTTTGACTCCAATAATCTTAAGAAAATTGAAAGTGAGTTTTAGAGTTCTTATTATTATGGTTCCAACTTATTTCTTTGCTTGTGATACTTGGGCAAGTCTTTGGGCTCTAGGATTTAGGTGATGACATAATAATAAACATGTCATGCGTTGATTCTTTTAGCCATTATAAAATAAAGTGAGAGCATAAAATAAATATGAGATGCAACATCTTTATTATCTTTAGAGATTAAGTGACAACTTGAAACATAAACATGAAATGCAAGCTTGGAAATTTAAACATGAGAATGCAAGTTCATTTATTCATTCTTGAGAATTTAGTGATGACATAGAAAGTAAACATGGTTATGCAAGGCATAAACTTAAACATGGATGCAAGTTCATTTTATTCTTACTGAGCTTTCCAAGACTTTAGAGAAATATAAATTCAACCTAATATATCTTAGCAAGACAAAGTGAAAAATACATCTTTCAAGTTCTAAACTCAAGATCTTTATTTTTACATCATAAAAACATCATTCTTTAAAGTTTTGCATCAAGTGAAATTTTCAAGCTTTAGAAGCCTAACTTGTGATGGATTTACAACCAACACTCAAGGTCCTCATCATCAAGCCATCATCATATTCCCATATAGGCCTTATGGCCGAAATGTTAAAGGAAAGAAAGAAAACCGAATGGAAAATCTAGAGAAAGTCCATGAAATCATCATTTTGAACCAAGAACAACACTTAGCAAAGCATAGAAATAAGCTTAAAGACAACTCCCTACCTAATTTTTTGAAGGAAAGGAAGAGAACTTGGTTTCCTTGAGTGAAATGAAAGAAAATCTCTTTGAGAAATGGGAGAAGAAGTTTCAGCCAAGAAGAGAAAGAAAGAAAGCTTTTGGTGCTTCTAAAAACTAGAATTGTGTAAGTTATGAACTAAGGCCTCTAACACTCCTTCAAGCATGCCTATTTATAGAGATTTTGAGGCTCATAAGTGGAAAGGGAGGAGGAAAGTATGACCAAATTTGAGGAGGAAACAAGGAAGAAAAATCATCTTGTTTGGTGGCTTAAAACATGGAATCATGTTTTCATACCTTGGTTTTTGTGCATTCTTTGACAAATTTTCTGATGCATTATAGACCAAAATTTCGTGCATTACAGCCCAAGGAGGATAAAATTTGTGTGTTCCATGTATTATGTAGGTGTAGGTAGGTATCTTTTTGAAATTTACAATTAAGGGCTTAGGTGAATTAGTAAGCAATTTGAGTATTTTTAAGCAATTTTAAGTTCTAATCAATCTAAATAAATAATAATTTGGCTCTAGATTAATAATTATAATCTAATAACCTTTAATTTGAGCCTAATATTGCTTATGTTTTGCTATACGAATCAAAAATCTCAAAATTCGCAAACCTACAAAGAGGGACAAAATGGTAATTTTACTTAAAAATTGCCCGAGACCACCTGAGCTTAACTAATGGTTAATCATAGCTTAAAAACATATTTTAAAACATTTTATGAGGTTCGGGTTTAGTCGGCATCAAATTCAAGTTAAAACAGCGCAGGGCGTTTTGGTCATTTCGCGTCGAAACTCAAAATTGAGATTCTTCTCCTCTATTAACACACATAACACAAACAATTTCCTATTATCCTCAGAACATCCCTTGAGGACGGCCGGGCCCATGATCCTCATTTTCTGAGAAAATAACCTCAGGGGCATTTTGGTCATTTTACACGTACAGGTTTAGGGCTTGCGACTCTTGCAGAAATCGCTCATAACCTCTTTTCTAATGTTATATTCTTATCGAGGATTGTTTGGTTCAAATTTATATAAGAATTACCTAGGGTAATTCGGTAATTTCTAAATGACAGGAAAAAAGTTGGGGCGTTACAAAGCTCATTTTTTATATCAACTATGTATTAGAGCAAATATTTGTATTTGAGATAACACTTAAGCTTGTATATTAGAGAATAAAGGTAAAAGATTCTAAGCATATGTAATTCATCAGAGCATAAAGGAAAACATATGTATCAATGCTCATAAACCAAATATTAGATAAATATATCAGAGCATTAGTATCAAGATATACAAAATGTTGTATGAAAAACCAAGTAAATGTGAATCTTACGTAACAAAAGAATAAGGAAATATTCAAAGCATAATAACATAAAAAAAAAATGGTTATGCATGCATGAATTTGCAATTTTTGAAGCACTTCCCTCAGCTTCACCCCTTTGATTCTCAACACAAAAAGATTTTCATCTTTTCTCCTTTTTCTCCTGCTTTTGTTATTAGCAAAAAGGATGTGTTGGAAATTACACCATCATTGGCCCTTCCTCCTGAGCTTGTGAAGAAGTTAGAGAAGTAAATGTTCATATCTTCTTGTTGAGATCCAATCCTCTGTTTGAAGCTTTAACTCTATCCAGTCTTGAGGCCATATCTCGTTGATTGTGAAGAGCTGGACCTCTAAGACATTTGGTTAGGGCTTAGTTTGAGGTTGGCTAGGGACATAGATTGTTCTTGTTGCTATTAGGGTAGCCTAGGGTGTAGGCTCTGGAATTTCTAAGGGAATGGTGTCCCCAGACTAAGGTGAGTTTGCTTCTTCTTCCTCAATTGGTAGGAAGGAGTGGATGGTGGTATTGCAATAGGTAAAGATATGTAGATTCAATAGCAGAGTGGATGGAGGAGCTTGTGGAACTTTTTAGATAGAACTATTTGTGCAGAACTAGTAGTAGTAATAGAGTCACTTGTGCATAAGTAGTAGCAAGAGGAGAGAAAACTTCAGTAGAAATGTTTGAGACATCATGGTGAGGGGAGCTTGGTTCTGGTCTTCAACTTCTTCCTTCATAGGAGTTATTTTTATGAAAGGTGGAGGTTGAGGCACTAACATGATGACAACAGTTGATTTCTCGCAGTTTCCTCTTTAGGGTCTTCCATAATGGGCTCCAGGCATGAGTTCTCTCATTCTTTTAGAGAATTTCATTCTTTTCAAGAGCTTTCTCTACTTCAGTTGTTTTTCTTTTTCTTTAGAGGAATTTGTGTACACCATTTCATATCCAGCTTTTTCCAGACCTATTCCCATTAGAAGCAGGGAGTTCTAAATCTTTTGGCAAGTTCTTAGTTTGTACGCATTGTCCCTTCTTCTCAGTGTTTCACCGGTACACAGGCGCCTTGTTAAACCTTCCTCTTTCATCATGTCATAAGAATCTTTTTCAACTTCTAAAGGCTAGGAAGCATACGTGGCTCTTGCTTTTGTATCTCTTATCTCAACTTTATTTTTAATGCTTAGTGTAACGCCTAGGACGAGGCGGGATGATCACGTACGAGAAGGCACGGACAAGGAGCGCTACCTCCAAGTGGAGGGATACATGAATGAACCGATTACACACCCGAATGAGAGGATCCTAAGTCTGTATAGGTATAGGACTATACAGTTAAGGAGGACTTATATGAATTTGATCGGTATTGCCTATGCCACAAAGATGCATCTTTCTTTTTAGTAGCCCATTACAAAAGAACTCAAGTTAAGCGTGCTTGACTTGGGGTAATTTTGGATAGTGACCTCCTAAGTTTTCCAGGGAAGCGTGAGTAAGAACAAAGCATGTTGAAAGGCCTGTGTTGGTTTGTGGACAATTGACAATCCATAAAGCGGCAGGGGATATTACACTTAGAGTAACTTTAAGTGACTTTGTCTCCTCAAGTCTCCAGGGTCACTTTCCATTAGGATTAGCTTCATTTTTCCCTTACCCTTTTTCTTTTATGGTTTAGCTTCAGTCTTTTTTACCATTTCATCTTTGATCCTAGGGTTTTGCCTTGTAGCACTTGTCTTCACAATACTAGCCTTTCTCCTTGTGGATTCGAATGAGGCCATTGTATATTCAGTGCCTTTTATATGTTCAAACTATTCTTAGCTAAAGGATAGTTCATATACCGGTAACACCCTGGTCAACAACATTCCATAAAGAGTCTAAGTAGTTCTTCTTGTCTTTGGTGATTGCTCCTACCATGTGATCCATGATAAGTCTAGGTAGGTTTACCTTCTTTTTGGACATTTGACAGTATAGCAGCATATAATTCATGCCAACAAGCACATCTATAGCTAATCTAGGAAAGATTAAGAATATACTCCAGTGAACACCTTCCAAGCCTTGGAGCTCAATATAGAGGTTATGATTTCATAAGACTTGTGAATGATGGAGTTATACGTGGACACGTCTCCTTCATTGATTCCTAAAGAGCAAGTCCAATTTAGTGAAAAGATTAGATGATCCCTTCATAAGGAGCTTTAACTACATTTGAGAAGCTTGTAGGGCCAATTTCCAAAGAGAAATCTCTAATGAAGCCCAGAAGATAAGTTAGGAGTGCCCTTTAGTTATGAATAAAAGGCAGTTAGTATTCCTGGTAAAATTCTATCATTGATTTCCAAAAAGTCTTCCCACCCTTAGAAAGTAAAGACTTCCTTAACAATGGAGACTTCATCAAGAAACTCTCATCTTAATGTTTTCCTAAGAGCAACTTTGCTTAGAAATTTGTTCATGTATTGATCTTGCATCTCTCTGATCATCATACATGTGGAATGGACCTTTTTGTATATGCTTCAGTCTAGTTGCTTCCTTCTGCCATTTGTGTTATGTTGAGAAGATTGAAAGGAAAAAGATTGAGGATAAAAAATCTGAAAGGTTCCTGGAATAAGGGTTTGTAGAAAGAGGATGAAATGGTTTCAAAGTTGAGGGAAAAAGTGTTTCAAGTTGAAGGCAAAGGGTTTTATGTGGAGCGTGAGAAATGAGAAGTTATTAATGTGATGTGACATAAAGTTTGGAAGTTGAGATGACATGGGAGAGAGAAACTCAAAAGGAGTGGGAGTTATCCTGCCATATAATATCTTTCAAAAATTGTAAGTGGTTTCTGAACTATAGGACCACGTTTTGAGTCTTCAACTACTTTCTGAGCCAAAAAATTAGAATCAAAATCCTTACTAATATACTGAAGTCCTTATTTATGAATGGTCTCCCATTCTAACTTGTGTCACTTTGACCCATTTTTTGAACCTCTACCTTTTTTTTTTTGAGCTTGCACACACTTTCTAACTTGCCTTGATATCTTGGGGCCTCAATTTAAAGTCTTATTAGGAGACTCAGAGATGTTATTGATGCATGCTTATACAATTTTAAAACCTTTTGAGATTTAAAATCCCTTTCAAACAGTAAAAACAATCCTCAGCTAATGGCTTAGTGAATATATCAGTCACTTGATCTTTAGTATTCACAAACATTAACTCAACATTTCTTTTTTGAACATGATCTCTAATAAAATGAAGTTTAACATCAATGTGTTTGGATATGAGTGTAAAGAATTCTTCATAATATTAATGGCATTTGTATTATCACAAAAGATAGGGATCTTGGAATATTCAAGTCATAATCTTCTAGTTAGTTTCTTATCCATACTGGGTGAAGCAATTTGCAGCTATGGTGTGAATAGCAATTTCATATATTCGAGCTTTAGTTGTTGAAGAGCTATGGTGTTTTTTCTTGCATGACCAAGTGATGAGGTTTTTTCCAAAGAAATAGCAACATCCACTAGTGCTTTTTCTATCCACTCTATTTCAAGCAAAATTAGCATCATAAAATCCTATAATCTCACAATATGTACCTTCTCAAACCATAAGCAAGGTTAGTAGTACCAACTAAATATCTTAGAATTAACAACATTTAAGTGTGATAATTTTGGGTTAGATTGAAATCTACCACAAATACCCATACTTAATTGAATGTTTGGCCTACTTGCCATGAGCTACAAAAGTGAACCAATCATTCCTCTATAATTACTTGTTGATACCTTTTCTCATTTCTCATCTGCATCAATGTCTTGAGATGGATGCATGGGAGTGCTCATGGATTTGGCTTGATCCATGTTAAATCTTTTCAAAACCTTTTTTATATATTTTTCTTGATGGATAAAGGTTCCTTCTTTTTATTGTTTTATTTGAAGTCCAAGGAAAAATCAAGTTCACCCATCATGCTCATCTCAAATTCGCTTTGCATTAATTTGAAAACTTTTCACATACATAATGATTAATGGCACCAAATATAATGTCATCAACATATATTTGGACTATTAGAAGGGTGATTATTTTGTTGTAAAGTAAATAAAGTTATGTCAATTTTACCTCTCTTGAACCATTCTTAAGGAAGAATGTACTCAGCCATTCATACCAAGCTCTAAGAGCCTGCGACCATAGAGTGTCTTTGTTAACTTAAAGACATGGTTAGGAAGGTTTTCACTCTCAAAACTTAGAGGCTACTTTACATAAACTTCCTCATAAAGAAATCCATTTAAGAATGCAGACTTTACATCCATTTGGTATAGTATGAATCCCTTGAAGGCTGCAAAAACAAGTAGCATTCTTATGGCTTCAAGCCTTACTGGTGTAAAGGTTTCATGATAATCAATACCCTCATGTTGATTATAACCTTATGCCACTGATCTTGCTTTATTTCTTATCACCCTTCTAGCTTCATCAAGTTTGTTTCTGAACACCCATTTGGTTCCAATGATGGGCTTTCCTTTGGGCTTCTCCACAAATGTCTAAACTTTGTTTTTCTCAAACTAATCTAGTTCCTCTTGCATAGCTTCCACCCAACTTTGATCACTTAAAGCATCTTCAATGTATTTGGATCGATGGTGGAAATGAAAGCACAATTGTACTCATTTCTAAGGGAGGATCTAGTTCTTACACCCTTGGAAATGTCCCTAAGAACTTGATTTGTGAAAGTTCTTAAATCAGAAACTCCTCTGTAGTTTGTGTATCCTTGTTGTTCTTCAGTTCTCTATCATCTTCAAATTCTTCATCTTCATGTTTAGAAATGTCACTTTCTAAGAGCTTTGGAGTTTTGAGTAAGCTTTTTGAGTTGATTGTATTCTAGAGCTTACTTTCTAAAGATTGCGCTTTCTTTTACTTGATTTCTAAAGGTTCTTTGAGGGTCAGCTTCAAGATTTTCTTCTAATTCTTCTAGATCATTAGCAAAGTTCTCCTTAAGTTCTTTCAACTTGATGTGGATAATCTCTTCAACACAAAGTATTCTTTTGTTGTATACCTTGTAAACTTTAGAGACTAGAGAAATATCCTAAGAAAATTTCATCATTAGATTTAGGATCAAACTTTGGAAGCTTATTCTTCGTGTTAAGAATGAAACAAGGTGACCCAAAGATATGGAAATATGATATGTTGGGTTTTCTACCTTTCCATAGCTCATAAGGTGTTTGTTTGAGGATTGGTCTTATAAAGATTCGTTTTGAATATAGCATGAGCTATTAATAGCCTTTGCTTAAAAGCCTTTTGATAAACTGCTTCTAGAAGCATGGTTCTAGCCATTTCCTGCAAGCTTCTATTCTTCCTTTCAACAACCCATTTTGTTAGGGAACTCATGGCAATTGCCATGGTTTTCACAAAAATCTGCAAAAACATGATTTTCAAATTCTCCTCAATGATCAGACTAATAAAGTAATTTGAGAATCTTTTGCATTATAAACTCATTTGCAGAAGCTTTGAATTTCTCAGCCACCTCATCCTTAAAAGCTAAGAAAATAACCCATGTAATTCAGAATAGTCATCTATTATGACAAGGAGGATCTTTTCTAGCAAGACTTATCTTGGTTCGATCCAAAAAGATCCATGTGTAAAAGATCTAGTGGTCTAGTAGTTGACATTACATTTTTGTTGTGGAAAGAAGCTTACTTTTGAACGTCTTTCTCACAGAAATCACAAATGGAGTCCTTGTCATCACTGATTCTTGGAAGGCCTTTAACAAGTTGTTTATGAGATAACTTCAGAAATCAAGTTCATATGACCATGTCCAAGCTTCTTATTCCATAGCCACTTATCATCCATAAAGGATGCAAGACATGTTACATCTTGATCTGAAGGTCATCCAAGAATAACACATAAGTGTTATCATGTCTCTTGCAGGATAAAATGACTTGTCCATAAGTAGGATTCATCATGTGACATGCCTTGGCATTAAACCAAACATTAAAGCCTTGATCACAAAATTGGCTAATGCTTACAGTTAGCTAAACCATCAATTAAGAAATTTGGTGAAAGTCATCCTTACCAACATTTCCAATACCTATGACTCTGCCTTTACATGCATAAGCAAACTTGATAGAACTTGTGTTCTTTGTTTTCAAGTTTCTTAACCATCTTCTACTTCTGATGTACGTCCTTATTCTTCTGTGCAAAATGACCAAAATGGCCCTGAGGTCATTTTTGCTTTAGAATGGATGGTCAGGCCATCCTTAATAGGTATTTTAATATTAGAATGAGACTATATGTGGTTTAGATAGCAATCTGTGAAATCATAATCCCTGATTTTCTTGTGTGCAAAATGACCAAAATGCCCCTATGGCCATTTTTGCATGGAAATCGATGATGACCTATTTTTGATCCTCAAGGGGTTAGTTTAATGTTTGAAGGGGACTAAATGTGTTTTGGATGACAATAGATGTGAAAATCTAAATTTCTTGGTTTTTCCCATGCACAAAATTACTAAAATTACTAAAATACCCCAAGGTAATTTAATGGATTAGTGACAAAGGACCATTTCAAGAGAGTTGGATATGTTAATTAGAGGAGATATATGATGTCTAGATGAGTCCCGAGGGGTTTCTATGTAAAATTACCATTTTGCTCTTAGTTTGTGCTAATTAAGCTTAATCAAAGTAATTAAGGGCATATAGGAAATATTAGGATCTAATTAAAGATTAATTATTTTTATTAATTAATTTTGAGTTTAAATAATTATTTTGAGTTAATTAAGGCCCAAGAATGGCTATAGAAACTTAATCTTACTCTTAATCAAGATTAGCGAGAAGAGACAAAAAAATGATTTATGAGACCAAAAAGCTAAAGTAGGGGACAAGTGGTGTACATTATCTCTCCTTCTTTTTCTTAGGATTAGGGACATGTTGTGTTTAAATGTTGAATTCATTAGGTTTAGAATCATTAATCATGCAAGATGTAACACTCTAAAAATTATTTAAAAAATTAATTTGAACTTTATTAGTGAGAATTTCAAAATCTAAAGTTTTAGCAATGATGATGCAATCCATGGACGAGTTAAAAAATAAATAGTTACCTTGCGGGCCCCGCGGCATTTGGAAATTGAAAATTAGAATCGGCAGGAAATGCTTGACTGAAAGATAGGGTTAAGGTTAGAAATGGTTAGAAATAAAGTTTTATACCTGGAATTTAATTTCGGGCAATATCTATTTTCTTGGATATCCTATTTTACCCATTCGATAAAACATCGATGTGTTTTGCAACAGCATATGAAACTAGAGTACAAGTTTCCTATCACCCTTGACAATTGTATGGCTAGGATATGGTCGGACCATGACTTAGTTAGGATTTAATTATAACCACATAAAAATTTTAATTTCTTTTACAAGTTATATTTAATTGTGGTAATGAATCATGACATGTCTTCATATATTAATAGAATAAGAATCACATTTCTCATCCTTTTCTTCCTATTAAGCTTGGCCAAGCCCTCATACAGCCACCTTTCACTTTATGCTCCATCAAAATACCATAAAAAACACAACTGACCTTTCCAAACCTTCAAATCAACCTTCTCCAAGGCTCCTTATTTCACCTCACCATCAAACGTAGCTATTGTATTACTATCCTAGGAGGAAAGCTTGGTTGAAATAGAGTGCAAATTGGGTGTAGAGGTGTAACACCCCAAAAATTATTTAAAAATTAATTTGAACTTTATTAGTCATAATTTCAAAAATCTAACAAATGTAGCAATGATGAGGATGACCCAATAGATAAGTTGAAAATTTTCGTGCTGGGCATGAATATTTATTTTAGGCCTGGGTGTGAATAGTAACCTTACGAGCTCGTAGATGCAATAGTAACCCTGAATTGGGACCAGGAGATCCCTGATTAAGGGAAGATAAGATAAGGATTAGGATAGAGTATTAGACTCAAGGTTGTTTTACCTATTTAGTGGAGTTTTGATATGTGGTTTTTGACCTGTAAAAGTTATTTAGTGGCCAAGTAACCTCTACCAATCACATCATGCCAAGTGGGTGGCATGGATTAAAACTTGTTAACAATTCAATCTTAGCCTTTCATTTATTATTATTTCACCCGAGAGCAATATTTTATCCATTAGGTAAAACTTAATGTGCAATTTTAACAACGAAAAAGCTTCTTGACTAAGTTAAAGTAAGCCACTTATCTTGAGCCAAGTGGATGAGCAAGATTCATTCTTTGACTAACCAACCAAATTCTAGCCATCTATTTCATTATTTCTTTTTGAAAGGGAAGAAAATCATGCTTTGACTCCCTTTATATCAAGATCAACATAAGCCACCAAACCTTCACTCCATCCCTACAATTTTTGCCAAGCCCTACCATGATACAACCTCTATTTCTTTCTTCTCAAACCACCATTAACATGCTTCAATCCTCCAAAACCCTAGCCTAAACTTGCTAAAACCTTAAGATCTCTTCACAAAACTTCAACTACTCATCACCACCTACAAAACTAACGATTGAAATTTCAATTCTTCACCAATTCTCACTTGATATCTCATATCCTACTATTTAAGGAAGTGCTAGGTGCTATTTGGAGGGCCTTGAAGATGACAAAATCATTCTTGCAACCTCTTTTGGAAGCAAGAGCCCTAAGCTCCAAAAGTAGAGGTTTTCAATTTCTATTCAAATTGTTCTTACCTTTTAACTAGTGATTTAATTTGATATTTTCCATTGTATTGGTTGATAATGTATAGATATGGATGTTTTTAATTTGGTGGAGTGTTTGGATGATGTTAGAAAACCCTTTTTCTCAAAATATGTTTTGAGCTATTTTTGAAATTTCCTTTTAAGCAAATAGGTGGATCTACTGGATTTTTTGAACCTAGTTAGAGGCCTTATCTTAAAATTTTATATGATGAATCTAACATGTAAGATGTTTTCAGTATTTTCCTTGGGTCTTCAAAATAACTTTTACTATTTTCTAAAAATTAGAAACTTGAACAATTAGGGTTTCTACCTCATAGTGAAAATTAATATAAATTTGTCTAATTTTTTATTATATCAAATGACCAAATTTTCCTTTGAAATTTTTACAGGGTATTGAAGAAAATCTCAAAATCCAACCTAAATTTTTATAGGATTTTATTTGTTCATTTGATAAGGTAATAAAATTGAGACTTTTGGCTATGACTAAAAATAAGTGGTTTTAACCTGAATTTGTACAATTTGTTAACATAGCTAAAAGACTATTTTTGCTCTGAAATTTTTATAGGACCTTAAGGACACATTGAAGTGTCATGGACTATTTTTGCTTTGCCAATATGCTAGAATTGAACTAATGCTTTGAATTGATAATATAATGGTATTTTGGTTGTAGTATGACATGAATACTTATTGTGAATATTAGGGCATATGACTTGTCATATATAAATGCATGTTAGAGAAAGTAAAGATTGATTTGTAAGGTATGATTGAATTCACATTTTAAATGAATGCCTATATGTGCTTTATGCATGCATTTGGAAAAAGGGAAAGTAAATAATGCATATATGTGGTAAAAGATAATGTTTGAACTTCAATCGGCATGTTCTAACATATGAACAAAACAAAAACAAGACTTATATTGAATGAGGGGAAGGAAAAAAATGAAACTTCCCTAGAGATATTATGAGTCGGTAGACGTATTGGCTAGGAATAGATCTGTATAATTCAAAGAAAAATGAAGTTCAATGATCACGTATAGGAATGAGCTCAGTCGTAGACGTCTATTTCCATATGTGGTGTTATCCACTATAGGTACCATTTGGTATCAACTAAGTCTTTTATATGTCGACGAAAAAAGAAAAAATGCATGGAATGGAGTTCTATGACCACAAGTAAAACTAAGGCACTTTGAGATAATTTCATTGCATCTATCATATGCATACTCATGTTATTCTTGGATTTATTAGATGATTTACTATGTGTTTGAACATGATGATATATGTGCATTAATTATTGAATGCTAAAGAAACCTACTTCGGAGGTATGATTTTGAACTTTAAAAATGAATATCTGGTATGTAATGCATGATCACATTTTTCTAATAAATTGAAGTGGCTAGGATGATGACGATGACATTAAACTGTGATTTGGGGATACCAGTGAGAATTTTATCATCTCAACCTATGTTCTATGCTTTCATGTAATCATTACTGGGCATATGATGAAGTTGCATTTGTGGAGTTTATGTTTTGTAAAATGGTCGAAGACTACTATTAGTTTTTGTTTGAATAATGCTTATGTTTGTAATACTTGAGAAGACATATATACAATAAAGCTCCAGAGGAGCTTTCTTTTGTATTTGGCTTTCTAGTAAATAAATACTTTGTCTCTTTTCTATATGTTAATAAGAATTACAAACTAGTTACTGATCGATTCACTCCAATACGCTATAGCTACTTAAGCAAGGTCCACTAAATTTATAAGTAACAACTCTCAGAGCCTGATGTTATGACTTAAGGAGGATGTTGTACTTGGGAGGATGTTACATTATGGTCTGAGACAAGTTCATCCTTGTAGGACCTTGAGGAATGAACTAACTATGCTTCCAAGTATAGGAAGTCATGCCTTGAATCTTATCTATATGATAGAACTATAGGGTTTAGATATGCATGACAGCCTAGTGGTGTTGTAGTTGGTTGCTCACACTTAGTATAGTGTTAAGCCTACCAACTTCAATATCTTTTGTTTGGTGTGTTAAGGAACTAATGGCAAGCTGTAAAGGTCATAGGAATAGGAATGTTGAGTTTGAAGACATGATGAGTACTTTTCCGGAAAATGGCTGCCTATGAGAAACAAGCCACAGTGGCCAATTGGATGATGGAAAGTGAAATTAGGATGCAAAGGAGGCTGAGTTCATGGCACTCAAGCAAGGATCTATGTATAGCCTTAGCACAAGCAAAGTTTGTTGAGTTATGCAAATTCTTACTATCTATTAGCATAATCCAAATGAAGCTTGGAAGTGCATGATGTAACATCCCAAATTTTTCTTAATATAGTGTTACTTTGTTATAACATTTTATTTTGAAAGTATGAGGATTTTGTTTACCGAAGAAATATTTAAGGATAATTATTGAAAAAAATGTATAATTAAAATATTACAAAACTTAATAGTTGTACAATCTGTAACTTAGCACCAAAATGTAAAATTTTAATTATTCCATTGGATTTTATTAAAATTACAAAAATGCCACTAGAGGATAGAAAATAAACTTATAACATAATTAGCTGTAGAAAAAGCTAAAAAAATATAGAAAAGCTTAGAGTGTCATTAAATTATTAAAAAAAATGATAAAAAATTAAAAATATACCTTAAACATAAATTTGATCATAAATATCAATATTAAGTAATTTTGTATAATATTAGCATAATTGCACAAAAATAACCTATTGTGAAGTATAAAATAAACTCTGAAAAATCCTAGAAAATAACTCTAAGTCTTGTAAAAATTTTTTTAACTAAGTTATGATATTAAATAAGGAGGACCATGAAATAGGTCTCTCATTAGGCTATGGATAGTGTTAAAAATCATATTGATCTTTAATTAATTAATTTTGACTTAATTAAAGCTTAAATTACCTAAATAATCACTTAAAATTTAAGATAAATTTTCCTAAACCTTGATTTATCTTGCTGATAATACTAAACCAATTAATTAACACCTAGATCAGCCACATGGAAGAAAAAAATATATTTGAAAAATAAAATTAAATGGTCAAACTTTCATATTATAATTATTCAACAACCAACCAAACTTTGACTAAAAATTTCAACAAAGATGAGCTTGTCTCTTTATCATGTTAGGTAGCTCAAAATTCACATGGGCTGCTATATAAAATTTATATATTTTATTTATAGATAATTAATTATTTTAATTAGCTCAAATTAGACCTAATTAAGGTAAAGATATATTAAAAATACTAAAAATTATAGAAAAAATTCATGAAAATTATAGATAACTTATAAATAAGGTAAAAACATGTTCTTAACAATAGATTAAGGAAAATTAATTTTTATGATGATTTTATGAATTATTTAGTATATATAACTTTAAGATAAATATGCAAAATTTGTCATTTTCATATATTAATCATTCAAGACAACTTTCCACCCTCTATAACTCTATTAGACATGTTTTTCAAACCTATAGGCTGCCAAAGAAAAAAAAATAATAGTTAAATAAATTATTAGTTAATTAATAATTAATTCTTAATAAAACTAGCAATAGTGTAAAATATCAAATAAAATATAAATAATTATAGAAAATTATATAAATTTCGTGAATACTTGTATTATATCTCTAATAATCTTATTATGATGTTTGAATAAAAAAAAGTCATTTACTAATTAATTAACTTAATTAAGATGAACTAGTATAAGCAAATTTACCTTATTTTGAATAATTAATTATTAAATTATATTTAAATATATTAAAATTTAATAAATGAATTTAAATCATTTCATTAACATTTTAGTATGTCTTTAAATGATAATTGAGAATTTATTAAATTATTTAGTGTTAGTTTTAATATTTAACTAATCAAATATGATAAATAAATTATGAAATTAGTAATATTTTAATCCTAAACTTTTTCTATAAATAGCACCCTCTAAACATCACTCCACACTTCATTCTTCTTGCCCAAAATCTATCAACACTCATAGCCATCATTTCTCTCTTCATTTTCTTTATTTTCACACAAAAATATTTACAAATATTTAGCAAATCACCTCCAAATTATCACATCTTCTTATCACCATCTAACTTCAACACTTCCCAGCCTTTATACATGAATTATAGCCCTTAGAGAAGGTTTAGAAAAGTTGAAGAAGTTGCTGGTCTAGCGTGGGTGTTGCTAAGTTTCTAAAGCTCCAAGAACAAGTAGGGGTTTTTCTTTCACTAATAAGCTTCATGCATGATTTTCATATATGATGTTGTTATGATACTCAAAGTTTGTGTTTATGGTTTTAATATGTTTGAATGATTTAAAGATTGTGACATAAAATACTTAATCTATGTGTATATGATGTATATTTATTTGTTTACTTATATGGTTGAAAAGTATGATTTAAGATCATTTAAATTTTGATTATGCTTTCTTCAAATATTTCAATGTTGTCTAAATTTGTTGAACTATGTATTTTCATTTAATAAAGTTTTGTGCACAAGTTGTGAAATTTTAAGGTAATATAGCTTGATTTTGACCTCATTATGTATTTGATCATAAAATATTTTTGGTTCATAAAAATGTTGTATTTAATTCATTATAATGAATGGATTTTAAACCTTTGAGCATGTAATATTTAGCTTGGTTTATGTGTTATGTTTATCTTGGACTATGGACCTTGGATTATAAATATTTGACTTGAATATAAATTTATTAACATTAAGAAATATTATTTACAAAGATTTAAGTTAAGTCCCATTAGGAATATGACATATAAACTAACTAGATTCATGCTTGAAGTGATTTCTTAAAGTTTGGGTATAATTTCAATTATTTATTTTTAAATATTTCTTAGATTTTATTGCTCTTTTATTTACCCTATGATTATATCTTTATATCGATAAAAATATTTTTTACTTATATTGAACATGTAAAGGTAATTTACCTACATATTTTCTAAAGATAGATTGGAAATAATTTTGGGTGTATTTAGGCTTATGGAATTAGTAATAAATTATTATATGATGAAAAACTAAGTTAAGTATATTTTATTATAAAGGAAATGAATTTATAAAAATAGTGTGATTTGGTGCTTCAATAATAATTGTAAGAAATATGGGTTTTATGAGTATTTTAGGAATCCTATGTTGTTTGGACTTTATGTGTAAATATGAAAAATCTTGTGGTCTATATGTAAATATGAAAGAAATCATGTAAACTTTATGTAATTTTCATTCTTTATGTATACTGTATGCACTATGTAAAATGAATACATAAATAAGTGACACTTTGGGCCCTGCCTTAGCCCAATAAGGACTTGGTGTACACTTAGTCTTGCGTTGCTAAACGACATCTAAGCCCGCCTTGTAGCGAACAGGACTTGGTGTACGTTATAGTGATACCTTGGGCCGCCATGCTAGCGGACAAAGACTTGGTATTCACTTATCTGACTGGGACGCCCAGTGAGAGCTCTCACAGATCCAATATGAAGTAAACCTTGCAGACTATAATCATTTGAAAAGAACATGATACTATAAAAGGGAGCTTACAGTATACTCATGATTATTTATGACACTTCTTTTACTGAACTTTTATTATAATTGATATTGTGCACTTCTATCTTACTTGACATTAGTAAAATATAATTTGAGTTAATATAAAAGATTGCATCTTATGCACTCCTGTTATTCTTAGTATTTTTGATGAAATGGGACTCCCCTGAAACATCACCCCTACTGAAACTCTCTCACCCCTTTTCTTGAATGTTTCCAGATAGCATGGATCGTATCAACAGTGAAATGGATGTAGCCTTGGACTTAGTTTCTAAATAATCAGATTCTATTATGTGTGTTAGATAGAATCTTTACTATCTGTTACCAGACTTTGGTTATGTTATATTGTTATATTAAAGTTTTCCTTAATGTATCTTGAATGTGTAATATATATTATATCCTATGGATTGATGTTAGTAGTGAAGTATGTTTTTATAGATGATGGTTGTCTAAACTGGGAACTACTAATTAACAAATAGTAGTAATATGTTAGAAAAGAAATATTCTTTGTCATTTAAAAATTACCTTTGGGTTGCTGGAAGAAAGTGTATTACTAAAAGTGTGATTTGGAAAGGTTCTGGCTAGGAAAGACTTGGTATTTAAGCGTTGACCCACCTCTTCTGGGAATCTACCAGATGCTGATTACAGTTGGTATATATTATTCCAGAATAGAACTATAAATGAGAAATAATCATAGGTTTAAAAAAAAAAAATTCTCGTAAAATTTCAGATTACAGGATAATAATATTATGTTAGCTAATTATTGTTTAAAATAATAATAATATTAAAACTTAAGGTGGAAGAATTAGAGCTTAGAGGTGTTACACATGAAGTATAAAGGAGGTTTAAGAGGACATTAAAGAAGGTTGTAAGTCTTTTAGGGATTAGAGATTATGCTAGTTTGGTGAACAAGTGTCACATACAAAGGAGTCCAATAGAAAGCTATCCAATTTCAAGTTTGCACAACTAACACTAAGAAAGGATGGGCACCACAAGGCCCAAGGTTTAAGCCCTTTAACTAGTTCAGGGGAAGATTTCTACCAAACAACAATTGAGGAAAACACCAATATCAAGATCAATGGTATGACGAGGGTGGCAAAATGTAGGAAGAACCATGGGGGTGGACCTTGTAGGACTGGGAAATATGTATGTTATCGTTGTGAAAACAGGACATCAGCCCTATAAGTGCCCTGATAAGAGTATGGTAACTCGCCTTTAGGCCACAACACCTGAGGGTACTTTTACTTCTAATGAGGAAGTTTCTCAGCTCAGATTTGATTGAGGTAGAAACGTTAGGATTTGATTGAATTGTTTGACTCATGTGTGAGTTCCATGTTTGATTTATGAAAAATGTGTTTTGAAATCTATTTCAAATGAATTTGATGGGCAAAATTCTTTCGATGGCAAAATTCTGAGGTTGAGGACATGTTAAAGTCCAATCCCTGAATTTTTGTGTGATTTTATATGTTTATTTGGTAGGTAGAAAGATTGAGACTTTTGGCTCAGCTGAAACTAAGCACTTTTGACCTAAATTCATGGAATTTTTTTAATATAGCAAGAGACCTTATTATGCTTTGAAATTTTCCAGGTCATATTGATACATTGAATCACTTCTAAAAATAGTTTTGCTTCTGTTTTCACTATGTTTAGTAATTTAACCATAATTTTCTTTAAAATCAAAATTCTTGTACATACTAGATTGGCTGAAAAGATGATGAAATGTCTATGATTTGATTTCATTATACTATGTAAGCTTAAAGATGATGTTACACCTATGAAAATGTGAGTTCTCATTATAAATGCTCCTATATGAAGAGAAGGTTGGAACAAGTGAGTGTGATGCGTATATTTGTGCCATTAATGATGATAATGTATGTGCTAAGTAAAGATGAGATCCCTTTGGGCATGTCAAAGGCACAGAGATGATAAGAAAGATATGAGATCCCTCCAACATACCATCGGCACGTAGCGATGAGAATGGTATAGATGAGATTTCCTTCGACTTGTCAAGTGCATGTAAAGAAAGATGAGATCCCTTCGATATGTCAAGGGCACATGAAGTTAAGGAAGATATATATGAGATCCTTCGACATATCAAAAGCATGTGAAGTTAAGAAAGATACCAAAGTAAAGGAAAGATCACTACATTTACCATATGCATATGCATATTTTATTAAAGTATTTGTCTAGAATGAACTACTATGATATTGAGATACTATGACATATGTATAGTAAGTGATTGAATGTTTAACAAAAACCTACTGAAAGGATAATTTTGAACCTTAAAATGAACCATTATTATGTAGTGCATGATCATATTTTCTTAATAAACCAGAAATAGCTGGGATGATGACGATGACATGGATTTTATTATGTATTTTGGGGACACACTACTGGGAATTTTAGAATTCTTACCCCTATGTGTTTATATTTTCCGCGCGTCTTAGATTAATCCATAGAACAATGAGGATCCTCACGAAGAATTGATTTGCAGGAGTTCAATGGCTGAGGCTTGTATCGATTGCACTTAGTTGTGAGTAGATGTTGATAAATGTAATAGAGAAGAGATGTATTTTGGAGATCATAAAAGTTTTCTTGTATTTAAATATGTATTTAATAAATACTTGTTTTTCGTTATATATATTTTAACAGAATTATGAATAGTTATGGTAAAAATCTATCGAACTCCTATAGATATTTAAGAAATCTGCTAATTTATAATTAATAACTCCTGAGTCTAATATCATGGCTTAAGGATGATATTACACTTAAGAGGGTGTTACACAAGACAACCCTCTAATCTTGTTGAAAGCCTTAAACCCTTAATTACCAATCTCTAACCCTTCCCTTAATTAAACCTACCTTAATCCTAACCCTAACCTCACAAAAAATCAAATATCTCACCCACTTCCCCTAAAATGCAACAGCCAAACAACCCCCTTTTCCCCCTCATATATTATTTTTCAAACACTCTCACTCATATCGCAAAAGACCTATGTAAAAAAAATACTCTTACTCTTCTCCATCTTTTGAGCTCTCTTCTTCTTCTTCTTCACCTTTAAGAACCACCATTGTTACTCTATATGCAAAATCCAAGCCTCAAACAAACACACTACCACCATAGATCCTTCCCTATTTTCTTCCCCTTTGGTTGAAACACATACCTCCATCAAGAGAAGATTTTTTGTAACACCTGAAAAATTATTTAAAATTAATTTGAACCTTATTAGTGTGAATTTCAAAATTACTGCAGTTTTAGTGATGATGAAGATAGTCTAATGGATTTATTAAAAAAAAGTGAATAGTAACCTTATGGGCCCTGGGCCCATTAGGTAGCTGAAACCCTATAATCGAGACTAAGAGATGCTTGTGATTGACAAAACAGAGGGTTAAGGTTAGAAATGAAGATTTGATACTTGGAATTAATTTTTAGGCAATGTTTGATTAATCAGGTATAATATTTACCCATTTAGTAAAATTTTCAATGTGCAATTTCTAATCCTGAAAGATAGTTTAATCTTTACAATATGATAATTCTTATCTTTTAAAGCCAAGTGGATGGCCAAGATTTAATCTTGACTAACAAGATTAAATCCTAGCCATCTGTTCCATGGTTTATGTTTAAAAAAGGAAAAAGAATACACTTGACTGCATAAATGCTACTTTATCTTAAGATATATTAAAAGCATCAAACCTTATCACCTTGAAGCAACATTCTTAGCCAAGTTTCTTTATTCTTAAGCCTTCATGTTTTTCTTCACAAACCCAAAAATCTTGCTTCCATGGTCTCATAATCTAAAGCTAAAGTCAATAAAATTACAATCTCTTCACAAAATTCAACTACTCGTTCATAATCATCAAAACTAACCGATTGAAATTTTGATTCATCATTAACCTCCACTTTGATATCATATACCTTTGTTATAAAAGGATTTAAGGTTGTTTGAAGGTCTTGAAGGAAGAAAAGCACTTAAAAGAACCAAGAAAAGTGGAAAGATCTTCTAGTAACAAGTAATGTTTTATTTGTTCTCTTTTTTTTCAAATTTTTTTTTTAATTTTTCTGATTGGTTTGGCTGGAAACTCTAGTTGTATTGGTTGATGATAGATATATATATTGATGTGTTTAAATTGGTGGAGTGTTTTGATGAGGTTAGAAAATTATTTTTGTCAAAAGAAGTTTTGACTAGGTTGTTGGAATTTTGATTTTGTCCGCAACTAATCATGATTTTTTTTTTATATATTTGTAGGTATTATGAGCTATAAAAATTATATGTTAAAGCTAACATCCTAAGCTAATTCCACGAATTTCTTGGGCTTGTTTTGGAATTTTACATAAAAAAATAAGAATCGAAACTATACTTGTGCTGCTAAAATTGTTAAACTTAATCTGAATTTGCCTAATTTGGTTACCATAGCAAATGTTTTCCTTTAAAATTTTTATAGGGTGTTTGAAACATCTTAAGGTTTAACCATGATTTTTATTATGAATTGATTCATTCATTTGTTAAGGTTAAAATTATGGAATTTTGGCTTTGAGTTTAATTAGGTGGCCTCTGACCACCAAATTTGTCTAATTTTGTCAATATAGTTAGAGAATGATTCTTGTTCTAAAATTTTTACATGACCTTAAGGACACATTTAAGTGTCTGTGAGAATTTTTATAGCTTTTGAAATGGTGATTTGATGTGAAAAATAAATTTTTCTACTTAAGTGAAAAATTTGCCAATGTCCTGGAATTGTAATAATGCCTTAAATTAATGATACAATGAATTTGATTCAAGTATAAGGTGTATGAATGCATGTTATGGAATTTAAAGATTGTTTTATGAGGAATGAATGAATCATATATACATGTTTGAAGTATTATAAAATTAGAGATTTATGCTAATGCATATAGGAATATGATGCCTATATATGTGAGCTTGAGGATGATGTATGTGTTGAGTGAAGAATGAATCCCCTTAGTATGTTAAGGACATTAAAGATCCCCTATAGTATGTTAAGGGCATGGAAGATCCTCTATAGTATGTTGAGGCATGGAAAGATCCCTTATAGAATGTTAAGAGCATGAAATGATCCCCTATATTATGTCAAGGGCACCGGAAAATGGGAATGATGTATATGAGATCCCTTCGATATACGAGGGCATGTACAGATTAGAATGGAGTACCTGTGATGTTGAATAGTATGACATGTGTATATTAAGTGATTGAATAGTAAAAAGCAACCTACTTCAGAATAATGGTTTTTAAACTTTAAAATGAACCTTTGATATACGTTACATGCTCACATTTTTTCTAATAAGCCGAAGTGGTTTGGACAATGACGATGACATGGATTTTAGTATATGTTTGGGAATGTTCTCCTAGAATTTTAGAATTCTCACCCTATGTGTTTGTATTCTCATGTCATCTCTAGGTTGATCCAGCGGACAAGACGAGGCAGTTGTAGGAAGATTAAATTGGAATTGTAGCAATTTAGGAGTAGAGGCTTGTATATGTTTTACTTAGTTATATGTATAGGTCTTGTAAATATAAGAAATAACATATGTGTATTAAAACTCATTAGAAGAGCTTCTTTTTGTACTTAACATTGTATTAAATAAATACTTTGTTTCTTTGCTATATATTTTGATAGAACCACGAATTATTTACTACACAATTTGACCGATTCTGTTTAGTAATTAAGAAAGGTCCACACTACTTTATAAGTAACAACTCCTACATATAATGTCATGACTTAAAGATGATGTTGTACTTGGGAGGATGTTACATTTTCTTTCTTTTCCTTGGAAAAGATCAAGCATGTCATTTTCAACCAAGAAGCACACTTGGTAAGGATTTTGTTCTTATGTTTTCCTTTCTTTTATACTCTTTTCTTTTGGTTTGGTTATGATCAAGGCCATAGCTTGATGATGAGTGTTCTTGATAATGGTTGTGAGACCATCATGTGTATGACCTCTAGAGCACAAGGCTTGATCTTTGGTTTCAAAAAAGAAAATAGAGAGAAAGATTGCTCATTTTTTTTTTCTTGGATATTTTTGGAACTTGATGGTGAGCCCAAGAGATTGAAGTTCTTAGAACCATGAAATTGAGAGACTCTAAAGCTCACTTTTATTTTGTTAAGATTAATGGGGTTGACGTTCACTCTTTGATGTCATGGGTTCTTGAGATCTAATGATATGCAAAAATGGACTTGCATTCATTTTTATATTTCAAGTTTTGCATTTCATGTTTGTGTTTCAAGCCTTGCATATCATGTTTATATTTTAAATTGTCACCTTATATCTTAAAGGCTTAAAAATGGACTTGCATATGTTTATGTTTCAAGTGTTACATATCATGTTTATATTTCAAATTCTCACCTTATATTCGTAAAGGCTTAAAAATGGACTTGCATTTCATATTTATGTTTCAAGCCTTCATATCATGTTTATATTTCCAAGTTGTCACCTATATTCTTGAAGGCTTAAATGAGTTTGCATAGCATATTTATGATTCTAGCCATCCCCTATGTCTCTAATGCTCAAGATTTGTCTGCCCTTTTGTCTTAAATAGAAATTTTGATCATGGACACATGTATATGTATATATTTTATTATAAATTTTGAAGTTGGTTTTATTTTATTTTAAAACTTGAATCTTGTGGCTAACATATAAAAAGAAATTTTGAAAGAGTTAGAAGCCCAAAAGAGAGAAATGTGATTTTAAGTAAAATAGAACCTTATTAATGAAATTTTAAATTTTGCCACTATTTGAATGGTAATACTTAATTTCTCAAAGGGATACAATGATTTCAAGTGTTTTAAATATCTTAGAATAACATTTGGGAAAAACTAGTAACTAGAAAAGGGGAAAAAATATAATTTCTAAAGCTTTTCGTATTTTCAATTTTGCACTATTCTCACGTATTTGTATTTTGGTATTGTTTACATGGTTTAAAAATGTTAATAATTATTGTAAAAATTCTTTTAGCATCCTAGATGCCTAAAGGATAATTACAAGTGTTATATTGGGTAGTTTTGCAAAATGCGAAAAGTTGTACCTTGAACTTCTCAAATGGGAATTTTGGCCAAATGAGTTTTATTAGAGTTAATAATGATTTTGAATATGTACATGTGTTCAAAATGTCATTTATGATATTAAGAATAATTTTTAGAAGTGTTGACACTTACTAAGTGTAAAAAAGTGAAACTTTGCACTTTGACCTGTAAAATCTAACAAAATTAGCCAATGGCCCAAAATGGTTTTTATGATGATCTTAAATGATTTCTAAGTGGTATGGGTTCCATAAAAGTTAATTTTGAGAATTATTAGCTTTCAAAAAAAGTGTTGAATGGAAAATTTACACTTTGACTCGTAAACTTTTAGAAATTTCAATTTACCCCTTTTAGGGCTAAAGTATAATTATCAATAACTAGATGGTATTGATGTGATTGGTATCATATGAAAGCTATGTGTAACACCCAACAAGTATGACATCATCCTTAAGTTAAAACATTAGCTAGAGTTGTTACGTAGACCTTAGCGGACCTTTTTTAAATATCTATAGCATATTTAAGTTCATTCATATCTTAACTAATTCATAATTCTACTAAAATGTATAACAAGGAACAAGGTATTTATTGAATACACTTCCAAAATACAAGACGCTTCCTTTATGAGCTTTAAAGTATGTTTATCTTCTAGTACATTTACAAACATACATATATAAATGAATACAATTGACAAAAAGCTTTAATTATTGAACTACTAAAAATCCTTTTCTTCCTAATGCTCTTGTTCTCCAAATCAACTTGGAGATGACAAATACAAATATAGTTGAAATTGTGAAATTCTTAGTAAGGCATTTCCCAAAATATATAATAATATCTATGTCATCGTTATCATCCAGCAAATTCATTTGTTAAGAAAATGTGATCATACAACACATATTAAAGGTTCATTTTAAAGTTTAAAAACCCTTCTTCCGAAGTAGGTCACTTTAATTATTCAATCACTTAATATACACATGTTCTACTCAACATCATAGTAATTCATGCTCATCTTTACGTGCCTTGGTACATCGAAAGGATCTCATATACATCATCCTTATCTTTCCGTGCCTTGGTACATTGAAAGGATCTCATATGTACCCTAATTTTTCCTAATTTTTACTGTCATTAGAATTACCGAATTACCGTAGGTAAATATTATATAAAATTTGAGACCAAACAATCCATAATAAAGGAATATAACGTTAGAAGAGAAGTTAGGAGCAATTCGTGCAAGTATTGTAAACCCGATTTCTGTACGTGTAAAATGACCAAAATGCCCCTAGGTTATTTTCTAAAAATGAGGATCGTGGGCCCCACCCATCCTCAAGGGGATGTTTTGATGATAATAAGGGATTGTTTGTGTTATGTGTGTTAATAGAGGAGAAGAATCCTAATTTTGAGCTCAACGCGAAATGACCAAAACGCCCTTGCGAATTTTTAACTTCAATTTGCGTGACATTTCCAAACCTCACTAAAATGTTTTAAAACATGTTTTTAAGTTATGATTGTCCATTGGTTAAGCTCGGGCATTTTTAAGCGAAATGACCATTTTGCCCTCTTGTCAGTTTTGCAATTTTTGAGATTTTTGATTCGTCTAATGAAACCTAAGCAATATTAGGCTCAAATTAAAGCTTATTAAATTCTAATTATTAATCTAGAGTCAAAATTATTTATTTAAATTGATTAGAACCTAAAATTGCTTAAAAACACCAAATTGCTTACTAATTCACCTAAGCCCTTAATTGCAAATTCTCTAATTTGCAAGAATACCTTACCTACACCTAAATAATACATGGAACACACAAATTTCCTCCTCCTTGGGCTGTAATGCATGAAATGTGGCCTAATGCATTAGATTACTTGGCAAATTTGGCACAAAGCTTCATGTAAAGAAAAAAAACAAAAAATTCCTAAAATATGGCATAAAATATGCCTTAAACAAAAATATGAATTTCCTCCCTTTGTTCCCCCTCAAAATTAGTCACCCATGCCTCCTCCATTTTTCCATTCATGAGCTCCAAAATCTCTATAAATAGGCATGCTTAAGGAGTCTTAGAAGCCTTGCTCATAATTACACAATTTCAAGTTTTTCCAACAAAAACTTTCTTTCTTCCTTCCCTCTTGGCTGAAATTCTTTCTTCAACTTTTCAAGGATATTTGTTTCATTTCACTCAAAGAAACCAAGTTCTCTTCCTTTCCTTCAAATCAAATTAGGTAGGGAGTTGTCTTTAAGCTTATTTCTATGCTTTGCTAAGTGTTGTTCTTGGTTCAAAATGATGATTTCATGGATTTTCTCTAGTTTTTCCATTTGGTTTTCTTCTTCCTTTTCTTTTGAACAATTTGGCCATATGGCCTAGGTGGGACTAAGATGATGGCTTGATGATGAGGACCTTGAGAGTGGGTTGTGAATCCATCACAAGTTAGGCCTCTAAAGCTTGAAAGTTCCACTTGATGCAAAACTTTAAAGAATAATATTTTTATGATGTTTTTATGATCTTGAGTTTAGAACTTGAAAGATGTATTTTTCACTTTGTCTTGCTAAGATATATATATTGGGTTGATTTATATTTCCTAAAAGTCTTGGAGGAGCTCTAGTAAAGAATAAAATGAACTTGCATCCATGTTTAAGTTTATGCCTTGCATAACCATGTTTACTTTCTATGTCATCACTAAATTCTCAAGAATGAATAAATGAACTTGCATATTCATGTTTAAATTTCCAAGCTTGCATTTCATGTTTATGTTTCAAGTTGTCACTTAATCTTCAAAGATAATAAAGAGGATGCATCTCATATTTATTTTATGCTCTCACTTTATTTTATAATGGCTAAAAGAATCAATGCATGGCATGTTTATTTTATGTCATCACCTAAAGATCCTAGAGCTCAAAGACTTGCCCAAGTATCACAAGCAAAGTTGGAACCATGGTAATAAAAACTCTAAAGCTTACTTAAGATTATTGGAGTCAAAGAATTCATTCTTTAAAAGTCTTGAGTTTGGAGCTTAATAAGATGTAATAAGAATTCTTTCTCTCTCAGGTCCAATGCGACTACCGGCAGGTTTTAAGATTCTCTTCTCCCTCCACTGGTCCAATACGGACTAAGTACTCAGTTCTTGCATCATGTTTATAATTCCAAGTTATCACCTTATAAAGATAAGATTAAAATGAGGTTGCATAGCATGTTTATGATTCTAGTATCACCTAAATCTTTAAAGCTCAAGACTTGCTCCTTTTATCTTAAGTGAGAATTTTAATCATGAACATTCTTTCAATGTATAAATTGACCTCATGATTAAGGTAGGCCTAAAGTGATTTTTAAATAGCTACTGAGTTGATTCTATAATTTCTTTCAAGATTACCAAAAAGAATTAGTTTCTAAAAGAGTTTTAAGGCTTAAAATGATATTACGGGAAACTAATATCTTGCATGTACTTAAAATAAGATATTAAGCAATTATGTGAGGTTCATGATTCAGCCACTGATCTGAGTTAGTATTATTATGATTTGATATGTTTGCAGTTGTGATAATTATGTTTATTGATAAGGAATAATTCTATGCATGTTAGAAGTGAAATTAGCTACATAAAGCAACCGTAAATTTTAAATATGATTTATTGCTTTAAATATAGTCTAATAATGTTCTTAAGGCTTATAATTGATGGTAATAAATCCCTTAGATGCATAATTAATTAGTTCAATAATTGAGGTTGCCCGATTCTAAAGTTTCAGTTGTTTAAGAAGCTTGATAAGGATTTATGATGATGCCTCTTTGATGTTTTAAATGATAAGTCTATGTAGTGATTTGATGCTTATTAAGTATTTGACGTCATTGAATGATTCCTAGGCTTGCATGTTATAGTTGTTGTTGCAAACAATGAGAATGCTTATACATGAAATAATGAAATATTCTTTGTTACTTAAAAATTTACCCTTGTTGGAAGAAAGTATATTACTTTAAAAGTGTAATTTGGAAAGGTTCTGGCTAGGAAAGACTTGGTATTTAAGCGTGTCCATTTGTGACCCGCCTCTCTTTCTGAGAATCTCTGGATGCATGATTCCAGTTGGTATATATATTATTCAGAATAAGACTATAAATGAGAAAATGTTATAAATGATTATGAATTGAGAATTGTATTATGATATAACATGCAAAGACTTAAAGGTGACTCAAAATATATGAGGAAATGACCTTTGGACCCATCAGACTATAGGTGGTGAAAAGTTGATCCTAGAAATGATCCTTTGGACCATCAAACTATAGGTGGTGAAAAGGTGATTCTTGCCCCCTAGTCTCTCAAAAGGGTAGAGACGGAATTTTACTTATCAAAAGGGATAAGTATATGCTAGACTCGTAGGTATGAGCTCATAACCTAGATTACTCCCAAAAGGGTGGAGTATAGGGTGGCCCAGGAAAATGATGATGAAAGTAACTTTAAGTCACCTAAGAAACTAAGTAAATGCATTATGTGAATATGATGTTCTGCTATGCATAGTATTTATGAGATGATGATGAGAAATATGATGTTCTGCTATGCATAGTATTATGAAATGATGATGAGAAATATGATGTGATTTTATGCATAACTATGTTATTATATATGAAAGGAAAAGTTCATTATATACATGACATGCTAAGTTTATGATGCATTATAAGACGCATGATTAAAACGACGAACCTCGATAAAGTATATTTTCGAACTTAATAAATCAATCTTAGCATGCTCACTATTTCATAATAACCCGAGGTTCCTGGGGACGATGATGATGACAAAAATGCATCATGAGGTGAGTACCCTACTGAGATTCTTTTTATAAGTTTCTCACTCCTCTATTTTTCTTTCCATCTCGTCTTCAAAAACGAAGGAAGCATTCGTGAATCACATTGAGGCCTTCACCTGGTATGAATTTGATCCTGCTAGTTTCACTCGTATATTTCAGAATATCTATCCCTATCCCTGGAGTGTTATTACTATGTGCCATTAATGGATGTCCTTCCATCCATATATTATTTATGTTTTGTTAGATTGCCTACACCTAGTCTTATTTTGTTAGTAGGCAAACTATCTATGTGTTTTGTAATTATGGATGTTATATGATGGAGCCATATGATGTGTTTTTCATGCTATATCTTAATGTTATCCGCTTTATTTCGATTATTGTTCACGTTATGTGCGGCTCACATTTTCAATTATGTTTTTTTTTTAAAAATGGCTCGTAATTTCACTAAGTATTTTCAAAGTATGATGAAAAACTGAAGCAAAGAGTAAAGTCTAGTAATTAATTAGGATACAACCTAGGTGTATTCGGTTAATTTCAGTGTTATATCATATATTTCTTATCTTTCCATGGCCTTAACATATTGAAGGGATCTTTCTGTGCCCTTGACATACCCAAGGGATCTCATCTTTACTTAGCACATACATCATCTTCAAGCTCACACATACAAGCATCATAATGATCTATGAATTAACATCAATTTCTGATTTTCTTAATACTTCTACCATATATATATTACTCATTCCAATCTTCTCTTCATATAAGAGCATTTATCATGAGCACTCACACTTACATAGGTGTAACATCATCTTTAAGCTTTCATAGTATCAATGAAATTAAATCATAGACATTTCATCATTGTTTCAGCTAATCTGGTCCAGTCAAAATTTTGGTTCTAAAGAAATTTCTGGTTAAATTATTAAACATGACCAAAACAAAGCAAAATTCCTATTTCTAGCCTTTCCTAACCTTAGTCCTATATTTTCTAGTCTCGGATCTCTAAGCCCCAATTCCAAGGCTTCACTTGGCCTAATAGGCTTGTAGGTCGCATGGTTACTATTCACATTTTTTTGAACATGTCTATTGGGTCGTCCTCATCATTTATAAGTCTAGATTTTTGAAATTCTCACTAATAAAGTTCAAATTAATTTTTAAATAATTTTTGGGTGTTATATTACCAACCACCTTAAAAAGAATTTTGCCTTCAAAATTCATTTGAAATCAATTTAAAAAGACAGTTTTCATAAATCAAACAAGAAATTCACACACAGTTCAAACAATTCAAGTGAATCCTATAATGTAGTAAAAACATCCCTACCCCAATTAGATTGGGAGTGGTGATGCCCAGCTCTTAGTACTCTTGTATGGTCGCTTCCCAGGAGGTTTCAATATCTCTGACACTCCCTGATTATATGTCTTGGCTTTCAGCGATAGGATACATATTGCCCAGCCAAACAAGGTCTCCCCCATAGCTCTTCCTACATTTTGGGCAATGTTGTCTCGTAATTGACCGTTGTTGTTGTTGTTTATCCTCATACAGATTGGGTTGAAATTGCTTCCTTTAGGCGGGCATCGTCATAATCTTGGTCTTCAGGTACTAGTCTCTTATTAGAAGTGTCCTTAGCAGATTGGGCAATTGCTAGCTTCTTATTGGATTCCTCTACACATTGACACTTGTTAACAAAGTTGCATAATCTCTGATCTCCAAGACACTCAGTTGCTTTAATATCCTTACATAGACCTCCTTCATACTTCATGCACTTCCAGGCTTTATAGGATTGCATTGGTAAATAGTAGAAAATTTGTAGAGCTCTTCAAACTTTGCTGTGTACTCTACTATCCACATGGATCCTTGCTTAAGTGCCATAAATTCCAGTTCATTAGCATTTCTCATAGAAGTAGGAAAGTACTTGTAATAAAAGGCTTCCTTAAAAACATCCCAAGTAACTTCAGCCCTGAAGCTTCAAACAACCCATTGGTGCCAACCCACCAAAATTCTACATCTGCTTCTAGCATGTAAGTAACAAAAGCTACTTTTTGAGTCTCTATACAAGGAAGAATTGAAACTTTTCTCCATAGCCTTAATCCATTAGTTGGCTTTGTTTGGATCAAAAGCTCCTCAAAATTTGGAGGGTTTGCTTTCCTGAACTCAGCAAATTTCTAATACTACTTTTGCCCCAAGGTTTCTAGCCGATTCTACTCATCATTACGATCCAATCTTTCCATCATTTGGTTGGCCACCGCAACTTGTTTTCTCATAGCCATGGTCATCTCATGGAGAGTAATCATCATGTCTTCTAGCTCTATGTTTCCATTCCTATTATGTCTATGGTTCTGATTAGTTCCTGAACAAACCAAACAAAAGATATTGAGTTGATCAGGCTACACTATGCTAAGTGTGATAGCAACCAACTATATACCACTAACTGTCATGCACATCTGATCCTTACATCTTATCATATAAATGAGATTCAAAGCATGACTTATCTACATTTTCAAAACCTAGTCGTCTCCTCGCAAGGTTCTTCAAGGATGAATTGCTGATACCATAATGTAACACCCTCCCAAGTATAACATCATCCTTAAGTCATGACATTAGAGTAAGGAGTTATTACTTAGACCTCACAGACTTTTCTTAAATATCTATAGCATGTTTGGGTTCATTCGTTTCTTAAATAATTCATAATTCTACTAAAATGTATAACAAGGAGCAAGGTATTTATTGAATACTTCCAAAATACAAGAAACAACTCCTCTATGAGCTTTAAAGTATGTTTATCTTCTAGTACATTTACAAACATATATATGAATACAAATGACAAAAAGCTTCAACTATTGAACTATTGTAAATCTGTTTCTTCCCTATAGTAGCCTCTTTGTTCTCCAAATAATCTGGAGACGACAAGGGAACACAAAATAGAGGTGAGAATTGTGAAATTCTCAGGAAGGCATTCCTCAAAATATATAATATTTTCTATTCTAGGAAGACATTCCCCAAAATATATAATATTTTCTATGCCATCGATTCGTCCAACCACTTTGGTTTGTTAAGAAAATATGATCATACAACACATATTAAAGGTTCATTTTAAAGTTCAAAAACCTTTCTTCCGAAGTGGGTTTCTTTTATTATTCAATCACTTAATCTCCAGATCTTACTATCAACATCATAGTAATTCATGCTCATCTTTACGTGCCCTTGGTATGTCAAAGGGGATCTCATATACATCATCCTTATATTTCCATGTCTTTGGTACATCGAAGGGGATCTCATATCTTTCTTATCTTTCTATGCCTTTGACATTCCAAAGGAGATTTTTCCATGCTCTTAATATATTGAAGAGGATCTTTCCATGCCCTTGATATACCCAGAGGATCTCATCTTTACTTAGTACATACATCATCATCAAGCTATATTAAGTCTCAAACTATATTAATTAAATCCTACAATTTTAGAGGCCAGAAACTATACATTCTGAGCCAATAGCTAGAAGTCTCAATTTTTCAACCCGATCAAATGAATGTCTAAAATCCTACAAAAATTCAAGGTTGGACTTCAAGATGTCCTCAACACCATGTAAAAATTTCAGCTGAAAATTTAATCATTTGATATGGTAACAAAATTATACAAAATTGATACTACAACAGGATGGGCTTGGCAGCAACCTTGACCTTCTCGGTTTTCAATTTTTTAAATTAGCAAAAATGTTAAGCTGCCTTAAGAAAATTTCTAGAAACACTTTCCTATGTTAATTTCATCATATAAAAATTTTAGCTCAAGGTCATGGCTCCAAATCAAGGAGAAAAATCAAAATTTTTCACCTGCTTACTCAAAAAGGATTTCCAGCACATAGCCCACAACATTCTTTGAGAAAAATGATTCAAACACTTCACCAAATTAAACACATCAATACCCATATATCATCAGCCAATAAAACCAAAAATTGCAAGCAAAATCAGTCACATAAATTTCAGAATCAGTTTGAGAAAAAGAGGTTAAAGAAAACCCTACTTAGCTCTTTCAAATCTAACTCTTGTTTTTGGCTTCCCTTCAAGAGTCCTCTACCCAATTCTGATCTAACCCTCTCAAATCCTCCTCTAAGGCAGTGAGAACAGTAGCCACAACCTTTATGGTAAAGTGGGGTTAAGGTTCTTTATAAGGAATTGATGTAGAGATTATAAGAGGTAATGTATAAATTGTGCTTTGATCTTGGAAGTTTGATGTTGTAACTTAGGATTCTAGTTAGAATTTTGGTGTTTCAAGAAAAAGAACATGGAGATGGCTAAAGAAGGGAGCTTGGCCGAAAATGGAGGAGTGAAAATGTCAAAGTGTTGGTCTTATAAAATTATAATAATATACATGATAATTTCAATTATAGAAATAGTTTTTCTTAAGGATAAATATATGTATTTTTGTGAGCATCCTATTGGTTAGTCATAAAGACAATGGTGTGGCTTCTTCTAGGCCACACACTTATCCTCCTAGGTGTCCCACTTATATTGCAAATCTCATACGGTATAAGAAATTACACATTGATATTTTACCAAATAAGTAAAATCCGTACCAGGGAAACATATATTTCTCAAAATTAAATTCCAGGTCAAAATTATTATTTCTAACCTTTCCTAACCTTAGTCCTATATTTTCTCAGTCACGGGCATCTCGGGCCACAATTCTAGGGTTTCAGTGGTCTGGCAGGCTCCTGGGGCCTACACAATTACTATTCACATTTTTTTCAACATGTCCATTAGGTTGTCCTCATTATTTACAAGTCTGTAGATTTTTGAAATTCTCACTAATCAAGTTCAAATTAATTTTTAAATAATTTTTGGAGTGTTAAACTATGTTCAGATGAATTGTTTGGAAATTATATGACTTGAAGTGATTTTGCAAAATTATGTATTGATGATTATCCATGCTTGATTCTTAAATTATGCAAGTGATTATTACTATCTATATTGTACATAGATCTTGTTGAGCATAGCATATACATTAGAGTCTGGTCCTTAATTTCCGGCATCCTGGGTAAAAGCATGTTTACCTTTCAATGAGATGTTGATGATAACATGATTATGGATATATGCGAAATGAGATGCATGCTTATATGATTAATGATATGATGATTTGTAGCATGTTATGATTATGAATAATTAATTGAGATGCATGATTGATATGTTATATGACATGAAACAAATTTGGTGAAACTCTTTTCCTAGCCGTTATGTTGCCAAATTTCTATCAAATTTGTGGACTTAGAAAAATTAAGTTGTGAGCATAAAATGTTAAATAATGAGTTTTGATGATGGCCATGGTTATATGCTCATGTTTACATCTCTAAATGATATGTTAAGATTAAAAGTGACATAAGGCACATGAAAATGATCCTTCAGACTCTAGAAATTAATAGTTATGGGAGGTGATCCAAAGAAGTAATCCTTTAGACTCTAGCAAATAATGGTTATGAAAGGTGATCATATGCCCCCTATCCCGCACTTGGGAGTTAAGGAAATAATTTATCAAGAAGATAAGTGTAGACCAATGATGACTAGTTAGGTATGAGTTCATAACCTATAACTCTCACGAGGAGAGAGTATTAGGGTGGCCCCTTAGAAAAGGATAAGAAGGTTAAGTCACCTAAAAGAACAATAAGGAAAGATTATGTTATGATGTTTCATGTTCCTCATGCTATGTTAATTTATTATGATTCTTGTGATATGTTGCATAAGGTATTGACATGCATTCATAATGCGGTATGATGCATTCATGACATTAAGAATCATGCTAACAAGACACAGGCCTCGGCTAATGGCTTTTTAAACCTTAATAAATGAACCTTGCTATGCCCACTATTTTCATAATGAAACCCAGGTTCCTGAGGACGAAGATGATGACATGCATTTGGAGGCAAAAGCCCTATTGATGAGATTCTTGTATAAGTTTCTCATTCACTCTCTTCTTTTCCATCTCGTCTTCAGAGGCTCATGGCGACGTTATGATTTACGTTGAAACCCACATGAGAGATGCATTAACCTGGGCAATGGTCATACCATTTTGTGGGTCATTGTGCAATTCATTTGTTTCTGTTCTTGGACCGTCCTTTTGCACATCCTGCACAATTTTTTGGTTTTCTATGTCCAACCCATTCACTGACGACTTGGCTTTTGAGCATGCACGCCCACGCATAAAGGAGTTTCCTCGTACTCGACCTCCGCTCTCCGTGAGGTACTTTCCAGTGTACTTGCCCCGGTCACGCCTCACCCCACTATGCCTTGGTTAGACCTGAGGGTTCACCCAGGAGTACTCCTGTAGCACCTTCCCAAGTATAACATCATCCTTAAGCTATGACATTAGACTCAGGAGTTGTTACTTATAAATTAGTGGACCTTTTCTTAAATATCTATAGCAAGTTTGATTAATTTGTACCATAACTAATTCGTAATTCTATTTAAAATATATAACAAGAAACAAATGTTTAATAAATACACATTCAAATACAAGAAAAAGCTCTTTTATGAGCTCTAAAATACATTTGTTCTCTATTATATTTAGACATATACATACAACTAAGTACAATCGATATTAGCCTCAGCCACTAACTACTACAAATCTTATTCTTTCGTGTAGCAAGCCTCGTTATTCTCTGGATCAATCTAGACGGAACGAACATACAAACACAGGGGATGAGAATTCTAAAATTCTAAGTAGGGTATCCCCAAAATGCATAATAAAATCCATGTCATTGTCATCGTCCCAGCCACTTCAATTTATTAAGAAAATGTGATCGTGCATTGCATAACAAAAATTCATTTTAAACTTTCAAAATCATCCTTCTGAAGTAGGTTTCTTTTAGCATTCAATAACTTACTATACATATGTCATACTGCTCAATATCATAGTAATTCAGTCTCATCTTTGCGTGTCCTCAGGACATCGAAGGGTTATATACATCATCCTTATCTTTCCGTGCACTTGGTACATCGAAGGGGATCTTTCCATTCCCTTGACATACCAAAGGGGATCTTGTATCTTTAATTAGCACATACATCATCATGAAGCTCACATATGTATCACAATCATATGTGCACTAGCATCAATTTCTATATCACAAGTCACATGCCCAAGTATTCGCAATCAAGTATTCATGTCATACTAGAACCAAATACCATCATATCATCAATTCAAAGCATTGGTACAATTCCAGCACTTTGATAGATTTCACACCTAGGTAGCAAAAATTAGTTTTCATATCAAACAATCAAATTCAAGCCTACAAAAATTTTCCCTGACACTTCAGTGTGTCCTGTAATAGTTTCAGGCCAAAACAAGTTTTTAGCTATGTTAACAAAATTGTACAAATTTGGAGGTCAAAACTACTTCAGCCAACAATCGAAAGTCTCGATTTTATTACCCTATCAAATGAACAAATAAAATCTTACAAAATTTCAGGGTAAACTTCAAGATGTTCTCAACACTATCTAAAATTTTCAGGTCAAAATTCAATCATTTGATATATTAACAAAATTAGACAAATTCAGTGCTCCAAAATTTACCTGAGGCAAAAACCCCAACCTTCTCAGTTTCTAAATTTTTTATAGCAGCAAAAGTGTTTTAACAAGCTCACAAAAATTAGTGGAGGCACTTTCATATGTTAGCTTCATCATATAAAAATTTTGGCTCAAAATTGCTTAATCCAAAAATTTGCAATCCAAAAATTCGCAGCATGGTTCAAAACTTGTTTTGACAAAAAGGACTTTCTAACATCATCAATTCATACCACCCAATTAAACCTAACAATATCTATGTATAAACATTCAAATCGTTCAAAGATTTCCAGCCAAATCAAACAGAAAGTTTCAGATTAATTTTTGAAAGAAAAGAGGTTAAAGAAAGCCCTACTTGTGAAGCTTGAAGACTTCTAACTCCAAAGAATCTTCGAGGAATGGTTCCCTTCGCCACTAGCTCCTTAAATCAACTTTAATTCCTGGAACGCTCCGGAGTGTACAGTTAAGAATGACTTATATGAATTGATTTGTACTATCTATGCCAACAAGATGCATTTTCTTTTGATAGCCCATCATGAAAAACTCCACGGTTAAACATGCTTGACTTGGAGTAATTTTGGGATGGGTGACCTCCTGGAAAGTTTTCCAAGGAGCGTGTAAGTGAGGACAAAGCAAGCTAAAAAGACCCATGTTGGTTTATGGGGATAGGCCTTAATCCATAAAGTAGCAGGGATGTTACAAATGGTATCAGCCTACACCTCTCCGATACAGTGTGGTTCGGGGACGAGCCAAGCGGAAGCTGGTGGGCATGTAATGCCTAGAACGAGGTGGGCAGTGATTGCCGTGCAAGAGACACGGACAATGAGCGGCTCCTAGCAGCTCTAAGCGAGGGGTGCAAGAATGAACCGATTATACACCAGAATGAGAGGATCCTGAGACTGTGTAGGTATGGGACTATACAGTAAGGATGACTTATATGAATTGTATGCCAACAAGATGCATCTTCTTCAGTAGCCTATCACGAAAGAACTCCATAGTTAAGTGTGCTTGACTTGAAGTAATTTTGGGATGGGTGGCCTCCTGGGAAGTTTTCCAGGAAGCGTGTAAGTGATGACAAAGCACGCTGGAAACACCGTGTTGATTTGTAGGGACAGTCGTCAATCCATAAAGTAGCAGGGATGTTACAAATCCTTCCATAACAATGGTTTGTGAGATCTCAAAGTGGATAGTGGAGATGATTCAAAATTCTAATCGGTTGGTTTTGTAGATTGTAATGAGTAGAACAAATTTTGTGAAAGAGATTTGGGGTTTTGGTGATTTAAAACTAAGGTTTTAGGCATTTAAAGTTAGGTTTTGTGAAGAAAAAAACGATGGAAACTTTGGTTTCTTGTTCATGGCCGAAAATGGGAGAGAATGGAGTGATAAGGTTGGTGGTTTATGTTTATCTTGGTCTAGGTTAGTAATTATATAGGTAAGGTGTAGATTTCTTTCTTTCTTTTTGAAAAAGAAATGATATGAATGGCTATGATTGATTTCTTAGTCAAAGGATGAATCTTGGCTATCAACTTGGCTCAAGATAGGTGGCTCACTTTAACTTGGTGAACAAGTAACTTTTTCAGTGTTAAAATCGAACATCAAAATTCCACCGAATGGGTGACATATTGGCTCACAGGTAAAATAATAATAAATGAAAGGCTAAGAATGAAATTTGCTTTCCAAGTTTTAATCCTTACAATCCACTTGGCAAGATGTGATTGTTAGAGGTTACTTAACCACTAAGCAACTTTTACGGGGTTAAAAACCGCATATCAAAACTTTATCGAATCGGTAAAATATCATACCTGGGAAATTAGAATATTTCCTGAGATTAACCTTGGGTCTAATATTCTATCTCAATCCTTATCTTATCTTCCCTTGGTCCTAGGGGTCTCCCGGTCCTAATTCCAAGGTTACCATTGTGCCCATGGGCTTGTCCGGAATCACTATTCATTCCCTGTCCGAAATTTTTTTTTCAACTCATCTAGACCGTCCTCATCATTGCTACGTCTGTCATATTTTTAAAATTTTGACTAATAAAGTTCAAATAAATTTTTAAATAATTCATTTGAAATTGATTTCAAAAGACAATTTTTATAAATCAAACAAGTAATCCACACAAAATTCAAACAATTCCATCAAATCCTATATTGTAGTAAAAACATCCCTATCACATATTAGATCTTCGGATGGTAATGTCGCTTCAGCTACTCTGGCATTGTGGCCTAAAATAATCCTCTAATTTCGTTCCACTAAAATGATGCATCGGTTTCTAGCATGAAGGTAGTGAAAGCCAGCATCGAGAAGATTTTCTAAGTTGTCCTCATCATTACTATGTCTATCAGATTTTTAAAATTCTAACTAATAATATTCAAACAAAAAATTTAAATAATTTTTAGGGTGTTACAACTCCTTTGGAGATTCTGCACCTCCAGTCCCCATGGAGGTGGGAAGTAGTGGCGATGGGGAGGCTATGGTCACTCAGCCATTGAGAGGAGTTCACACGTTCGTAGGGGAGTTACACGTCCTCGTTGTGGTGCCCACGTCTTTCCTCCTAGCTGCCTTGCTACGGCTCGTGATCTTGCTCATGTGATCAGTTACCTTCTTCCTCTCGGATCAACGTCCTTAAGAGCTAGTCGTGGATCTCATGGAGGGCATGCACATATCTTGTGGAGAGGATAGCCCTTCTTTTGTTAGTATGCTAGGGATTATCTACCCTAGGTGCATCCGCAGGAAGAGTGGGAGGGGAGGCTTTTAGTAGACTGTTTATAGTTTCTATCTCTATGCTATTTATATTTCTATTGGATGATTGTACTTAGTTCAACCTCTTTGATGGGCATAATACTATTTTAGTACTTGTTTTGGTGCTTGATATGAAACGTCAGTACTTATGATTACCTATATATATATGTGTGTGTGTGTGTGTGTGTGTGTGTGTCATAACATACTCGAAAAGGCGACGAGATGACAACGATTTTAAAATAAAATGGGAGTCACCACCAACTCTGATTCTAGTTAAAATTGGAAAACCATTTTGTAAAACTGATCTTTTAAAAGAAATTTGAGGTTCGAGAGTCTAATTATGATTATGAAATGTTGGAAACTTAATCTCAATGCACCCCTAATACATTATAAATACAGTTAGCCTAGAGCTTATTATGCAAATTTATTACAACTTTAATAATATTTAGTTTTTCCCGAAGTAATCACAATTATGTACATAAATAGAATAAAATAAAACAAAATTAAAGAAAGGAATAAAAATTAAAATAGAACAAGATTTAATGAAAAATTAATTTCGGCTTGATAGTTGTTTGTTACGTGACGTATCCTTTGGTGTAATAAGGAACTCAAAGCAACGTCGTTCTGTAGAAAATAATTGTGTGTTGATGAATTTTAATTAAAAGAAAAAGAAATATGTTGATCGATTTTTAATTTTGAAAAGAAATTTTGATTGACTAATTATTTAAAAGGAGGAATCCACTTTTGCACATGATTCAAGTTAGCACTTGATTACTTAATAAACCCTTACAATTCAACAATGATAAAGGAGACATCCACCTCTCTATCATAAATGTAGATTGTTGCACAAATAAATTTATTTTCCTTTTGTTTTTTTTTTTAAAGAAATAAAATAAACTTAACGAAAAAACAAGAAGAGACTCAAACTAAAAAAAAGACCAAACATTAACCCAAACAAAACACAAAGAGACCCAAACCCGTGGCTGCACACAAAATGGGAACAGAAGAAATGCAGAGGTGACACAGGGGCGATGGCACGTAGCAGCGAGGGGGAGGATTGCATGTAGGCTTCGCGGGCAGGCGGTGGAATTCGCGGCAGGGAGCTCGCGGCTTCGATCGAGCAGGGGAACACGAGGCGGGCACGGCGGTGCTCCTCGACTGCTGAGGCGTGACAGTCAGCTCGGAGCAAGGGTGGTGCAGTGCAAGCTTCATGGCGATTCCCGGTGATGCTAAAAAGAGGTGCGAAACTGGCATGGTCGCGGCACTGCGGGGCCTCTGCGGGGATCCCAGGCAGCACCGGAATGGAGACACGGAGCCGGTGAGGTCGTGATCTTCCGAGGCGGCAGAAGCGGAAGTTGCGCAAGGGGAAGAGCGGAGGAGGGCGGCGATGGTGGTAGTGAGTTCTCTACCTTTTCCCTTTCTATTTCTGCTCCTCCTTTTATTTTGTTGTTTTGTTTCTTTTTGTTTTAAAAGGCTTAAACCTGTGTTTGGTTTGTTGACTGATTTGGAGTGGGTTTGTTCTATGTTGTGGTTATGGTTTAGGCTATAATGAGCTTGAACGGTCTGTGTTGGGGTCGCGTTTGTGATGGGTAATGGGAGGAAGAGGCCGCGGCGATTGGAGGGGGTGATGATAGGGTGCGATTTATAATGGTTGGGTCGTTTGTAAGGGAGGGAGCTGGGAGTTTTTGGTTATTGGCTGGTTGTCTGGATTTTTTTTTTTCTCTTGAGCTCTTTGCGGATCATGATTTATAATGGGTTTGTTTTTGTAATTAATATTTACCCCCATGCTGTCTGGGCTTGCAGGGAGGCAAGGCAGCGTTGCTCCCCACTTGGCCTCTGCACCGCACGCCTCTGAATCCCCACTGTACGCTAGCATGGTCCGTTTTCCTTTTTTATTTGCTAGCACCTGTGAAGCACTGGTTTATAGAAGAGAAAGAAAACCCATAGGCATGGCAGTGAAGATTAGTTTATGCTGAGGATGGAGCGTAGTAGCAGGCGCGCCCATCCTGTTCTTCTCTTCTCTCTTTCGGGTTGGTGGTGATGGAAGATAAATTAAAAAATGTTTTCAGTTATGGACACAAATGTAAAGAACTAGGAATGATATCTGGGGCGTACACAACAGAGGGCAAGGGATGGATCATAAAATAAAAAGGACCAGCATATTTTATTTCATTTTCAATTTTGATTTCTGATTTTTTTGTATTTTCGAATTTTTCGAAAGCAACAGCACAATTTTTTTCTTCTTTTTTTTTTTTGCCCAAAAGAGATAAATGATCAGACTGTAAAAAAAAATGTGGATGTTATGAATAAAATAAAATAAATAAAATAAAATAAAATTTTTAGATTTTCTTGTTTAATTGGTTGGAAAAAATTGGGGTTCACATATATATATATATATATATATATATATATATATATCATGATATGTTTGTGTTCATGATGTTGTTATTTAATGGATTTCATAATATGAGGCAAATGACGAGTTTTGTTTGTACACGCAACTCACGTTTTGTTTTTAAAAGTTTTAAAAAAAATTTATTCGTATTTTTACTAAAGTATTTGCAAGAGTTAAAGTTTAGAACTGAAACAAAAAAGTAATCTCTAATAATTAATTAGATGTGTCATAGGCATGTTGGATTAAATATTAGGGTGTTACATTGACATATGTATAGAGCAGCCATTATCCATGTACCATTTAGTATCCTTCTCATGCATTCTCAGACACACCTGCAACAAAGACATGTTCTAATTTACCTACCCATATTTTCTTGGGTCCGCTTGGGTTAGTTGTTTTTGGAGGAGGTTTTCTAGCCGTTTCACCGTTTCTTTCTCATTAAATATTTATCAAGTGGATGCTGCTTCTTATGACAGAAATTATAGGATATTTTACTCCTAATTTTTTTTTGATGAGGTTGCTTTACTACTCTCATCCATTACATTCTCATACCTCAATCTTATTTTTTGACATTATCGTCTCTGACCTCCAAACATCATATCCAAATTCTAGGAGCCTTTCACCATCTTTTCCAAATCATATTTTAGAAGCTTTAAAGTTTTCTCAAGTTAAGAAATTACTTTCTAACATCTTCTAAGGACTTGAGTTTAATATTTAAAAAAATTATTTTCTCCTTGTATTTCATCTTTCTCAAGCCTTAGGTTCTCAAAATCTATTTTAACTCTCTCAAGTTCTAAAATAGTATTCTGATGATTCTTTTTTAGAGAGAGGTGGGAAGAAGTTAGGGTCTGAGGGTTTTCAAACAACTCATCATATAAAGTTAAAAGTTCATCATAGGAAAGGTCAGATTCAAGCATCCCCTATTTCTTTGAAGGGAACTTTTCTGTAGACCCTTAAGCTTGGGAGAATCAGTCTTGTAATGTCCCTTCTCCCCACAATTATAATAGTTTACGTTCTCCACTTCCCTTTGCCATTTTTGTCCCTTCTGAAGCTGGTGTCCTTTCTCTTCGTGGTTCTGCTCTTCCAAGCTCTAGACATCTTTCTCACTAGCATGGAGATCTCATCTCCATCCTCTTCATTAGACTCCTCTCTTGAATCTTCTTCTTCTTCTGAGGTCTCAATAACTCTCTTCACGACCCGGTTTAGGCACGTGACCGCACGTGAGAAATCTCATTCTCACATAAGCCTCATGACCTATATCATTTCTTTATGCACAAAAATCCATAATATAATTTTATTCTTTCCTATATATCAATCACCTTTCAATATCATAATTATAAAAATAAGCTTTCATAGTCTTTCCAAAGTATAATGCTATGTTAACACAAAATATACGGAAAGTTCTTGTTATACAAAGTGTCTAGGAAGGGTAAAAGACTAATACAATCCGAAATAACATTCTAATATACACAACCATGCTAAAGACAACATGCTCTAAGTCCCGAAATCCCTGCATCACACCGGAGCACATCTAGGGCAAAATACTAGACATCTCACCTAATGGGCTCAGGAAATGAAATTTAACGCTGGGAAGAAGATGGCGTGGAAGTATCCAGGCAACCGCTCTATCTTAAATAGAGAAAGGAAAGGACGGGTGAGTTTTGCTACCAAAACCCAATAAGTGAGTTCTCACCTGGAACCCCCCTCCATGGGACATTTAAGGGTATGCAGAAAAATTACAATAATATAAACAATACTTAGCCAGTTCATATGCTCATAGGAATATAAGCATATGCAAGAGTACTAAAAGTACTTTATTTTATGAAACACCCAACAGTATCTCAATAGAGAAACATTAATCTCTACTCTAGTTATGCATAGCATAACAAAATCTCTGGTCACATCTGGGCATTACGTATCGCCGTCCCAATGTGACAATAATGGGTACCTAACTAGGTCCCTTCTCTGAATACTTTGGCCCTGGGCTACTTGGTACCAAGGTTAGCGGATTAACTGCGCTAACACACAACCTGTTTCTCTATAGCTACTCAGTCAATCAAGAGAACACAGTATCATCTATAGATTTTGAAAACAAAGGCCTCTATCCTAGGGTTCAAACTCAATCAAGTAAAATCCATGACTCTATAAATCATGTAATCATTATAATAGTTCAAACAATCATGTTCTCATACTCCATCTTCATCAAAAATACCTTTTATCAACAATGGTCCCATGGATTTGTCAAAACATATCTTCATGCTAAAACTAATAGTTCCAAACATAGTACACAATATAATTCCCATAGCTTCTAAGAAAACCTCTAAAGTTCATGGTTTAGGCTATATTTAGATAAAAATAACTTTAATGCATAACATAGGAATTTCAGATGTGAACCCACTCACCTAGAGTGGTAGAAGTTGAAGGCTCAACATGATAGGGTTCCTTGGAGTAGAAATGGTGCTAGTATCTATCATGAGAATAGTAGAACCTTAGATTAGTTTCTAGGATCACCAAAGACTTTAAATTTATTTCTACATGGAGGAAGAGCTCTCTACCCTCATAAGCACATAAACCACCCCCAAGACAAGAAGGAATTGAAGAAAATAGAGCAAAACTAGGAAAACCAAATACATTGAATCTTTAGGATTAAAGGATTAAAGTTAGAATTGAAAGATAATGGAGGAAAGTGGACTTGGGAATGGAGTTTGGGAGAGAAAGGATGACAATTCTAGAGTTTGGGGGAGGGTGGAAGAGTGTTTTGGTGTATTATGGACCCCAAGACGCGATTTTATGTTCGTTGTTTATCGTTGGAGCGATGAATCACCGCCTAGGCGATCCTCTGCCCTGATACTGCCTCCAGAAACTCCAATGCTGGCATGTATTGGACTGGGTTGTCTCTATATCTCAATAGTCACTTATTTACATTTATGTTTTAAAGTTAATGGAAAGCAAAATAAATGTCTCAATAATCATTTATTTTACTTTCCATTAACTTTAAAACATAAATATAAATAAGGAAATACCCTTCATTTAGATTCAAATAAAATATCACAAAAATCAAAACCCCAATAAATCATAATCTAATTTTTGGGTTTTAGTTCAAATTCGGGAATTTCAAGGGTTTTATAAACTTTTGGGTTAAAAACGAAAGGTTTAAAGTTTTCATAAAATTCATTAAAAATCATTCTTTAACTTATTTTCCTCTAGGGAACAATTACCGAGACTTTTGATCCCAAGAAAATGGTTCTATTATATAGCCCTCCAAGGACGTGTAGGATCCAGACTTAGTGAAATTAGGACTTGGAATGTCAGATGAAGGTAACTAGCACCCTTCCTAATTCAAAAGAATTTTCTAGCCCTTTTTATTTAAACTAGGGTATTACACTCTCACTACCTTACCCTTGATTTGCTTCTTTGGAGATGTCTTCAAGACAACAGATTTATTTTTCTTCATGGTTTCACCATGAATTTCATAAAGTACTACCTTATGGGTTTTTAGGGACCCAATGAAGGCATTAAAGCTAAACGTTTGAAGATCCTTACTATGACCTTAGGAAGACATTTAGCAAGAAGACTTCTCAAGATTTTTCTAACCATCTTAGAGTTTGAGTATCTTTTACCCAAACCTTTGAGTTGGTTTACAATGTGTATGAATCTGATGGTCATGTCATCAATATTCTCTTATTTGGTCATTTTGAACATTTCGTATTGATGCACTAATATGCTTATCTTGGTCTCTTTGACCTAGTCTGTTCCTTCATGCAGCATGTGTAGTTCTGTCCTAGATTTCCTTTAATGTGTTACAAGCAATGATTTTGTCATATTTGTAAAATCCTCCCAAGTGCAACCTCATCCTTAACTCATGACATCGGACTCAAGAGTTGTTACTTATAAAGTTGCAGACCATTTCTTAAATATCTATAGCAAAAATCAGTCAAATTTTGTAGTAACTAATTCGTGGTTCTATCAAAATATATAGAAAAGAACTAAAGTATTTATATAAATACAAAATCAAATACAAAAGGAAGCTCTTCTAAAGTTTTACTATACATATCTTATCTCTTATTTACAAAAATTTGCATATAACTAAGTATAACCGAGTCCATCTTCAAACATTAAACTACTACAAATCCTATTTCTCTTGTGTAGCTGCCCTATAGTCCTTCTGGATCAACCTGAAGATGACACGGGAATTAAAAAATATAGGGATGAAAATATTATATAATTCTCGGAGGGCACTCCTTCAAACGTAATCACAACATAATTATTTAATTTCACTCATATAAGTAATTTTATGCAAAACCATATGCAAGGACAATAATTAGTCAAGTGTTCACTCTTATAACCGTAGAAATCAATTCCATGCATTTTTCTCTTTTCATCAACATAGGGAAAACTTAGTTTTATACCCAATGGTATCTGCCGTGGATAACTCCACAATGGGTAATCTATACCAAATGGTATTTGCCATGGTTAACTCCATGAATAGGAAATAAACCTTTCAGGACTAAGCTCATTCCTATATGTGATCATTGGACTTCATTTTTTCTCTTCTGAATCACACACAGTTCTATTCTTAGCTTATACATCTACCGACTCATAATATCTCTAGGGAAGTTCCTCTTTGTGCCTTTCTCTTTACCCAACCTAAGTTTTGTTTTCTCTTTTGCTCATATGTCAGAATATGCACATGAATTTCTTACTTGCTTTTTCGTCACATTTATCCAATCATCATCTTTCATTGTTACCAATGCATGCCCAAGTCACATATAAATATTCATTCACAATGAAATTCTCATCCATTGCTCATAAATGAATCTTTAAATAATACACGTGCATTTATACTCATCATACTTGTGTCAAAAGTCATTTTACTTTCAAATCAAGGATTTGGTTTACTTCCAGCACATTAACAAAATTTCCATTCAAATAGCATGATTTATTTTGCAAATCAAACGGTCACTTCCAAGTCCCCAAAAATTCTCCATGACACCTCAATGTATCCTCAAAGTCCTGTAAAATTTTCAAAGCAAAAAGAATTCTCTAAATATGTTAACAAAATTTTACAAACTTGGTGGTTAGAGACCACTTATCCTCAACTCAGAACTGGAATTTCATAATTTTTAACCCTAGGAAATGATTGAATAGATTCAGAATAAAAATCACGATTGTACTTCAAGATGTTTCCAACACCCTTAAAAATTTCAAAGAAAAAACTAATCATTTTCTATGGTAAACAAAATTAGACCAATTTGCAACTTCAATTCCAACAGTTCAGGTAGCATAAGTACACTTTTGGTTATTGATTATTTTAAGGTAGTATGAATAAAAAATAGAGCTCAAGAAAATTCGTGGAACTAGCCTAGAATGTTAGATTCAACATATAATTTTCCTAGCCCATGAAAATACCTACAACACCCTTAGAAAATTCGTGATTACTCCTTGCCTATAAGAAAACCGAATTTCCAGCAAGCATGGTTAGCACTTCTTTAGCAAAACTAAATATTTCCACAATACCAATACACTCCACCAATACAAATACACTATGTGTAATCATACATTAGAACCAAGAATATCAATTTTCAAACCATCACAATTAGCAAAAAAAATAGAACTACATCAAGCAAGAAACAACACCCTACTTTGCAAACTTTAGAGCTTTGTACTCCAAAGGTGTTCCAAGGGACTTCTCTTCACTTCAAGAACTCCCAATCAACCCCCAAACCTTCCGTAAGCAGTGAGGAAGTGAGGTATCAAGGTGAAAATTGATGGAGAATTGAGATTTCAATCAGTTAGATTTGTAGGTATTGAGGTGTAGACTAAGATTAGTGAAGGAAGTTGGAAGTTTTAACAACTCTAGGCTAAGGTTTTTTCGGATTGGAATGCAAGCTTGAGCTCTTGAGAATGGAAATGGAGGCTACTAGTTTCTCTTCTTTGTTGGCCGAAATGTGGTTGCTTAAAGGAGAAGAATTGTGTTTATATTTATCTTGTAATAAAGCTTGAATAGTATATAATATAAATACATAATTCTTAAAGAAAGAAAGGAAAATGGATGGCTAGGACTTAATCTTGTAATTCAAGATTAAATATTAGCCTTCCACTTGTCTTAAATGGATATACATTATCCATTTCTAATGATTAAACTATCTCTTCGGTATTAGAAATAGCACACCAAAATTGTGAACGGGTAAAACACCATACCTAAGTAATCAAACATTGCCCGAAAATTAACTCCAAGTATAAAATCCTCATTTCTAACTATTTCTAACCTTAATCCAATCTTTTCTCAGTTTCAGGCATCTCGCGTCCCAATTCTAGGGTTTCAGCTGTCCTAACGGGCTCGTGGGGCCCATAAATCACTATTCACATTTTTCTTTTCTTTTTACATATTCGTTAGGTCATCCTTATCATTACTAAAACTATCAAATTTTTGAAATTATGATTAATAAAACAAATTAATTTTTAAATAATTTTTTGGATGTTACAATATTCAACTTTTTTTAGTGCACAAGAGAGTAGGTATTTAGCTTTGGAAATCAACTAAACTCTTACTTTGTGTTGCTCTCCACCTACTCTTGGAAACTTCTCTAGAGGTGGAGGGTGCATCTTTAGTTCCTAGAACTTCTTCCATAGGATTATAATCTCCTTCTTGTATTATCTCCTACAAGTCAAGACATGTGTATTTCATAAACAACTCCATCCTATCCCTCTAATAGGCTTAGTCTCCACCATCAAAGAATTGTGATCTATTTTTGGAGTGTCCTTGCAATGTGAATGTTCTGTGCCATTTGTCTTTGGGGTCTTTAACCTTCACTTGTTTGAATAAACCCCTTAAAGGCCTAAACTCTTATGCCAATTATAGGTTAAAGATAGCAGGAGGGGGTTCAATCGTGCCTTAACTTTGTTTGGTTTCTAAAAAACTTAAACAAGATTTATCAAGTTTACACTTGTAGGCAATAGAAACTTTGTTAGTACCATTCAAAAAGTTACTTTCTAAACTAAGTGAAAACTTAGAATGTCTTAAAATGTATTTCAGAGAAAGTAAGTCTCTAAAGCGTAATATAAAGGAGATAAAAAGGGATACAAAGATATTGCACAAAGATTTTCATACTGTTCGATCGGCCAACCTTGCCTACATCTAGTTCTCAACAACTTGTTGAGTTTCACTAAATCCTTTTCTCATCCCAAAGAAAGAATGATAGTCTTTGTCTATCTTTTCAAGCTATTCCTGACCAGTAGTTACAATTTACTATCACTTCTAAGTAGTCATTGACTAGCCTCTCCAAGCTAATCTCACAATGATCACTAACAGATCAAGTTACAATGATTTGTTTTAAAGTTAGTTCTCTCTAACAAATGAACACTCAATTTTTTTTGTAAATGAAACAGTGTATGATCTAAAAAATTTGAATGACTCATTTCTAACTATTCTTCCTAAGAAGAAGATGTTATCTAATAAGAACTTAGAAAAAGATTTTTACAGAAGATGAATTACAAGATGTAATATGATTTAGAAGAAGAAGAGGATTCACATTTTAGCATTTTGTCAAAGATCTTGCAATAGTCTTGAGTTGTATACACATGACATCCTATTATACTTGATTTTCAAATAAGACTGTTGCCCCTTGATTTTGTTTTCTATTGACACGTGTAGATATGCTTTTTGTGTCATAGGGAAAGCCATCTAGAAGAGTAGCTCGGCTATGTAAAAGCAATGTAAAAGCTGCTTTTGCAGGCATAGAGACTATTGTCAAATATGGTTTCTGAGTGAAGCTTTAGAAACTACTTTTTAATTTTTGGCCATGTTTTCTGATCTTTTTCTTCTAGAACTGGGATGGTTGACCAAGTGAAAAAATAAGTTATCATTGTCATCCCTTTGGGTGTTGACTTTAATTTGAATTTTGAATTTTCCCTCATTTTCTATAAAGTACATAATTTTTGAAAACCCGTGCTTTCTAATGTGCTTTCTAGTTTCTGATCTTCTTGTTGATCTTCATTTCTTCAATCTTATCTTGATAGCAATTTTGTCATATTGAAGACTAAAATCATGACTTGCTTTAGGAAATAATTGATTGATTTTTTTTTTATTGAGCAACATTTTCTAAATGCGTGAGTCTTTTGAAGATCTGGATTTAGTTTCTGGTCTTCAAAAATCCTTTCTCGTGTATCCAACATACACATCTTCACTCTTATAGTTATTTTTCATATCATTGAGATTTTTAATCTCTTTGGATAAGTTTATAATCATGTTGAAACATGACATTGTGCAAAATGACTAGTTGAATTGAACTAATATGTCTACGAGAATGGTCATGTAAGTGCCATAGAAACTCACGTGAAATATTAGTCCATTCTTTAAAACATTTTATCAGAATTTGCTTTGTTGTCATTCAAAACTTTAAGCTTTGAAGCTTTCCAAATGGTTCTAGAGCTAACAAATGGCTCCTCATAGACAAGATTAACCTTTGATTCCCCATCAGGCTTTTGCACTAACTTTTATTTAGTGTGAGGAATGTGTACATGCCCATAAGCGATAAGGGCATCAAGAAAGGGAATGGTGACAATAATCAGCTCGGAAGGGTCAAAGTGATATTCCCACTGGCTTTCCTCAACAATTGGATCTTCATATGGTATTAGAGGTTGAAATAAAGAGGTTTTATAGTTCTCTAATTCAGCACGAAGCTCCTAAATACCAATATCAATTTTTTCTTGCTATCTTGAGATTTCTAGAGTATTTCCAATAGTTGGTTCCATAAATCTTGGATTGATGATTTAGATGATGGTTGAGGTAGTTTGTATTTGCATTGGGGTGGTTGATAGAAGGAAGGTGGGTAACATGGTGGGTATAGGGATGTGTCTAGGGATGGTGGCTTATAATATGATTGTTGGTAGGGTTCATGGCAAGGCTCATGGTATGGGTATGTGTATGGCTCATGATAGGGCATTGGATTTTGGTTCAAGATATGTTTGAAGTAGTGGTGGTGGTTGGTAATATAAGAGTAGTTGTGGCTTGAAACATGGTTGTTGGATTTGCATTCTCTTGGCATATTGCTTCTAGTAGTGCATTATCTCATCCAATTTCTCATCCACTCCTTGGTAAGGATTATTCACTAGTCCATTACCTGCAAAATCATAAGAACCCTACTCTTCGAAACTAAAATAAGGGTTAGTGCTCATGTTAGCTCAAGTGGAAGTGAGTAAAATAAAAGAAAATGCAAGAGGAAACAAAAAGCTACTCTAAAATGACATAAAACAACCAATAAAAAGTTATGCAAGTTATTGGTGGATGATGGTATGCAAAAACAAAAGAAAAGGCAAGCATGAAACTATGAAGAAATGCAAGAAAAATGAAAATAAATTGAAAAAGTGGTTAAAACGATGGGATTTGGCAAAAATAGAGTGGGACCTATACAAGTGAGTCTTGTTTTCAATGCCACAAAAAACTTGGTATACCAAGTTTCGTGGTAAATTGAGATAGATCAAAACAAGACAGCACTTATTTTACTAAAAACACCATAAATGACCAAAACAATGAAAAAAAAAGATGAATGCAAGGATGCTCAAGTATGTATAGATATATAGAGGCCTATTAGTACTAATATCCCTGGTAACGATGCCAAAATTTGGTAGAACACTATAATGTGCCTAGCTCTAACAAATTAGTAATTTATAACAACCGATTGGCAATGGAAATACGTAGTAAAGTGGAGCCAATTGAGTTCATCTCCCAATGATATTGGTGAAAAATAGACTATACGAAATGGGGAGTTTGAAATAGCATTCAACACAAACTAGATGAGCAAGAATGTAAATATAATAAAGGCACTAGCACATGGATTCCAAAGGCCTACGATTTTTCTATTCTTGACACACAATTTATCAAACACATGGTGGGTGACTTTTCATGTTAATTGTTTAATCAAACAACTAACTTAGCAAATTAACTTACTGAACCACACAATCATGCAATTAACTAAGCATTAGATAACATACGCACTTGAATTATCGAGATCTCAAAAATCCAAAACATGCATGCCAACTCAAACATCACTTGCAAGCTTGCTTCTCAAACAAGAATTAATCTTAATTTGCTATGTCAACCAAGCTTTCATCAATCAATTGATCACTTTATGCTCAATTAGATTCCCTAATTATGCATGCAATCCACAATCATGAATTAGCATACACAATCAAAGTTCATTTCAACCATATGCCCAACCATAAAACCCATCCCACAATCATGTTTAAGGAGATATAATCAAGCTCACTCAATTAAGGAACCTACCTCGTAATCATACAACCAAGTTCCAAAACTAAGATTAGCATATTCATGCATCCACATGTTATAATTCATCAATTAATCAATGTAAATACACAAGTAATGGACGAAATGTAAAGAGAATAGGAAATAAAGAAACCACATCATATATTGATTAAGTTGGGCAATGTCTAAAACAAACCCTTAAGCCATAGAAGATCCTTGGTGCTAGTTACAAGACTACTCCTCTATTAATGGAGGTTACAACAAACTAAAACAGAAAAATAAACTAAAACTAAGAGAAAAGAAAAGATGATAAGAGAAGAGAATGGGTGAAGAGGGAGAGAGTGGAAGAAGAGGACGGGAAGAAGGAGGAGAGGAAGAGAGAAATGTCCTAAAAATAAACCTAACCTAACCTAATTTGAGCTAAGGGGTCATATCATTTTATTTTAAGGGCTTGGGATCATTTAAAGACCCAAAAGTCCTTAAAACGCGTACAATAATGTCACGGGTCCTCTAGGGCTCAGTGTAGCGAGACTGTAACGTAAAATAAGGATCGTTGCAACGAGTTTGACCATGTTTTGATCCTCAAAATGACCGAATTAACTCTTGTTATTTTCATGAAAATTGTAGATATTTTTTCTCTCAAAATGGATATCTTATTTGCCTCATTTGGACTTCGAACAAGAGAGATATGCCCCGATTATTGAAGCATGTCTAATCTAGAAATTCAACACCTCAGTTATGACTTCCAAGCTTATTTTGACCAGCTATACTTCTGATAAGGCTTTTGAACTTTGTATGACAGTTGTAGATAATCATCTTAGCTTTCCTACAAGCCAAAGAACACAAGTTTTAGAGGTCTATAACTCTATTTAAGCAAAAAATATAGAATAGTGCCAGAAGCATGATTATGCAGAAAATTCTCATTAATGCTCAAATCGTCAAACATAATGCAAGTGCATACAATTAAGCATAAAAGAGGGTTAGGACACTAAGAATAGGGTACAAGATATGTATAGAAATGCATATTTATCATGGAACTCTTAACAAGTTTTGTCAGGGACTTGATGTATGCAAGCCTAACCAAACTAGTATAAATTTCTTATGTGATTCTCTTCATACCTTATCTTTTATAATCTACTTTGTGTGTTATTATTTTTATCTGTGTATGAATATATAATTATGGTTTATCATTTTCTGTGCTTTTTTTCTACACGCTTTAGAAAATCACTTCTAGAGGTTATCTAATTTGAACTTCTGTTGTCTTCAAGTCTTGTACTTGATAGAATTGGTTTAAAAGTTTCAAAAAAATGAAAAAAATTTGAATTGCATTATTCAACCAGCCTTCTCGTGCACTCTTCCTGACATACACTTGGCATAAGTGCTCTGGCCTCTAACGGGTTGCGCTTCCTAATGGTTGCTAAAAAGATCCTTGGACATTATGGCCCAAAATGTTGTGCACAATGCAGAAGGACACTCTATCAATAGGCGTCCCTTCTTTGATGGTGGAGACTATGCCTATTGGATAGATAGGATAGAACTCTTCATTAAATACACAAGTCTTGACTTGTGGAAGATCATTCTAAATGGTGATTATATTCCAACTAAAGAGATTCAAGAAAAGATACTTGTTGAAGATGAAGAAGTTAGACCCTCAACTATGAGATAAATTTCAATGAATAGATGGACATATCAGCAAAAGGCTAGGGTTCAAATGAACTCCAAAGCAAAGTAGCATAAGTAAGGCTGAGATTGATAAAATCACAACCTATGACATTGCCTACGAGATCTGGGAAGATTACAAATGCTTTATAAAGGAATAGATCAAGTCAAGGAAACCAAAATCAGCATGCTAGTTCATTAATATGAACTATCAAGATGACAGAACATGAAAATATTGATGAAATGACTACACGGTTTATGCACATTATCAACCGGCTCAAAGACTTTGGCAAGAAGTACACAAATACTGAGATTGTCAAAATGATTCTCAGAAGTATTCCCTCAAAATGGCGTCCCAAAGTTCCAGCCATTCCAGAAGCTAAAGATCTCAAAACTCTTAGCTTGGATGGCTTCATACGTTCATTGAAAGTTGATGAGGTGGTTCTACTTGAAGCTCATGGCGAAACTATCAAGAGAAACAAGTCTACGGTTCTCAAAATAGAGAATACGATTTGGAAATACAAGAAGGCGATTTTTTTTAAATGCACTATTTCTCCACATCAAGTGTTTCCATGATGACTTATTATCTATTATGCTTTTGCTAAACTATTCAAATCCTAACAGTTAATCTCTTTTGGAGCTACAAACATTTTGTCAGTATGAAGAATAATACCATTTGAATATTTTTGGAACCTCCTTTTATCCACAATTGAAATGCATCACCAATGATTCTCCAAGCAACTATGCATTAATTGTGCGGCTCTTGAAGTGTATTTTAACTTTTCTCTTAAGTTGTTGGCCTGAAGGTAGGTAAATGGGCCCCCTCTTGTTCTTTTAAAGCTGCATTTGTTTGGGTTTATAGTTTAAGGCTACAATCTTTGCTTTACCTGCCTTTTGGTAAACTCCTACACTTTTAAGGAGAGGCTTTGGATTTGTCCTTGTTTTGACAAGGTTCCTTTTTCCACTTGAGTTTCACATTTGGTAGGTGATTTACTTTGCTCTAAGGGTGACAATGTCGCTTTGGTCAACACGTCTTCCATTTAAACGGGTTCTTAGGTGCCCTTGGAGAAGATTGTTATCACGCCTACTAAAGGATTTGAGTATGATTTTCTACATGAGATTGTCAAAGGTGCATATGGTGAGGAAACCCAAAGATTTCAATAGGAGCAATCCTCACGACAGTCGAGATTGTTTGTGAATTGAAGGATCATAGTTTGATCATCCATGAGTTTTGCTTGGGCATAGTTTCATTGCGTTCTAACCGTCCATTCTTTTATATATAGGTCGCACATAAGGGTCCTCCCTTATGCAAACCTACTATCGCATTTGTGCTAACCTGGTGTGCAAAAATACTATTTCATACAAATAATTTATCTTGGTTAACTAAAATACTTTATCTATAAAATTTCGATAAACTAAATCATTCTCATAAATTGGAATTAATTGAAATAAAATCATATGAAAAAATAAATAAATAACATAACTGAAATAACTTGTGTGGTCTAAACTTGTCCAACAACCCTAACACCTGCATTTTATTGGAGCACACTAGACAATTGTATAATAAAACCAACAACCAACTAGTCTTGTTACAAGTGAAGCTCACCACTAAAAGATACTGTAATGACTACTAGGGAAGTAGAGCAGCGTCAATGCCAACTTTCTGATCCAAAAGGAGAAGAATAGAGAGGTGAGTCAATCCAAACTTAGCGAGCAAATAATCATCCATGGCCCACACAAGATACCTAAATAAAATACATACATTTTGACGCAACATAAACAGGCAATTTGGGATTTGGGTTGTAATTTGAATTTCGAAACCCATTGGACAAGCCTCTTCTCCTCACCAACCTATGCTTCAGCCTCGAAGCAAATACCGAGCCCATGCCAATATCCCCAGCTCCTACAGCGCCAACAAAAGACCATGACCCGATAACAACTGTGCTTTGTTTGAATATGTTTTTGCGATATCTCGAATGCTCAAAAGCAAGAGATGAGAGTTTATATGCAGAAGTTGTTCACAGGCAGGGGATGAATGCAGTGAACTATGGGACTGTATAGTGGGAGAGAAAAAGAGAAAATAAAGTGGTAATACATAACCAAAGTGATGTTAATTTTTCCAAAACCTGTTTAACCCTTTACTATGTTTTTTCCCCCTTCCCCCTCTTTTCTCTTGGTGCTGGATTGGTGGCACTCTTAAATGAAGGGGAAAAGACTAGAAATGAATGTTGATACTAACAATTCTTAGAATCCAATAGCAAATCGAGAAATGAAAATAACTCTAGGTTTTTATTGCAAATTTGCAAATACATAAGCTTAATTCAGAACTGATACATTGTTTCTCACAGATTTCCTTTTACAATATCCTTCACAGAAATATAAAAGTCAAAGCTATTTCTTCCCCTCAAAATCTGGTTAATGTTACGCGGATAGACCCTGAAAAAGTATAACAACATGACAGTACACGATAGACACAATATTAGGCATAAAGCCATAAACACGAAATATTAGGCATAAAGCCAGTAAGCTTGCTCAGTAAACACGATCAAATCATCGTCTGCCGGTGGATAAGCATAGATAATTACGTCATAGTGTAGAATGACTACAATGTTAGGCTTTCAGCGTTTTCAACAATTTTTGAGAATGTCTGAAGGAATGCAGCCAAGTCAGCCCCGTAGATTATTCGGTGATCAGCAGTCACATTAACCTGACAGAAAAAAATTCAGAGCCAATTAACGACATCTTCATAGTTATAAAAAAATTATGATTCAAGTTAAATCATGTCTTTGTTCTTGTGCTTCTTAAGACAAGCCTACATATTAGAAGATACTTTTAAAAGAAAATTTTCACAATAAATAAAAGACCACGTGTTATTCATCCTTCATAGTAAAGGGAAAATTACTCTCTCTACCATAGTTCCATTCACTTTTAGATTTTAGAGCTCTGCACAATCATTTTTTGAAAATGATTTATCACAAAGTGGCTTGAAAAAACCTACTTTTTCAGCACTATATAGTTAAGAGTAGAAACAAGATGCTTATGATAGAGATCAGGCTGAGATAGAATGTTCAATATTCCTTTTCAACAAAGTGCAGCTCATCAGAAATTTGTACCATTTTAATATGGGCGTTCAACTAAACGTGACCCGGAACTCGATAAACGCATTTGTAGTTTCTTTGGATTTTCAGTGGTTAAGGAAAACAATATTGTTGAATGGTTAGATATGAAAAACGCTAAAGCTACAGCCTTGATAGAAGGACCACAAAAATTGTCCACAATGATATTTACATTTCAAGTTACAAATCACACACAAAAGCTGATGATTGTGCAATTTCTGAATTGGACACTCCCTTTTTACTACACACAACATGAAACACAATTTTGTATATTGACTGAAAAAAATTAACAATCAAGAAATGTGGTCCATCACTACTCTTACCTCCCAGGTAGGACTCAACCCACGGAATAACCACCAAAAAAAAATAATAATAAATAAAACAAGAAACTATCTACTGCATTTTTTCATTGCCAATCAGGTTGAGAGTAGCTTAATAGTTAGAGGCACAGGAAGACCATAAATAATTATAATTGAGATCAATAAGAAGAATTTATATTTAAATGGCCTGTCATGGTTTATACTAGCGCACAATAACTAAGCCAAGGCACAATAATGTCATTTGATCTATGTTGCTAATCCACTTAATGAAAATTGGCTATGTTGTTGATATTGTTGTATCTTTCCAATTGGGGGATCATGGAAAGTATGGCAGAGAAGGGATGAAACAGACGAGCTATAGCCTCAGAAACAATGATCAGAAACAAGATGAAAATGTTCCTTGAAATATTTGACTTTGACAGCCTTTAAAAAAAATAAATAAATAAATAAAAATAACCTTAGTTGCTCTACAACCTCTACCCGAAGGCCATAGGTAGTGTTTGGAAAGATTAAAACTAGGAAATGATTTGGTTTGATTTAAGTTGATTTGATTTATTGAGTTAAATCTCATGTTTGAAGTGGATTAAACAAAATAGGATCGGAGTTGAGTTGATTTAGAAATCAATTCTTATATTTAAAATATAATAGATTGTGTCTGCAATGATAAAAATAGGAATTTAACTGATTTGATTTGTTTTAAGTTTTAAAATCAAATCAAATCCAATCGATTTTGACAGGATAAAAACAAAGCAGTTTCTACTATACGCTCTCGATTTAACAGAGTTTGAACCCCTCCCAAATATACCAATCATCATTTGACAAGTATATTAATTTAATCCAAATCAAATTATTAGGTGGCATAATTTTTTGTTAACCAAATTAACCTTTTAATATTTTATTTTAGAACTTAATTAATGCCTACAATTAATTAGAGAACTAAATAATAAATATAATTAAATTTAACTTTCTTGCATCAAAAATCAATTTCTCAAATAAAAAATCTCTAGGATGTGTTCATCTCCAATTTTGGTGTCCTAGAACCCTAACCCATCTCATTCATATATGACAGAGATTTCCTTCCCCAAATTCTCAAATAACAAAAATTAAAACAACTACAAAATTTGTGGGCACTACAATTTCTGGGTTGTCTTTGGCATTCTAAGTTCTCATCATTGTTACCCAAATTGATCAATTAATGTAACTTTTGGCCAGATCAATGAAGGTAGATTGGAAACAATGTTCTAGGGTCTTGAGCTTTTATTAAGGTCATGCCGCAGGTGCCTAAGCTTTGGCAATTGACTAATTGTTATACCTTTGAGCACATGTTACTGTGTAATGTGTATTTGAGATACAAGCTTCAGGGAAAGCAAAATCAAATTGAGTTCCAATCCATACAAAATGTTAAATGTCACCGAAAACTCTGCAACAACTATTAAATGAAGGGTAAATTACACTCATCTCCCCTGAGGTTTATGGAAATGCAACTCACACCCCTCTATTTGTCCACCTGACACTCACACCCCTCTGCTTATTAAATTTTAAGTATTTATATTAAGTTTCACTCCTCATTCAGAAAACCGTTGATAAACTTAACAAATGACATTTTTGTGATATTAACTGTTTTTAACTAATAAAATTATAAAAATACCCTAAAGTTAACGAGTGGGTACATGTTACTATTTTTATTACTATTTTTATCCTCAATGGAGGTGAGTGTAATTTACTCTTAAATGAATGAATTGAGAAGAGTTAGGGTTCTTGGAAAAATTGGGAATGAACACGAGATTTTTTATTTGAGAAATTGATTTTTGATGGAAAAAAGTTAATTTCAATTATATTTATCAATTAGTAGTCCTCTAATTAATTGTAGGCATTAAATTCTAAAATAATATATTAAAAGGTCAATTTGGTTGACAAAAAATATGCCACCTAATAATTTGATTCAAATTAAGTTAATATACTTGTCAAATTATGACTTGTATATTTAGGAGGGGTTTCAAACCCTTTCAAATTGAGAGGGTTTAGTAGAAAACACCTAAAAACAAATTTAGTAAATCCCATGGATTTGCAAATAAAATCTTTTTTTTTATATTTTTTAAAGACCCAAACACAAAATTTGTTTTACAAATCAAATTATTTCAATTTTTTAATCATTCCGAACACTTTCATAGTGTTGATTGAATATGTAAAGGTATTATGTAGTGTTCAAAATGGTGATCTACAGACATTCGAAGCTATAGGTTCTAGGTTCATGCCCAAATAGAACCACCAAATTTGAGAGCAGTGAATTAGGTAAAGAGATTCAGAATAAACACATCAAGAAAGTTTTGTTGTTATAGGGATGTCTTCAATATGGATGAATATAATAGAGGGACTCTATCTTCATGTACTGTGTCAAGCATTATGGTTTAGAGGGTTGCAAGGATGTCAAAAAACTACAAACTCATCCTATGTATATGTTTAAGATATACCTTTGCCACCAAGAACCAGTCAAGCCATCTGACTATGATCTATGTGACACCTATGATGGATCAAGAATCTGAGAGACAAGCTAAGGAAGGCAATAGTTTATATGAAGAGAGCAAAAGCAAAGGTCCATATAAGAATTGTATTTGGAAACTTTGGGAAGTGCTAAAATCATGTAGGATTTCCAGGGGAGGGTAAGTGCAGCTGCAATCAGTGTCTTAGGGGCTTGGTCCTCCAATGTAACAAAAATAAAGTGTTTTTTCTGTTTGCACCGAAGCAATAGTGCATATCATTAAGTATACAAACTCATAGATTAGGTTATCCTAATAAGAAAATCAAGGAAATAATCATATAACTCACCAGCATTTTATTTTTCACACTGAAGAATCCATCTTTATCAGCCAGAACAGTAGGCTTTGATGCTCCAACAGCCATGATAGCACCCTAAACATAATTGGTGAAATAAAAATCAAATTGCTGAAACCAAGCCACATAATCTCTTAATAGTTAAAAATCCAATAGCTTGTCAGTCACCTGGCCTGGAGGTAGTATGGCATCAAACCTATCAACTCCAAACATTCCCAGGTTTGAAAGTGTGAAAGTTCCTGCAGGCATCACACAAGGACACATTCAGACTTGATCTAAAAAAGATTGCAATCCCAATTACAAAAGCCAGACAAACAATAATGAAACCTGTATTATACTCATGAGGTTGCAATTGCTTAGCCCTAGCCTTGTCCACTAACTCTTTCCATTTTTGGGAAAGAAGATAAAGGTCCAACTGCAACAACATACCAATTACCAAGGGAAATGAAACAAGGATCTATATTCTCAAATCACAACACAGATTCAGGATTGCATCACTAATCACAGACACAGACCTTATCCGCATCCTGAAGGACAGGGGTAATCAAACCACCATTGATGGCCACAGCTACAGCAATGTTGATGTTACTATTGTAGGTAAAGCTCTTTCCATCTTTGCAAGTGGCATTCACCACTGGATGCTGAACCAGTGCCATTGCAGCTGCCTTAGCCAGGATCGCAGTCATCGTCACACCCTTTGGTTTCACCTGAGAATTTAACAACAGCATCAGAACATGTGAAACTCAAAATCCCACCTTCAAGTCCACCCTCAAAACTAACACAATGCACAATGCACTAAGCAGCATAAGCATTAAAGCATACCCTCTCGTACAGAGCATCAAGTGCATCAGTGGTCACAGGGTACCCAACGCGGAATGTAGGCACAGAGAGACTCTCCACCATGTTCTTCGCAACTGCCGACTGCATTGTCGTGAAGGGGACAACACTAGAACTCGGAATCAGAGCCGGCGAAGAAGCCGAAGCAGCCGGAGAAACAGCTGCTTTCGGTGGAGCTGAAGTCACCGGCGGTGGAGCAACATTACTCGCCGCCGCCGGCGTGATACCGGCAGCCTTCTCCACGTCAGCGGGAGTAATCCGACCGTAAGGACCAGTCCCGACCACCGATCCAATGTCCACCTTGTGCTGCTTCGCGAGCTTCTTCGCGAACGGCGTCGCCACGGCCTTCCTTGGCCCTCCGGAAACCGCCTTGGCAGGTGCTGGAGAAGGGGGAGGCGACGGCGCCGCCGAAGTCGCCGGGGCAGGATTGGAGTTTCCGGCGGAGTTGAAGCAGCGGAATTGGCGGCCTTGGCCTTAGCCTCGGCGATTTCCTCCTCGGTCTCCGCAAGGATGCCAATGGGGGAGCCGACGGGGGCGGTCTCGCCCTCGCCGACGACAATGGCAGCGAGGATGCCGTCGTAGAATGTCTCGACGTCCATGTCGGCCTTGTCGGACTCGACGACGACGACGCTCTCGCCCTTGGCGAGCACGTCGCCCTCGGACTTTATCCAGGAGACGATTTTACCCTCGGTCATGGTGGAGCTGAGGGCGGGCATGAAGATTTCCCTGATCTTCGATTGGATTAGCCGCCGGCGTGGCCTAGAGGAAGGGTCCGCCGCGGCGGAGAGAGGCCACCAGGGGAGGGGAGCGGCGGAGAGGGAGGAGGAGAAGGACAGCTTGGTGGAATTTGCGGTGGCAGTGGTGGCGATGGTGGTGGGAAGGAAGGGCGAAGCCATGTTTGGGAGTGGAGGTGGAGTGAGAGGGTTTGGGGAATGGAATTGAGGGAGTGAGGGAATGAAGGTTGGTTTGATAAGACGGGAAATAGAAGCGAAGAGAGATGAGGAGGATGGCGGAGAGGACGAGAGAGAGTAGGTTGGAGTGTTGGAGCTGCTATCCTCTGTTAACATCGCCAATTTTTGAACTTGGCCACAACCATCGTAAGTCTGCCCCCTGTTCGTAGTCAGTTAACATAATTAGGAATTTCATTTCTTGGTGGGCTCTTGTGGAGAGGGATAACTTTGTCACCATAGGATGACGGATAATGAAATTACCTTTTTATCCTCCTTTGCTTTATAATATATTTCCTCTTTCTCCTCTTCTTGCTCTGTCATGCTTAGGATAAATCAAAGTTTCAAACTCTACCTTGTGTGCATCATTTGTGATATAATCATCTTATTGTCGCCCATCAGACACACAAATTTCAGAATAAGTCAACAAACCAAAGTTTAATAAAAAGGAAAAAATCAACAAAACAAAGTCTAATCTTCAAATGAAAAATAAAAAGAAGGGAATCACGGAACAACGATACAATCCTTTTTTTTATAATGGTGACATGGAAGGAAAGCGGGAAGGAGAGATTCCCTTACCCTCATCCACCATCACCACCATGGACTTCCACCACAAGAACAACAACCACCATAACAACCACTACTTAGCCCAATCATCATTGAACTCCTCACAACCACCATCACTGCCCACCCTCCCTCTAACGACCCAATGCACCTTTGTTGGAAGTCTGTCTCCATAGTCTACTCCGCATCCACACCCTCAAACCCATCCTCTCTTCCTCCTCCATTGATACAATATTTACTCTCACAGGTAACCCACCGTTCCTAAAATTGACATAACAAACCCCTCTATGTCGTGCTCAGCCATCACTGTTGTCGCAACCATGATCGCTACAGGACGGCGAAATAGTTGTTAAAATTGGAGTCCACCAAGTTTATTTTAGTTGGGAAAAAAACATGGAAAAACCCATTTTATTTTGAAAGGAATGATCTTTGAATAAGTTCGGAGTTCGGTTATGCATAGGGAAAGGTGACTCAAATCTGCGCACCCTAGTACATCTGTCCTTAGACGGACCTTAATTGATTTGTCCAAATTATTAATAATCTTTCAAAATACTCATTTTATTATATTTTTTTATTTACAAGAAAATTACAAAAGAAAGAAATTTAGGAACACCAAGCTTTACAAGTGTTCAAAAATCCTGAGTTAATAAGTCGTCTGACTAAATTAACTTTTTTATTTGAAATAAAATATTTCCTAAAGAAATGAAAATTAAATGAAACTCATAAAAAAAACTCATAAAAAAATTACAATTAAGACAAAAATTATAAATATTAGATTTTGACTTACAGGGATTTGAATGGCTCTACGTATCCTTCGGTGATGGGGAATTCAAAGTCACGTAGTTCTGTAGAAAATACCAGTGTGTTGATTAATTTTATTTATTGAAAAGAAATTTTGAATATCAACTTACAGCTAAAATATCTAGAACATATAATTGACAAATTCTCACAACTCAGGTAATACAATTTATCCATTAACTAAAATTTAAAAAAAAACTCAAGTATTTAAACCCAAAATAAATTAAAAAAAATTTGTTTTATTTTAGATCCAAAATAACTAAGGTTGCAAGTAAACAAATCCAGAAACTAAAATAAAATAAACATTAACCAAACAAACAAACTTAAAATTTGATCTCACTTTTTATTTTAAATCCAAAATAATCTAAACTCCAAGCGAGCAAACCCAAAAACAAAAATAAAATACTAACAAACTTAAAATTTGATCTCACTAAAATAAAAACACTAACCAATAAATAAATAAGTCCTAATTCCTAACCTAATTATACCCCCAACACACATACCCGCACCCATAAACAAAAACACCCACACACGACACAACCAACACACACACACACGCGCGCGTCCCTTTTCTCACCAACACACGCACACAAGAACTCTTATTCTAACCGACACACACACATGAGAAAATGAGAGAAGAGAGTGAGAGTGCGAGAGAGAAAGCGTGAGAGAGGGAGAGAAGGAGGGAGAGCCATGGGCTGAAGCGGAGGTTTGCGAGGCTGGAGGTGCGCAAAGGGGAAGATCCCGTGGGGAAGGAGAGTTCGGGCGCAGTGGTGGCAGTGAAGGCGGAGGTGCGCGGTGACTATGGTGGTGTCACGATGGAGAGGGAAGTAAGGAAGGCTCCACCCGCTCTTAGGAGCTGTGCGCTGTATAGCAAGGAAGAAGATCCGCCTGGGCCGGTGCTTCCAGCAAGGATGGAGGTGCGGTGCACCCGATGTGAGTCTGAAGCGCGGCACGGTGGGGTGTTAGCACGGAAATCGCGATCTCAGCGAGGAGACTCAGCCGCGGCATGCGTGCAGCGAACACGCGGGAGGGGTCGCAGTGTTTTTGGTGGTGGAGGAGTGGAGATCGCGTGGTGGTGAAGGAAAAGAGTTGGCCCGGCGAGGGGAGAAGCGCGAGGTCCTGTGCCGGCCCTTGAGTGGTTGCGGATTTTTTTCAGGCTCTTTTTTCTTTTTGTTTGGAAACAAAATTCTTTTGAAGCTTAGTTTGCTTTGGTTAATTTATGGATGATAGTGGTAAGAAAAATATGATGGTGCGTGATGTCAGGTTTGATGATGATAGTGTTATGAAAATGATGATGATGCCATGACGGTGAGGAGGGGTTGATGGCGCGAGACGCTGGAGAGGGAGCAGGGAGGTGGCGGCGATAAGCTGTGTAGATGATGATGAGGATACCGCTGCGGTAGTGGGAGAGAAGGACCGCCATGGCCTTCCCCCTTTTTTTTATTTTTTTTCAAGCTTTTTATTTTGATGATGATGAAACTATTGATGCTGTCATTACCTTGTGCCTTCCTCTTTTCCTGGTTGTGTTGATGTTTCAGTTGGTTGTTTGGTTTTTTCTTTTTTTCTAGCTCGATCTTGCTTGGGTTGCGGATGGAGGAGGTGGTTGTAGAGGCTATATTGATATTGGCTGTTTTTGGTTTCTCAGGTCGTGGATTGTATGGGGATGATGAGGATGTGTGTGAGTTGAGTGTGTTTGTGATGGTATCGAGAATGGGTTCATGTAGTTATGAATGATAAGGGTGAAAGTGAGTATGGTTAGTTGATTCGCCCCCTTTTCTTGATTGTTCTTGTGAATTTATACACAATTCTAGCTTTGATTTTTTAACTGACAAAAATTTCCTTAATTCATGTTGATTGTTGGGGCTTTGTCTTGAATTTCTCCTTCGTGTTTGGTTATGCGCTCAAGAGGAGAACAATGGTGCAAGTTTTTCTTTCATTATTTTTTATTATAAAATAAAAAGAAAATGGAGGTCCAAATACCCCCCTTTTTTGTTCCTTTTTCAATAAAATAAAATAATGAAAAGAAATGGGCTAAAATCTTTTTGAAGATGAAATAATGAACAATGACAACAACAAACGTAATAGGTTTTTTTTTTCAACGGAATGAAATGGGCTTAATCTAAAGTAGTCTTTACAAAAACAACCATAAAAAAAAACTCTTCAAATGGATTGAGAAAAATTTGGTTTTAGGCAAAATCGTGTTCAACTGTCCTCTTCACGTCACTTCTCAGTCCATGTCACCGCCTCCATTTGCCGATGTCCCTACACATTCAAACCATTTTCGATTGAAAGTCTTTCCTGAGGGATGAATGAGTGTGGTGGAATGTGGGAGGCATCAATTTCCAACCTAAAAAAAGTGAAATGTTGACGAGAATGGTAAAATGGAAAAATCAAAATTGTAATTAAAATTTGTTGTTTTATTAAATTATTTTATAGTAATTGTAACGTTAGATTTGATATTCAATGGATGAGATTCAATCACCATGTGGTGACAAACTCACTTGGCACCACTTAAGCATTGGTCTTCATTTCTTTTCAAAAATTATGAGCATGTTTAGTTACAGTTTTTAGTTTTCATTTTTAGTTTTTAGGATTTTATGAAGGAAATATCAAAAATTAAAAATGAAACTTAAAATTTGTAGTTTTTAGAATTTTTAGTATTTCCTTCACAGAATCTAAGAAATGGAAAACTAAAAATGAAAATTGAAAATTGAAAACTCAAACCAAATAGGCCATACTATTTTTAGATTAAGAATGGATTTCTACTTGCCTAAGTGGCATTTGGCAAAGATTCACAAACAGAAAATATGGAGATATTAAAGATAGAAACTAACATGTTTGGAAAAAAAATAGAGACAAAAATTCCAAAATTATTTGAGCCAATTTCTATCCCTCCAAAAAGGAGAGACACAGGAAACATATATCTATTATACAAATTTAAAATATATTTTTCTAAAAAATATCCCTTTAAATATTTCATATTTTAACTTTGCTCTTCTCATTTTTCAATTGTTCATCAAATTATAACATGTTACCACCCAAAATTTTCAAGAAATAGAAATAGTGAGAAGTGGAATTGACTGATTAAAGATATTGGTGCCAAGGCAAGAAAAGGTAGTCGAGGAAGATGCATTATGCAAGCTAAAGAATCAAAGATTCAATTCATAATTGTAGGAATATCTCTAAGAGGGAAAACCGGTTTCATGTTATAGATAGAAAAGGGCACTAGAAGGGGGTTGAATCGTGTTTTACTTTTTCTTTCCTTATTAATTTCTGAAAACTTAAACAATATACTATCAAGCATGTAATTTGAAGTGTAGCAGAAAACAACATTAGTTACGTTAGAAAGTAATTTTCTAACCTAATATTCAATAAAGACGTGTAAAGGAAAGTTTTTAAGAAAACACAGAAGCAATCGCAATTTCTTTCTCATGAAGCATTCGTCAAGTGGTTGTCCCTTCTTACGGTAGAAAGTACAAGAAACTCTGCTCTTTACTTTCTTAGATGAGGTTGCTTTCCTTTTCTCATCAATTTCCTCTTCATATCCCAATCCCGTTTTTGAAAATATGGCCTTTAACCTCCCAGCATTAATTCAAGATTTTTTGAACTATTAATCATTTTTTCAAGATAGTTTTAGAAGCCGTGAGGTCCTTTCAAGTTCAGAAATAACTTTCTGAGATGTTTTATTTTACTTGGAGGCTTTCAGTTTCAAAGACATTAAGCTTAATATTTAAAACTTTATTTTCTCCTTGTATATCTTCTTTCTCAAGCCTAAGAATTTCAGCTTCAGACTTGGCCATCTCAAGTTCTAAAACCACTTTCTGATGTTTCCTTCTCATTTTGAAATAGTGAGAGAAAAAAGTTTGAGAATTTTCTAGCAACTCATCATATAAGGCAAGTAATTCATCATATGAAAGTTTAGGTCCAATGCACTTACCTCACATTCTTCTTCTGAAGTGTAGTCACCCATGAAACATAGATTTGTAACATCTTCCAACTCATCATGGACATCTGATCCATCCTTTCTTCGTTAGAGTTACTCTAAATGGCCTTCATCCCTTTCCTTGAGGTTTGGACATTCAGGTTTGAAATCCTTTCTCTATATGCAGGATGATTTAGGCTTTCCCTTGCTTTTCTACCCTTTTTGAGGTTGATATCTCTTCTTTTCTTTGTTTTCCCTTTCCAGGCTTTGGATATCTCTCTCACCAACATGAAGATCTCATCTTTATCATCTTCTTCAATCTCATTATCAGATCTTCCTCTTCATTAGGATTTAGAGGCTCAATTTCTCAAGATTCTCATTCAGCTCTTTAAGACTATCAACAAAGATCTTCTTGAGCTCCTTCCATCAACGAACATGACTCATCCAGAGTTGTTAGACTAAAAACTTCTTATCCACCCTCTAAATTGGACAGGTGTCAAGAGTAGTCACTATTCTTGTGTCTCTTAGTACCCCAATTAGTGGGCTTCTCAGAGACCTGCAATAAAATAGTTTTTAATTTTGGTATCTAGGCTTTCTTAGGTCCTTTAGGGTTAGTGTAACATATTCTTTCTCATGAAGCATTCGTGAGGTGAGTGTCCCTTCTTAGCGAAGTATCTCTTAGATGAGGTTGCTTTTCTTTGCATCCATTTCCTCTTTATATCCCCGTTTTCTTAAAATATGGCCTCTAACCTCTCAACATTAGTTTAAGATTCTTTGAACCATTAACCATTTTTTCAAGATCAATTTTTAGAAGCCTTGAGGTCCTCTCAAGTTTCAAAAAAACTTTTTGAGAGTTTTATTTTTCTTAGAGGCTTTCGTTTCAAAGGCATTGAGCTTAGTATTTAAAACTTTATTTTCTCCTTGTATATCTTCTTTCTTAAGTCTAGATTTCAGTTTCAGAATTGGTCATCTCACGTTCTAAAACCACTTTCTGATGTTTCCTTCTCAAGTTGAGATAGTTAGCGGAAAGAGTTTGAGAATTTGCCAATAACTCATCATATAAGGTAAGCAATTCATCATATGAAAGATCAGGTCCATATGCACTTACCTCACGTTCTTCTTCTAAAGGGTAGTCACCCATAAAGGATAGATTTGCAACATCTTCCAACTTATCATAGACCTCTGATCCATCCTTTCTTTGTCAGAGTCACTCCAGGTGGTCAACATCCTTTCTTCTTAGCATAAGACTTCTGTGGACCCTTGAGATTTGGACATTCAGGTTTGAAATGTCATTTCTCTCCACAGTTGTAGCAGATGACACTTTCAGGCTTTTCCTTACTTTTTCTACCCTTTTTGAGGTTGATGTCTCTTCCTTTCTTTGTCTTGCATCTTCAGGCTTTGGACATCTTTTTCACAGCATGGAGATCTTATCTCCATCTTCTTCTTCAGTCTCATTATCATATTCTTCCTCTTCATTAGAGTCTTAGCCACTTTCATTACTTTACCTGTGTTTTGCTTCTGATGAGACGACTTCAAGGCCATAGACTTGCTCTTCTTAATGGATTAATCATGCATTTCAGAGAATACACCCTCGTGGGTTTTAAGTGACCTAATGAGAGCGTCCAGGCTTCGACTTTTAGGTCTTTGGCTTCAGTGATGGCTATGACCTTGGGTAGCCATTTAGAAGGAAGGCTTCTCAATATTTTTCTAACCATTTCTGAGTTAGAATACCTTTTGCTAAGACCCTTTATTTGGTTTATGATATGCATAAACCCGTAGTCATTTCATCAATACTTTCTTGATCTCCTATTTTAAACATTTTGTATTGATGAACCAGCATATGATCTTAGTTTCTTTAACTTGATCAGTGTTTTCGTGTAACATGTGCAATCTATCCCATATCTCCTTCACTATGTCATAAGCAATAATTTTGTCATATTCAGCCTTGCTTAGTGCACACGTGAGCAGGTACTTAGCTTTAGAGTTCAACTGAACTCTGGCTTTGTATTGGTCTGTCCACCTACTCTTTAGGGCTTCTCTTGATGTTGAAGGTGCATCATCAATTCCTAGAACCTTTTGGTTGAAACATAGTCACCTTCTTGTATTATTTACCACGAGTCAAGACTTATGCATTTTATGAAGGCTCATGCAATCCCTCCAATAGGCATAGTCCCCATTATCAAAGAATGGTGGTCTGGATAGAGTGTCCTTTTTGCTATGAATATTTTTTGCCATATGTAGCTAGGATCTTTGTCCTCTATAGTCATTAGAATGCTCAACCCTTTATAAGCCAAGCTCTGATGCCACTTGTTCCAGTTAATCGTGTTTTTCTTTTCTTTCCTCTGATTTCTGAAAGCTTCAACAAAATACTATTAAGCATTAAGCTTGAAGTGCGATGGAATAGCATTAGTTACTTCAGAATCTTACTTTCTAAACTCCTGGAAATATGATAAATATGCATATAAAAAAGTTAAAAAGCACAAAGCAAACAATATGAAGTAGTTAAGGGATGAGAAAACTGCATAGATATTTATACTAGTTCGACTAACCTTTACATAGGTTTAACAATTTTGAGTTCCACTAAAAAATATTTCTCAAATCGAGAAAGTTTGATAGTCTTTGCAGTAACCTTAACAAACCCTTACCTGCCAGTAGCAACCTCTATTGTACAAACCAAGTAGTTATTCAACAACCTCTCCAAGCTGAAACCTTAGTAGTGTTGTACAAGCCTCTCAAAGCTAACCTGAGTAGTCTTTGACCAGCCAAGCTAAACCGAGTAGTTTTTCACTAACCTCTCCAAGCTAAAACGTGACCAACAAAAACACCTTACTGTCACATTGTAAGTAGTTTTGCCTTAGCTCTCCAAGCAATCTAACACTAATCACTACCTGATCGAGGTTATAAGAGGTTTGTGTTTTGGTTTGCAACTCAAACTAACCTACACTCAAGTTTCCATAAAATATATAATAACAAACATGGGAAAAACTTGAATGACTTCTTCTAGACATTCTTCCTTAGAAGAATGTGTTATCTATTAAGAATATAGAAAGAAGATTTTTACAAGCAAGGAAACTAAAGAAGTAATGAACTTCATAGAAAAGATGAGGAGAAAATTTTATATCAACTCTTGTGCAATGTCAAGATCTATCTTTTGAAGCTCAACATCTATTTATAGATGGTCTTCCTCTATGATTGTTGCCCTTGATCTGTTGTCCAAGTGACACGTGTTGATCATCTATTTGTGTCTTGGAAGAGCTAGAGGAGTAGCCCGTCTTATGTCAAAGCCTTAGAAGTTGTTGTGAAATAGTGGTTTTTTAGACTACTTTTAGAAACTACTTTTTACTTTTGAATGAGGTTTCTGAACATTTCCTTCTAGAAGCTGGAGTGGTTGACAAAGTTGATAAAAATAATGACATGCCAGTTTGTAACTGATTTTGATTTCAAATTTGAATTTCAAATTTTCCCTCTCTTTCAGATTAAGCATTTTGTTATAGAATACACTTTCTAAGGTGCGGTATCAGTTCATTGATATGTCTTTAGTCTTCTAGTCTTCAATCAATCCTTGTTGATAAAAAAAAAAAAAGATTGTGATCATGATAATGGAAGGTTGTAGAACACATTGTCTTCAGGATGACAGATATCTTCACTTTAACTGTACTTTTTGAAGACCTGTACCTTGCCCATTGGGCATTTGTACACTCATTTCACAATATAATTATCATTTTCATTTAGTTTCCATCTCTTTAAATAAGATAAATCATGTTTGCACATGTAAAGTGAAATTATCTTTGCTATAGGAGTCGCATTATGCGAAGGTATAACATTTTGCTACTCAAGAAACTCAAGATAAACATTAGCTTTCTTCAAAATATTTTCCTTAAAATTGGTTCTATTGTCATTCAAAACATATTCTATTACCTTTTTGAAAGATTTTGGAGCTTACAAAAGGAACCTTGATACATCTTGAAAATATGAAGTTATTATTTAGATAATAACATAAAGTAGCTAAAAATAGATAAAAAGCCAGAGAATTACACTAAATCCAAGATAAAAAGAATAATCAAGCCAAGGATAATGACAATGATAAGCCATGTCAATAACTAGTTCAGTGCATTGCTTACCATCCAATCATAAATTTCTTTGAGACCCAACTCCTGAGAAAAAATGGCAAGCCTGAAACAAGTGCACAGAGCATAGTATAAGTCAATGGCAAGAAAGAGGAAAACTTGAAAACATGAAACTCCATAACCTATGTATCAAATCAAATAATAGTTAGGATTAAAGCATGTAAAATCACATTATATCTAGTTTAATCTAATGAACAAAGTTATAGTTCATTTCATGGAGAGTTTTTGCAAAACAAAAATAGAACAAGTAAAGCAACTGAAAAATACACCATAAATAAGAAATTCACCAAAGAATAAATAAGAAGAGGATTACAAATTTATAAGGTGACCATCAAGAGCTTTGCCTTTTTTCATGTTTTTAAAGTAAAATTTGAAAGAACTCCAGTATCCAGAGTTTATACATGGCCATAATCAACAATTCAGATTGATTGGCCTATGGTAAATCATATTAAGAGGTCAATTTGGTAAACTATGAAAAACAAGCTTTGAATTGTGCAAACTAGCCTTTTCAATAAGAATACAAGATCATGCCACAGCTATATTCAGTCACCTAAATCCAATAGGCAAATACATAAAAATGTCATGTAGACCATAACAGAAGCATAAACACACAAACTAGAATAAAAAGTTTGTTTTAATAATGACATAATCTAATAACTAATTTAGCTATGCTAGCAACACATAACCAGAAGCCTTAAACAACACCATTTTCTTTAAATCCAATATGTGTCATTAGTAATCAAAAGTGCATCTGAATTGAGAGAGTCAAACATATTCACAATAGTTTTTGCTAGAGTTCCATCAAAATCAAAGGCAGCAATCTTACTTGACATGTAGATCCTCGCTATCATGAATCATTTGGATGAATGTCTAAATCATCTCCAAGCACCCTCACTCATCCTCACTGGATACAACATTCATTTTATTCACCTATTATGTTTCTGAAAAAAAAATTAAATAAAGGAATCATGAAAGTCAAAACTAAGCTTCATGCCTAAATCTTCAAGCCAAATTCAAAAAGATAACAAATCAAGAAATATGCTTGTTTCATGTATTATTGTTTGCCAAATTTATTAGGTAATCAAACTTTAAATTTATCTTTTCTAGTGTCAAAACCCTAACAAACCTTGACCACAATATGACTTCTCATAATCTAAAAATTATAATTGAAGTAAAAAATAAGAAACAAAATATGTATACATCATAGATATATAAAAGCCGTAAAAAAAAGAAGAAAATAGAAATTAGAGAGAAGGTAAAAGTTAGTTTACCTTCAAGAATCTAATATATGCATTTTGCAATAGAATCAATCACAGATCTTGAATCAATTGCAGAATCAATCATGTGATTCCATTAGTAGTAATGGCAAAGAATGGTGACAAAAGAGAAAAGAAAGGGAAAAGGAAGAGGTGGTGGTTGATGGTGGTGGTGGAGAGCGTTGATAGTGATCATGGTAAAGATCGGTGGCAAAGATTGGTGGCGGATTGTAGTGGTGAACATCAAGTGAACTACGCAAAGAAGATTGGAGGCAATGCCGGTGACAAAGATCAAAGATGATGGCAGTGAAGAGGATGAGAGAGAGGAGATGCAAAGAAAATGGTGAAAGTGAAACTATGAGACCATGATAAGTTAAAAAGTGTGTTAATTTAAGTGAGGTATTAGTAACATTTATTTTAAAATTGTTGTTTTAAATGTTATTATATGAATAATGGCAACATTTTGAAAAATGCTGATCAAGATGTTACAAAAAGTAGTAATGATAACACTTTAAAACATGTTGCAACTAAAATGTTAGTAAAGGCATAAAATGTAGTAAGTGGTACCTATGGTAAGATTGGTTGATGTAACGACTCTATTTTTTTGTATTTTTGTGATAAAATAATTAATTGTGAATAATCTATAGGGATTTTGAAAATTCCGATAGACGTTATGATCAGAATAATATGAGGAGTTTGTAAAAAAAATGAAAATTAATTTAATATTATTAAAAATCAATATAATAATAATTTAATTGAGGATATAAATAGGACCCTATAATTGGTATAATGACATAGATAAAAATAAGGATAAAGGTAAATAGATATTTTAATCCGGTAAAGTTTCTTTTATGTTAATCGGGATTGAAATGGTAATAATCGTACATTAAAATGGTAATAACCGATGCACCAAAATATTGAAATAAGGTATAAATAATAGATATTATCATATCTCATATAATTTTTACTTAGGACAATTGAATAAATATAGACATTTCTAATACAATTCAAGATAAATTGATCTGGAAATCTTTCACCCTTTACTTTTTCTCCAAGTTAGTGAATTTATAAAATGGAAAGGAAATGAAATAACATTTCCTCTCGGTTTCTCACAAAACCTCACATTCCTTTCTCCTTTTTTCATTCTTTTTCATTTCTTTCCTCTTCAAACTCCATGAAAGCTCCATATTCTTGAAGGTTATGCCTAGATAAACACTTAAACTTGTTTAAAAAAATTTCCTCTACATCAAACTCAAGCTAAAACCTTGTTTTTCACCTTCAAATCTATCCAAACAGCTCATATAGGTGCTGAAAAAGTGGGTTTGAGGCTTGAATTAGAGAAGAAAAAGAGAAGGTTTAGCAAAAAGCTTGGAAGAAAGGTAGAAAAGATTCTATGTCTATTGCTTGTGATTGTTTGGCTATTGTTGCTAATTAAACTCTTGAGATATGTTTGAAATTATGTTTGTGAAATCTGAAATTATTTCAAGATGCATATATGTATATGAACTTGAGAGATGTAAAAGGTACTATGCATGAAAATCTCATGAATTGATTGAATTGATGTAAGAGATTTAAATATGTAAATGAAGAAGATTTTTAGTTCTTTAAAAGAATGAGGTACCTAGAGATTTTACAGGAATATTATCAAAAATAGTTTTATAAAAATCTACAAGGTTGATATTTTTGAAGTATGATGCTAAAGTTTCATGAAAAAGGATGAGATTTTGATCTATAGAAGAAAAACTCTGAAATCTAAGTAATACACTTGGTTTAATTTCCTAGATTTTAAGAATTATAAAGTAAGGAGTTCTATAAGTTTCTCCTGAAGAAATCTTATAAAAGGTTAGCAGGCTTTATAGAAAAATCTTATCAAGGTCATAGACTTTCAATTCAACAATTAAGAGATTTTATACGAAATTCTCATAACAGTGTAGTGGATTTTATGGAAAATCTTGTAAATGTTGAACTGTTTCTTTAAGAAAAATCTCGTAAAAGTTTACTAGACTTTAGAAATCTCATAATTCTTCTAGAAAAATCTCATAAAAAGTTCAATAGATTTACTGATAAATCTCATAAGAATCCAGAGATTTTGAACATAATATCTCATAAGAAATTCAGTAAATTTTCAAGAAAAAGTCTCAGGAATTCAGGAAACTTAATGGAGAAAACCTCATAAGAGTTAAGGAGATTTCAAGAAAATCTCAAAGCAAGAATATGAGATATAGAACTACTAAGAAGAGATTTTACTTTATAATTAAAAGATTTCCTAAATAAATGATAAAGTTTCATATGAAGAAAGAAAACTAAATAGATACACCTTATGTAATATTAATTGCTTAATGGTAAGCTCATGGATTCACGGTAGTAGTAGATGTGCTATGCCCTTGGAACTATATTAGTTTGTAATTACGACGACATTACATCGTTATGATAAAAGGGATGTACTTAGAAGAATAGCGAAGGCTATTCAGATGAGATGTAGTAGACGTGCTCCATTTAGTGAGCTATATCGTGTTGTAACGTGACGGTGTTATATCGTTGATAGTACGATCCATAGAGACGTATATTAGAAGAGTCCTATGAGTTCTACCATTAAGTTTAAAATTATCTAACCAAGTTAAGTCACAGAAAATAATGATATAACTACATATCAATTGCTTGATTATAAGCTCATGGATTCACATTGTAATCTATATCGGTTGTAGTATGAGGTACTACAACAAGTGAACTATACTAGGATGTAACATAAGGTGTTACATCACTAGAAATACATTAGATGAGAAGTGTATTAGCAAGAAATTTGAGTGTTTTAAAGCAATTTTAAGTTCTAATCAATCTAAATAAATAATTTTGACTCTAGATTAATAATTAGAATCTAATAACCTTTAATTTGAGCTTAATATTGCTTAGGTTTCGCTATACGAATCAAAAATCTAAATTCGCAAACCTATAAGAGATGACAAAATGGTAATTTTACTAAAAATTGCCCAGATCATCAGAGCTTAACTAATGGTTAATCATAGCTTAAAAACATGTTTTAAAACATTTTAGTGAGGTTCGGTCTAGCGGACGCAATTGGAGTTAAAAACGGCATGGGCATTTTGGTCATTTCGCACATTCGAAGCTCAAAATTAGGATTCTTCTCATCTATTATCACACATAACACAAACAATCCCTTATTATCATCAAAACATCCCCTTGAGGATGGGTGGGGCCCACGATCCTCATTTTCCAGAAAATAACCTCAGGGGCATTTTGGTCATTTTACACGTACAGTAAATTCGGGTTTGCAACTCGGATGAATTGCTCCTAACCTTTCTTCTAATGTTATATTCCTTTATTGAGAATTGTTTGGTGTCGAATTATATGAAAAATTACCTAGAGTAATTCGGTAATTTTAAAACAGGAAAAATTTACAGAAAATTGGGTGTTACACACCATAGCCTCTGCCCTCCTTCAATAGATTATAAAAGGATAAGAAGGAGTCACTTATTTGACTCAAGCTGGGCATTGAGGACTACATAGGGTTGGATCCAATGTTGTTGAACTTTGGAGAATCATAATCACCATCTATAAAGAAGTCTTTACTTTTCAACTTTACTCTTCCTATTGATATTTTTTTAAAGCCAGTGCATTTGTCAAAGGACCAACCACTACTACAATGTAACCAAGATACATGGAAATAGGTTCAGTATCCAATAAGTAGGTTTAATTATTCTGCATGGTTATAGTTTTGCTCAATTTTCATTACTTCTATAATTTAAAAGTTTTTAACGGTCTTTATGCATGAATTTTTCAATTAAGTCCTTATTATTATAAAAAATAGAATATTCATAGAATTTTCCATTTCCATAAGAAGGTAGAGATATAGAAATAGAATATTTATGGAATATTCCATTTTTTTATAACGCAAGGACCTAATTGTAAATCATGCATCAGGACCTAGTTAAAAAAATTTAAATTATAGGGACCTAATTGAAAATTGAGTGAACCTATAAGGACCTACAAAATAATTAAACCGATATAATATGAACACAATAAGGAATATATAAATCAATTGTAAAATTATTATAAGTATCCATTTGTTCCATTGTTTAAAGATCTCAATGGAAAGATAAGCTTAATAAAATGTATTTATTTATTATTATAAAAGTTATGTTGATATTACCATAATAATTTAAAAAATAAAGAATAATATTGTAAAATATAATTTGGAGCATTTAATATTTGATCCAACATGTATATTGAATGCCTTTCTTGATAGTTAAAGCTCAAAATGAGGAATGTTATTGTGACGCACTAGGTGCGATGCATAAGCGACGCATACATATGGAAAGAGAAGGTGCTTAGCATGCACTGTCATGTAAAGGGAACGTGATGGGTAAGAAGATATTACAAATAATTAAAAAAACTAACAAAAGAAACATTTGAAAATAAAAAGAGAAACCGCGAACCTTTTTCCCTTCCTCCTTACTCTAAAGTCTCTTGTCTAAGAAACCCAACAATCTACTCTCCCAAACTCCTACCCACTCATCACCCTAAATTGTCTCAATCTTACCTCCTCCTCCTTCTTCTTGTTCCACCTTAACTTAACCCTAGCTGCTGCTTACTACCACCCTCAACTAGTGCAGGTGATGATGTTGGTGTCTAGCCGATTGAAGCGCAGGAGTGATAGCTAGTAGTGCCCCATGGAAACACAACTGGGAGAGATGTAGTGATAGGCTCATGATGTTGGTGTGACAAGCAGGAACTTCCTCTCATATTTTACCATCCATGTGAAAGGTACACTTTTCGGTTTAGCTTGACTAAGGGTAAGGCTTTCTAGCTGAATTGATACACTTTCGATACAAAGCATCTAATTCCAAAACTTCAAATTTCCATGATAGCAGTTGGTCTTTCCCACTTTAGTACCACTTCAATCTTTGCTTGGGTCAGCTGTGATTCCTTCCCTGATACTACGTGACCCAGAAATCTTATTTCCTATAGCCAAAACTCACACTTGGATAGAGTGGGATGAAAATCTGTAGCATTGTTCTAAGATGTATTTGTGTTCCCTCAACCCTCGAATGGATGAGAATATCATCTATAAAACAATCATGAACTTATTAAGACATGGTTAGAAGATTTGATTCATGTAGTCCATGAATATTGTGGGGCACTAGCTATCTCAAAAATACATCACTGTATTTTCGTAATGCCTTAACATACTTCAAAATCCTTCCTCCCGAACTTGAATCTAGTTGTATCTCGATCTCAAATCAATCTTGGAGAATACTATCGCTCCCTTCAATTTATCCTTGAGATCACCACTCCTTGGAAGAAGATACTTGTTCCTAACCTTCACCTTATTAGTTGTCTGGACGCAAAATATAGCCTTATACCTTCATCCTGCTCTTTCACTAAAGCAAGAACTTCTCATGGTAAGGCACTTGACTGGATAGAATGTTTACTTAATGCCTTATCAATCTGCTCCTTCAATTATGCCAATTCTAAAGGAAACATCGGTAGCTGTTATTGAAATTGGACCCATTTCTGGACCAATTCAATAGAGAACTATATCTTCCTTTGTGTGGGAAATTCTGGTATATCTCTCCAAAATACGTCAGTATTCTCCAACTCCTGATATCTATTATAATTTCTTTTTTACCTTCTATCACCATAGGCAACAACATCATGTATCCTTGACTACTAGGGCTTCCACATCCGTCCTCTTGATGGGTTCCTTCATAGTGCAGCATCTTTTGCATTCGTAGCAAAACACATCCCCGTTGTTGTGGACTAGAAGAGGTGGTCCCTAATTGGGATTTCCTAACTCGTGACCTAGCTTCCTATTGATAACTAACATACCGTCCAGCTAAACATGGTTTATCGCCATGATTCTTTCCATATTCTATGTATTCCTTGTCATCAATTGGTTTCCTACTTTCCTTTTCCATTCCTGAAGGGAAATCTCCTTTATGGTGGTAAAATAGGCCTCGACCTTATGCCGTGTGGTGCTAGCCTTCCTCAAGCCATTGATAGCTTGCAGTTGCATCCTTCCACTAGAGCACTCTTGTTTACCAATGCGATGAAGTCCCTAATTTCCATTAGTCCCACCATTGCCGAAAAGTCATCTAAGGCCTCCTTCATACTTAACACATTTCCAACTCTTTATTCACCTTACACTACTAAGTTGTGGAAAGCTCCCCAAACTTTGCATTGTACTCTAGCATCGTCATGTTTCCCTGGTGCAGCTTTAGGAATTTCCAATCTCTTAGCACTTCGAAAGGAGGAAAATACTCTTCAGAAAACATCCTTGACCAAAATCCCAAGTCATTTCAATGTCCACCTCCTCAACTATCTTCTAGTATCTACCCACTAATAATCAGGGTCCGCATCCAACACCTATGTAGCACAACCCACTTTCTAAGAGTCCGTTCTCTGATACTTCAAAGATCCTTCTCCATTACTTAATCCCTTTAGCCATCTGGGTTTAGGTTCCTCAAATTTTGGGGTGGGTTTTTGCTCCTTACAATGCCATAAACAGGAGGTTTCCCTAGTATTTTCAATGAGCTTACCTCCCAATGGTGCTCATTGTCTAGTTTACTACCATAGCTTGCTCCTTGATTACCTGTCATATTTGTCAAAATCACGCATAACATTTTCAGCTTCCTTCTTAGGCATCCTATCATCATTGCTATTGCTAGTCCAACAACACCTACCCGAAGTCATTAGTCTCCTATTACACCAAGCAAAAGGCATTGAGTTGATCAGGCTCAATACAATGCTAAGCATGATAGTTACTAACTACTTCAAAAGTAGGCGGTCATGCATATAAAGTTATACTTTTTATCTAGATAAAATCCTACTACATGACACTAAGACTTTAGAGTATGCTTTAGAAGCAAATAGACCATCCCTAGGCTCTAATAGACTGAACTGTCTGATACCATAAATGTAACACCTTTCACACCATAAGGCTATGCTCAAGTCATAACCTTATTGTAACACCCTAATTCTTAACCTAATACGCTCGAGTCATATTTCGATTGGTTATTACTTGTCACGCCTTTGTTTCAGATCTTGACTTTATCTTTTAAAATACGAGTAAGGAAAATATAACCAAATTTTTCTTTTAAACTTAAAACTTAAAATGTGAGCCGCACGTGCATATAGATACCAACTATTATACGTAAGACATAGCAACCGATACACGTCATCATAGCAATCATAAACAAACCATAGTAATCACAACACAACTTATAGTGTTATATCATAATCATAACTTAAAGTGATGTCCTTATAAATATAAGGACACCTTAAGATACTAAATATGTCAAGCAAGTTTAACTAACACAAAACATGACTTTAACAAGGCTACACTAGTCTTCATGCTTCCAATGCGACCTCTGATTCGACTAGATAAGGTGATTCCTACACTCGCGCCTCAAGGAGAATCACGAATGTTTCGCATTATTCTCGTCTAGAGACGACACGGAAAAAAGGAAAAAGGGTGAGAAACTATTCAAGATTTCAGGAGGGCTCCAAACTTTAACACAAGTGTCATTGTCGTCGTCCCCCACTTCGGTTTTTATTATGAAAGAGGTGTACATGCATAAGGTTCAATTTTTAAGTTTCTCAAATCCTATTATCCAAGTAGGTGTCTTTTATCATGGGTCTTAATGACATGAATGCATAGATATCCATGTGTGCATGGCAATACCTAATACTATAAATAACACATATCACATAATTAGATAAAATGCATCAAGAGACAATATTGTGACATATGCATATGCATCTTTTACTTTATCATAATCGAACTCTTCAAGTTCCTTTCTTTACTTTTCCACCCTTATACTCATCACGAAAATCCAACCAACATGCCGTTCCGCGATTTTAACATGGTCACCAAAACTTTGAATCACCTATCGGAGGAATGAGCTCAAACCTAACTAGTCGTCACTAGATTTACATGGGGAAAAAGGGGGAAATCATATTCTTTTTAGGATCACCCATCATGAGACTTTTCCTTCTTCGAAACGCATCAACTGGTTAGGATTGGTGACTTTGTCCGCTTCGGTATGGCTGTCCGTACCCCCATGGTTTACTTCTCTCACTCAGTAGGAGAAATGTATCTTGACAAAGCACATTTAAAATCTTTCTTTTCAAAACTTCTTTAAGTCTCTCAAATTTGACGGAAATTCGACAACATAATGGCTATTTAATGAATTTCCTCAAATTTGAGTCATGCCACATAACTCATCGAACACATACTTTCTCATGTAGTTTCTTATTCAAGCAAATCTTTAATATCTTATAAGCATGTTCACCCATTCATCTATATCACATAGTCTCATGCATCTCAATCATAACATATCGCATTATCAAAACAATCATGTTATAAGTTCACATATTCTTATACACATAACATTAACACTTCACACGCTCTCATATAACATAAGCATATGCTCACTCGATAACTCACTCACATTATATCTCCTATCTCATAACATCTTATGCTTTGACCCTTAGTGTCTTAAACTTGTGTTCTAGTTATTCTAACACCCATCATAGACCTTTTATGCACCTAAGGGATCACTACTTGTAATTCCCTCTAATTTTTATGCTTGCTAACTTATCCAAACAGCATTACATACATTGGGCCGAATGATTATCATTCAATTACTGGTTCTAGAATCTACGTCTTTGACCCTTTCTAAGTTCCGTCTTCGCTTAAGGCTCTATATTCAAGTCCTAAACCAATTATTAGGAATTCCTACACATATCCACTAATTATAAACTATTTTCCTTAAAATCAATTATGCTGGAACAGAATTTACAATTTTTGTATCTAAGTGTTCTAGAATTCTCATTTTAAATCCTTTCTAGTTACTTATTCTTTCCTAACTTCCTAAATCGTTCCTTGCTTCACTCAAACAAATTTTACACATTTTAACTCCATAAAACAGAATTAATACAGTGGCCAAAGGAACAAGGCAGAACCGAAAGATATAGCTCACATAATCACATAATTTCATGATTTAAATGCATATAAGTTGCTAGTTTTCTCTTGGAACAAATTTAGGAACTCAAAACTCTTTTAGAAACCAATTAATCTCATTAAAATCATTTAAATATAGGTGAGGTCAGTAGCTAAATTATTTTGTTCATGAAATAGATTTAAAATACAAAATCTTGTTCATAATGTTCTTTAAGCTTAGAAAAATTCCAAGACATAGGCTATGGGCACTTATGATTAGATGAACTCATATCAAGTCCATCATCATCATCACAAGGCCGAAATGGCATTCTTGAAATGCCTCCATTTTCTAAAACTTTATATAGGATACTTGGGCAAGTCTTTGAGCTCTAGAATATTTAGGTGATGACATAAACATAAACATGTTATGCACTTTATTTTACTCTTCATTATAAAGTAAAGTGAGAGCATAAAATAAATATGAGATGCAACCTCATTATTATCTTTAAAGATTAAGTGATAACTTGAAATATAAACATGAAATGCAAGCTTGGAAATTTAAACATGATAATGCAAGTTCATTTATTTATTCTTGAGAGCTTAGTGATGGCATAAAAAATAAACATGGTATGCAAGACATAAACTTAAACATGAGTGCAAGTTTGTTTTATCTTAACTAGAGCTCTTGCAAGACTTTTAGAGGAACTTCATAACCTTAACCCAATATATATCTTAACAACATAAAGTGAGTTTTAGAGTTCTTAGCACCAAGTCTTCAAAGAAGTCTTTGGTTTGAACTTCATCATCAAGCTCAAGAAAATGGACTAAGAAATAAACATGAACAATTTATCAAAGCAAACATAAAAGAACTACTCATATTCTTCATTTTATTGCTCATGGGCTTCAATCTAGAGTAAACTCTTAGAACAGCCGACCAACTTTAAGGTTAGCAAGGGTAAGCTTAAAGCTCTTTGAAAACATATGATTAATTTTATTAACAAAACTTTTAGTGATCTACTTAATCTTTTTATCAAACTTTGTACAAAGAAAGGAATGGAAACTGAAATCTTAAGGAGGAAAGGAAAGGAAAACCAAAATCTTTAAGCAAGGAAAAGGAAAAAACCAAAAGCATATATGGTCCAAGACCAAGTTTTCAAGCTTTAGAGGTTTCCTCATATGGCATTACAAAACCATTATCTTGAAACCTCATCATCAAGCCAAAGTTTTTCTCATCAAAGGGCCCTAAGGCCAAAATGAAAAAGGAAGGAAAAGAGCTTTGAAAACCAAGAGGAAACTAGAACTTTTCTTAAAGAAAGTAAGGAAAACTTTGAAAATAAACCCCTACCAAATGAAGTCTTGAAAGAGATGAAAGAAAGCTTGTTCTTGATGAAGTGAAAAGACAAAATCTTCCTTGGATGATGATGTGAATTCGGCCAAGAGGGATCTCAAGGAAGATGATTTTTCCTTGAAAGAGTAAGCTTGCAAATGGAAAGGTTTGGTGTTTGAGAGGTGGTTTGAGGTGGGGAGTGGTGGTTCAAGGTTATTTGTGGTTTGTGGTGGTGGAAAAGTTTCTTTGATGGTGGAGGAAGAAGAACAAGATGAAGAGGAATTGAGAGGAAAAGAGAGAAAATTGTAAGAAAGCTTAAACTTGGCAAATGATCTAAAGTGTAACCAAGTTCTTAAGACTTGGTATTTATAGAAAATGAAACAATGGGGCTACCAAGGAGAAGGAGGCGACGGTTTCAAGGCCATGGGGGAGGAAAAATATCTTCAAAAACTTGTCATTCAAAGGCATGGTTGGAAGCATGGCTAGGTATGGTTCAAAGTATAGCTTGAGGTATAGTCTTTGAGTGAAACAAAAACAACATGTGACACAAATGGCGGAGGATGAATCGGCGAGTTCAGCCAAGGGAGGAAAAGAAATTTTTCATTTAATTGTGGTTTAATGATGTATTTAGGTGTTTCTTTGATTAAGGTTTTGATTAGGAGTTTGTAAGAAAGTGTTTAGGTGAGGTAATGGTTAATTAAGGTTGTCAAGACTTGATTTAGGGGTGGTCTTGTTAGATTAACAAATTAAAACCCTTTTTGTAACACCCTAATATTTAATCCCAATACGCCTAGGACGTATCAAGATTAATTATTAGTTATTACTTCTCTTTAAATTCATTTATAAAATACTTAGCGAAAAAATAGGTAATTTTTTTTTTTGAAATGAATCATGTAAAACAAAGTGCAAGCCTTTGCGCGTAACATAAATGTAACGTGAAGCGGAAGAATACATAAAACATACAGAACATAAACATTAAAGAACACATCCATCATGAAAACATTCCTCATCACATTAGTTAACATAGTTTAGTACAATACCACTGTAATATAAAAGAAACATAAAGTCTTACCCATACTAGTGGGCAGAGCTTGAAGTACAACAACATATAATAAGAAACATAATAACAAATACATGAAACAACCCCAAAAGATACTCCCAAGCTATGACACTCCCTCCCTCAAACTATGGATAATGCTCCTCCTCGTCCCTCCGGTGGCACATACCCAATGACTGGGCAAGCTCCTCAGATGCGTGAAGGCGGAAGGATGGGCGAGATGCCCGGCACGGTGTGGGCGCATCTTCGGACGTCGTGCTAACCTCCGCGTCACCGTCTCCTCGCTACCCATCCTGATATCCATGGGTCAGGGGCGAACCCTCGAGAAGGATGAGAAGGAGGATCCTCTGATGGGTTGTCTCTCGAACGTCTTAGGCGAGACACGTACTCGGGGTAACCTCGCACCGCTGAAGATGCCGAACGGGCGACGGTTTTGTCTCAGGGTCGCGTCCTCTCAAAAATCATGTCGTCGCCAAAGGGGGAGGTCGGAGTGAATGGAAGTTGGAACTGAAAAGGCAAATGGGCGTCCCATGTATGCAAAAATGCGTATAGCACAACGACCCTCGAAGTGGTAGGGCTGATGTATCCGGATAGTGCAGTTCCACACGTGCGTCAACAAAAATCACGAACGACGCCATCGATGTCTAAAGACGTAACGGAAAGAAACAGAGAGAGGGTGAGAATCTTGCTAAAGAATCTTAGTAGGGAAATCCTCTATCCTAGTGTCATCGTTTACGTCCCCAGGAACCTTGGGTTTATTATAAAAGGTTAAGCATGCATAGGTTCATTATGAGGTTTTCACAAGATATTTATCCAAGGTCCATGTCTTTTATAATGAGTCTTAATGCATGTATGCAGCATAATAGTTCATGAATGCATGGCAGCACTTTAGGTAAACCAAACAAATATCAAACAACATATAAGTGGCATGTAACTTTCTCTTGAACATCTTTCCTTTCTCATACTTGTGACACCAATCATAATAGTAACGCACCCTTAAACTAGGCTATGAGCTCATACCTTAACTAGTCGTCACTAGTTCTTACTTATCCTCTTGATAAGCGAATCATAAACATAATCATATTCATCATAATCATCATGATCATCATAATCATCATAATCCGACTCCCAGAGTATGGGTAGGGGCCTAAGGATCACCCATCATGGGACTTTTTCCTTCTTCGAAACGCATCGACTGGTTAAGACCAACGACTTTGTCCGCTTGCAGGTGATGTCTATGCCCTATGGTTTTACCTTTTTCTCACCTACAGGAGAAGTACGTCTTGGTGTGTCACCTTAAACATTATATTTCTCAAAAACTTTCTTATGTCTTCAAATTTGACGGAAATTCGGCATATAACAGCTACTCTCCAAATTTCCTCAAATTTGAGTCATGCCACATAATCTCAGTCACATGCATCATTTTCATGGAACTTTCTCAATCAATAACTTTCTAGTTCACATGAGCATATTCCTCAATTTCATTCATATTTCGAAACCTTATGCATCTTAAATACAACATTTCATCATATCATCATACCAATCATACACATAAAGTTTCATGCTCAAGGAACTAACATAATCACATCATCATAATATGCTCGAGGTTCATCATCATAAATATGCTCTCGGCCACCTATCTCATAATATCTTATGCTTTGACCCTTACGGGCCTTAAACTTGTATTTGCATCTTTATTACCCTCAAGAGGTTAACACTTAAACTTTTCTCTAAGATTTGAACTCACTAAAATTCCAAACAGCACTGCACATAAAAGGGCAGAAAATATCATATGCTTACGGGGTCTAGAATCTCCGTTCGTGACCCTTTTTAATATCCGTCTTCGCCTAAGGCTCCATAATCAATTCCTAAACCAATTATGAGGGATTCCTAGGCATGTTCTCTAAGTTATAAACCATTTTTCCTCAATCTAACTATGCTGGAACAGAATTATGTTTTGCCATGTCTAAGAGTGCTAGAATTCCCATTTTAAGTTCTTATCATCACCTTAAGCTTAGAAATTAATACCTAATCATTTATGAAGGGATTTTATACATGTCTTACTAATTATGAACCATTTATCCTTGATTCAATCATGCTGGAACAGATTTGCATTTTTATGCATTAAGGTGTTCTAGAATTCTCATTTCTAATCCTTTCAAGTTACTTATTCTTTTCTAACTTCTCTAAATCAATCCTTGCTTCACTCAAACATAATTTTACACATTTTAACACCTTAGAACAGAATTTATACAGTAGCCAAACATAGAGGGCAGAACCAAAATCATAAGCCCATAAAATCACATAATCTCTTGAGTTGAAATGCATATAAGTTGCTAGTTTTCTCTTGGACATTTTTAGGAGCAAAAGGTGTTCTGGTAATCGATTACATGTACCTAGTAATCGATTACCAGGAACTAAATTCATTCTGGGTTAAAACAACTGGGTAATCGATTACATAGGATGGTAATCGATTACTTAGGGTTAAATATTTGAAAAAAATAAAGAACATAGGGTAATCGATTACACTAACAGGTAATCGATTCCAAGAGTTTTAAGGATAGATTCTGGGCATGAAGGATAGTCTTGGTAATCGATTACATTGTCTCTAGTAATCGATTACCAAACCAAAAGTCCTTCAAAACTCTCTGGTAATCGATTACATAATATGGTAATCGATTACCAACCTCGGAACTTGAGAAAACATGATTTTTGACACATTCCAAGCTATTTAAACACCTTGAGACCTCATAAAACAGTTTTCCAACATTTCCTGAAATCATTCATGCATTTTACAAAATCAAACCATTATTGAATCATACTAAAACTCATCCATTTCTTTTTACTAGAGTTCCCTTTTTAAGATACTTAGGGCAAGTCTTTGAGCTCTAAAGTATTTAGGTGATAACATAATCTTAAACATGCTATGCACTTCATTTTACTCTTCATTACAAAGTAAAGTGAGAGCATAAAATAAATATGAGATGCAACTTCATTATTATCTTTAAGGATTAAGTGATGACTTGAAATATAAACATGAAATGCAAGCTTGGGAATTTAAATATGGTAATGCAAGTTCATTCATTTATTCTTGTGAAATTAGTGATGGCATCAAAATAAACATGAGATGCAAGACATAAATTTAAACATGAATGCAACTTATTTTTATCTTAACTAGAGCTCTTACAAGACTTTAGAGGAACATAAACCTCAACCCATTATGTATCATAAGGCAAGCTTTAGAGTTCTTAGCACCTAGACTTCAAAAAGTCTTAAGGTTTGAACTTCATCATCAAGCTTAAGAAAATGAACACAAAGTTCAACACTTTGTCTAAACAAAACTACAAGGACTAAGTCATATTCTTTATTTTATTGCTCATGGGCTTCAATCTAGAGTAAAACTCTTAGAACGGCCGACCAACTTTAAGGTTGGCAAGGGTAAGCTTAGAGCTCTTTAAAAACATGGATTAATTTTCTTAACAAAACTTTTGTGATCTACTTTACATTTTTACAAACTTTGTTCAAATAAAAGAAAAGGAACCAAAAATCTTTCAAGGACAAAAGGAAAAGGATCCGAAAATAAAACTAAGGAAAAGAAAGGAACACAAGCATGTATGGTCCAAGACCAAGTTGTTTCAAGCTTTAGAGGTTTCTCACATGACAACAACAAGTCATTATCTTGAAACCTCATCATCAAGCTCATGTTTTCTTTATGAAAGGGCCTCTTGGCCGAAAATGAAAAAGGGAGAGGAAAAGGATTTGAAACCAAGAGAAACTAGAACTTTTTTGAAGAACACAAGCAAAACATTAAAACATAACCCCTACCTAGAAAGTCTTGAAGAGATATGAAAGAAAGCTTGAGTTCTTGATGAAATGGAGAAGGAAAATCCTCTTGAAACTTGAAGGAAGAAATCAGCCAAAGTGAGGAAGTTTGAGAAGAAATGAGAGAATTTTTGTAAGAAGTGTAAACTTAACAAATGAACCAAAGTGTGACCAGGTTCATCAAGACTTGGTATTTATAGAAATTTTCAACAATATTTATAGAAATTTTCAACAATGAGGCTTCCATGGGGGAGGAGGAACTGGCCACATGAGGGAGGAAGGAGAGAAGAAATATCTCTTGCAAAGGTATGGTTGTAAGCATGGTTGTAGGCATGGTGAGGTATGGGCAAAGCATGGGCAAGGTATGGTGGAAAGCATGGCTCTTTGGTGTGTAAAATAAATCAACATGTGAGGAAAATAGGGGAGGATTTTCGGCCAAGCCTCAACAGCCAAGGGAGAGGAAATTGTTTCATCTAATTGTGGTTTAAAGGTGTGTTTAGGTGTGTCTTTGATTAGGCTTTTGATTAGGAGTTTGTAAGGAAGTGTTTAGGTGAGATAATTGGTTAATTAGGAAGGTCAAGACTTGATTAGGAGGAATCTTACTAGATTAGTAATTTAAAATAATTCTTTTGGTCAAATGAGGTATGGCACAATTCCTTAATTTAAGGAATTGGAGAGAGAAATACTATTCAAGATTCCATGACTAGGAATCTTGAATTAAAGAATGCAATTAGAGTTTAACTAAGCAATCTTAGGTTCTAATTAACCTTAATAAATTATTTTGACTCTAGATTAATTATCGAAATAAATTAATCTTCGATTAGAGCCTAATATTGCTTAGGTTTGCTTAATTGCGTCATTAAGCTCACTGTACACTGTTCTAGGGGCAAAATGGTAATTTTGCACTAAAACTGCCTGGACCTTTGGTCAACTAAACATCAAACATTACTAAAAACATCATTCTAAACTTCCTGAAAATTGGGCTCAAACGGCACCTTTTACCCGTGTAAAACACGCAGGGGTATTTTGGTCATTTTGAGCCGAAAGTTTAGAACGAGATTTTTACCTCGAATATCATTCATAACAACATAATCCCTTTTAAACATCGAGTTTACCCATTTGGACTCTTGTTAACTCTCTTTTAATTCATAAAAATGACCTTAGGGCATTTTGGTCATTTGTACTCAAACAACAGAAATCGAAGGCGTTACACTTTTCAAGTGAAATTAAGTCATAGACAAAGTTCCTTAATTTAAGAAATTGGAGAGAATTTACTATTCAAGATTCCATGACTAGGAATCTTGAATCAAAGAATGAAATTAGAGTTTAACTAAGCAATCTTAGGTTCTAATTAACCTTACTAATTATTTTGACTCTAATTAATTATCGAAATAAATTAATCTTCTATTAGAGCCTAATATTGCTTAGGTTTGGCTAATTACGTCATTAGGCTCACTATACACGTCTAGGGGTAAAATAGTAATTTATACTGAAACCTGGGCTACCCGTGCTTAACCTTATTAAACTTCACTTAAAAATATCATTTAAAACCTTTGGTAAAGTTTGGTCAACCACATAAATCTGAAATACCATAGAGGCATTTTGGTTATTTCGTGTTTTGAACTCAAAAATGATATTCTTCTGCTATTACCACACATAACACATATAATCCCCTATCAACATCAAAACATCCCTTTGAGGATGGCTTGACTAGCGACCCTTATTTTGGAATACCTCAGGAGCATTTCGATCATTTGTACACGGAAATCTGCGTACACTTATCCTCAGAAGTTGTTACTTGTTATCTCTACTTGACCTTTGATGGAGTATATACATATTACATATGAGCCTGCTTTTTTATATACTAACATAAAACGCTTTCTTTCTGAAGTCGTTAAATTTGAATATAATTACTATGTCAAAAATACATGATTGTATTATTCGCCAATAAAGCAATAGCATATATAACTCTGTCAAACCCTGACCCTGGTTCACGCAAGAACCCTCTAGTCTAGGTAAGGTACTACTCAACATTCACTAAAAAGAAAATAAAAAGGCTGACTAAATTCTCTTATTATTAGTGCATCAAAAACTCTAGACCGTTGATGTCAATATCAATTGAGAATCTCCACAAACAATCTCCATCATAGCAATCTATGTAAAAATATAATAATAGCAGGAATGAGAATCAAGGATTCCCAATAGGAAAAATACTAATCTACTACATAGTGATATCTGACATAATGTTAAATTAATTAAGATATCTTCAATTTCTTTGAAATATTCTAGCTTGCTTATCCACTTTCTTGGTTAACATAGTATTATGAGTGTACTTATGCTTGAGAATAAAAGATTGTAGAATTCATAAGATAATTGCTCGGTGTTCCTGTTGTTTGCGTAAAGGTTTCAATAGTTAGTACCATTATTTCTCTTACTTAACTTGGTTAGATAACTTTAAACATAATGGTAGAACCCATAGGACTCTTCCATATACTTCTTTGTGGATTGTACTGTCAACGATGTAATGCTTGTCACATTACAACCTGATATAATTCACTAGATAGAGACTGTTTAGAGTTAGGAATTTATCTTTCTAAGTCTTTATAAAATAAAATAAAAATTTGTTTTGGCTTTGTGCTCAAATTTTCATGACATGATATGGATGGATTCTTGGCATTTTTAGTGAGCATTGATGATCAATTGATGGACCATTTGTGGTAAATTTATCCCTTGAGAGTTTTTGAGCCTTCAACATATGAATGACTATTTTTCCTTGCTAGTGTGTTTTCACTCATGTTTGCTGGTTACTCTAGAACTTGACTTGACTCTTGTTGAAGCTTTTGATTCACATGAATGTAATGAGATGATTTAGGCCATTTTGTTTTTGTGCTACTTGCCAAATTAGCCTACCTTGCACTTATTCCATTGTTTACCTATTTGAGCCTATTTTAAACTATCATTTGTTTTATAACTCATTGCAAGCTTATGAAGTGAAAAACAATGATTCACCTGAACCTTAGGGAGTAAAAGAGCTTTGAATGAGCTTAAAATAAGTGTAAAGGTGTATCTTTTATTTCAAAAAATAATAATAATAATAATAAATAATAATTAAAAAAAATTAAAAAAAAAAGAATAAAAAAAATGTTGAAAAAAAAATAGTTGTGTTTATTTGTAAATACTATAGATGTGCATGTTGCTAAGTTTGAAAAAGAAAAAAAAAAGTGGTTGATGAGAGGCAAAATGGAGTTCATTGGTGTTGCATTGTATCTCTTGAGATAACTTTGCATGTTTATGTGGAGTCATTCTTCATTGCTCTTTTAGTCTCTTAGGTTGATAGCTAGTATCCTTTCTTATATCCTCCCATACCTTAACCCTGCTACAACTGAAAAGTCCTTTTGATCTTTATGTGCATGTGTTTCAAATGTTGATGTTAGAGGTTTGTCAAGCTTATGATAGTGTTAACATTCATGATGTGTTATGAGGGTAAATACAAGCCTAAACACTTAAGAGTTTTCTTAGTGAGATTCTATTACTCTTGGTTCATCTTTTGATTGGATTTGTCTT
>JAMLFY010000004.1:30211972-30456989 GCA_030441495.1 Dalbergia oliveri | reverse complement strand
AGCCAGGAGAATCCAATGTTGACCCAAATATTACAGCAACTCTGGCCTTATGATAGCTGATGGCTAGCCAGGAAGCATCTCTAGTGGTTCCTAAGGTCTGTGGCATTTGCACTTCCAATGATTATCACACAGATATGTGCCCAGCCCTACAAGATGAATCAACTTGGGGTAGCAACAACTAACCCCTTCAGAGTCTACCTAAGATCAGGCAGTCATAATTTAGTAACACTTATAACTCTAGCCTGGAAGAATCACCACAATTTGAAGTGAGGAAATAATTCACAACAGGGCCAACCTTCACAGCAAAAGTATCTAGCATCTCATCAGAGGTAACCGGCCCTTCCTCACCTCCATCCATATATCTAACTATGACTGAAATGATGAAGATGATGATGAAGCAAATATAGGAAATAAGAAAAGAGAACGCCTAACCAAGAGAGAAGGTGACTCAAATGAAACAAAACCAGAGTCAGCAAGCCCTAGCCTCCCAATTACCTTCTCAAACCATGCTCAATCCAAGGGGAAATGTCTGCAATCACCCTAAGGTCTGGGATAAAAATGCAAAAGGTAACAAGGCCTGAGAGAACGATCAAAGAAAACTGGGCATAGAGGTGATTTCTGGAGTCAGGCATTGCTAAACCAAGCATGCAGATAAACTAGCACAACAGCACCTCTTGGGTGAGTGCCGCAACACTCAAACAACGCCACATGGCTCAACAGAGGCACCAAAGATGAAAATTTCACTCTCTCCTACCATTACAGAGGATGCAACTAGGAAGGCTACTATTGCAGATTTATCCAGATATGCTAGAAACCTTTCGAAAAGTGCAAGTAAACATACCTCTATTAGATGCAATAAAGCAAATTCCCAAATATGCTAAATTCTTGAAAGATCTATACACCAATAGAAAGAAGACCAAGGGTAGTGAGGAAGAGAATGTGACCATAAGGGTAAATGCCTTCTTCATTATCAAGCAAGACAATCTACCATCCAAGTGCAAGGATCCAGGTACATTCATTGTCCCTTACACTATTAGGAACTTATACATGACAAAGGCCCTGGCTGACCTTGGAGCTGGCATTAATGTTATGTATAAATCTCTCTACCAGTCCTTGCATTTTGGAGAGCTTAAGCCAACCAGGTTGCAAATTCTTGGCTGACCATGGTATCACCAATACAGGAGGAGTATTGGAAGATATTGGTCCAGGTAAACAATTTAATATTCCCTGTTGATTTCTATGTGCTTGAAATGGAAAATGACACTAATGCAACCAACATACATTGATCTTGGGTAGACTATTTTTGAAAATTGCTAGAACCATGATTGATATTTATGTTGGCACATTATCCATGGAGTGTGGGGACATGAAAGTCCAATTTAACTTATGATGCTATGAAACATCCCTATGAGGAACACTCCATGTTTGGCATTAATGTCATTGGTTCTTTAGTTGATGATGCTTGTGGTAATTTTCTTTGTAAGGATTTAGATCCATTTCTCCACTTTTTCTTCTTCCATGGGATATGATGTGCCTATTGTTTTAGAATGTCCCAAGTTTTCATATATAGGTGCTCCATATGGCAAGTAGTCATCGATTTTCCAGGTGCTTCATGAATTAGTCATATTGGGAAAGAAGCCCTATGAAGAGTATTGGATCTTGTTGCATGAGCCCGGGCAAAACTGATGGAGCTGGAAAGCCGAAGTCTAGATGGAAAGGACTATTCTTTGTCACTCATGTGCACGTGATGGTGCAATTGAGTTGGAGAAATCCAGGATGATTCAATGTAACATTAATGGGCACTGGTTGATGCACCTCTATGAAGTCCCCAAAGATTTGGGGGCTTATTGGGGGCTTAGATGGCCTCTCTATAGGTTGAAGCTCACACCCTCCATGAGGGTTCTAACGTTAACTTAGGAACATTAAAGTAAGGTATTGGGTGGGAAACAACCCAGATTAAGGTTTTCTTTACCTTTCTTTTTATTTTATGTTATTTTTAGATTTAATTCTTGTATCATATTTATTTTGTTTGTGTCTTACACCATCCTTTTGACACTATAGAGGTTACATGCATAGGCTTACACTACATAGTTTATTGACTTGCTTGGCTATTGACTATTTTCTTTTATTGCATGCTTGGTGGATTCATTATGTTGTTTGGATTGAGTACATGTATTTTCGTGGTGAGATTTTGAGCCTTTTGATTGGACCATCATGTGCCATACTTATTTGTTCATATGTATTTCCCTTTTTGGATTTGCATTCTAGAATTTACTTAGGGTCTTGTTTGAAAATATATTTTTCATGTACATACTTAAATATGATTGAGCCATTTTTCTTGTTGTAGCCACTTACCCATATAGCCAACCTTTACATGTTACCATTGTTTAGCCCATTTGAGCTTTATTACTCATTCTTTTATTTTACCACATCTTTAGTTAAAAGTGAAAAACCATGAAATATCCCAACCTTTTAGGCTTAGGAGAGGTTGTGCTTTTCTTATATGTGTTTGAGCATAAGTGTGGGGGAGAGTATGAGGACATGCCCCAATTTAAGTGTGAGGAAGGAACAATGTGTACCTAAAATTCGCAAGTGACACACACAGAAAAATTTGGAAAAGTTTAGGTTAAAGGTGTTTTACATTGCAAATTAAAAGCCTATAATTGTGATTAAGTTGGACAAAGTATACATTAGACACTTGTGCTCTTGATATATGCATTTGCCCTTCTTTGACTAGAGGTTTAGCTCTATTGGCCTATATATTTACCCACCTTCACCTAAGCCTCATTACAACTAAAGGTAAGTCCTCTTGATTCAATATGCATGTGTATGTGACAAAATAGAGAATAAGACCCACAACAAGTTTATAGTAATGCATTTTCATTTGAGGTAATTGAATGTACATCATAACCCCAAACACTTGAGTGAATGAGTGGCAAACACTAACCTTGAGAGGATTTTTGTACTTGGTCCATACATCATATGTGGATTCCATCTTGTGTGATATGTCCTTGTTCATGCCTTGCTTGTTATAATTCTCTTAATTGTTGGTGTGAGAGCTTCCTGTTGTGTTTCTAGGTTCATTAGATTGGTGTATTATCATTTAATTTCATGCATCATTTATTTTTAGTCTAGAGTTCTGGTCTAGTCCTTGTACTATTTCTCATCCATGCTTTAGTTTTATCTTTGTTTAACATGAGGACATGTGAAAGCTTAAGTGTGAGGGAGTTTGATAAGGGGCATTTAAGCCACTTATCTATCTACCAAACCTTAGTTGTTTGCATGATTTTTACTAAGTTATTAATGTGATTAATGAGGATTCTTGATTTATTTCTCATTGTGTGATTTTAATAGAATTAGTGGCTTTTGCATTGATTTTAGAATGATTTATAATTACACTCTGTTGTATTTAACTAGTCTCTTTGCGTATAGTTTTGAGCACATGAGCTTTGGATCAAGTGCAAATTGTCAAAAACAAGGTTGGAAACCATTGGGAAGGAGCTAGGAATAAAAAGGAAGAAAAAGCATGGAAGCTTGCTCTCGGTGAGTAGCACGGACTTTCTCGAGAGTGACAACCATTAATTTTTAGCTCATCATTCTGGTGAGCACTCAGTGCTCATTCAATGATGGGATATCAGCTCATTAATCTGTTTTGGGCCCAAGTTTGGCAATTTATAGAGAACAGTATATAAAGGATTGACATAGATGTTTACCCTAGCTTTGGACTCACTTTAGGCTATAGATTTTAGTTGCTATTATTCTCTCTCTCCATCTCTCTTCTTTCTCTATTCTTCTCTCTCTAAGAGTTCTATTGGTGAAGGTGCTTTGTCTTGGAGATTGTGGCAATGATTGCTATTATTTTCAGGTTTCATTTATTTTCACTATTGTAATCCTCCTAAGATGAAGGATAGATTTCCTTACTAGTGTAAGGGTTTCAAGATAGATTAGGATGATGTTTGATACCTCTTTGGATATTAAATGTATTGATTTTCTTAATGTTCTGCAATTTATATTTCTATAATTATTGTGGTGATTGTTATAATCTTTATTAGGATAACTAAATTACGATCGCTTTAAAACCCTTTGGGCATAAATTGATAGATCTATTGATTTATGTTTGAGGGAAAACATTAGAATTAACTTTCCGATTAGTGGTTAAGCTATAGCAATTGGTTTATTAAATTAATGTGATTTCTAAATAAATTGAGATCTCATTTATTAGTTATTTGCATTAATCAAATTCTAGAGGTCGATCAATCACAGGAGAATTACCAGTAATTTATTACTAATAGCCACCAATGGGTTTAATATTTAGTCAATGATAATTGAATAACTTGCACTAGTGCCTTCTTTTCTATTGCTATTATCCCGTTGCTATTATCTTTTAATTTTAATTGTTATAATTTCATTCTTCAAACCCCCAATTTCCCAACTAAGTGTTAAAGCCTCCTTGAGACAACCTAGGTTGTGCTCTTTACTACATTTTTAGTGCAACTTAGCATTAAAATAAATTTCTAATTTGAGGAGGTAGGGATAGCCGTTGCTTTAGCCAAAAGGTTCCTTTTAAGAACTTCAAAAGTGCAGTATATGTCTTAACTACCATTTTTTTTCCAAATGGAACTCCAAAGAAAATTGGAGATATATGTTGCATATGATTCTCCCTTTATGGTCAAATACATTGAAATACAAATGGGAGATACTTTAAGGCTCAATTTGTGAGAAATATTGTTTCCAACATCAAGGGAGAGTAGACACAATTGGAAAAGAAAATAAATTGGAATGCATCAATATACTATTTAGATCCTCATACAAGGCAATATGGACTAGAAGTTCAAACGATTATACATTTGCAAAGAATAGCAAATGAATTGTTAGATGCATTTTTTAATGATATAAAAGGATAATTAAATCCTATATACCAACTGAAAATGCCCTAATCTAAATTGATGTTCCTGTTGGACAATTGGTCAATATAAAAATCGCATGCCAAAGCCTGATAGATCATTGATTCAAAAATAAAATCCTAAAAAAAAGATGCAAGAGAGGTCAAATGATGTTATGGAGGCAAATGATACTCCTGTTGAAGAGAATAGAGATATAGTAAGGATATTGTTGCGGTCCAAAATTTTGATATATTTGAAAAACCAAAAGACGTTCCAGGTACTTGAAAATAATCATTGAAAATGGTGAGATCTCAATAGATTATATCTCTATAGGAAAAGGGTGGAATCAATGAGTAATAATTGTCACAATATATTTGCATATAATATAGTGCTAAATATTATGCATGAAAATGAGAATCTTGAGCCAAGAATCATTGAAAAATGTCTACGCATAAATTATTAGCCAAAAATGAAAAAAGTCATCTAGGTGAATAGATCACTTGCAAAAACGTGAAGTCTTGGACCTATAGTCCAAACACCAAAGTGTGAAACCCGTGGGATACAAATGGGTATTGTGAGAAAAAGAAATGAGAAAATGAAATTGTACGCTATAAGACTATAATTGTAGCACAAGATTTCTCACAAAGACCTGGTATAGATTATGGCTAAACGTATTCCCAATAGTGGATACAACAATGTTTCGATATTTGATTAGATTATCTGCATAAAATAAGCTAAATATGCATCTGATAGATATTGTCATGGCCTATCTATAAGTTTATTAGATAATAATATTTACATGAAAAGTCCCTGAAGGATTAAAGATATCAACATCATCTAATGAATGCCCTAAGGCACGTACTCAATCAAGTTGCAAAGATCTATATGTGGTATAAAGAAATCTGACAGATGTGGTATAATCATCTCAATGAGTATTTGATTAAGAATGGGTTTACAAATGATATCATTTGCTCCTATGTTTATATCTAGATTCATTATAATAACTATGTATGTTGATGACTTGAATATCATTGGAACTCCTGAAGAAGTTCCCATAGCCATAAAAGATCTAATAGAAGAGTTTGAGATGAAAGATCTTGGAAAGATAAAATTCTATCTCAGCCTGTAAATCAAGCATTTAACAAACAAAATGTTTGTTTGTCAATCAATTTACTCAAAGATAACTCTGATGAAGTTTTATATGGATAAATTACATTTTTTTTCAAGTGTATTAGTATGTAGGATATTTATCAAATCTGCATAAAGACAAATATCAAACAGGTTTCTTTCACTTATGGAGACATGAGCATAATCTGAGATACATAAAATAGACTATAGCCACTATTTCTTCAAATAGCAAAGAAATTAGTGCAATACATGAAGCTCATGAATCTTTCTGGCTAAAGGCAAGGGATTTACATGTTCAAACTATCATGTACATTCTTTTAGAAGAAAATTACACAACTTTACATGACGATAATATGGCTTAGATAGCTCAACTAAGGAGAAACTAGTGTCTAATTTGTTCAAGTAATAGAGTTACTACCTATTTCTTCTTTGTAGAAGTGGTAGAAAATTAGAATACATCAATTATGAGATTTTAAGTGATACTTTAAAGAGGGGTAGAAATATGTTACTCTTTTTCCTTGATCAAGGTTTTTATCCCACTAGTTTTTTCCTTGATAAGGTTTTTAACGGCGAGTTCTACATTCCCACTATGAGGATATTGTACTCTTTTTCATTCACTAAGATTTTTTCCCACTAGGTTCTTCTCAGTAAGGTTTTAATAAGGCATATCCCTTATGAACATCCAAGGGGGAGTGTTATGAAATATTATTCATTTATAGATGTCAATATCTTTAGCTGATTTAGTTAAGATTTGATTAGATTAGATATAATCTGTTATGATTTAATGTGATATTATATCTATCTTCCTTTAGCTATAAATAGCCCTTTGGATGCTTTATATAGAGTACCTTTGAGATTATCAATAACACTATTCTTTCTTTTCTTCTCCATTATTCTCTTTATTCTTATTTTTTACAACAAGGAAGTCCATACGCAAACACATAAAAAGATACATCATAACAACTCCATTAAGGAAGAAAATAGAAATACAAACTAGGACATCCATACATAAGTACATAAAACGATACATGAAAAAAAAGTACTATACACTCAAATTCCCTTATGACCTTTCCCCTTCCCCTATGGTGGTGGTGGTTGAAGTGGTAAATAGCTTAGTCTTTTAGCTAGTTTCACATGTTTCCATGGCCATAATGCATTACGTATAGTTCCTCCATTCTGTGGTAGCCTTTTCCAAGCACATTGATAAAGCCACGGATTGTCTTCTAAATTCAGCCACCTGACCACCCATGCCCTCATCTATGCCACCCTAATCACCCATGCCTCTATCTCTATCACCCTGGCCACCCATGTCTACATGTCCCCTATCTAATACCATTGCATGTTACATAGATGTAGGGGTATCTTGCAAATTTTGCATCATCTTGATGTTTGCCCAATGTGTACCTGGTATAAAATCTGTGGAACTAACATATCAAGTGTGACCATTTGTGGCCAGGAACATCATTCATTTGACTAGTTGGATCTATATTGAGGCCAATGTTGACTTGTGTAAATGATTGACCACCAAAATGGGCAAAATTGAAGTTTCCTTCAATGGCCGATAGCTGCCCACCAAGGGTGAAGTGAATAGACATTATCTTGGATGACGACCACCTAGACCTTGCAGGACCATCATTGTGCTTGCTCAAAACACCAGTGAAACGTCATGGTGGATCTTGCATCTGTGTAGTCTCCTGTGAACACCAAGGGAAATGGCTATAAGGAAATTGTAATGCGTTTATATCCCAATAGAAAATGTTATTGGGTTGCGAAACAAAGGTTGATAACCATGAGGAGCTTTTATTCAGATGGGTGATCCTTCATCGTGTCTTTGTCCTTGGGGTGGGGTACTTGACCTTTTTCATCTAAGGGTGGTTCATCTTCTTCATGGTAGGTGGATGATTTGCTTCCTCAGGAACAACAGTGTAGCTTGAGTGTGAGATAAATGCCAAGACCAATACAAATTGGAAGGTTGATAATCAATGGTGAAAGTTATAATTAACACACGATTTGCACATTGGTACCACATTGCCACCCATTGTTGATGTTGTCTTTTCCAATTGGTGGTGGTACTCCCGTTAAGTCTCTATAATGGAATCCTTGCAGATTAGGTTGTCGGAGGAACTTCTTGGTTCAACCCAAATTGTTGCATAACTTGATCGATTAGGTGCGACTCCATCACCTCAAAACATAAAAGTGAAGTAACAGATGGAGAAGTTGCTTGACCTCACATCATCTGAATAATGGCATCAATCATAGGATCTAGATATGGTTGCGTATAAATGCATTAACAAAAACATATCCGATATGCCAATAATGATAGCTATGGTGACCACAAAAAAATAGTAGGATTTCAAATGTTTACCTTAATGTCCTAAATTATCTATCAACAACCTTATAGTGTGATGGTCCTTTAAATTAATGTCACGTGGGTAACATGGTCGCTTCTATCTATAAAACATTATCTTAATTAGATATTAATTATTACTTTAACAAGAACAATATAAAAATTCAAGTAAAAAGTTGTTACATCCAAGGGAAAAACAAAAGGCAAGCAAGGCATGATGAACCCCAACTATATGATCCAACTTGCTCCAAATCTTCGAGCAATTACAAGTACTTTGCATGTACTTCAACAGTGTCTTGTTAGGAGAATATATTTGCCTAACAACGCCAATATGAAACCAAGGCAATATGTTGTATTGCTAAATCGGAATTAGCTTAGTAACATAAATCCAATGACAGGTCGACCATTTATCGGAAGCCCTAGAATAGCAACATCTTCAGCGTGTTGGTGCACTCCCCATATGGAAAATAGAAATTATGAGTCTCTTGGCCTCCACCTTTAATTACTACTGAGATAAGCTTCTGATTTACTACTATATCACTAATTTCCACAAAGCGAAGTAAACAGGCATGCTGTAACATCCTCCCAAGTACAACCCCATTCTTAAGCTATGATATTATACTCGAGAGTTGTTACTTGTTAATTAGCGGACCTCTCTTAATTATCTATAGCAAGCTCGATTTACGTACGAGAATAACTAAGTAATTCTATTAAAACATATTACAAGTAAACATCAAGTTTATTAAACATACAACTAAAATACATAAGGAAGCTCCTCTATGAGCTTTAGTACATATCTGTCTTCTAATACATTTACATACATACTCATTTCACTAAGTACAGGAAATAAAACAGGAACTGCCATACTACAGCAATACACTCCTTTGTATAGCAGGATCCTCATCCCTGCTTAACCTGAGGCGAACACTAAACAAACACATAGGGGTGAGAATATTATAAAATTCTTAGTAGGGTTTTCCCCATATACTACACACAATAGGCATAAGCAATTCATGCATATACAATATTCATACAAAATCATACACAGAAATCTTGAAAACCCGTAGCCGGGAATGAAGAATAATATCACAATAATCGATCGAGTAATAATATGTACAATCAGAACTCCATTCCTCATATCTTTCTCATTTTTCTCAACATAGGGAAGGCTTATTCTCAGAGAGATACATTCACACTCACAATTTCACAGGACCATAGACGCTAGGACATGAGCTCATTCCTATTTGAGATCACGAACTTCATTTTTTTCCATTTCCAGATCACTCAGGTCTATGCCTAGCCGATACGTCTATCAACTCATAACTTTTCTAGGGAAGTCCTTCTTTGCCTTCCCTCTCAATTCTTTCTAAGCCTTGTTTGCTTTTCCCCATATGTTTCAAACATACACAGGAAGATATGTATATACTATCATAGAATTTCAGCCATTTCCACATCTCATTATCCTGGAGAATTGAAGTTCCAGGCACAACAATTTGTTACCATACCAAACAACCATTCCAACCTTAAGGAAAATTTCACATGACACTTCAATGTGTCTAAAACAACCTGTAAAAATTTCAGGGCAATCAGAGTTATATAACCACTTCAATAAAATAGGTAAATCTTGTGGCAAAAGCCACAAATTCATAGTCCAAGAATTGTGTTCTCAAAATATTTAGCCCTAGAATTCGATGGAATCATGTACAAGAAAATTCACAGAGGTATTTCAACATGTTATTAGTCTTGTGTAAAAATTTCAGGAGCTATCTCAATCAATTGCTATGATGAAAAATTCGGGCAAGTTTGTTACTTTAAAAACAATAATTAGGAGGCAGTTACAATTGGTTCCTAATTTTTTTGAGGCATCAAACCTTAGAATTAACCCCTAAAGAAAATTCGTGTGTTTAGTTTAAGAGATTAACTACAACATATAATTTTCATGGTTCATGAAACCACCCACAAAATTTCCAGAAAATTCGTGAAAAGTTCTTATTAGAAACAGAAATTTAGCAACCTAGTTCCAATTTCACTTGAGAGAAAACCCTTTTTAAAACCATCCAAACACAACACAAAAATTCATACATCAATATCAATATGTTAATAATCAATATCATCAAAATTTTCGGAATTTGGGCAAGCTAAAACAGAATTGAAAAATTTCACAAAAAGGAAGCAGGAAACCTACTCTCTTGAAGGTTCAGCAAGTTTCTATCTCTAGCTTGCTTCAAGGTGGGATTTCTTCACAACCAAAACTCCCACACAACTTCAAACCCTCCTCTGATCAATGATGGATGTGCAAGAAGGATGAGGTTTTTGAAATTTCAATCGGTTATAATTGTAGAGGTGGAAGTGTAGATCAATTTTTGTGAAGGAAGATTTGGGTTTTGATTATTCTAAGCTAGGGTTTTTGTGAGATGAAAGCAAGATGGAACTCTTGGCTATGGAGGCACTTCACCTTCTGGTTCTCCCTTGCAAGGCCGAGTTTGAGGATGGTTTGGTTAAGAAGATTAAGTGACTAGGCTTGTAATAAATGTAAGGCAAGATATTTGTTAAAAAAATCATGATGAATTTGGTGACTAGGCTATGATGGATGGCTAGGATTTGATCTTGGATTCCAAAATGAAATCTTGGCCTTCCACTTGTCTTGATTAGGGAATATTATCTAATTGTAGTGATGGAAGTGTCTTCAATGTTAAAACCGCCGAAATCTCACGAACGGGTAAACACCGTACCGATTTACCCGATATTACTAAATTAATTCCAAATATAAAATTATCATTTCCACCTATTTCTAACCTTATTCTCATGTTTTCCTAATTTTGGACACTTCTGGCCCGAATCTAGGGTTTAACAGCGGTAGATGGGCAAGATTACTATTTATCGAGCAGAAATTTTTCACAAGTCTCTTGGGCCGCCCCCATCATTGCTAAACTATTAGATTTTTGAAATTAAGATTAATAAAGCAAAAATTAATTTTTAATTAAAATTTAGGTGTCACATGCAGCACATAGCCTCGATATCATTTCTCATTGAAGGCAATTTCAAATGTCGAGATTGCATATGTCTTGTTGTTCGTTAATTAAAAATTAAATTAATTAACATAAATGGATTTCACAAAAATAAATTAATATATCCTCTAACAAAATATATCAACTTAGAAAAAATAAATTAATATATCCACTAACAAAATATAAATATATTTAACTAATCTTTTAACAAATTCAATTTTTCAAAAAAAAAGAGATATATTAAAATACAACAAATTTAGCGCTATTTTTTATTTTGATTTGATCACACAAATTTACGAAATATTTACGTCCAACCGAGCATACAAAAAATATAATATAAATTTCAATAAAAAAATGAAAATACATTACATTTTGCTCTAGAACTTCAAAAATAATGTGACCATCTGAATTCATTATTGTCAGTTTTCACCATTTTTTCTCAATTAAATATCTCTCAATCTTTTTTTTAACAGCCCCTTTCTTTTTTTACTTCTCTTTGTATCGTTACCCGTTCTGCTTACTCCGTTTATAGCAACTCCTCCTCAACTCTCCCTCAATTATTTTCTCAATACCTCTCTTCAAATCACTTCACTCAGCAATCCTTTCAAATATTTTGTTCAGACACAAGCAGGTGAACAGAAGAGAGCATGTGAGTGTGCCTTGGTAAGGAGCAAGCCTTCCAGCTCCCCCTTCCTCCCACGTGTCAGCTCCTTCTCCCTTCTATGTGCCAGCTCCTCCCACGTCTCCTCGGTGCAGCGTGCACAAGACGGAGTCCACCAAAAGCAGATTGATGTTGGCAGAGCTTCAGTGCATTAGAGATTCCTGTCTGGTTTGACGGTGCAGTCTGAATCTGCCACAGGTGGACCCTGGGCGCGGCAAAGATTCCTGACAACAGACGAAGCGACGCGACGGCTCCACAGAGATTCCTGTTCATCTATGTTGTTCATGTAACTAAATCCACCGTAGGCGGAAAAAATAAAACCATATCTAGGCAAATCATCTTATAGTCACATATCTAAGCATATTATCATCCTAAATACCATATATAAATTATAACTTGTCCCTTATGGAGAAGAAAAGGACGTGAGCCTAGCTGCGGGACTTCCGTCTCATGCATTTTATCAAATATTCACAACAATATGATGATTGCTTGTCCCCATTTCCTTTCGCCAACTCGTATCTACGGAACTTTCTGAGAAGGTGGCAACTCAGAAGCTTCTTTTCATTTTCCTTGAAATGTTACCAACCGCGTAAAGGTACAGCAGCTTCCCCATTCGTTCCCCTGTCCAATACGCTCTCCAATCTTCTCTGCTAAGAAAAATCTCAAAACCAAGTCAAAAAAGAAAAATTATAATAAAAAAGATTAAAACGAAATAATAAATAAAACATTTGTAATGAGGACATAGTCAAATTGTCAACTGGGTTTCATGGATTCTAAAATGAAATATGTTATTTATCCTAATAGAGTGTGAGATATTGTAAACTAATACTTCATTCACTGTGTAAAATTCAATGTAAACAGCACTGAACCGTAATTACATCAATGGTGATGAGGTGTTACCGGTATCCATATACAATGAATACATATAGCAACTCTTTTCAACTTACAATTTAAAAGTTACATCCTCTGATATAAAACCGCTCAAGGTTGTTTGTTTCCACACGTTGGTACCTGCCATTCCTACTGCTGTTGCCGTTGCCGTTGCCCTCGCCTCTATTGTTAGCTTTTCTAATCGTAGAGTTAATTGAGAGCAGCTACGTGCATACTGATATGGGTAAGAAGCTAGATGCTCTGCTTGGAAGAACCTTCAAGACTGCAAAGTTCAAGCCAATTGTTATCCTTGCCATTTCACGCCTTGCTGTTCTCAAGAACCAGCGCCAGGCTCGCCTCAGACTAGCCCGTTCTGATGTCCTTCAACTCCTCCAATTAGGTCACCACGAACGAGCGTTGCTCCGAGTAAGTTACATTTATATAAATGTTTTGTTGTTATTCTGTTTAGTTCTGTTTTTATTTTTCGTTTAAATCTTTTGTTTAAAAAATTTTCAAGGTTTTGTGAAGCAATATGGAAACATAAGATAAGGAGACTTTCTTGCTTTTACTGTTTACAAAATTCTAAAAAATGAGATGGATTGAAAACAATAATTGAAAATAGAAAAGAAACATCTTTCATCTTTTCATCTTACATTCAACTTTTTTTGGTTTTGAAAAACTGGATTGTTTTTCATAGGTTGAGCATGTGATCAAGGAACAAAATATGTTGGACGTCTATGACAAAATTGAAGGATACTCCAACCTCGTGATTGAAAGGGTCCACCTCATTGAACAAGAAAGGTTGGTTTATTACATCTCATTTCATTTTTGACTTATGATGACGTTTTTTGTTCTTTTTTTAAAAAAATTCGTGAGTTGTATTTGTTGTTATAGAGAATGCCCCGAGGAGCTAAAGGAGGCAGCATCTGGATTACTCTATGCGGCTTCTAGGTGTGGAGACTTTCCAGAGATTCAAGAGATTCGTGAAATTTTGACCTCTCGGTTTGGCAAAGAGTTTGCTGCTGGTGCTATTGAATTAAGGAACAACTGTGGAGTCCATCCTCAGGTATATATCTGACATGAGAATCAGTCATTTTCTACGATTCTCAGATTGGCGCCTTCCCACAATCAGTTATTATACAAGCTACAATTTATCCCAAAAGCAAATAACTTCACTATTTTTTAGTATTATTTCTGCTGTATTTATCATACCCTAATATAATAAAATTTTATCTGGCTACTTACAGATGATACAAAAGCTGTCAACCAAGTTGCCAAGCCTGGAAAGTAGAATGAAGGAACTCAAAGAAATTGCTTCTGAGAACAGTATTGTCCTGCAGCTTGAAGAATCTTCTGTTTTGGTTGAGGTATAAAGGCAAAGGCAGCAAAAATTGAAATTTATTGTTTTATTTGCTAAACTACTTATGCATCTTATGTGATACACGCAGGAACAATTCAATGTAGAAAAGAAGCAGAACAAGCCTGGAATAAAGGAAGAGGATCTCCACATCTTGCCTAATAGAGGAAAAGATGGGGAGTTACCTGATTCATTTAAGGCAAGGCAAAAGTACAAGGACGTAGCTGATGCAGCACAAGCAGCTTTTGAGTCAGCAGCATATGCAGCAGCTGCTGCAAGAGCAGCTGTGGAACTCTCCCGATCTGAATCATTTGATCCTGATGATCATAACAGTTCAAGCCCCAAACCAAGAAAAGTTTGGGATGGACAAGATTTTGAGAAACCTCAACTGGAAGACACGGCAGTCCTCAATGGAACTCAAGGAGAATTTAACAAGAATATAAACAAGTTAGACAAGTCAAAACACAATTTAAGTTCCAATTCAGCAGATGAGATTTTGAAGGGAGCTACTCTGTCAGTGGATGCAGAAATTGAGGCTGATCCTTTTGACAAGGAACTAGTTTTCGATGAGAGTGATGATGATACCAATAATAAACTGAACAAAAGTCAATATTCTGAGCAGATATCTTCAATGTATGGTGGTGGAATACCGATTGGATCAGGCTCTCAGCAACTAGTGTCAAACACATTGTCAAGATCCAGGATGCAGAGTGCAGCTAAGTTGAATTTGGAGAAGAGGCCAATTTCTGTGAGGACTAGATGAGCTTGCGGTCACTACTATGAGTGTAGCACATGCTGCACTCCATTTCGGACTAGAGTTTTGCTAGTAGCTTAGCTACTATGTAATTGCCTGCTTCATTAATTTTTATGTTGTAGATTTCCCATCAAATTTTGCTATGGATTTTCATTATTATAAGAATAATTTACTTAGTTGGATGTAAAAGTAAATAAAATCATTATTTCCAAGTTTTGTCGTTGCACTGAGTCCGGCTTCTAATATGACTGGGGAATAAAGCCCAAAACTGGGTCTGAATTGTAAACAATTACACAGGCAATATAATTTGCAATCATGTTCAGTGAGGTGTCAGAACCCAAACAATCTACACACCTAACTTGTTGATTAGGATGAACAGATATCTAAGTTCCTATAAATATATCAATGCCCTCTTGGTCGCTTCTTACCATGTTTGACCATGTCACTGTATGACTGCAAACTCACCCCAACATCTTCATCATATTCTATTCCAAGCTCCTCCTGCCAAGTGTAAACAAAGAATGAGTATGATAACAGAAACATGAAAGAAAAATAACATCTATGGTTGTGACAGGCCAAGAAAGAAACCTTGAATTCTTTGGGATCTTTAGGTGAGTTCTCAGTGAGGGTATCCCACAAATCCTTGAACATTCTTTTTCGCTTTCTCCACTGACTAACTTTCTCGGATAACATGTCCTCAACGGCCTTGCGTTCTTCAGGACTCACCAGAGTAACACCTCCACGTAACTTGGTCAATTTGTTCTCCATTTCTTGAACCTGAAGCAGAACATAAAGATGCAAAATATCTTAGTCAAAAACTGCAAAATCACTCATTCCATTTCAACAATTGAGTTCAGCACATAAACATCCATGCCAGCTACCTCCATCCTCAGATTCACTTCTCTTTCAAAGATCTGTTCCAGTGTTAAATTTGACTGCAGCGATTTAATCTCTGCAGTAACAAGTTATAAACATAAATTGCAAGATCAAGGGGCTTGTGTAAAATGCCAAAAGATTTCAAATTCACGAAAACTGTTGTCTACAACACAACTTTTGACAATATGAAGCAATGCAATGTTTTGATTATCAGACAATGACTTCAGTGTACCTGCTTCAACCTCACTAATAGCTTTTTTCTGTTCTTCCAGCTGCTTTTGCTGGTTGGCGTTCTGTTCCTTCATCTGATTAAGCTCTTCGTTGTTCGGAATGTTGAATTGATCCTGCCTGGCAAGGTATATCTTCTGTTTGCCGTACTCCTTGAATGAAATGCGCCCTCCATCAGCAAGATTGTCCAGTGCCTTCTGTATTGCTGCCTTCTTGAGGTTGAACTTCTGCAATGCATCCGCCACATTTTGCGCGTTCAAAGGCCTATTTTGCTGAGAAAACAAAATCAAAAGACCAAAAAAAAATATTAAAAAATAAATAAAATCAATGAATTTTACCAGAGACCCTAATCGGCATAAGCTAAATCATTTAGTTCAGAAAAGTATGCCAGTTTTTCAATTGCCTTGGTGGCGTACAAATTGACGTTAGTAAAATAATGGAAATTGCAAAAAAACAAAGTGAGCAAAGGTTCATAAACGCAAAGCACAAATGCAGACGACTAGTAAGCATTAGAAGCATATGAATACGAAAGTGGTTACCTCATTCACGAAATTCAACACGATCGCTGCGAATTGAACAGGTTAAAAGAGAAAAAGGAAAAAGAAAAAGGAAGAAAGGGATAAGACGTTCAGTTCACAAAGGAAAATAGCGAAAAGAAAAGCTGAGAATGTAGGGTTAGCAGAAATCAGAAAGCAAGAAACAGAGAACGGGGAGTTTCTATCTGAATCGACCAAACAAAGAGAACGAGAAAAGAGAGAAAAAGGCGGTGGCGGCGATGGCCATACCTTCTGCACTATCGGATTTTGGAGCCATTGTTTGGATCGCGGGAAAATTCCGGGACTTCCTTTTACCTTTCCAACTCTGCAAGTGAGAATTGCCTGACAAGGATATCGTGGTGTTTGTACGACATCGTTTTTATTGCGATATGTCCATTTTAATCCTGACTTCTCATTCTTGAATTGTCAAATTACTCTTGCAGATTATGAAATGCGAGATAAGTTGAACCTTTAATAATTGTTGAATATTTTATTAATTAAATAAAGATATATAACATTAAGTGATACTTTAATATTTTATGTGTTATCTAAAATATAATAAAATTTAAAATCATATATTTTGGTGTTTAAAATTAATAAAATAAGTCATTTTATGAACTTGAAAAGAATATTCAAATGACACATTTTATACAATTTTAAACATAAAAATGAGTAATTTTAAACTTAATTACACTTCGAATGACATAAGATATGTGAAAGTATTGTTATTTTCATCATTTAATTAATGAAATATTAAATAAAAGTGAGTTCAAGACTAACATGACTCACGTTTTATAATTTCAAAACTAATTTAATTCATTTTAAAAATCATAAATGAAAATGAATATTAACTCTTTTTATTGCTTATTGCTAATTGCTAATATAAATAAAATAAAAATAAATAGACAAGACCTCTAAATTGGTTTCTCTTAAATTCTATATTGGACAAATTGGCTTATCTAAAAAAAAATGACAAATTGATCCCTCTAGATAAAAAAATGCCCAAAGAAGTTCTACCAATTAAAAATATTGGATAAATCAGTCCCTTCATATAGGAACCAATTTGACCCCTTTCATGATTCTAGATGGATTAATTTGTCCTACTTTTTCCTAGAGGGACCAATTTATAACTATCTTAAGATTAAAAAAAAAAAAGTCTAGTCTAAGGAATGTAGGACTTTGAGTGTTTTATATAGTAGCCTAAAGAGTACAAAACCTAATAGAAACCAAGAGGGAGTGAATTGGTAATGCTATAAAGTTTAAACTTAGAATAAAATTAAACAACAAAAATTTAGAAATAAAGCTTATAACAACTAAATGTAGTATAGCATGAAAACAAAGGGGATAAGGGCAAAAAAGAATCTTGATAATCAAGAAGGCACCCATGGAGCACGAAATAAGAGAACGGAATTGCATGAAATAAACTTCATTGATTGAACTTGTTACAATGAAAATGAGAATGATAAAAAGTATTGAGAGATGAGGGATCCTGCTATATATAAAAGTAAAACTTAACAAACTCAATGACTAAGTAACTAACTTTTACTAACTTTTATTCTTATAACAGATATGTAACTAACTTTATTTAATGATATTATCACCAACACCCTTAAGCTGAGGTATCTCCAACATTCCAGCTTGGAATGTGTGGAAGGGTCCAAGAAGGAGGGTTTTGTGAATATGTCTCCAGTTTGGTTAAACTGGTGATAGGGAGAGATGTATGATACAGAATGAGACCTTTCTTACAATGTGGCGGTCTATTTCAATGTGTTTAGAGTCTTTCATGAAACATAGGGTTATTTGCAATAAGTATGGCAGAAGCATTGTTACAATATGGGGAAATAGGTGTTGGAATTATGACTTGTAGGTCTTTGAGTAGGTATATCAGTCATTGCACTTCACATGTAAGTGAGGCAAGAGCTCTATATTTTGCTTCAAATGATAACCCTGCAATAGTGTTTTGTTTCTTGCATTTCCAAGAGATTAAGGATGATCCAAGGTAGGTGCAAGAGCATGTGATGGATTTTCTTTTGTCTTTGCAACCAAGCCCAATTTGAATTTGAGAATCCCAAGAGAATAAGTGGATTATCCTGGAAAAAATAATCCTTTAGCTAGTGATCCTTTTAAGTATCTTAATACTCTGTGGCAGGCTTGGTAATAGGTGTCTTTGGTTGTGAAACAAGAACTTAGTTGTTGGATAAAAAATGTTAGGTAAGGTCTTAATGTGGTCAGTATAATAGTCTTCCAACTAATCTTCTATATTCTAGAGGATCGTGGAAGGGAGATCCTTTATTTTGTTATAGTTTGCAGTTGTTGTCCATTGGAGTAAAGCTTGGTTTGGAAGCAAGCATTCCTGCGTCAAATAAAATTTCTAAAGCATATTGTCCTTGACATAGATTAATCCCTTTAAATGATCTAGCAATTTCTAATCCTAGGAAAATTTGAGCTGTCCTAGATCTTTGATTTTAAAACTATCATCTAGGAATTTCCTTGTCTTGTTAATTTCTATGATATTATTGCCTGCAAGAATGACATCATCTACATAAACTAGTAATGCTGAAAGAGGTCCCATTTTCTTGGTGAAGAGGGAGTGATTAGAGGGTGATTAACTATAATTGCAGCTTAGTAATGCTAAAGTTAATTTAGCATTCCATTATCTACTTACTTGTTTCAATCCATAGAGGGATTTCTCTAGTTTACAAACTTGATTTGGCTTAGAGAGTGTGAAACCAGGGGGTAAAGTCATGTAAACTTCTCCATGGAGATCACCATGGAGGAATGCATTGTTTACATATAGTTGATGTAAGTGCCATTTTGAAGATGCAGCAATAGCTAACAAAGTTCTTCCTGTGGTCATCTTTGCTACAAGTGAAAAAGTGTCTAGGTATTCTTGTTGTGTATATCCCTTAGCTACAAGTCTAGCTTTGTGTCTTTCTATAGAACCATCAGGTTTGTATTTAATTTTATATACCCATTTGCAACCTATGGGAATTTTTCCTTCAGGTAGAGTGGTTATAGTCCAAGTTTTGATATTTTCAAGGGCTTGTAACTCTAGTTTCATTGCTTCTTTTCAGCATTCATGTTTAGCAGCTTCTTTATAACTTTTAAGTTCAATATGAGATGAAATAGAAACAGTATATGTTATATGGGAGGGGGAAAGGTTAGAGTAAGATATTACATTTGATATGGGTACCTGACATTAGATAAAGGAATGGGATCACTTGTCATAGAGATGTTACAAGTGGTAGTCTTGTAAGTATTGTGGCCTCCATCTCTACCTATTAGATCTTCTTGCAATTTGGTTATCTATGTCAGGTGCAAGATTAGGTTGCTCAATGTTGACAATAGTATCATTAGGGGGTTGTGTAGGTAGGTTAGGGTGAATATATTGGTCAGTATCATTTGGGATAATAGGAATGATGGTGTTGTCAAAAGAGGAACTGGTTTTTGTGGCTTCTTTCGAAGCGGAAAACATTTTCATGAAATATAACATTTCTAGAGATGAAGAGTTCTCTATTATTGACGCCAAACAATTGGTAACCTTTGGTGCAGGGTTGTATCCTAAGAAACAGCTTTCCTAGCTCTTGTGTCAAACTTATGTCTATTGCTCTTGTGTCAAACTTATGCCTATGGCAAGAATGATAGAGGCAAAGCAAAGACAACCAAAGACTTTGAGGTTAGTTAGATCAAGTAGTTTTCCATATAATTTCTCAAAAGGGGATTTGTTTCCTAAGACAAGGGTTGATATTTTATTGATGAGATATGTAGCATGTGCCACAGTAAAAGACTAGAAGGTGTTGATGTTTCCTCTCAACTATCCCATTTTGTTGAGGGGTCTCAACATAAGATATTTGGTGTATTATGTCTCTTTATTGATAAAATTCTGGCATTTTGAATTCTACAACATTGTTAGATCTTATAATTTTGATTTTGTGATCAAATTGTGTAGAAATGAATTGTGAGAAATTAATTGAATGCTATTTAGTTTCACTTTTATTTTTCATGAACACAATCCAAGTGTTCCTAGTGAAATTATCCACAATAGAGAGAAAATATTTTAACCTTGTAAAGATGGTACCCCAAAAGGGCCCAATGTCAACATGAGTTAATTGGAAAGGTGATTCAGATTTTGATGTACCAGTAATGAATGGGAGTTTTCTTTGTTTAGCAAAATAGCATGTCTCATAGATATCACCTTTATTAGCAGGAATATTAGGATTACATGTGTGAATCAAGTTGTGAATATCATGTGATAAATGGCTTAATCTATGACGCCAGAGATCAAAATTGGTTTTACTAACGGAATTACAATTAAACTGTTCTTGTAGCAACAGGAATAGGTTCTTCTAGGAAATATAATTCTCCCTAAGTTTAACCAATCCAATCTTCCTCTGAGTAATAGGATCCTATATAGTACAATCATTATGAGGACCAAAAATCAATTTGCATTGTAAGCTTTTAATCAATTTACTTCAGAAATTAAATTGCAAGTGAATTGAGGTATGTAAAGCACATTAGATAAGAAAAGATATTTAGAAAAGTGAACAGTTCTTGAATATTCAGCAACAATCCAGTTTCCATTTGGAAGTTTAACAAGGATAGGTTTGATTCTTTTATAAATAGAAAATGATTGAATTTGAAAACAAATGTGATCAGTGGCTCTTAAATCAAGTATCCATTGATCTATTTGTTTTATGTTGTTGACAGAGATAGATTGATAAATTTGACTTAATGTATTAATCATGATACTTGAGGCAAGAGGATTGAAGGAGTTTGAAACATTCATACCTGTGGGAACAATTTTAGTGGCTGATGAACTTGAGACATGGTTTGAAGAATGACTATTTGAACTCTGAAGTAGTGAAATTAGTTCTTTGTATTGTTCATGTGTGATCATATACTCAGGTTTCATGGCTTTTTCTAGTTGAGCATGATAGATTGGGGTTGGTTTTCCTAAATATTGATGCAATTGGCTATTCTTCTAGGGTTCTTGAACTTGAACCCAACTGGAAAGCCATTCTTGATGTAGCATGTGTCTATTGTGTGACCTTTCTTCCCAGTGAGTGCATATCTTGAAATTCTTCTTGGCAAAGGAATTGTCATGTCCTTTGTTGAATGCAAGAGTTTTATCAGAAATGGCAGCCACAATTTTGGAATCAATTTTGGTAGTGAGTTGCCTTTCTTGTTGAACAATCGATAAGAAGACTTTGTTGATTGTAGGGATAGGATCCATCAAAAAAATTTGTGACCTGATGGTGAAAAATTGATCACCCAAATGTTTCAAGAAGCTTAGTACTTTGTCTTCTTGTCTTTGTTTCTTTACAATAGCATGAGAAACACAATTCAGTGGCATAGTGACAAGGAGGCAAAGGCCTGAAGCGATCAAATTCATCCCATAACATTTTGAGTTATGTGAAATATGTTCTAACAGATTGATCATCTTGTTTGATAGATGAAATATCTTATGGAAGTTGTAGGACTGAAGAACATCAGCCTCATCATATCTTTCTTCATATCAGTCCATACTTCAAGACCACTCCAGCTTCATCTATGAGGATGCATTCTGCTATGTTAGGAGAAATAGATTTCAAGATCCATTATATGAGAATTGAGTTGCATCTTTTCCAACTACATATTTGGGGTCATTTTCTCAGGAGTTCAAAGATCCATCAAAAATTGTAATTTATTCTTGGATCTTTCATGGCCCTACTCCATGAGTGATAATTGTTCTCAAGTTGAGATTGAAACCAAAACCAAGGCAGGATTCTCACTGGATGAATATGGTACACACTAGAGGGATCGTTATTTGGGTCTTCATTGGAGCAAGAATCCAGAGAAAAAATGGAGAAATTGCAGAAATTCAAGAAGAGGATGAGAAAGGAGTGGCAAATTCTTTCTAGAAATCTGATACCATCTTGATAATTAAGAAGGCACCCATGGAGCATGAAATGAGAGAAAGGAATTGCACTAAAATAAACTTCATTAATTGAATTTGTTATGATGAAAATGAGAATGATAAAAAGTATTTGAGAGATAGAGGATACTACTATATACACAAGTAAAGCTGTAACTAACTCATAATGATTAAGTAACTAACTTTTACTAACTTTTATTCTTATAATAGATATGTAACTAACTTTATTTAATGATATTATCATCCAACAAAGAACGCTCAATGATTTATATTGGATTGGTTAGAAACCACAACCTACGTAGTCCCTAATTGCTTGGGATTTTCTTTACTATTATTGAATTTTGTCTTACAAGGCTTCTAAGTAAACCTTCCTCCACATGATTTCCTACTAAAGTAATGTGTTGTTTCTTTTCCTCCATAAGGCTATCACTAAACCTCCCTTTATCTCACCAATAGAGTACTCCCAATTGAAACGATTCCTAGGATGCTATCTACACTCTCCCTTCTCTATAATAAGAACAACTCCAATATTCAACAAAAGAATGCTCTTATATGTGACCTAAAATTTCAAACTCTCCTTAAGAGTAAATAGACAATTTAAGAATAAAGGTGTGGAAAACACAACATAATCACTTTTTGTTGTGTGTATTCTTCTTCATTCTTCTAGCCTTTATATAGTAGATAAGCCATTAATATCTATTAGCTGTTGGAGACGATTTCAACTCTAATTTGCACCAAAGAATTTGTTTTCAAGGCAAAATTCATGTTCCTATTGGTTTCTATAATGTGGTTGCTAGTTTGTCTTATAATTGCTAGTTGTAGTTGCTATTTTACTCTGGTATAAAAATCATCCAAGAAATTAGCTATATGATATTTTCTTCCCTTGATTATGATTTCTAACTAAAAAACATATCATACCAATGTCATAAAATCAGTTTCTATCTATAGGGAATTTAGATATTTAGAAAAATATCAATTTTAATGAGTTAAATTAGGTTATTGGAATCTCAAGAAACAATTAGCAATAATTATTCCAATCATGATCAAAATCATATAAATTGAACCAAATAATATCTTAATTGACCTATGGGTTGGATCCAACATGCACTAGGGGCCCCTTGGAGGTTGAAAAGTGTACAAGAAAGGAAGGTTGAATCATGCTTGGACTTTTCTTTCCTTTTTCTTTTTTGAAAAACTCAGCTACTATCAAGTAAGAACTTGAAGTACAATGGAAATAATGTCAGTATATGTTCAGAAAGTAACTTTCTCGACGTGTAACACAGATGTGAAAAAACATGTTTAAAAAGGTTTTCCAGAAAACACAATATAAAAGACACAAGGCAATAAATAAAAGAAAGTTAAGGAATAAGAAGATGCTACACAAGGATTTTTATATTGGTTCGGCTAACTTGCCTACATTCATTTCTCAACCACTGTTAAGTTCTACTAAAACCTTTTCTTAACCTAAGAAAGTTAGATAGTCTTTAAGGTAGACTTCTCAAGCTTTTTCAGTGACCAGGAGCTCACTCTACCTGTCACATCTAAGTAGTCTTGGACTAGATTTTCCAAGCTAACACTGTGACTAGTAGCTCACTCTACTATCACACCCAAAAAATATTTGACTAGCCTCTTCAACCTAATACTATGGCCAATAGCTTACTCTCCTGTCATTTACAAGTAGTTTTTGCTTAGCATCTCCAAGCTAACTCACGCAATCACTCCGGATCGGGTTACAAAGGATTTTGTTTAGGTTTTATCACTCAAATGAACAAACACTCAAGTTTTCATAAGATAAACAATATCAAAGCTGAAAAACTTGAATGACTTCTTTCTATCTATTCTTCCTAGGAAAAATGATATTATCTAATAAGAACGTAAAAAGATTATTTTTATAAAGATGAAACTAATTACAAGCTAGTAATAACTTTACAAAGGATGGGAGGAAGTTTCTTCGCATTTCAGCACTAGTAAATGAGCAAACGTTATTACTTTATAAACACAACATCTTCTTTATACTTGATCTTCATTTGTGACCGTTGCCCTGATCTGTTTTCCGATGACATGTGTTGATCTTTTTTTTGTGTCTTGAAAAAGAAGTCTAGAGAAGTAGCTCGGTGTGTCAAAGCGGTCAGAAGCTGTTATGTAATAAAGGTTTCTGAGTCAACTTTTCAAACTACTTTTATTTTTTGAAAAAGGTTTCTGAACTTTTCCTTTAGAAGTTGGGGCAATTAACCAAGTTAACAGAAGAGATGTCACGATAGTCCTTGACTGGGTTTGACTTTAGATTTGAATTTCAAATTTCCCTCATATTCCTAAAGTGCACCGTTTATAGTGAAACATGCTTTTTGAAGTGTTGTCTAGTTATTGAACTTCTTTTTGATCTTCTACACTTTAATCATAGCTTGTTATGAATGATATGTTTATGATCATGATGATTGAGGATGATAATCACATTTTGCTTTAGAGTTGGATTGAAATCTTCACTTGAATTTGCTCTTTCTAAAGTCAAATGTTACTTTATGAAGACCTAAGTCTTGGTTTCTTGCACTTGTGAATTTCCTTTCATGCGTGCAGCATAGAAATGTTCATTCGCGATTTATTTTCACTATCTTTGAGTTCCAGATGTTTTTAAATGAGATTAAATATATTTGCACATGTCATTGTAAAAATGTCCTCGTTTCAAGAACTAGTATGCTAACATGACTAAACCTGTTTGGTGCTCAAGAAACTCAAGTAAAAGATTAGTCCATCTTCAAAAATATTTTCATGAAATTGGTACGTTATCATTCAACACGTTTAGCACTTATGTTTTCTGAAAAGTTCTGGAGCTAACACCCCTAAGGTGACTAATAGCCCAATAACTATAAAAACCTAGCCCCTGATACTTCTAGCTAGCTAATGAGCCCAATAGCTCGTGTTACTAGGGGACACAATAATCAAATCACCTGAAATAAAGGGATAAGCTAGAAAAATTATCTCAAATTTGTTACAACAAAAGAGATATCTTCCTATGATATCTAAGATACAATATTCAATTATCCCAATTACAATGGATAACATAATCATCTATGTAAAAATAAGACTGACTTAGTCAGGTAAATAATATCTCATCCTACACACCCTGATGTAGAACACACTCTGACTTAATTTAGTTAAGCCCCTACAAGTTCCATACTGGAGGTTTCTTGTCAATGATGAGGACGTGAAGACAAAGTTTGGACTTGCCTGGGGCCACCCTCAATCTAGGCCTATACATAAATATGTATTATATTACACTCTAGTTGAATCCTAATCAAAACGGAATGAAGCAATGAACCTTTAAATTGGTGCCTTTTTTGGTTAATGTTTGCTTAGGTTTTTTAAACATATGGGTGAACTACACTTTAGCCCTTTGAAATATTATGTCATTGACACAATAATTTCTTAAAAAAATACTTATGATCTTTTAGAGGCTAAAATGATAATTTTCCTGTGCTAACTTGACACAAAATTCGACAATAATCATAAAAAGAATATAGGGCCTGTTGGTTTTACTATTTCTATTTTTCAATTTTTTGTGTTATCTATTTTAGGATTTTATGAAAGAAATATTGAAAATAATAAAATCATTTTTTTTAATTTTTACTATTTTATCTACAAAACCATAAAAAAGGTTTCTCTTATACCCTTATAAAATTTAAGAATACCAATAATTTTTAATTATTTATAACTAAGAATATAGAAGGTTTCTCATTTACCCAATTTATTAAAACTAGTGATTTGGCTAGCATTTTTGCCACATTTTTATCTTTTAAATATTAATAAAACTAAATTTTCTATAATAATAAATTGTTAAATTTTACTAAAATTTTTTCGTAAATGGCTTAAGGTGATGCGAGTTTTTCCCAAGAGAATAAGTGAGTGGGAAAGGAGAAAACATGGGAAGATTTGAATTCATAGACTTCAAAATAAAATTAAATAGAGTTAATGTGAATACCATATTTTTATCTTCAACTTATTTATTTATTTTTCTTTTTTTCTCCTTTTCCTTTCCTTTTTGTGTGTATTTGAAATTTGAATTTGACCTCTAGCTGACTCAACAAAAAAATTAAATCAAATCAAAATCTTAACTGACTCAACAAAAATCAATCAAAATCCTAAATGCTTAACCCAGCTAACTCCAAAAATCTCTGATATGCTCGCTATATAATAATTAATCATACACTCAGAGGGTACAAGAAGCAAAAAACGGCCGATATTCTAGATTCCCAACTCTCTTCCATTGCCTCCATTATCACCATCACATCCTCCCACCTAAAAAACCAAAACACAGCCATTCACCAAGAAACCATGTCATCCATACATCATGAAGACGGCCTCGCATCACGCCTTGTCCAGCACCTTGTCACGCCCTTGGCGAAGTCGCTATAAAGTCCACTGCAAGCCACTCTGCACACATCATCTCCATTCCACCATTTGCATAGTAGAACCCTAACACTCACGCGGTGAAGCTCCCCTTCCGTTCAGGTAACACCTCCGTGTAGCGATGTGACCTTGTCAGTCCCGCCTATGGAAACACCGTGAAGCCTTTGCTAGAGTTGCTCTTGGAGCCTATTAGTCTCGGCCGAAGGATTCCTGCCACGGTGGTCATTCCTAGCGCTGCCCTCATGTCATCATCCTATTATAGGTTTCTGTTCTTCTTTACTTCCATATTAACTTTAGACTAAAACTCCAAGTTAGTCCCTTAGGTTTATAATAGAGGATAAATTAGTCCCTCAAATTTAGAAAATCCTATATTAGTCCCTGAAACTTAATAAAAAGGGACAAGTTAGTCCCTCAATCAAATTGTTGTCTGAACTATTAACGAAATGTCCATGTATTATGTTAACTTGCTTACGTGTCCTGTTAATTTTCATGAGTCATAACTTAACTCATTTCTTTTGTTCTACATAGAACAAATGCTAACTTAAAGTCAAAATCTTTCTTCAAGCAAAGATCAGGATGAAAAAAATGTCTAAACGAAATCATTTATAGAAGTGAAACAAGTTAAGATCCATCACGAAGATTTATAGTTCATGTAAACAAGTTAACAGTATGCATAAGTAAGTTAGTAGGACATAATTTACATGATAATTTTACAAAGGGACCAACTTGTCCCTTTGTATAAAATTAAGGGACTACTATGAGATTTTTTAAATTTGAAGAACTAATTTATCCCCCATTATAAACATGAGAGACTAACTTGGAATTTTGGTCATAACTTTATTAGTGAATTAGGTTTGGTTTTCTTTCTTCATTTTTATTTTTTATTTATTTTTTAGTCAGGTCCTATCTTTTTTTTTACTAGGATTTATTGGGTTAATCTCTTAGGCTTTTTTTTTTGTGAATTAAGATATTTTAGGCTAGATCTTTCTTTTAGTTTGGGCTACGTTGTTTTTTTTTTTTTAAGTCTTGGGTATTTTAATTTTTAAGTCTTCTATTTTTTAAATAAAAACAAAGGGTATTTTAGCAATATGTTTTTAAAACTGTTTCTAGTTTTTAAAAGTAAAAGACTAAAAAAGTTTGTTTCAGTACTTGTTTTACAAAAATTGCTTTTAAAAATGGAAAAACTATATCCATGTTTTAAAAACTAAAAACCAAAAACAAATTTGAGATTTTTTTGGTTTTCTTGTTTTAAAATTAGTGAAAAACATGGTGGCAAATTTGTGAATAAGTTTAACTTTGTGTTTTTGCCATTCTTCGATCCTCCAATTTCTCTCTTTTTCTTTTGTTGGATTTCTTTCTCAGCTTCCTTCATGCAGTTACCTTTATTCACACCAGCCATTCATGCCTTCTTTCTCACCCCATTCCTGAGTGACCCGCCACCTATGAAGCTCGCAAAACAGCCATTCTGACAAGTGGCCAGCAACCTGTGAAGCTTCGTGAAACACAATAAAAGAGTCCCAAACAGTCCATATTCATATCCAAAAGCAAATAAAACAAAAAAAAATGTGAGAAATATAGGAAAGGGGTGGCGGTTCCTTCATGGCAACCATGTAAGGATAAGAGAACATGTTCCATCACCACTAGCCATCATCACCATAGACTAGAACCACCGCCACTATCAGAACCCAACCTCATTTATATCTCTTCTCCATCATTGCCACCTTTCCCTTCCACCATGGCTGTCTTCCCTCCTTCACGCTTCACCTCTCTCTCTCTCCTAGTTGCGCCAGCGCATCTCACCAGCCATCATCGCCCTCTCCTCAACCTCGAAACCACCGCCATTCACCACCACCACCATCTTCTCTTCGCAACCTTGGATCACCTTCACCGCTGCCATACGCATCAGTCTTCAATCTGTCGGCCACCACCGAACCACCACCTCTCTCCCTCGGCCTTCCGCTCCATTTCTCTTCCAGCACCACGTCGCTTCACGTTTCCCTTCCCTCTCCACTTTGTGGTTGTGGCGAGTCGATTCACCATCGCATAAAAGGGCTCCTTCCTCCTTCCTCTCTCTACCGCCACAACCTCCTTCTTCCTTTTCATGGTTTCCTTCTTCCCTTTCATGGTTTCCTTCTTCCATCATAGTCACAGGCACCTCTTTCTCTGGGCATCCCAACTTTTTAGTCGTTATTTTTAGATTAAAAAAAAAAAGGTCAAGACCATGTTAAAACTAAGTTATGAGAATGTTCCCATTTTTACTAGTTGGTTCTTTTTTTTTTAATTTACCATTTAGATTGTATTAATAAGAGTTTGGGCTAGTCTTGTTAACATGTTTTAGTTTGTCCACATTAAAAGCCCAATATTCAAAAATTAAAAACAAAAGGGATATTTGTTTGAAAAGCCAAAACTAGGTAATGTTCTTTAAGTTACTTTTGTATATATGTGTGTATATATATATATATTTTATAGAATGTTTTGGCTATAGAATGTTTTGGATATAAATATATATTTTATATTTTATAGTTAAAATTTGTCATTTGTAATAATGTAATTTGCCAAACAGTTTTTTATTTTATTAGTTTTAAAAGTTATTTTTTAAAAAAATTATCCAAATAGGTTTTCTATTTTTCACCATTATAAAATTGTTTTTGAAGTTAAATTGTTAAATAGATTTTTTTTTGTTTTTAAAAATTAAACTTAAATTTGTTTTGTAAAACAGTTTAAAAAATTTAAGAACAAAAACACTTCCAAACAAGCCCAAAATTTTTTTATCCATGCAATAGTATATAGTCATGATTGAGAGATGGATGTCTTCTTCATGTATTATTGAATTGTAAAGGTTTATTGAGTAGCAGAATGCTAACTTGAATCCTATGTAGAGATGGATTTCTCTTTTTAAATAATTTGTAGTTCAAAATTCTTTTCACAAATAAAATCAACCAACACATTTTTATTTTTGTTTCTTAATTAAAATCCATTAACACACACTTATTTTCTACAAGAACAATGTGGTTTTAAGTTCCTCATTGTAACACCCTAATATTTAACCCAACACGCCTAGGACGTATTAAAATTAATTATTAGTTATTACTTCTTTTTAAACTCGTTTGTAAATTTACTTAGCGGAAAATATGATAAAAAATTTTTGAAACGGAATACGTAAAACAAGATGCGAGCCATTGCGTATAGCATAAGTGAAACGTAAAGCAAAGAGAAAATAAATCATGCAATATAAAGCAAGTAAGAACACCTCAACCATAGAAACAACCATCATAACATTAGATATCATAGTTTAGTACATCAACTGAAACATAAAAAGCATAAAGTCTTACCCATATAAGTGGGCAGAGTTTGTAGTCCAGGAAACATAAAAATAACTAGAAACATAAACAACTAATACATGGAAAACCCCAAAAGATACAACCGGCTAAAACAAACCTCCCTCTAAAGCCTACGGATGATGTTAATCCTTGGTCGGGAAACGTAGCCCTCAAACTCGAAGCTCCTCGGATATGGCCCAACGAAGAAGGGGTATGGGCATGCGGATCGACGGAGCGATGTGGCCTCTCGGCTGGGCGCCTCTGGGCTGACGTACACGCCTCGCAAGCCTAGGCTGAGTGATCGTGTCCTCGCTACCCTCCGGCGGCCAAAGGCACCAAAGGGGCGGAATCCTCCGAATAGGGTTGCCAGAGAATCCTTAGCAGGGTCCCTCCCACAACGAGGTATGAGGGGCACGTACTCAGATAATCACGCACCGCTAAGACGAAGGTCGAGCATGGCGTCTCTGTCGCGATGTTCGTCCTCTCGAAGATCAAAATCATCGCTGTAGGGAGAGGTCGGAGTGAAGCGAAAGCTGGAGACTAAAAAACAAACGGGCATCCCATGTATGCAAAAATATGCATGGCACAACGACCCTAGAAATGGTAGGACTGATGGTCTGGATCGTAGTGCACCTCTCACACGGGCGTATCAACAAAAATCACGAACGATGCCATCGGAATCTGAAGACGCAACGGAAAAGAAGATAGAGGTGAGAATCTTGCTAAAGAATCTCATAGGGAAACCTCCTATCCTAGTGTCATCGTTTACGCCCAGGAACCTTGGGTTTATTTATAAAAAGGTTACACATGCAAAGGTTCATTATGAGGTTTTCATAAAAGTAATTATCCAAGGTCCGTGTCTTTTATGATGAATCTTAATGCATGTATGTAGCATAACAGAACATGAATGCATGGCAATTCTTTATGCAGCAAACAAATAAAGCATCTCATCAATAACAAATTCTCAAATAGGTGGCATGTGCTTTCTCATAATCAACTCTTCTCTTTCATAAGCAAAAGCTTCACATCTTTTCTCATTTCTCAAACTTGTGACATCATGGTATGTAAAAATAGTAACCGACCCCTGATACTAGGCTATGAGCTCATACCTTAACTAGTCGTCACTAGTTCTTACTTATCCTCTTGATAAGCGAATCATAATCATAAAAATAATAACCCGACTCCAGAGTACGCAGGGACCTAAGGAATCACCCATCATGGGACTTTCTTTTTTCCGAAACGCATCAACTGGTTAAGACCAAGTGACTTTGTCCGCTTTGGTAGGCTAATGTCGATGCCCAGTTTTACCTTCTCCTCACCGTAGTAGGAGAAGTACGTCTAAAGTCTGGAAATGCATCATCTGTTAAGACCATTGACATTGTCCGCTTCGATATGGCTCCATGACCATACCCTACGGGTTTCCCAGGTTTCCTTTCTCCTCACAGGAGAAATGCGTCTCGGCATGTCACATATAAAAATCTTTTTTTTCAAAACTTTCTCAAGTCCCTCAAATTTGACGGAAATCGGCAACATAACGACATTCTGAATTTCCTCAAATTTGAGTCATGCCACATAACTCAAATAACACATGTTGTTCTCATGAAATTTCTCAATCAAATAAATCTCTTCATTCAGGAGCATACCCTCCTAACTCATTTATATTTGCATTCTCATGCATCTCAAGCATAGCATACCACATCATCACAACAACATGTCACAAATACACATATAGCCTCATGTTCATGATATTAACATATTCACATTATCATGAGTATACCCACTCGATCTCATTCTCACATCACACCTTCCATCTCATGGTGTCTTATGCTTTGACCCTTGTAGGTCTTAAACTTATGTTCTAATGATTCTAACTTTCATTATGGATCTTTATTACACCTAAGGGATCATCACCTATAATTTCCTCTAATGTTTATGCTTACTAACATAACCAAACAGCACTTCATTGCTTTGGGCAGAATTTTATCATATGCTTACGGGGTCCTAGAATCTTCGTCTTTGACCTTTCTAAGTTCCGTCTTTGCCTAAGGCTCTATAATCAACTCCTAAACCAATTATGAGGGATTCCTACATGTATCCACTAATTATAAACCATTTTTCCTAAATCCAATTATGCTGGAACAGAATTTACAATTTGTGCATCTAAGTGTTCTAGAATTCACATTTTAAGTCCTTTCTAGTTACTTGTTCTTTCCTAACTTCCCTAAATCGTTCCTTGCTTCACTCAAACATAATTTTACACATTTTAACACCATAAAACAGAATTTATACAGTGGCCAATTGCACAAGGCAGAACCGAAAATATAAGCATCATATAATCACATAATCTCATGATTTAAAAGCATATAAGTTGCTAGTTTCTCTTGGAATCATTTTAGGAACTCAAAACTCTTTTAGAAACCAATTCCTCTCATTAAAATCATACAAAAATAGGTAAGGTCAGTAGCTAAATTATTTAGCTCAAGGAATAGATTTAAAACATAAAACTTTGTTCATAAGGTTCTTTAAATACACCTAAGCTTAGAAAAATTCCAAGACTTAGACTATGGGCACTTATGATTAGATGAACTCATTTCAAGTCCATCATCATCATCACAAGGCCGAAATGGCATTCTTGAAATGCCTCCATTTTCTAAAACTTTATGTAAGATACTTGGGCAAGTCTTTGAGCTCTAGGATATTTAAGTGATGGCATAAACTTAAACATGCTATGCACTTGTTTTACTCTTCATTATAAAATAAAGTGAGAGCATAAAATAAATATGAGATGCAACCTCATTATTATCTTTAAAGATTAAGTGATGACTTGAAATATAAACATGAAATGCAAGCTTGGAAATTTAAACATGATAATGCAAGTTCATTTAGTTATTCTTGAGAGCTTAGTGATGGCATCAAAATAAACATGCTATGCAAGGCATAAACATAAACATGAATGCAACTCATTTTATCTTAACTAGAGCTCTTACAAGACTTTAGAGGAACATTATAACCTTAACCCAATATGTATCTTAACAACATAAAGTGAGCTTTAGAGTTCTTAGCACCAAGTCTTCAAAGAAGCCTTTGGTTTTGAACTTCATCATCAAGCTCAAGAAAATGGACACAAAGCTCAACACTTTGTCTAAACAAACATACAAAGAACTAAGTCATATTCTTTATTTTATTGCTCATGGGCTTCAATCTAGAGTAAAACTCTTAGAACGGCCGACCAACTTTAAGGTTGGCAAGGGTAAGCTTAGAGCTCTTTGAAAACATATGATTAATTTTCTTAACAAAACTTTTGTGATCTACTTAACATTTTTAGCAAACTTTGTTCAAATAAAGGAAAAGGAAACCAAAATCATTAAGGGAAAAGGAAAGAAATCGAAACTTTAAGTAAAGAAAAAGGAAAAAAAAAACAAGAGCATGTATGGTCCAAGACCAAGTTTTTCAAGCTTTAGAGGTTTCTCACATGACATCACAAGTCCATTATCTTGAAACCTCATCATCAAGCTAAAGTTTTTCTCATGAAAAGGCCTCATGGCCGAAAAGAAAAGAAGAGGAAAGGTTTGAAAAAAAGAGAAAACTAGAACTTTTCTTGAAGAAAACAAGTAAAAACTTTGAAACAAAACCCCTACCTAAGGAAGTCTTTGAAAAGGATGAAAGAAAGCTTGATCCTTGAAGAAATGAGAAGACAAAATCTTCTCTTGGAGGAGGATGTGTGTTCGGCCAAAGAGGAAGCTCAAGGAAGATGATTTTTCCTTGAGTTTCAAGCTTGGAATGGAAAGGTTAAGTGTTTAAGAGGTGGTTTGAGGTGAGGGAGTGGTGGTTCAAGGTTGTTTGTGGTGGTTTGTGGTGGTGGAAAGGATTCTTTGAGGGAAGAAGAAGAAGAGAAGATGAAGAGAAATTGAGAGCAAATGAGAGAAAAGCAAGACAACTAAACTTGGCAAATGATCTAAAGTGTAACCAAGTTCTTCAAGGCTTGGTATTTATAGAAATTTTGCAACATGGAGGCTGCACAAGGGAGGAAGGACGGTCTTGCTTGGCTTTGGGGAGGAAAATATCTTCAACAATTGGTCATTCAAATGCATGGTTGAAAGCATGGCTAGGTATGGCTCAAAGTATGGCTTGAGGTATGGTCTTTGAGTGAATCAAAAATCAACATGTGACACTTTTCTTGGGGTGAGAATTCGGCCAGATTTACAGCCCAAGGGAGAAGAGAAATTGTTCATGTAATTGTGGTTTAATGATGTGTTTAGGTGTTTCTTTGATTAAGGTTTTGGTTAGGAGTTTGTAAGAAAGTGTTTAGGTGAGGTAATGGCTAATTAAGGTTGTCAAGACTTGATTAGGAGAGTGATCTTGCTAGATTAACAATTTAAAATCATTCTTTTGGTCAAATGAGGTATGGGCACAATTCCTTAATTTAAGGAATTAGAGAGAAAAATACTATTCAAGATTCCATGACTAGGAATCTTGAATTAAAGAATGTAATTAGAGTTTAACTAAGCAATCTTAGGTTCTAATTAACCTTAATAAATTATTTTGACTCTAGATTAATTATCAAAATAAATTAATCTTCGATTAGAGCCTAATATTGCTTAGGTTTGCTTAATTACGTCATTAGGCTCACTGTACACTGTTCTAGGGGCAAAATGGTAATTTTGCACTAAACTGCTCAGGGACCTTGGGCCAAACTAAACATCAAATACCACTCATAAACATCATTCCAAACTTCCTGGAAAGGTTCCAGGCTCAAACGGCACCTTTACCCACTTAAAGCACAGAGGTATTTTGGTCATTTTGAGCTAAAAGTTCGAAAACGAGATTTTCACCTCGATATCAAATATAACAGATATAATCCCCTTCAAACATTGAGTTGACCCATTTGAGGACTGGTTGACTTCCTCGAATTCGGTAAAAATGACCTTAGGGACATTTTGGTTATTTGTACTCAAATAGAAAAAAAGACGTTACACTCATGCACCAGAGGATACATCAGCATAGCTAATAACTATCAAGCCAAAATAAATTTTTCTTTAAATTCTATTCCCTTTCCATTTTTTTCTTTTCTTTTATTTATGTTTGTATATACTTGTGACTTTTAAAGGGGAAAATAAAATATTATCAAGTTATAAATTAATTTGTATAATAAGTTATAAGGTGTATTATGGGTGCATGGGTTAAATTTTCACTCTTTCCTAATCATAATTAGACTCCTGTGTAAACATCTCAAATTTCGTTAAGCTAATTGACTTGATAAACTGAGCAATTGATTTACCAACTAGGCAATTGATCTTGGCCCCATAGTGGGAAGAGTCAACATTGGTGATTTATTGTTGATTAGTATAGTTAGAATAATCAAGTGTGTCTAGAAAAATATAAAGAATTATAAAAATGTCATCACTTAATTGAAATTACGAAAACACCCTTCCTATGTAAAAGAAATTACTAAACTACCCTTGCTTATTAGTTAATGACAAAGACACCCTTATTTTATAATGAAATTAGAAGAATACCACTGTCATTGTCTATTTACAAAAATACCCTTGTCTTGATTAAAGAAATTACTACAATGTCATTACTTTAATAATTACTACAATGTCATTTGCACAAATCCCTAGACTTGTTTTTAAACAAGAAAGAATCTAAGTCATTGGATTAAGATGACAATACAATAATTCAATCATATACATCATGCACATTCTTAACCACATACATGCACATAGACAATTCCATACTAAAAATTAAAAACACCTATTAAAGCATAAGGTTACATGATGTAAATCTATGATGCATACGTGCATTAAAGGTTAGAAAATTTCCACTAACCATGCATGCTCAACAACAACATTTTTGCATAAAATATGGAGCATTTTCATCCCAAAATTAGGCAATATGTTTGCATAAAACATGGAACATTTTCATCCCAAAATTAGGCAACATGTTTGTATAAAATATGGAGTATTTTCATCCCAATATTAGGCAACATGTTTGTATAAAACATGGAGTATTTTCATCCCAAAATTTGGCCAACATGCTTGTATAAATCATGCAAGCATTCTTCTTCTTTCTTGATCCTTCCACTATAAATACTCTTCAAAGTCTCTTCCATTCACTCCATTTCCAAGTCACAAAGAGACCTCACTATGCTTTGCAAGAGTTACATCCTCTAACTCTTGTAGAATAGATACACTCTTACTAGTCTTCAAGCCTTAGAAACTCTCTAAGTGTTGTTTATCTCTTATTCTTTCTCTACAATTTCTTCTTATGTTCTTTTCTTCAAAGACTTCTCTTCACTCTCTAAACTTCATTTAAACACTTAAATTCTAAGTCAAACTTTCACTAGCCTTCACAAGAGTTATAATTTTTAACTCTAGTGAAAAATATTTTTTAAACACTCAAGTTCTAGAGCCAAGATTTAAGGAGGATAATCCACTCCAAGGACTCTTGCTCAAGCTCAAGGAAGAAGAAAATGACTCTTTTAGACCCTACATAAGAGGTAGGGATTTCTTTTTATTTGTTCAAGCATTGTTGGTTTCTAACCTTGTCCATGGTTAGAATGCCTCAAGCTTGTGTTATTGACAAAAGTTTTGAATGGTTATTTGTGAAATATATTTTTATGAATCAATGCATTCACTTATCTGTTATAAATGTTTTTATGATGATAGCATGTTTATGGATATATATAATGAATATGATATATGCTTATGTGATTAATTACATGATGATTTATGGCATGTTGTAATTATGAATGATTGTTAAGATGCATGTTTGATATGTTATATGACAAGAAGCAAATTTAGGGAAATTCCATTCTCAATCGTTATACGGTCGATTTTCACTAAATTTGTGGACATAGAAAAATTATGGAATTTTGAGCATGAAATGATGAATGATAAGTTATGATTATATGTCATGTATTGCATCTCTAAATAATATAAAACACATGGAAGTGATCCTCTAGACTCCCGAATTAAAGGTTATGAAAGGTGATCTAATAAAGGTGATCCTTTAAACTCAGGAATTAATGGTTATGCAAGGTGATCCTATACCCCCTAACCCGCACTCTTGGAGTAAGGAATTTGCTTATCTATAGGATAAGTATAGACTAGTGATGACTAATTAGGTATGAGTTCATAACCTAGAACTCTTAAAGAGGAGAGAGTATTAGGGTGGCCCCATAAAAGAGAACAAGAAAGTTAAGTCACCTAAGAGAGTAAAGAGGAAAGATTATATTAAAATGAATTATGTTTCTTATTTTATTATAATTCATTCAAGTCTTGTGCCATGTTGCATAAGCATTGACATGCATTTCATAATATGGTATACTGCATTCATGACATTAAGATTTATGCTAAAAGACATGGGTCTAGATAATGGTATTTGAAACTTAATAAATGAATCTTTTTAATTGTCCATTATTTTCATAATGAAACCCAGGTCCTGAGGACGAAGATGATGACATTTGTTTGGAGGCGAAAACCCTCCTGAGATTCTTGTACAAGTTTCTCATTCCCTCTCTTTTCTTTCCATTTCGTCTTCAGAGGGCAATGACTACGTTAGTGATCTACGTTGATGCTCCCACCTGGGAGATGCACTTGAATCCTACCAACCAGTCTTATTGTTTTGTGGGTTGTCTTACTACTCCTACCAACCTTGCTTGTGTGCTCGGATACCTTCCTCCTTCTCGAGAGCGTCATTAGTAGGTGTTGATGGTGGACTTCTTGGAATGCTTGTTAATATCTCGTTGAAAGAATCATCCTTTTGATATTTTTGTTAGAGGTTATCTACTCTAGGCATATCCCAGTAAGATTAGTGAGAGGAGATATTTTAGTAGGTTGTTTTAGTTCATATACTTTTATGTCTTTTTGGATGGCTACACCTAGCCTAACCTCTGTTGGTGGGCATAATACCCTTTTAGTAGTGTATTTTGGTGAGTGATGTGGAATGGTTAATAATTATACTATAATTATATATGATGATATGGTTATATTTATATGATTGTTGTGCACGCATGTGATTCATTTTTATTTCTCCTCTATATATGCGAGACAGATAATGGGTTTTACTTAGTACGCACGGCTCACATTTTGTTTTAAAAAAAATTTACCTATAATTTCATTAAAGTGTTTTCAAGAGTTTAAATTAAGAATTGGAACAAAGGAGTAATAACTAATAATTAACTTAAATACGTCCTAGGCGTGTTGAGTTAAATATTAGGGTGTTACACCTGGAATAAATCTTTTCAAAAGACTAGTTTTGTAATCAAAGGTTTTCCAATTTTTCTAGAATTAAAATTGGTGGCGACTCAATTTTTTTAAATTTTGTTGTCATTTTGTTATGGAGCCCTTCGAGTATGTTGTAACAACTAGGAGACACCAAAAATCAATAACAAAAGTGAATCCTCTTTTATTAATAGCATAGATTAATAGTATAGATATATAAAATTAATATTCAACTACCGGGCATTGAATCTCGATAGCATTTGCAAATCAAGATCAAATGCTATTGAGATTCAATGCCCGGAGTTGAATATTTAATTTTATGTATCTATACTATTAAGCTATACTATTAATAAAGAAGATTCACTTTTATAATTGATTTTTGATATCTCCTAACTCTATGTAATTTTTTTTGAAGTCCATGAATTTAAATCTTTCCCACATTTTCTCCTTTCCCACTCACGTATTCTTTTGGAAGAAAAAACTAACCTCACCTTAAGCCATTTATAAACAAAATTTGAGCTTATCACATAAATCAATTTCGTTGATTTCTATAATAAAAAAACGGGACATATCCCTAATACTTTTTAAATCTAGATAGATATATAATATCCTATTTTTTATTTTAAATGTGTAAGAAACTCTTATTTGAGCCAACTATTTTGTGGTTAAATTGGGTGAGTTCTAAGTAGAAGAGAGTTTGGGACCACCTAATCTATATAGTATAATATTAAGAAAAGTTAAATAAAATTATATTTTTACCCTTAATTTTATTTCTTTTCCAATTCCCAAATCTTCTTATCCAACAACGATGCATATGAGGCGGGTCTGAGAAAAAGGTAAGTGTTGAATCTTGTTATTGAAACTCAAGGTCCACCCTTTGTTGAAGAACCTGTCAAGCAACAAGCACCCTCCACCCCTCAAAACCCTATCAACATCAAACAACAAGAACTTCATTATCGTCAGAGGATCCACTAGTTCACGGGGTGCTAGCATTGCACAGGATCCACCACCCCCATCGAACACCAAGGCGGCTCCTGAACGGCACATGGAGCGGTACTAGCCTCCTCTCTGCCAGGTTACTATAATGCGCTCCCACATTCATCATTATCATCACCACCATCTCATCGCGACGATGATGGTGGCCAACGCAGAGGGACGATGGTGGTGCAATTGAGCTCATGGCGGTGGCAGCTGACTTTGTGGCAAATAGAGGACTAAGGTGCGGCGGATGAGTGACAATTAAGAGCGGAATCTCCAGCGGAGCTCATGGCACTTGGTGGTGGCCAGAGTGGCTTCGATAAAGGTGGCAAGAACGAGGGAGGAGAGCAATGGGCTATGGCGGCAGCAATGATGTCAATGATAGGCACTTCTTCCTTCTTTCTTTGTTTGTTTTCTGAGTTTAGTTTTTGGTTTTTGTTGCAATTCGTGGGTATTGGCTCTGTTTTGGTTGATGAAGGTATTATCGACATCTACACTGTACAAATAAGAAAATAAACAAAACAATTAAGCCTGGGGTGTGTAAAAGCATGGTCTCAAGGAATATTTCGGTGTAGTCGAAATTCCTCCAGGATCCAAGGCTCTTCCAGTATATTGGGATCTCTAAAACTAGCAAAGTTGGTCTCATGATTTTACCCAAACACTCTAAAAATGCAAGTTGTAAAGACTAGATAAAAAAATAAGCAGAACGAGAAAGGAGAATTAGAGACTCTCTCTATAGTTTATTTTTTGATTGTTTTCTTTGTCAAAAATTAGAATCAAAACTGTCAAAAGATGTTAAATGAAACGCATGTAAAAAATATCATGCATAATATGGGAATATTAGCTGACTATATCTCAAGTTTGAATATTGAATATCAAGTTAAAACCGATCAAAGTGATAAGGTCATATAGAAAAAATTGTTGAATGACTTTTTGGTGTAGAAAAATCCAGGATAATATGCGGTTACGTGATAGTGCTTCAAGTCAAATAACTTAAACGTGGTTGGTCAAGAATCCTCTCATGGCAGCACTAAAAGATTTGGTTAATAATAATAGGAACGATTTTTTATTCACAGAACCAATATACAAATGGGATTTTTCAAGTACATGTACGTTGGAATTTAAAATCAATTTCAAAGCATAGTAATAATAACGTTAAAGTCAACATGTATGTTGGAATTGAAAATCAGTTTCAAAGCATAAATATATTTGATTTGTGAAATAATAATAAGAATAATATGATTGGAATAATATAACAATCCCCACTTATTTCAAAATCAAATTAATATAAAATATTTAGGTTAAATATGAATGTAAATGCATCGAATCTGGTGTCTTTTGGACTATGAACTAGACCTAGATAGATAGAACTTTAAATTACAATACAATTGAAGTAGAACTTCTATGAACCAATACAATTTTAATGTAAATTAAAATCTTATCTGATCACATTTACACCCCCCTTATTCATTGCCATTATTGCTATGTTGTGCTTTTAGGCCATGCACGTGCCTGGTATTTAGGAGTGCTCTAGAGACTTAGCCACTGTCTTATAAGAGTGGCCCCTCTTACACTCATATAGGTGATTTTCATCAATTGTATACTGCACTTTATACACCACCCATAATTAAGGGCTATGAAATTCATTAAAAGCATTTAGCTTACCTTCACAATAATGCAACCTAGCACAAGCCACTTCTCACACCATAGGAAGAGACATCAAATGTGCTAGTAAGAACTAACAAATGACTTGTTATTATCCATATGAACCTTTTTCATGGGATCTCTACTCACAAAGTTTGGGTTCCCATCACTGTTAATTTTACATTGGCTAAAGTCCTATTCCCTCGATGTGGCACTTACAAAATTCCTCCAAGAGGCTTAGTTAAAGGATCAGCTAGATTTAACTCCGACTTCACATAATCAATGGATATTGTTCCATCTTTCAATAGTTGCTTTACCACTTCATGTCTCAACCTAATGTGTTTGCTTTTACAACTATATGTTTTGTTATTTGCAATAGCTATTACCTGCTTTATTGTACAATGTCCAGACACATAATGAATAGGCTTTATTCTTAATGGAATATTGCTCAAGAAATTTTTAACCACTCAGCCTCATTCCTGGCTTGTTCAGAGCTATGAACTCTGATTCCATGGTGGACTTTGCAATTATTATTTGCTTGGCTGATTGCCAAGTAACAGCACCACCTCCTAAGGTAAACCTATATCCACTAGTAATTTAATCTCATCAAAATCTAAGATCCAATTAGCATCACTGTATCCTTCTAATAATGGGGAATCCACTATACTTCATACCATAATTCATAGTACCTCTAGATATTTCATCAATCTAGCCAATGCGGCCCAATGATCATTGTTTGGACTATGTGTATATCTACTCAATCTACACACAACATATGTTATGTCAGGTTGAGAGTAAATTCATCAAATGCAATAGACTACCAATAATCTGTGCATACTTAGACTAAGGATCATCCCTATTCTTCTTTAATTGAGCATTAGCATCATAAGGAGTACTCAGGTTTTAACATCAAAATGTCCAAACTTCTTTAGAAGTTTCTCCACATATTGTTCTTGTGACAATATAATATTGTCACACTTCCTTATGACTTTAATACCCAAAATCATACTAGCTTCGCCTATATCCTTCATATCAAAATTTGATGATAAAAGCTTCTTTGTCTCAATCACAACATTAAGACTAGTGTCAAATATAAACATATCATCCACATATAAACAAATAATCACACAATCATCACCAAACAATTTAGTATAAACACATTTATCTACTTCTATAGAAGAAAAACCATCAGAAATTAGAACTTGATCAAATTTTTCATGCCATTGTTTGGGTGCCTGTTTTAAACCATAAAGGGATTTAATCAATTTACATATTTTATTTTCTTGTCCAGGTTGCACACATCCTTCAGTTTGTCATATATATTTCTTCTTCCAAATCACCATTTAAGAAAGTTGTTTTGACATCCATTTGATGAATAATTAATTTATAAATTGAAGCTAACACAATTAGAACTCGTATAAATGCAACCCTTGTTCCTGGTGCAAAAGTATCAAAATAATCAACATTTTGTTTTTGACTAAAACCTTTAGCAACCAAGTCTTGCTTTATATTTTCTTTGTTCCATTAGGATTAAATTTTCTTTTAAATATCCATTTACATCTGATAGATTTTACCCTAGGTGGTAAATCAACTAAAACGCATGTATTATATTTTTTAATTGAGTCAATTTCGGATTTTATTGCATCTCTCCATAATTGTTCATTAGGTGAGTTAATAGCTTAGAGAATGTTATTGGATCATTTTCTACAATATATGTATAAAAATCATTTCCAAATGATTTCTCCACTCTTTGTTTTTTACTTCTTCTCAAATCTTCATGTGTTATCTTGATTAATTTGAGAAGGCATACTAGATATTTTCTTTAATTTCAATGGATATATGTGTTCAAAGAATTCTGCATTTTTTGTTTCAATAATTGTATTTTGTTCAAGAGCTTCACTTTTTAATACTAAAAATCTATCAGCAGCACTATATTTAGCATATCCAATAAACATGCAATTTGAGGTCTTAGATCCTAATTTCTTTCTCTTAGGTTCAGGTAACATAACTTTTATCAAGCACCCCACACTTTTATGTAATTTAGTTTTGGTTTGTATCCTTTCCATGTTTCATAAGGTGATTTATTTATTTTCCTGTAAGGTATTCTATTTTGTATATGATATCCAGTTAAAATTGCTTTTCCCCATAAATTATCAGGTGCATTAGAACTTATTAATAATGCATTCATCATTTCTTTTAATGTTCTATTTTTTCTTTCAACTACACCATTAGATTTGGATGAACAAGGTAGAGTCACTTCATGTATTATTCCTTCTTTTTCGTAAAACTTATTAAATAAAATATACTCTCCTCCTCTATCAGATCTAACTCTTTTTATTTTTCTACTTAATTGATTTTCAACTTCAACTTTATAAGATAAAAACATATCAAACACTTCATCTTTATTTCTTATTAAATAAACTTTAGTATATCTAGAAAAATCATCAATAAAAGTCACATAATATTTTTTACCACCTCTAGTCATAGTTTGTTTTAAATCACCAAGATCAGAATGAATCAATTCTAAAAATCAGTTTCTCTATGTACAGAAGGACATGATTTTTTAGTTAATTTTGATTTTGCACATATTTCACATTTATCTAAATTTGAACTAGTTATGCTAGAAATCATACCCAAATATTGCATTTTCTTAATATATGGTATACTAACATGTCCTAATCTAGCATGCCAAATATCCATAGAGTCAATCATATAAGCAGAATTAGAAACATTCATTATTTCAAAAACATTGAGAACAAAAAGTCCATGATTACAATAACCTTTTCCAACCAAAACATTATTTTTAGTCATCAAAATCTTGTTAGACTCAAAGGAAACCTTTACCCCAACTTTCCCCAGCAATGCTATAGAAATCAAATTTGCCCTAATACTAGGCACATGTAAAACATCTTTGAATGCCAAAGTCTTCCAGATGTCAGCTTTAACATAATTTTTCCTTTTCCTTGCACTAGCGTAGTTTTGGAGTCACCAAGATAAACTTGCCCTTCTTTTCATCCCCTATAGTAGTATAGGAGGCAAATGCATTCCTATTGGCAGATATGTTTAGTAGCTCTAGAATCAATCATCCAATCGTTGACATTGGGGACAAGCATTGCTTGAGAGACGATCAGTAGCTATATCATCTTCTTTAACCAATTTTGCTTTTGGCTTTGGCTTAGAAGATTTCCAGTCACGGTCACTCTCCTTCGACATTGTGATGCTCTGTGACCTGGTTCTACCACAAACATAACACCCTCCACTTCTTTTGAAAGTGGGATTATTTTCTCTTAGAAATTTGGTAAAGGAATTGTAACCATAATTAGATTTAGACCTTTTGTTATTGTCATACCTCTTTTTATGACCTTGCAGCAAGTGAGCCTTGGATGCCAGTGCTTTAGCCCTTGCTTCTGCAATCTCCTTGTGACGAGTGTCTTCAATGATAATATGTTTGATTAATTCAGCCAGTGAAAATTGCTTGTTCTTATGCTTTAGTTGGTTTTGGTAGTTCTTCCACGAATTCGCAGCTTCTCTCAATATTCTGGCCACAAACTCGTCTAGTAATGAGATGTTTTCTACTTTCAGATTCTCCAACAACTTGTGGTACTCATTGATTTGAGTACAATGTCCTATCGTCAGTCATCTCCTATCGGTAATAATGTCCTATGACAAACTTCTGATGAGCACCATCTTCGCGTATATTTCAGTAGCATTGAATCCAATATCTTGTTGGCCTCTTTGTAGGTGCAATATACATCAAATAACTCGTTTGATAGAGTTGAGATAATTGTGTGACGCAGACTTTGTTGGCGGCGATCCAATCTTCTAAAGCTTTAGGGGATGTTGATGTTGGACGAGCAAGGTGAGAGCCTCGGCCACCCGTGCATATCAAGGATGGATAGATCTTCTTGCCAACGCGATAGTTGCTACCATTTCCATCGAACACCTCAATCTTGGACACGTCTAGAGGTTTGGCATAGGCGACATTGGGAACAACAATATTGTTGAGGCGTGATTTGGAAGTCATTAGCTAGAGTGCCATTGTTGTCCCCATCACTAGCATTGTTGGAATTGTTATCAGTCATATTCCTTGAGATTGTTATCGACCTGTACCTACACAAATAAGAAAATAAACAAAACAATAAAGTCTAGGGCATGCAAAAGCACTGGTTCTAAGGAATATTCCGTATAGTCAAAATTCTTCCAAGATACCAGACTCTTCTAGTATATTGGGATCTCTAAAACTAGCAAGGTTGGTCTCTTGATTTTACCCAAACACTCTAAAAATTCAAGTTGTAAAGACTAGATAAAAAAAAAAGCAGAATGAGAAGAGGAGAATTAGAGACTCTCTCTATAGTTTATTTTCTGACTATTTTCTCGGTCAAAAATTAAGATTGAAACTGTTTAGAGATGTTAAATAGAACTGCATGTAAAAAATATCATGCATAGTATGAGATATTTTACTATCTCAAGTTTTGAATATTGAATATCAAGTTAAAACCAATCAAAGTGATAAGGCCATATTAGAAAAAGTGTTGAATGACTTTTTTAAGAAAAATTCGATAATATGTAGTTACATGCTTCATAATCAAATAACTTAAACGCGGCTGGTCAAGAATCCTCTCTTGGCAGCACTAAAAGTTTTGGTTCAGTAATAATAGGAACGATTTTTTATTCACCATTGAACCAATATACAAATGGGATTTTTCAATTACATTTATGATGGAATTGAAAATCACTTTCAAAGCATAATAATAATAATATTTGATTTGTGAAATAATAATAAGAATAATATGATTGGAATAATATATAGAAGGTAGGTGAGGATGTGGAGAAGGATGGTGGTGGCGATGAGTGATGTTGAGATGGTGGTGAAGTTTTTTTTTTTTATTTTGTAAAAGATGAGCAAAAAGGTAAATCATTGATTTTTTAATTTTTACAAATATTAAAATATAAATATATATTCTAATCCCTATCAATTTAGACCATAGATTCAAATTTGAATGGTTGAGATTAAAAAACTAGGTATTTCCAAACTTATCCCTCCCTTCCTTAGAACTCGCCTTAAATTGGTGGCTTTCGCGAGGGATGAAGTGTACTGTACACTTGCTTCAGTTTGACCTACAGCAGTGGCATTCACTTCCACACGGTCTATCTCTACTCTACGGTTCTTGGGTGGTTGCTCTGAAGTCTGAATTGAACCACTCAATGCCCCAGCTTCTATGAAGCTATGAAGACGATGACCACAACGACGTCGTCCCCAACATGTCTCTGCTCCATCCTTTCATCCAAACCCTCGCTCCCCAAATCTTCGCTCCGTCTTCCTCAATCTCACAGCACAAAACCGCTTCACAACCTTCTCTATGCAAAACCACTAGTTCCCAAAGCTGAACGCGCTAATTCCAAGACCCTTTTTTGCTACGCAGCTCGCCGCAAACCCGCGGCGTTAGCCACCTCCTCGTCAGAGGAAGGGGGCGATGACAATTTGAGGAGAGTGCTTCAAATAGCGTTGTGGGTTGCAGAAGGTGTCTACATTCTGTGGCTCTTCTTGCTTCCTTATGCCCCTGTGGGTACTTTCTTTCTGTTTTTTATTTATTTCACCTACCTTTTTTCTTGTGCTGTTATCTTTAGTGCCTTGTACTCTTGTGCAATTGGACGTGCTATCTTTAATAGACGTCTCTGGTTAAGTGACTCTTAAATGATTTGCTTTTTCGAATATTTGGACTCATTCACATGTGAAATTATACCCGTTAAGATGCTTCATGTTTTGTTAATTTTGCGACTAGAACACTCTAAAGCTGATTATGGTGTTTTTTGTGTCACTATTTTTTTTTCCGTGATTGCCTCTGCTGGATGTTTAAGGGTTTTTAATCTCTGTGTTTTTTTTTTTTAATAATTAGGTACTTGATACGATGATGTTATCTGTCTGGTTCAATTTGGCAGAGCGAAATGTTGTTTTTTGCCCATCCAAGTGATGATTTTAGCTATGAAAGCAAAGTTTAGTGGTTAATAGTTAATTGCAGCAACAGCAGAAACATTTTCTCACTAGCTAGGGTTGGCAACGTGAATTAAATGATGCCATTGTGTTCTGCCAAAAATTTTAGAGAAAAGGCTTGGATGTGCTGGGCTAGGTTAATCACGATTGAGAAAAAAAAAAAAAAAAATCTCTGGATGTGCTTCTATCTTGTATGATTTCCATATTAACTTCTGATGTATAAAGGCAACGCTAACCCTTCTCATTCATGGCTTTGTTGTATAAAGTGTCCTCCTTGCTTTTGCGTTGCTTTGGCAATCTAAAGGTTTTTAGATTGTGCATCTCATGATTGTTTTTCTTTTTTTGGTGTAAATATTATATGATTGAGATGGATTTCACCTCGAATCTGAAATTTGACTTGTATTGTAACAGGGAGATCCTGTATGGGCAATCAGTTCTGACACAATTAACTCTATTGTGGGTCTTTCTCTCAATTTCTTTTTCATCTTGCCTTTCATGAACTGTGGTACGTTCACCTATTTGCTATTGGCTATTGCTTACACTCAGTAAGTGATGACTGAGTTGATTGCTTTTGCATTCTTCACGGATGTTCTTTTAACTCTTGTGCTCATGAGCATTCCATTGTCAGATAAGAATAACTAAGGGCCTTGGTTGGTTTGAGAAACTGTTTTCTGTCTCTATTTCTTGATCTTGACTTAATTAGAAAAATATCACCTTGTTTTCATTCGGTTTCTTAGGTTCTGTTGGTTTGAGTTTCCAGTTTTTAGGTGTTATTTCTAGTTTTTCAGGTTTCATAAAGGAAATATTGAAAATTCTGAAAACTACAAATTCCAGTTTTTAGTATTTCTCTCACAAAATCCTGAAAACTAAAAAACTAAAAATGAAAACTGAAACCAAACGGCCCATACAAATTCCAGTTTTCATTTCCAATTTTCAGTGTTTCCTTCACAAAATCCTGAAACTGAAGAACTGAAAATGAAAACTGAAACCAAACAAGCCCATACTTTTTAGGATTTTTCAAAGAAAACAATGATATTAAGAAAAAATTCTTTCACTATTTTATTCATCAAATCCTAAAAATAGAAAACGGAATCAAGATTATCAAAGTCTTCATTTAACTCATAACTTATATAAGTTTACGAGTTATGTCCCCTAATCAAGTTTACGATTTTACAAGTAAACTCTTTTGAGTTTACGAGTTGAAGAGTTTACTTAAGCTCTATGAGTTTAGGTAAACTTTAGAGTTTAACAACCTTGAACGGAATAGAAATAAGGTGTCATTTTTATAAGGTTTGAATATATTTTTGGTCCTTAATAAGTATATATGTATTTGGTCACTGAAAATAAGCGAGTTTTGTTTTAGTCCCTGTAAAATAAAAGAATCAGTTTTGGTCAAACATTTCCAAAATTGTTTGGTTTTAATCCTTGTAGCTAATCTATTTCTGTTAAATGCTGAGGTAGCTAATTAAAAACCATCTTATCCAGCTCTATATGGTTGCCAGTGGTAGTATGTGGCATTATCATGATCCTATATATCAAAACCCTACTTATATACATATGTTTGTCACTATTTCATTCATCAAATCCTAAAAGTAGAGAACGGAATAAAAATAAGGTGACATTTTCATAGTTAATTTTGAAAATAGAAAAGGAAAACAGAAGCCGATCACTAAACTAAATAGATCTTAATATTCTCATTATTTTATCTTTTTTCCATTATACTTATATACATAAGTTTGTCAATGAACTGATTTTTAGTCACCTTGTTTCATGAGGGGAAGACTGTTTTTTCTGCTTATCAATTTGTGAATTTGACATAATCATGAAAAATAGTTTTTAAAATTCGTTTACTAGTTATGGAAATGGATCTCTCCCTTTTTTCATCCTTTCTATTAAGGGACATTTGGAGTCGGGAAGCTTGCTGTAAAGCCTCAGTTTGTTTTGATAGGATGATTCCTTTCCTCCATGTATATATGAGAAGTTGGAATTGGCAAACCTTTATATTGTCATTTGACATGGACAATCCCTGATGGCATGCCACGCAACACAACAGGCTTATCAATATATGCTATTGTGAAATTGGTCATAAATGGATGACTTTAATTGAACCTCCACAATGTCATAATCTTTATAAGGAAAGTATTGTATACAATCTTATTCTGCTAGGTCCATGCATGTAAGACGTTTAATTTACATCGTTGAGTTTTGCTGGTATGTATTCTTCTGTTTTGTTTCTGGATTATCAAACCAAAAAACCCATACTAGTATCGTATCCATATTTGCAAAGTATTGCTGTTTAAGTTGATTATAAATATATGATTTGTCTATATTCTTATTGTGTGAGGTTATTTAATAAAAAAAGTAACATGTGGAACTTCTAGTCCGAATTATGTTCAGAGTTAGACAGAACTGAAAAATTGATCTGTTTAGACAGAACTGAAAAATTATAAATATATGATTTCAAAGTAATATGTTTTAACTATCTGTGCTCTGTAATGATGTCTTCATGGACGATTTTGGCAGAGTAGTTGGCATTCGGCTGATTGAGGCTCCAGTACTTCATCCTGTAAGTATCATTGCACAAAGTAAATGTCATTGGATTGAACGTTACACCATACAATTGGAAAGTCTCCCTGATGTTGAGAAATTTCATGCTTCAGATGTCTGAAGGACTATTCAACTTTGTCATTGCCTGGACGATTATGTTTGCGCCATTGTTGTACACAGATCGTAGGGGAGATAGATACAAGGGTTCTCTGGATGTACTTTGGGGCCTGCAAATGTTCCTGACAAACAGTATGTTTCATAGAACTTTCTTTGCATTGCATGTCTTTTCATTACCTTGATCGCCATTCACAATACCACAACTTCTCTTGTTAAGCTAATTATTTGCTAATAATAGTCGGGTCTTGGAATCAATTTTAATCTTTCAGAGAGAAAACAAATATGCACAAGCATATTCTCTCTATAAATGGAGTAAACTACATAACTTTTTCTAGATTATGTTGACATATAATTAAATTGCTTTGCAAAATGCTCTTTATGTCAATTAGCTGACAAGGTTGAGATTCTTCAAAGCAAATTTATATATATATATAGGAGAGATCGGTTTACTTCAGGAGTCTATCGAATATCTTTTTATTTGCAAGATATTTCATCAATTCAACAATTGAATCATGTGGTATTATCTTGATAATCAAGCATATCAAATTTCAGAAAAATTGGATATTGATAGATATATTTTTTAATATTTAAGATTTACATGTATTTTTAAATCTACGTTACGTCCAAATAAAAAGGGATGATGAAGTATCAAACTGTTTTGAAATTTTATGAAATTTTATACACTTGATCTATGTAGTGAGAACTTACAATTCAATAGTTGGATTGATGAAATTTGATGTCCATAAAAAGTTATTCAATGGAGTTAGTACGTTAAGACTTACTTCTGGAGTAAATCTTGACCATTGGATCTTACATGAATATTCAAGATTAAAATATTAAGTCATTTAATTTTTTTAAGTGATCACATGCCTATTTTTTAACTTTTAATCTTGATTATCCATGTATACTTGGCTATCCATGTATAGTTATTATTTATACGGCAAATTTCTCCTCTCACTCTTATGATGAACCACTCCTCACTTGATACGCCCACTAGCCGTCTACTCATCATAACTGTAGCTACTCCCAACTCTTGCCATTACCATTCATTGGCAGTGTGCGTATTTGTAGAAGAATTTCCTCGTCAGCAGTGATGGACAAATTCATGATTTGGTAATGTGTTGGAGTTAAACTATAAAAAAGGGGGAGCAGTCAGTTGCAGGAACTTACTACTTTAACTTTCTAGTATATGGAGGTTCATGTATGTTTTAAAAAGAACATATTTCTCCTTTATGAATGATGGAATTATTTTCTTTAAGTATTCTGACTCTTGTTTATGATGCCAGCATTTTTGATCCCATATATGGCAATCCGATTGAATGATGCTGATGATGACGGTGGTCCAAGCAAACGGTCAGAATTGGGCACTGTGATGACCAAAGGTGCGTCATTTGTTGGACTGATCGGTGGGATTGCATGTCTTGGGTGTCTATTTTGGGCACTATTTGGTAGAATGGATGCAAATTTTGGGGGCATAGTAGACAGATGGGAATTCTTGATCGGTTACTTAGGATCAGAAAGGCTGGCCTATGCCTTCATATGGGATATATGTCTGTACACGATTTTCCAGCCTTGGTTAATTGGTGACAACCTCCAGAATGTCCAGGAAGGCAAGGGTGTTTTAGTAAACTATCTTAGATATATACCGGTTGTTGGCTTAATTGCTTATCTTATTTGCTTGGAGCCCGAAGAGGTGTAAGTTTTTAATCACTTTATATTGCACTGTAAAGCTTTGCAGCGAAAAATTCTCACTTGAACATTTTGACGTTTGAGAAGAAGTTTTTATGATACCAATCCAAGCCAAATACGCTTGTATCTGTTCAATATGTCCCTGGAACATCATATAGAAACCTATATAAATAGTGGTTGAAATTAGTTTACTATTGAATCCGTAACTTTCTTGTTTAGCTTTTGTTCCGAAGTAGTAAATTAGGATAGAGATTACTAGTTATTGAGAAACGTAAACGTGATGCTCTATTTTGCTTAACCTTCATCGCCTCAAAGAGGGTGGTCTACTTGTAAGGGACTCGTGATTTAATTAGAGAATATTCAAGAGGTGTAAGTAATAGGGAATTGTGCATGCCTTGGAATGTGGCTTGAACTCCCCTTTAATTTGATGATGTGTGAGATTGATTTGAGCAATTGGATGAAATCCCTCGATGTAGATATCTCCGGCTCATGCGAGGATACTGGAACTGTTGCATCTCAATGCTAAAATGCGCACAGGCAACCCGCCCCTGTTATTCCCCATGTGCTCGCGGCTACCCTTAACTTAAATCGGGCTAATTTGGGATATTGGGCTATGAGGCCCAACTTGGGCCTTATAAGACTCGACGATAGTTGGGCCAATTTTTCAGTTTGTAACAATTCCCCAACTTGAATCCAAAGCCAAGTTCAACTCTTCCTCCTTCTCCAGGGTTGGACATCGAGAACGTTTCCTTAGAGACACGACTTCTTGCTTTGGACACAACACTTCCTAATACGTGACGTCCATTTGGAAAATGGAGCCGTTTAAGTGACGAGTCATGTGATTTCAGTCCAAATTGGACACATGGCAGCTTTAGCAAAAGGAAAAATCTGCCCTCTGCGACCCTTTCTTTCAGAATTTAAGTGCTGCACCGCCTTTGTTCTTATTATTCGTGGAGAAAATTCTTGGAGCAGTCACAATAGGGAGGCTTGTGTTTATTATTCACGGTATGTTTCTCCTCCCCTCACCCTATTTGTGCCTTCATTTTGGTTGTAATTCTCTGAATATATATATATAGACATTATATAAAAGCGATTGCCTCCCTTTGGTGTCCAATTCCTTTTTCTATTTTTGTTCTTATAAATTATTTCTTTAACTATATTTTATGGGGTTAAAAATGTAAATTAGGATACCACTTCTTCACCCACGGTTATTGTAGTTTTCATTTTCTTTTTGTTTTGACAAGGCGGTTATTGCGGTTTTTAATTGATAGTTTCACTATTCATGTTTCTCATTTTCTCATAGTCACAGCCTTCTTCTCAATTTTACAAAGCGTTTGCGAATATATATATTGTGCCTATAAATGGTGATGAAGAACCCATCACCAAACAATCCATAGAGAGTTCATTCGCACAATGGGTCTCTAACAATCAACCATATCATTGTCTTCATGTTTAAAAGAGATGGATGGCTAATAGATGGGATTGGGATAGAGTATGTTTGTCTGGTGAATTCCAATAACACTTGCTAAGGTGCAACCTTTTCATATCCAATCCCTTGCAATATTAACACTTGGCTTAGATTGCATAAAAGTAGTCACATGCGACCACGCACATGTGATCCATGATGCTTGATACATATGGATGGATTGACATTACTTCAGTCTTCTTCTAACAGTGATTATATGCACTCTCCTCCTCTTCTATCTACTTTTTTCCTCATAATGTAGGAGTTGGAGGTTTCAAAGACAAACCCATTCCACTTCATGAAAATTTTTTGCAAGCACATTGCATTTTTTGAATTGAGTCAGCAAGATATTATTTACCCATGGAGACATCTAACAAAGGTTTTCTATGCTTTTTACTTTTCCTTTATAGTGTTGATTATATGTATATATACAATTCTATACATTCTATACAATATAATAAAGGGGATTCCCCTTGAGTTAGTTATTGTTGGTGTCCAATTTCTTCTTACCATTTTTACTCTTATTATAACTGTCACTCACTCCAATTTTATCCAATGTATTTAATTTTATCTGTCAATTCATCGTGTCTAGTTTTGCAGTAATTTGCATTTTATATATGTTTTGGTCATATGTGGTTTAGTGTATTCTTGCATATTTGGAGGGAGAAAATGGATTGTTAAGTTTTAACCAATTCCAGGCTGACCGATATCCTCATCCATATCATTTTGTGTGATATGCTGATATTGCATGCTACTTTCCATTGTCCTCCCATGAAAAAACCAATGTGGATTATCTTTCTTGCTTTTCTTTGTTTCTATTTTCTTCATATGGCTTTCAAATTATGGTTTTATTTTTATAAACAATTATAAAATGTTAGATATTAATTTGTATAGGTTTTCAAAAGCTTGAAATTAAAATACACATAATCTTTAATTGATAAGAATAAAGTGCTATTTCCCTTTAAGCATGTTAATATTCAAAAATAAAAAATGCGACTTGATGGGCACGCTAGTGTCCGGCAAGTTGCTAGCATAGATAAGGTTAATAGGGTTGTTATTTGGCATGGGATGAGTTGGAATAAAATTGTTCACTGTGACGTTTTGTTCATCGCCTTCCTTTGCACAACAAAAAGGGGTATGGTGGAGTTTTTTGTCCTTGTGATACCTTATGGTACTAACTATCACTTAGTCTCCCAAAAAAGGAGTATTAGGACCTATTTGATTTAGTTTTCAAGATTTTTGTAAAGGAAATACTTGAAAACTAAAATTGAAACTGAAAACTAGAATTTATAGTTTTAGAATTTTTAGTATTTCCTTCACAAAATTTGAAAAATTGAAAAACTAAAAGTGAAAACTAAAAACTGGAAACTCAAACCAACAGGCCCTTAGTTTTCAAGGAAACCACCTAATACTTTGTGTCTATGTGCCCTTAGGAATGACCAAAAATATAAAAGGAAACGAAAAAGGCTCTCTAACTTTGTGTTAGCACTAGAACCCCTCAGAAAGCTTCATAGCAATATGTTTTGAGTGACAACAAAACCAATTCAAAGAAAATATTTTGAAGAACGTCTAATGTCTTCCTTGAGTTTCTTGACATAGCATCCAGGTTTTTTGAATTACATAACACGACTTGAAATGAGAATGATTTCACTTTGCATGTGTAAATATAATTTATCTCATATAAAGATATTGAACCTAATAGAAAGTGAACGTTTTATCGTGTACGTATATATGCCTTGGATGGAAGGAAATCATATCAAGGGCAAGAAACCAAGGTCTAGACTTCAGAAAGTAAGACGAGACTTCAGAAAGTACACTATGAAGGAAGATATCCATCAAACTTTGAAGCCAAAGTGTTCTACTATCTTCAATAATCACACTTGCAATGTTTTATTCATCAATAAGCTATGATTGAAGACGTGAAGACTCAACAATCATCAAGGAAATGATACCACATACAAGAAAGATCACATTTAGTGAAAGTATGTGCTCTACAAGAAATGGAAGGAATTTTTTTAAAATTCAAATTTGAAATTCAAAATTCAAAACCCAGTGACTGAATTGGCAAGTCATCTCTTTTGCCACTATGGTCAGCTACCTCAGCTTCTAGAAGAAGGAGTTCAAAAACTACATTTGGAAAGTAAGAGTAATTTTGAAGTAGCATCAAAACCTCAATCTTGCAATCTTCTGCAACGTTCTAACAACGGATAAACTACTCTTCTAGATTGCTTTTCCAAGACACAAATGGATGATCAACACGTGTCACTTGGAGATTTGATCAAGAGGCAACGGTCACAAGGAAGACCATCTATAAATAAATATGCTTTGCTTTCAAAGTAGAGATTTTGAAGCTGCACAAAGAGCAAAAACTCTAAAAAATTTCTCCTCATCTACTTGTAGAGTTCATTACATCTAGTAATCATTTCCTTTGATTGTAAAAATATTCTTTCTACATTCCTTTAGTGTTCATACGTTCTTTCTAGGAAGAATATTTAGAAAGAATTCATTTAAGTATTTCCTAGAACTTTCTTTATAAATCTTACGAAAACTTGAATGTATGTTAGTTTGAGTTACAACACAAATACAAACCTTTGTATCCTTGATCCAAGTAGTGATTGGTGTGAGCTTAGCTTGGAGAGGTTAATTAAAGACTACTTGCAATGTGACAGTAAAGGTGTTTTGCTTGTTTCGATTTAGCTTGAAGAGGCTAGTTAAAGACTACTTGGTTCAGCTTGAAGAGACTGGTGAATAACTACTTGGTTAGTGACAGGGGTTGTCTATTGGTCACTAGTGAGAGCTTGGGAAGGCTATTGTAAAGACTATCCTTGTTCTTTCTCTAATGAGAGAAAGGTTTAGTGGAACTCAATTGTTGTTGAAACTGGATGTAGAGGTTGGCCAAACAGTATAAAAACTCTTGTGCAGGATATCTTTTCTCCTTCATCTCTTATTTTATTTTCTTATCTATTCTGTTTCCTGTGTTAGTTTTGATAAACTTTCTTTCACGTTTTTATTTCATTTTTAGTTCAGAAAGTTCACTTTCTAATGTTACTAACGCTTTCCACTCTCTTCAAGCTTAAAGCTTGATAGTATTTTGGATAATTTATTAAAAGTCAAATAGGAAAGAAAAGGCAAAGCATGATTCACCCCCCTTCTGTGCATTCTTACCTACACTTTGCCTTTAGAATCACTTTCTGGTTTCAATACATGCTAAGTGAAAAATCGGAATGAAAATTTTGAAACACATGTTTGTTATCATACTGTCAAGCATCAACACACTTGTAAAGTAATTTACAAATATATGAAGCTATAGATGTTCGATTGACATTATTTTTGTGGCATTAAAAAGCTAATTTAATTCGCTACTAGTTTTATTTCTAGTCCGATGTCAAATTCCAACCGTATTAAGATATGTCCTGATTAAGTCATAGGTAAGCATAACATGGCACAATTGGATTGCACAGCATGCTGTAACACCCTAAAATTTAATTAAAAATTAATTTGAGCTTATTAATCGTAATTTCAAAAATCTAAGAGTTTAGCAATGATAAGGGCGGCCCAACAACCTGTAAAAAAAAAAAATTTTTGGCCGATGAATAGTAACCTTGTGGGCCCCAGCCCGGACAGCTGAAACCCTAGATTTGGGTCCGAAGTGCCCAAAATTAGGAAAACATGGGAATAAGGTTAAAAATAGGTGGGAATGATAGTTTTATACTTAAAATTAATTTTCGGGCATATCGGTTCAATCGGGTACGGTGTTTACCCGTTTTATATTTCCAGTTTCTAACATGAATAAACTTGCAAGTGAAATTTTGCCACCTAACTAGACAAGTGTGTGGCTTAGAAGAAGCCACACCATTACTACTTTATTACAACCAATAGGAATTGCACAAAATTACACTAATTATCTTCAAAGAAAACATTTTGGACTTGAAAATTCTATGTATTTTGCCTAAACTCAAAATATCAACATCTTATCATTTCCTTCATCAAAATTTCGTCCAGAACACTCCAAGAAGCTCTCCTCCATTGTTCTTCCTCTCAAACTCCATTAACAAACTTGGAGCTTCATAAACCCTAGCCTAAACTTGATAAAACCTCAAGATCTCTTCACAAAACATGTTCTACACCTAATTCTCTACCAATCTAACGAACAAAATTTCCATTCCTTATCAAAACCTTGTCTTGTACCTCACACCTCACTGATATCAGAGGGGTTTGAAGTTGGATTGGGAGCTTTGGAGGAGAAGGAAGCAAGCTTGGTTAATCTTGAAGCCAAGGAGCTAATAGGTTACTCAAAGTAGGGTTTCTGTTGCCTTTTCTTGTCAAATTTTTCTGATCTGTTTTGGCAAGAGAAGTCCGAAATTTCTGGGTTTTTGGGTTGATATTATGTTGATATTGATGTGTGATTTTTGGTGGTGTGTTTGGATGGTGTTAGAAAATGGTTTTCATCAAAATAAGTTTGGACAAGGTTGCTGGAATTTCTATTGTCCTGTAGGCAGCAGTGGTTCACGAATTTTCTGGAATATTTGTGGGTGTTTTCATGAGATATAAAAATTATATGTTGGATTAAACATCTTAAAATAATTACCTGAATTTTCTTGGGTGTTAGTTTTAAGGTTTGATGCCTCAAAAAAATCAGAAATCGAAATGAGGCAGATGCTGTCCTGATTGTTGAGACTGAGGCAGTAAACTTGTCCAAATTTATTACCATAGCAAATGATTGAACTAACTCTTGAAATTTTTACACGAAGTTACTAATATATTGAAGTGTCACTGTGAATTTTATTGTGAATTAATTCAATCATTTGCTGGGGTTAAAAATTTGGGAACTCGGTTCTGGTCTGGGAATTGGTGGCCCCTGACCACTAAATTTGTGCATTTTACTGAGGTAGCTATAGAGCTCTGTTTGTCCTGAAATTTTTACAGGTTATGCTAGACACATTAAAGTGTCATAAAGAATTTCTGTGACTCTTGAAATGGCTGTTTGATATGTTAATGAAATGTTGTGCCTAGGACAGTAACTCTGCCCATTGTGCTGGGAATGGAACAATGCTTTGAATTGAGAATGTAATGACACTTTGGTTTCTAGTATGACATGAGTATTTGATATTAAGTGTTTGGCCATGTGACTCATGACATGTAAATGCATGCTATGGATTTTAAAGATTGAAGTATGAGAAAAGAATGAGAATTTCATTGTGAATGATTGCCTATATGTGGCCTATGTATGCATTTGAGAAAAGAGAAAAGTATATGATGTCATTATAAGGATGTATAAATTTAAATTGTGCATGTTCTGACATATGGACAAAATAGAAACAAGACTTAGATTGAATGAGGGAAGGCGAAAGTAGTAACTTCCCAAAATTTATTTTGAGTCGGTAGACGTATCGGCTAGGAATAGTCTGTGTGGGATTTGAAAATGGAAAAAATGAAGTTCGATGACCACGTATAGGAATGAGCCTGACAGCGTCTATTTCCCTTGTGTGGTGTGATCCACCATAAATACCCGTTGGGTATAAACGGATCTATTGTGGAGTTGTCCATTGAAAATACCCGTTGGGTATAACTAAGTCTTTCCTATGTCAATGAAAGGAGAAAAATGCACTAATTGGCTTCCTATGGCCATGATGGAAACCAAATCACTTTGAGATAACTTTATTGTATTCGACACATGCATCATCCATATCAATGAAATCCTTTAAGTAGATTTACTTACTATGTGTTTGAGCTTCTAGATATATGTATACGTCCTGATTGATTGTTAAAAGCTACCCACTTCGGAAGGATGATTTTGGAACCTTAAAATGAATCTTTAGAATATATTGTCTAATCAGGTTTTCCTGATAAACCGAAGTGGCTGGGGCGATGACGATGACATTATGATTGTGATTGAGGAGTTGCCCTACCTGAGGATTTTAAAAATTCTCACCCCTATGTGTTTGTTTCCGTGTCGCCTCAGGTTAAGCCAGAGGATGATGATCCCTATGCAAAGGAGTGTAGGATTGTTATAGTGTAGTAGTTACGTTTTATTCTCCTATACTTAGTGAAATGAGTATGTATGTAAATGTATTAGAAGACAGATATGTACTAAAGCTCATAAATGAGCTTCCTTATGTATTTTAGCTGTATGTTTAATAAACTTGATGTTTACATGTAATATGTTTTAATAGAATTACGCTTAGTTATCTCATACGTAAATCGAGCTTACTATAGATAATTAAGAGAGGTCCGCTAATTAACAAGTAACAACTCTAGAGTACGATATCATAGCTTAAGAATGGGGTTGTACTTGGGAGGATGTTACATTACCATAAGGTTACTATATCATAGCCAATGGGCCCACAAGGTTACTATTCATCGGCTCGAAATTTTTTTTTTTTGAGAGTCTGGGGCCCCTTATCATTGCTAAACTCTTAGATTTTGAAATTACGATTAATAAAGCTTAAATTAATTTTTAATTAAATTTTAGGTGTTACACATGCTATAATGTGGCTTGTAACATCCCAATTTTTCCTTACATTAATTATCTCATTTTTTATGAGTTAGAATAATTAACTAATAAATTAATCAATTATTAATTAATAAATGAGTGAAATCTTAGTTAAATAGGAAAAGTCAATAAAAAGTCAATTGAATTAGACGAAGGAAAAAAAAAGGTAATTTTAAACATTTAATAAGTTTATTAATTTTAAGAAATAAAATGTAAAATAAGATTTTAGAAGATCAATAGTATCTCACAATCAACTAATATTTAAATTAGAAAATAATATGTAAAATTTTAAAAGCTTAATATTTTACTCTCAAATTTTAAGTAATAATCTCTCACCAAATCTTTACAAATTATGATCATACTAACTAGAAGAGATAACCTCTCTCCAAATTCCTATATTTTTTGTAACAAATAAGCAAGAGATCCAATACTTTGATTGATTTATCTTAAATATATAAGTATTATTAATATTAGTTATATCCATATGTACTTTAATATTTATAGATATATGTATTGTATATAAAAAGTATAATATACGTATTATATTATATGCATTATATACAGAGATTTTAATGCACTTATTATATATATGTGTAATACATAGAAACTTTAATACACTACACTATAATATATATGTATACAATAATACTAATCATATCTAGAAAATAGTAGTAATACTTATATTACCTAACAGTAATAAAAATAATATATACTTAATTGAAATAGTAATACTATTTTCATTATATATACTAGCAACTTGTAAAGCACTAGTGCGTCAAAGTCGCATTTTTTATTTTTGAATATTAACATGCTTAAAGGGAAATAGCACTTTATTCTTATCAATTAAAGATTATGTGTATTTTAATTTCAAACTTTTGAAAACCTATACAAATTAATATCTAACATTTTATAATTGTTTAGAAAAATAAAACCATAATTTGAAAGCCATATGAAGAAAAATAGAAACAAAGAAAAGCAAGAAAAATAATCCACATTTGGCTTATTCATGGGAGGGACGTGGAAAGTAGCATGCAATATCAGCATTTTACACAAAATGATATGGATGAGGATATTGGTTGGCCTCAAATTGGTTGAAACTTAACAATTCATTTTTCTCCCTCCAAATATGCAAGAATACACTAAATCACATATGATCAAAACAAATATAAAATGCGAATTACTACAAAACAGACCCAATGAATTGACAGATAAAGTTAAATACATTGGATAAAATTGAAGTGAGTAATAGTTATAATAAAAGTAAAAATAGTAAGAATAACTAACTCAAGGGGAATCCCATTTATTATATTGTGTGTGTGTGTACATATATATATATAATCAACACTATAAAGGGAAATGAAAAAGCATAGAAAACCTTTATTAGATTTCTCCATGGGTAAATAATATCTTGCTGACTCAATTCAAAGAATTCAATGTGCTTTTGCAAAAAATTTTCATGAAGTGGAATGGGTTTGTCTTTAAAACCACCAACTTTTGCATTATGAGGATAAAAAAAGTGAGAGATAGAAGAGGAGGAGAGTGTATATGATCACTGTTAGAAGAAGACTGAAGTAATGTCAATTCATCCAGATGTATCAGCATCATGAATCACATGTGTGTGGTCGCATGTGACTATTTTTATGCAATCTAAGCCAAGTGTTAATATTGCAAGGATCAGATGTGAAAAGACTGCACCTTAGCAAGTGTTATTGGAATTCACCGAGGCAAACATACTCCATCCCAATCCCATCTATTAGCCCTCCATCTTTTTTAAACACGAAGATAATGATATGGCTGATTGTTGGAGACCCATTGTGCGAATGAATTCTCTATGGATTGTTTGGTGATGGTTTCTTCATCACCATTTATAGGCACAATGTATATATCCGCAAACCACTTTGTTAAATTGAGAAGAAGGCTGTGATTATGAGAAAAATGAGAAACGTGGATAGTGAAACTATCAATTAAAACTAAATAACCGCCTTGTCAAAATAAAAAGAAAATGAAAACTGCAATAATCATGGGTGAGGAAGTGGTATCCTAATTTACATGTTTAACCCCATAAAATGCAGTTAAAGAAATAATTTATAAGGATAAAAATGGAAAAAGGAATTGGACACCAAAGAGAGGCAATCGCCTTTAAATAATGTATAGACTAGCGACTTGCTGGGCACTATCATGCGTCAAGCTGCATTTTTTAATTTTTTGGTATTAACATATTCTCATTCCCTTTAAAAAATGATATTATTAAACTTCACTCTCTATTTCGAAAATATATATTTTCCTCCTAAAAATTACAACAAAACTGTTGGAAAAAATGACAAATGTGATCATGATAACCTTATCAAAGTAAATGTATGTATACAAACCATTCATATTCCAAATGCAAATAATATAGTTATTGATATTGAAATAAAAGATGGCCATGTGGAAAGGATACTATTAAAATTGTGAATGATACTAACTAAGCATATCAAAGTAATTACCAATGTCAATAAATTAATTCATTGAATAAAAATACACTCACGGAAGTAATTACCAATATCACCCAATATATATGACCAATATAGGATTTAATTAAAAAATAATATAATATCACCCAAGACATAAGTAATAATTATATGTGTGTGTACTTAATATTAGTAATGCAAATTATCACTGTATTAAAAACTTAATTAATGATAGAGCATGTTCATCCGCATTGTCCATCAAAATAATTTGTAATGTAGACCGTGGTAGTAAAAGAGGATATTATGTTAAACCAAAAGAAAGTTGTCGCAAAGCAAATATAGCCCAAAACATTGCTGATTGAAACTTGAAAAACAATTTCCTTTTTTCCCGTTTCTTTGCTCTATTTATTGTGAAACCAAACATAATCATTCTCTCATAGGAAGTAGAATTTAAATTATGAACATCGAAAAAAAGATAGAGTGTAGAAGATAAATGCAAAATATGACTAAATAAAGCAATATGAGCAACAATGTGAAGCCAAATCATGTAACCAAAATAAAAAAAGTAAGTGTGGCAAATATCCTCATGAATGGTTGTTTTTTTTTATCCAAATGCAAGGAATGGATTTGAATTTCAAATTTGTAGACCCATGAAATCTAGAGTCATTCTCAAAAGATTAAAAAACAAAACCATAATAAAAAAAATCAAATAAAAACAAATTCACCAATCAGTACCATAACTCAATACATTAATTATAAGTTATGACTTATGAGAGTATCCTATTGTAGTACCAATTCAAAATTTAATCAACGAAGCAAATTCAACAGAAAGGAACGGGAGGATATATGCAAAAGATGCAGAGAGCCGTTTGTTGAGTGTATGACTTATCAATAGGCTTAGCATAATGGTTTCTCAGAAGTATCTTAGAAAGAGAAAGATTGATAAATATATGAAGGAATAGAAATAGTGGTAATTAAATGCAATAGAAAAATGACTTGGTCAAAACTGCTCTTGAAAGTGCAGCTTTTTCATTTTTTTTTTTGTTTAAGGACAATAGAAAGAAAGCAAAATGACTTGGTTAAAACTGCTTGTAAAAGAAGTTGTTAAGGACGCAGTTATATTTTGAAGTTACTTTTTTAAACCCAAAAGAAGTTGTTAATCAAATTATTAGTAAGGCCAAAAATGGGAAAAATAAGTTGGACACCAAAATAACTACCCTCAAGGACAATTGCCTTTATCTATGTGTGTGTGTGTATGTGTATATATATATACTCGATTTGCCAGGTATTATTGTGCCTCTCAAGCCGTATTTTTTACTTTTTTTGTATTAGCATATTCTTCATTCCCTTAAAAAAAAGATATATTTTACTATCTCTATTTTTAAGATATATTTTTTCCTGCCAAAAATTATACTTATTGATCCATAGTTTATTTAGAACAACAAAACTATTGGGAAAAATGACAAAAGTGACTATGATAACCTTATCAATGTAAACATATATATGCAAACCATTCACATTGCAAATGCAAATAATATAGTTATTGATATTGAAATTAAAGATGGGGTTATGAATGATTTTAACATATACTATATTTTCACATATATCTTTATTATCCATAGAGTATATTTAGAAATAATAGAAATAAAATGATCATAAAAATAGAGTATATTATTATTATCCATTCACATTTAATCTATGTATTTACAATCACCTATAAAATTATTTATAAATGAATAAAAAAAATCATACATCAGTATATGTTGAGTTTAATGATGAGTAGCATCATAATTAAAAATACTTATTCATAATATATATTAAATAAGTGTTGAAAATAAAATGAATTCTTACCCTAAAGAACACGTGCAAGTCCTGCATGTTTTATTTTTATCTTTTTGAAGAGAATATGTGTCCAAGAATTTATTGGGGTAGACATGTTTGACTTTTGGATTTAGATCCACATTATTTACTCTTTAAAATGAGGATTTCACTTTAAAGGATCAAAATCATTGATGTATATCCTGTTGTAGTTAGAAAGTAAAATAAAGGGAAAAGTGCAACTCATATATTGAAGTCTTCGTGATTCAAATAGCCACTCTTACTCAATGATGATCGATCCTCTTTGAAAATTTACCTCTCACAACTTGGCCATGTTGGCCAAATTGTGCTCCTAGTTGTGGAATAAAGAAACATCTCATCTGCTACGTTTCTCCTCTCCATTGATCATAGGCACTTCATCATATGCTTGAAACTCATCATCACTTTGCCTCTCCTCCTCCTTCCATGCCTGATTCAGCTCCCTATGCCCTCATTCCTCACTTAAAAAACCTCCCAAAAGGAACTATCTTTGAAACACATCATCATCCAAACATAAACAACCATTGTTTTCTATTGAGTGAAAGTAAATAGATATTTTAAAGAAACAAATCCACTTAAATGAAACAATCACTCAATCAAATGCATTTAAATACATAAAAAACAAAATTAAAATTTTGCCTTACATGATTTTTGTCATGCCTTTTCTGTCCTTTTATGATCTAATATTTTGAAATTCAGTTAAATCCATGCAAGTCGAAAACATAATTGTAACTTTTACGACTACAAATCCTGCAAGGTATATCACAAGAGAATTAAAACTAACAAAAAAAAATCAAAATAAGAGGAACTTACATATATAGATTTGAAAGTAGCACATGTACCCATTTCTTATTTTAGTAAATAATCTAGCTGAGAATGTAAAGGGTGGGTTTCAAAGGAAAAAGTGGACCGTGAGGGGAATGCAAAATATGTGCCATCAAGCAATTTATTTGCAATGAGAGTGTGTTCACTACATGGGTGCAAAACATAACCTCAAATATTAATTTGTAATTACAATTTCAACCTTTGATCAATTGATTTATAAAAACTAAAATGATGGCAAAATTGGAAATTGAAATTTGGACACCAAATGACAATTTTTTTTAATTCCCTTTATTAATAATATATATATATATATATATATATATATATATATATATAGCATAATAATAATAAAAATAGTAAGAATAGAAATAATGATAAAGATAAAAATAAATATTATGATTAAATTTAAAGTTAGATGAATATTTGTTATCCAAATAGTTCCTACTTATCCAAAAAAAAGAGACAAATTCTAACCCTAATAGTAGCCACTATATAAAGGAAAGTTAGGATTTTTTTACCTTTCCAAAACCTAACCATCATTGTCAAAACCTACACATCAATTAAGAGACATATCTTTTGGTTCATACTTTTCACAAACACAAGACCCAAGTCCCAATGGAGTAAACAAAAATACCCTTTCCTACCTACATAGAGGAGCTTGCAACATTATATAGAGAGAAAGGGAAAGGGGTTTTTGTTCTTCTCCTATCCTAGAGCATTAAAGAGTCCTTTCTTCATTAAGGCTTCACATTATATAGGGGTTTATGTTTGCATTATTTATTTTTCTACATTTAATCGATTCAATGAAGTTTCTTAAGTTACTAAAATATTTGTTGATGAAATTTTGTTTTGGAATGAGTAATTTTTGGTTTTAGAATGAAGTATGGCTGGAAATTCTGTGTTGGAATGAAAGTGATTGGTTTTTTCTTTTTCCTGAGTTATAACTAATTAGGGCTTGAACTATGTTGATTAGAATTTAGAAAGCCCTTATAAGATCACTTTGCTAAATGGTGTGACTTACTAAAATTTGATTTTATACCCTTATAGTAAATTTGCACATATTTTAAATTTACCTAGAGATGAGATTTTGAGATGAATGTTTTATGGGATGTATCTAACATGTTGAACTACTCCCACAAATTTTCTAGAGCAAACATGATCATGTACTATCCTTAAAATTGCAAAGTCAAGGCTTGCCTGTAAGCACCTTGCACTAGTTTTAGCAAGCTATAAATTTTCATATTTGTGTTATGCTATCAAACGAAGGAATTTTGAGCTGACATTTTTACAGGGTATCATTGACATCTTGTGGTTTTCCTCTAAATTTTTTTACAAAGTTATAGGGTGGTTTGTTGTGGTCTAAAATTTGGGAAAGCTGGTTTTATGTGTAGAAAGCATGTGTTTAGAGCAATCAAATTTGTACAATTTTTACCCCCCATCTAACTTTGTTTTATCCAAATTTTCTATACGTGAATCCTAATATGTTGAGGTACATCCCTCATTTTTTTTGGTAGAATCTTATTATGTCATTTACTAATCTTTTTAAATTTATTTTTAAGATCGATTTTCTTTGAAAGTTGTTGTCTTTATTATATCAATAGAGTAAATGAAGTGCAAGTGGTCTTAGTGTTAGTTCTAGAACTCTTCAAAAAACTCCAACGCTTTAAGGATTTGAGTGATAACAAATCAAATTTTGATAAAATATTTTGAAGAAAAAACTAATACTTGAGTTTCTAGAGCATTTACATCACCATTCTTGTAGACATATTAGTTCAATCAACGAGACAATTTTTCATAATGTCATGTTTCAACACGATTATAATATCATTCAAAGAGATTCAGAACCTCAATGATGCAAAAAAGAGCTCTAAGAATGAACACATGTATGTTGAACACACAAGAAAGGATTTCAAGTTCAGAAACCAAGTCCAGATCTTCAAGAAGTATTTCACACATTCAGAAAGTTCTTATCAATGAAGAAATCCATCCGTTTCTGAAGCAAGTCATGAATGTAGTATTCAATCTCAACAAGAAGATCTCTATCAAGCTTAAATTAAAGAATGAAGATCAATGAGGAAGTTAGAAACTAAAAGCGCTTATTAGAAAGCATGCGAAATTAAATCCTGTGTACTTTGTAGAAAATGAGGGAAAATTCAAAATTCAAATTAAAGCCAATACCCAAAAAGGGATGATAGTGGCATCTTACTTTTTCACTTGGTCAACCGTAGCTTCTAGAAGAGAAAGATTAGAAACCATAGCTAGAAAGTAAAAAAGTGGTTTTTGAAGCATCACTCAGAAACTACGTATTTGACAACAATCTTTGCACTTGCCAAAAGTAGCTTTAACATAGCCGATATACTATTCTAGATGGCTTTTCCAGGACTCAAAAAGCATATCTACATGTGTCAAGAGGAAGAAAAATCAAGGAGCAATGGTTTGATTTGAAGATCAAGTATGAAAGGACGTCAAGTGCTTACAACTCAAAACTTTTGCAAGAAATTTGACAAGAACGCTAAAATGCGAATCCCTCTTATTCTTCTGTAAATCATATTACATCTTATAATAAGTTTTTGTCTTGTGTAAAATCTTCATTCTAGCTCTGATTAGATAATACATTCTTCTTAGGAAGAATTGTTTAGAAAGAAGTCACTTAAAGTTTTAGAACTTATACTATTTCATTTATAGTAAAACTTGAGTGTTTATTTGTTGGAGAAACCAATGTTTAACAAATCATTGTACCTGATCTGCTAGTGATCATTGTGAGGTTAGCTTGGAGAGGCTTGTTAAGGACTACTTGGAAGTGGCGGTAGAATGAACTATTGGTCACGTGAGTTAACTTAGGGAGGCTAGTCAAAAATTACTTGAAAGTGACAGGAAATTAGAACTACTAGTCACAAGAATAGCTTGAGAAAGTTAGGCAAAGACTATTATTCTTTCTCTGGGTTGATAAAGGTTTTAGTGAAACTCAATAGGTAGTTGAAAGTTGTAGGTGCAAGGTAGCCAAACCCGTATAAAATTATTCTGTAGTATCTCCTTTATATTCCGCATTTAATATTTGTTCATATACATATATCTGAAAATGATTTCAAAACTATTTCTTAGTTCTAACTTAGTTTAGATCTCAGGCCTTTAAGGGGTTGATCATTCAAATGTGTGCAGGCGTTAAAGATCCTAGAACCAATGGCATAGAACATTCACATTGTAGAAGGACACTTCATAAATAAACCCTCATTCTTTGATGGTAGAGACTATGCCTACTAGAGGGATAGGATGGAGCTTTCCATCAAATATTCAAGTCTTGACTTGTGGGTGATAATACAAAAAGGAAATTATGATTCTATGGAAGAAATTCTAGGAACTAAAGATGCACCCTCCACCTCTAGAGAAGTTCCTAGGAGTAGGTGGACAAAGAAGCATAAAGCAAGAGTTCAGTTAAACTCCAAGGCTAAATACCTACTCACCTATGCACTTAGCAAAGCATAATATAACAAAATCATTGCTTATGACATAGCGAAGGAAATCTTGGACAGGGCTATGTATGCATGAAAGGACAAACAGGTTAAGGAGACTAAGTTCAGCATGTTGTGCAAATATGATTTGATACATATATGTCTAGCATTTGATTTGTTTTACGTTGTGATACATAAGCTTATGATCTGGCATATACACTTTAGAAACTCTTATCTTTCACCATTATCAATTTCATATTTTAAATTGTTGCTTACAATTACATAAAATTCTAATAGTGATAATTGGAGAAAGATGAGTTTTCTTAAACATCTTAGAAGTAAGTGTGCTGAGTAGTTGAATTCTAATAAAGACTAAGATCACAAAGTATTATCATTGAAAACTTAGACACATTAATCAATTGAGTTTGGAAAGTAACAATGACGTTGACAATCAAGCTACTTTTTTGTTTAGAAAATTAAAATATTCCGATGCTTCTTAGAAAATCTTTTTCAAAAATAGCTCTGATTCTAGCTTCCTAGGTTGATGTATATCTTGATAAATTCAATAAGAAAACCTTAAGTTAGCTACTTTCTGAACACTATATTTTCACATGTTTCTTGAAAGAACTCTTAGGCTTTGATACAACACTATGCTAGTCTTTGATACAAGGTTCTTTCAAGCACTGATACAAGTTTTCATTTTAACGCTCTGATATAAGGTTGTATCCTTGAAATTTCTTTTAAGTATTCTCTAAAAGATTTTCTCAAAATTTGGTTTGTCATCATCAAAAAGAGAGAGATTGTTAGCTTCAGAACCCTTCAGAAAGCTCCAAAGGTTTATGGTTTTGAGTGACAACAAAACAAATTTTGATAAAATGTTTTGAAGAAATGACTAATATTTAACTTGAGTTCCTAAAGTGTTTATAAGACCATTCTCGTAGACATATTAGTTCAATCAACGAGAAATTTTTTCACTAAGTCATGTTTCAACATGATTTTAATCTCATTCAAAGAGATTTAGAACCTCAATGATGTGAAAAAGAGCTTTGAGAATGAATGTGTGTATGTTGAACACATGAGAAAGGATTTTCAAATTTAGAAACCAAGTCTAGATCTTTAAAAAGTATTTCACACATTTAGAAAGTTCGAATCAATGAAGAAATCCATCCTTTGCTAAAGCAAGTCATGAATACAGTTTTCAATGTCAATAAGAAGATCCCTATCAAGCTTTGATTGAAGAAATGAAAATCAATGAGAGTTAGAAAATGAAAGTGCTTATCAGAAAGCACATGAGATAAAAAATCGTGTACTTTATAGAAAAGAAGGGAAAATTCAAAATAAAGTCAATACCCAAAAAGGGATGACAGTGGCATCTTACATTTTCACTTAATCAACCGTCCCAACTTCTAAAAGAAAAGATCAGAAACCATGGCCAGAAAGTAAAAAGTAGTTTTTTAAACATCACTCAGAAATCACGTATTTGACAATAGTCTTTGCGCTTGTAAAAAGTAGCTCTAACATAGGCAAGGTACTCATCTAGATGGCTTTCCACAAGACATGAAAAGTAGATCTACACATGTCAAGAGGAACCAAAATCAAGGGGCAACGGTCTAATTTGAAGATCAAGTATAAAATGACGATGTCAAGTGCTTACAACTCAAGACTTTTGCAAGAAATTTGACAAGAACGCTAAAATGCAAATCCCTCTTCTTCTTCTGTAAATCATATTACATCTTGTAACCAGTTTCTCTCTTTGTGTAAAATCTTCTTTCTAGCTCTAATTAGATAATACGTTCTTCTTAGGAAAAATTGTTTAGAAAGAAGTCACTCAAAATTTTCTAGAACTTATACTATTTCATTTACAGTAAAACTTGAGTGTTTATTTGTTAGAGAAAACCAACTTTAAACAAATCATTGTACATGATCCATTACTAATCATTGTGAGGTTAGCTTGAAGAGGCTAGTTAAAGACTACTTGGAAGTGACAATAAATTGGAATTACTGGTCACAGGAATAGCTTGAGAAGGCTAGGCAAAGATTATCGTTCTTTCTTTGGATTGAGAAAGCTTTACCTGGAACTCAATAGTAGTCGAGAACTGGATGTAGGCTGAGTTGGCTGACTAGTATAAAATTATTGTGTAGTATCTCTCTATCCCTTCTTATCTCTTTTATATTATGCATTTGATATTGGTTCATATACATATATTTGAAAATGATTTCAAAATTGTTCCTAAATTTTAACTTAGTTTAGAAGCAGCTTTGAACAGACTAACAAACATTTTCACTGCGTTCAAGTGATAAACTTGATGGGATTTGTTTTAGTGTTTTAGATTTAAAATGAAGTTAAAGCACGATTTAACCCCCCATTCTCATGCTATTTTCAACCTACATTTAGGAGTTGTGTTTTGTGTAACTAAGCCTATGAAAATGTGATTAGCATGAAACAATGATGATTATGGCAACTATGATTGTTTATGATTAAGAGAAATGATTTCATGATATGAAATATATGAAAGGGATATAATGCTACTTATGATATGAGTATGAACATGTAATTAAATCTAGTGATGGCTATTTAGGAATGAGCTCATAGCCTAAGCAATTGGTGATGTGGAGTTAAGGTGCCTTGTGTATATCATCGAAGAGGTGATGCAATTGGATTAGGAGCCACAAAGGAGGGTGGTTAGCCAAAAGATAAAATGTTTAAGTCACTTAAAGTGAAAGACAAAGAGAAAAAGAAAGAAAGTTATGTGAACTATATGTGCTCATGTTTAAGTGTTATAATTATGTATGACCATGCATCCATTAAAGGAATGTTGCATTCATGTATAAAGATCATACTAAAAAGAAAGCGCACTTCTAAATGAATGTTTTCTAAACCTAAAAATGAACCTCTAATGTATGCTCACTCTTTCATAATAAACCTAAGTGGCTAAGGATGACAACGATAATGCTTTTGAGTAGGCAAACCCCTACTGAGAAATTTATGATTTCTCACCCCTTTCCATGTCACCTTCAAAGGAAGCTAGGGGAAGAGATTGTAGTCTGAGGATTTACATGATGCTTCAAGTTGGTCCATGGACTTCGATGCTGTTTTGCTTCTAGTTATATTTAGTTTCTAAGTTTCTGATTAAGATTATCATTATTTATATGCATTTAATGAGTATCAAGGAGAAATGACTGATTTACGATATTTGTATAAATGCCCTATTTAAATATTGTATGTGGAAATCATTTTGTATATTGATGGCATACATGATGATTATGTGTTTTTTCAGCATATGTTTTATGGATTTAAATCATGTGGACTACTCTGGGTGCTTATTTACATTTCCACATTTTATTATGATTCTCGATTAACAGGTGTAAGAAGTCATTATGGGAGATGTGCACAGGCTCATGTAAACTTCTTGAAAAAATAAGTTACACATATTTTCTATATGAATTATTTTGAAAAGAAAATTTATGAGACTAGAATGTAATGTCTAAAGGTTAACCTTAGCACGACTTGAGCATAAAAGGGTTAACATTTAGGGTGTCACATGGCCTCTTTAGGCTGCAACGTGTCCCTATTTACCCACCTTCAGTATGCGTGCACATACTGCAACATGTCCCACTTGCACTACAACAAGCGAGGCGTATTAGGATCTATCAAGAATTCATTTATACACCATTTTTAGCCCCAATCTAAAAGCATGCATGTTATAACACCCTCTAAAAGGAAAAAAAAAAAGAAATACTCTTTAGCATCCCTAGCCACCCAAGTGTTTGCTCTAGACCTTCAGAAAGCTCCAAAGCTTTAAGGTTTTGACTACAACAAAATAAATTTTGATAAAATATTTTGAATAAAGGACTAATATTTCGCTTGAGTTTCTATAGTGATTACAAGACCATTCTCGTAGACATATTAGTTTAATCAATGAGTCATTTTTCACAATGTCATGTTTTAACATGATTATAATCTTATTCAAAGAGATTTAGAACTTCAATGATGTGAAAAATAACTCTAAGAGTGAATGTGTGTATGTTTGATATACAAGAAAGGATTTTCAGTTCAGAAACTAAGTCCAAATCTTCAGAAATAGTTACGCGTTAGCAGTGTTGATCAATGAAGAAATCCATTTATTTTCTGAAGCAAGTTGTGAAAGCAGTTTCAATCTCAATAAGAAGATTCTTATCAAGTTCAAATTGAAGAAATGAAGATCAATGAGAAGATCAGAAACTAAAAACATCTATTAGAAAGCACGCGTTATCAAAAATTGTGCACTTTGTAGAAAAGGAGGGAAAATTCAAAATTCAAATTAAAGTCAACACCCAAAACGGGTTAACAGTGACATCTTACTTTTTCACTTGGTCAACCATCCTAGCTTCTAGAAGAAAAAGATCATAAACCATGGCAAGAAAGTAAAAATTAGTTTCTAAAGCATCACTCAAAAATCACATCTTTGACAACGGTCTCTACGCTTGCAAAAAGCAACTCTACAGTTGAGCTACTCTTCTAGATGACTTTTCCTAGGACACAAAGCAGATCTACACGTGTCAAGAGGAAGCAAAATCAAGGGGCAACAGTTTGATTTGAAGATTAGGTGTAAAAGGATGTCAAGTGCTTACAACTTAACACTTTTAAAAGATCTTTGACAAGAACGCTAAAACCTGAATCCTTCTTCTTTTATGTAAATCACATTACATCTTGTAATTAGTTTTTGCATCTGGAAAAATCTTCTTTCTGGCTTTAATTAGATAATACATTCTTCTTAGGAAGAATTATTTAGAAAGAAGTTACTCAAAGTTTTCAAAACTTATACGTTTCATTTACAGTAAAACTTGAGTGTTCATTTGTTGGAGAGAACCAACCTTAAATCAAATCATTATACCATGATCCATTAGTGATTATTGTGAGGTTAGCTTAGAGAGGCTAGTTAAAGACTCCTTAGAAGTGATAATAGAATGGACTACTAGGCACATGAGATTGCTTGAGAAGGCTAAACAAAGACTATCACTCTTTCTTGGGTTGAGAAAGGAATTTAGTAGAACTCAATGTAACATTCCTTCCGCTTTATGGATTGACGACTTGTCCCACAAACCAACACGAGTTTTTTCAGCATGCTTTGTCCTCACTCACACACTTCCTGGAAAACTTCCTAGGAGGTCACCCATTCCAAAATTTCTCCAAGTCAAGCACGCTTTGTAACACCCCAATATTTAACCTAACACGCCTAGGACGTATTGAGATTAATTATTAGTTATTACTCTTTTGTTTCATTCTTTAAATTAATTTTATCAAAATACTTAGTGGAAAATATGAGTAAATTTTTTTTTGAAACATAAAACAAAAAGTGAGCTGCGCATGCTAACATAAACCAAACGTTAAGCGCCATCAAAGCAACAGAGCTGTATATGAATCATGCACACACACATTTCCAACACAGTATTCATGAACATGAAACAAACTTATATTACATATCACAAGATAACTTAGTTCATAATACATAAGGAATAAAATAAATAGATTCACACCCATAGAGTGGGTAAGCTTTCAAATACATAAGTAAACAACGAAAGAAAATATAGGGAAGCGGGAAATACGTGGAATCATAAAACATCAAATGCCAGCTACAGTTACCCACTCCCTAACCCTACGAGTGCTCAACCAAAAGCCACCCCTATCAAAAGATGCAACAAGAAAAGGGATCCTCGTGACAACTTGGACTCCTCCTGTCCTCTATCATGGTCTACTGGCAGAACTATCCTCCGGGGCACATACCTAATGAACGGGGCAAGCTCCTCGGATATGTAGGCGAAATGGGGACGAACATGGCCTCCATGGCGTGGACGCATCTCCCTTGTCGGGTAGTCCGGGCTAGGTCCCGTGTCCTCACTACCTCTACCCATGTCCATGGGTGCTGTGGTGTAGACCCTCCGAGTAGATGTGTGTGGGGAGTCCTCAGAGGTCGGTCTTGAGTGCCTTTTACGGGAACATACTTGGGATAGTCGCGAACCGTCGATGAGGGTGAGCACGTAAGTCTGCTCATTGCGGGGTCAAGAGCGTTCAAATATCAGATCATCGCCATAGGGGAAGTGGGGGAGAACCTGAAGCTGGAGACCGAGTAAGCAAAAGGGCATCCCATGTATTCAAAAATACGGATAGCACGGACCCTTGAAGTGGTAAGAGCGGTTATTTGGGTCGTAGTGCACCTCCCACACTGGAGTGTTAATGAAGATCACGAACGTGGCCATTGACCTCTAAAGATGTGACAGAAAGAAAGAAAGGTAGAAGGAGTGAGAGCCTTAATAAAGAATCTCAGGAGGGAAAACCTCCTATCCTAGTGTCATCGTCAACGTCCTAGGAACCTCGGTTTCTTTATAGAAAGGTGAACATGCATAAGGTTTGATTTTTGAATTCTAAAGTATCATTTACCGAGGTCCACTTAATTGTAGTATACATATTGGATGTCATGAATGCAACATACTTTATCATGAAATGCATGGCAATCAAAATATGGTATGCCAATCCAATCATAAGAGATGTTTCATGAATCATAACAATCATAGCATGACTTTCTTCCACTTATCTTTTAGGTGACTTAGCTTAATTCTTTCTCTTATATAGGGGCACCCTATTTCTCGCATTTGAGAGTTCTAGGTTATGAGTTCATACCTCACTAGTCGTCACTAGTATAATCTTATCCTATGATAAGTTAATACCCGACTCTTGGAGTGCGGGATAAGAGGCAGGAGGATCACCTTTCATAACCTTTAATTCTGGAGTCCAAAGGGTCCTTTCTTTGGATCACTTTTCATAACCTTTAATTCAAGGAGTCTAGAGGATCACTTCCATATGTTTTATATCACCTTAACCTTATTGGATCACCTCTCATAACCTTTAATTCTGGAGTCTAGAGGATCATTTCCATGTGTTCTATATTGCTTAGAGATGCAATACATGAACATGTAATCACAACTTATCATTCATCATTTCATACTCATAGAACATATCAATTATGCAAATTAAAGGTTATTCATCATATCATTCTCCTAAATCACGTAGGCATGCTATTATTAATATCTTTTTGAAAAGTAAACAAGTCTATACCCATGTACAACACATAATAGAATTCACATTGAATGAACCTAACATAACATATACAATTCATTCCAACATAATTCATTCTTTAGAAACTAGTCATTCTACATCTTTAATTTTGAATTGTCCTTATAAATAAATTGTATCACCTTAGTAACATAATAACAAATATTTTAGATTAATACTAAAATTAGAGAGCTTGATAAAAATATATCCTTATTTAATAATATATATATGTTCCAAGAGTCAAAGTTTCTTATATAAGTTGAAATGGTGAGTCTTGAGCACTAAGTTAATTTTAGTGATGACATAATTGTAAACATGTGATGCAAGCTTCATTTTTAGTCTTGGTATTATAGAGTGATAGCAAGAAAAACATAAATATGCTATGCAAAGCTTTGAATTTAAATATGAAAATGCAAGCTCTAGTTTTAAATCTTTAAGTTTAGGTGATGACTTGAAAAATAAATGTGCTATACAAGAATGGTAAATATGAATACAAGTTCAATTCTTTATTTTAGTGCTCTAGGCCTCTAAATACTCTAAATCACATTTCAACTTTAAGGTTGAAATAGATAGGCTTTGAGATTAACCATTTAGGTGATATAAAAATGCAAGCTCTAGTTTTAAATCTTTAAGTTTAGGTGATGACTTAAAAAATAAATATGCTAGACAAGAATTATAAATATGAATACAAGTTCAATTCTTTATTTTAGTGCTCTAGGCCTCTTAGATTATTTACTCTAAATCACATTTCAACTTTAAGGTTGAAATAGGTAGGCTTTGAGTTAATTAATTAGATGATAAAGTAATCATGAAAATGCAAAGCTTAAATATAAATATGTAATGCAAGGACTTGAAATATATATATGAATGCATTTTTTTGAGTTCTAGGCTCAAGACTACCACTTTAACAACATACATTATCACTTGCTAAAAACTTTCTTAAAAGTGGAACTTTCAAACTTTAGAGGTCAAATAGATGATGGTTTTACAATCAACACCAAAGATCCTCATCATCAAGCCATGGTTCCTTCATCATATAGGCCACTAAGGCCGAAATCAAAAAGAAAAGAAAGGAAAGGAAGAAACCGAAATATAGAGGAAGAAGGAAGATTTCAACATAGTAACATCTTGAAACAAAGAAAAGAATAGCAAACTCTAAAACAACTCCCTCCAAAGTGTTGCTTTGCAAGAGAGAAAGAAAAGCTTGAATCTAGGTTAGAATGAGAAGACAAAAATCTCCTCTTGGTGGCTTGATGGTTTCGACCAAGAGCAAGAAAAGGAGAGGATGAGTTTTTTTCTTGAGAGTTTGAGCTTGGAAATGGAAAGGTTGTGTGTTTAGGAGGTGGTTTGAGGTAGTGAAGTGATGGTTCAAGGTGGCTTGTGGTGGTTTATGGTGATGGAAAGAGTTTCTTCGTGAGAAGAACTCAGGATGAGAGAAAACTATAGAGCTTTTTTTCACAAACTCAAACAAAAAAGCTAGTGGTAAAAATGTGAGATTTCTTTACATTTTGCTATATATATCATGGGTTAAAATTTGAAATTGTGTGGGTGCAAATGGACGGAGAGGCCGCGGCACTTTGTGCAGCCATGGGGAGAAAAATATCTCCTAAAAGTGTCATTCAAAGGTAAGGCTAGGTATGGTTCAAAGCATGGTTCAAGGCATGGCTCTTTATGTGTAAAATAAATCAACATGTGATGAATATGGGGAGGAGTGGCTTCAGCCACTATGCAGCCAAGGGGAAGGAAAATGTGTCATTTAATTATGGTTTAGAGGTGTGTTTAGGTGTATCTTTGATTAGGCTTTTGATTAGGAGATTGTAAGTGAGTGTTTAGGTAAGGTAATGGATAATTAAGGATGTCAAGAGATAATTAAGGAGTGGTCTTGCTTCAGTAGTGAAATTAAAACTCATTTTATATTAAAACCATTCACAAACATAATTCCTTAATTTAAGGAATTGGAGAGAAAACAATATTCAAGATTCCATGACATGGAATCTTTGATTTTCAAACAAAGATTAAAGTGTATATAAGCAATCTTAGGTTCTAATTAATCTTAATAAATTATTTTGACTCTAGATTAGTAATTATAATTTACTAATCTTTAATTAGAGTCTAATATTGCTTAGGTTTTGTTAATCATATCATTAGGCGCAATAACGCTTAGCCAGGGGCAAAATGGTAATTTTTCACAAACACTGCGAGATCACCCGAGCTTATACAATCATCATTAGTCACATATAATTAACATTCCTAACTTCCTGGAGAAGTTTTGGGCTAAATGGCACTTATATCTGTAAAAAGCTATAGGGTATTTTGGTCATTTTGAGTCGAAAGTTCGGAAAATGAGATTTTCATCTCTACTATTAATCACAACACGTTTAATCCCTTTCAAGCATTGAGTTGACCCTTCGAGGATTGCCAGGCTAGCCATCTTTGAATTCAAGGTGAAATGACCTTGGGGGCATTTCTCATTTAAGCTCAAATAGAAAAATCGGGGCATTACATGCTTAACCGTGAAGTTCTTTCGTGATGGGCTACCAAAAAGAAGATGCATCTTTGTTGGCATAGGTAGTACCAATCAATTCATATAAGCTATCCTCAACTGGAAAGTCTCATACCTATACAACCTTAGGATCCTCTTATTCTAATATGTAATCGGTTCATTCATGTACCCCTTCGCTTAGAAGCCTGACAAGAGCCGCTCATTGTCCATGCCTTCTTGCACGTGATCACTCCCCCCTCATCATCGGGCGTTATATGCCCAACAACTTCCACTTGGTTCGTCCCAAACACAGTACTGGGAGAGGTGTAGGCTCTGATACATTGTAACATCCCTTTCTGCTTTATGGATTGACGAATGTCCCACAACTAACACGGGTCTTTCCAGCGTGCTTTGTCCTCACTCACACGCTTCCTGGAAAACTTCCCATTCCTTATCATTTCTAACCTTAACCCTCTCTTTTCTTAGTCCGGGCATTTCCTGTCCTGATTTGGGTTTCAGCTCTAATGGGCCCGTAAGGCCCGCAAGGTTACTATTCATCCTGGCCTAAATTTTTTTTTTAACAAGTTCGTTAGGTCATCCTCATCATTGCTAAAACTATCAGATTTTTGAATTATGACTAATAAAGCTCAAATTAATTTTTAAATAATTTTTAGGGTGTTACATTATCACCCACCTTAAAAAGAATTTTGTCCTCAAAATTAATTTGAAAACAATTTCAAAAGATAAATTTCATAAATTAAACAAGGAATTCACACAGTTCAAACAATTCAATCAAATCCTAAACGTTCCTACCTTAGGTTGAATTCTTGGGTGGTGACGTCCCTTCAGCACTTATGGTGAAGACCCTACTCTGTTGTTGTGGCTTTGTAGTTGGTTTTGAATTTTTATTTGGACACTCTCTCATTATGTGTCCTGGCTTTCACAGCAATAACATACATTCTACCCAGCCAAGCAAGGTCTACCCCCATGGTTTTTCCCACATTTTGCACAATCTTGGCTTGTGGTTGACCATTGTTGTTTATCCTTATATGGTCTTGATTGAAACTGATTCTTCAAGTGCGGGTCATCCTCACAGTCTTGGTCTTCAAGGGCCAGTCTTTCATTAGAAGTTTCTTTTAGATTGAGGTTGCTAACTTCTTATTGGAGTCCTCTGGATATGGCACTTGTTTACCAATGTTGCATAATTTTGGATCTCCAAGAGTCCCACAGCTTCAATGTCTTCATGTAATCCTCCTTCATACTTCATGCACTTCTAAGCTTCATTAGGATTATGCTGAGAGATAGTGAAAAATTTCAGAGCTCTTCAAACTTTGCCTGTGACCTGTAACATCCCTTGCCGCTTTATGGATTGTTGACTCTCCCCACAAACCAACACGAGTCTTTTCAGCATGCTTTGTCCTCACTCACACGCTTCCTAGGAAAACTTCCAGGAGGTCACTCATCCCAAAATTACCCCAAGTCAAGCACCGAAAAGAAAGATGCATCTTTGTGACATAGGTAGTACCAATCAATTCATATAAGCCCTCCTTAATTGTATAGTCCCATACCTATATAGACTTAGGATCCCTCTCATTCGGGTGTGTAACGAGTTCATTCATGTACCCCTTTGCTATGGGCAGGAGCCTCTCCTTGTCCATGCCTTCTTGCACTAGCGATCACTCCTGCCTCATCCCGAGCATTACATGTACTCTTCTACACTCATGGACTCTTGCTTAAGTGCCATGAACTCTAATCCTCTGCATTTCATCGAAGCAGGGAAGTACTTATGGTAGAAATAAAGCGCGGGAATGTTACACTCAAAGGTTGTTGAAAGCTGAATGTAGGCAAGGTTGAAACTAGTATAAAATCTTTGTGCAGTATCTTCTATCCTGTCTTATTCGCTTTATATTCTGCATTTGATATTTGCTCATATACATATATTTGAAAATGATTTCAAAAATGTTTCTAAGTTCTCACTTAGTTTAAAAAGTAGCTTTCTGAACTAGACTAACATATATTTTCGCGTCTTGAAGTGAAGAACTTGATATGATCTGTTTTAGTGCTTCAGATTTTAAAAAAGTTAAAGCATAATTCAACCCCCCCTTTTTCATGCTATTTTTCAACCTACAATTGGTATTAGAGCTAAGGCCTCTAAGGGATTGAGCATTCAAATGAGTGCAGAAGTTAAAGATCCTAAGGACAAATGGCACAAAATGTTCACATTGTAGAAGGACATTTCATAATAGACCACCATTCTTTGATAGTGGAGACTATGCCTCCTGGAAGGATAGGATGGTGCTATTCATTAAATACAGAAGTCTTGACTTGTGAGAGATAATACAAGAAGGAGATTATGTTCCTATGGAAGAAGTTCCAGGAACTGAAGATCCATCCTCCACCTCTAGAAAAGTTCCAGGAGTAGGTGAACTAAACAACACAAGGCAAGAGTTCAGTGAACTCCAAAGCAAAATACCTACTCACATGTGCACTAAGCAAAGCTGAATATAACAAAATCATCACTTGTGATATAGCAAAGGAAATTTGGGATAGACTACACATGCTGCATGAAGGAACAGATCAAGTTAAGTAGACCAAAATAAGCTTGTTAGTCCATCAATACGAAATGTTTAAAATGTCTGAACAAGAGAGTATTGATGACATGACCGTCAGGTTCATGCACATTGTGAACTAACTCAAGGGTTTCGGCAAGAGGTACTCAAACTCAGAATTGGTGAGGAGAATCTTGAGAAGCCTCCTGCAAAATGGCTTCCCAAGGTCATAGCCATCATGAAGGTAAGGACCTTCAAGCCCTTAGCTTAGGTGCCTTCATTGGGTCCCTTAAAACCCATGAAGTGGTACTCATAGAAATTCATGGTGAAGCCATGAAGAAAAATAAATTTGTTGCCTTAAAGTCTTCTCACAAGAAGCGGATAAAGAATAAGGCAATGAAAGCTTCTGAAACCTCAAAAAAGAAGAGGACTCTGATAGGAGTCTGAGGAAGAAGATGGAGATAAAATCTCCATGCTAGTAAGAAATTTTTTCTTTTACTCGTCCATTGTGTCATCCTCATTATCTCTACATCTAGAATATTGAAATTCTTATCAATAAAGTTTAAATTAATTTCTAAATAACTCCAGGATGTTACAAAAACAATAGATCATCATCTAGGGCTACCTCCTCTACACTTTATATTCTCTCTACTTTCTCTTTCTAGATTTTCTCCAACTCCTACCTTTATTTTTCATTTTGATTACAGTTTTATATTTCTTTTATAGAGCACTACTATTGTTTTGGTTGTAATCCTCCATCAATGGAGGAGTAGTTTTTCTGCCTAGTGCAAGGATTCCAAAGGATTATGTTTTAAGACTTCAATATTTTATGCAATTTACAATTTTGGCCTTTCAATCTCTCTCTCTCTCTCTTATCTCTTAAATATCTTTGTATTTATTGAACAATTATATTTGTGAGATTCAACACTGATTATGTGTATATTTGTAATCATGAATGTCAAGCATAGTTAGGGCTCTAATTAGGCATACTTTAACTAATAGTTTAGAGTATGTTTAATTGGTAAAAGGATTAGAATTAATTTTAATAAAGAATTAGGTTATTGTAATTGGTGTTTAATTGGCATAAGCATATATGGGTTGTGATCATAATTTCCTAGTGTTTGTGTTTGCCAAACTCTTGGTTAGTTATGCAATTATGTGACTTCCAAGTAGAATTATATACTTGTTGTGCGATTGTATAGTTATTGAAAATAATGGTCTCTATAAATTATCCTTTTGAGTTAGGATAACATAATCCTTGATCTGCATGAGCCCCTTTATAGGTAATTTATTTAATTGATTTCTTTAAATGTTCTATTAATTTATGGCAAACACACCTCCTCCCCAATTTTCAATTTGCTAGTAACACTTTCTTGAGAAATTACCTAAGTTGTGCCTTTTACTATTTTTTTTGTGCAACTTGGTCTTAAATAAATTTTAATTTGTTTAGGGGTGACAAAACTCCTCTCATGGTGAAACTCCTCTCAGAGGTAAATAGTGAGCTTAAATTTTTACATAATTTCTCACTAAGTGCACCAACACTCCAAAACAAATAAAGATGATAAGTGGTGAGTTCAACTTATTACTTTGTACAATCTTATGCATGTATGCCTTTCTATATGTCCATAATAAAACTTCATAGCATGAACTCATAATAATAATTTAGCATACAACACATAACAAATATACATGTCAAGGAAATTCATTCATCAACTGCACATAAACATCATGTCATGTGTCCTTCGTTCCATTCAATTATGGATCATTTCAATTTCTTTGAATTATCATAGTTTATTAAATTATAGTGATTATTAAACTCAATTAAGGCCTAAATCAATATTATAATATTTAAATAATTACTTATTCATATGATATGCGATGGGGACCAACTAAATGTTTAACTACTAGACAATTCCTATTACTAGTCATAATGTTCCTGAAGGTACAACATCCCAAAGTTATTCAAAAATTAATTTGAGCTTTATTAATGGAAATTTGAGTATTCTAACAGACTTGGTGAGGATGAGGATGACTCAATGGGTGAGTAAAAAAAGTGAATATTACTTTTAGGCATGCAGATAAATAGTAACTTTGAAACAGGACCAAAGGTGACCCTGGACCAGAAGAACTTAAGACCGGAATCGGATAGAGTATTAGGCACCGGGTTCGGGTAAAGATATTGTAAGTATCAAGGGTATGATGTTTTACCCATTGGGTAAAGTTTTGATGTGTAATTTTAACACCGTAATAGTAACTTTGTAGCCAAATAACCACTACTCCACATTTTTGCCAAGTAGATGGTATGGATTAAAACTTAGTAAGCAAGTTTTAATCTTAGCCTTTCATTAATTTTAATTTCACCCTAAACCAACATCTTACCCATTCGATAAAATTTTAATGTGTGATTTCTTACACCACATAAAGCTTAAGAGCAAGCTTCTTGACAAATATATGGCAAAGGAATAGCCACACCTCCTATCTTTATCAATATTACATAATAGCCACACAAAAATCCTATTTTCTTTATTACAAAGTTATATTTTATGGTAAAAATGTTTAACACATCTTCTTATATCAATAACACAAAATCATATTTCTCATTCCTTCCTTCAAAAAAAGGCTAGCCTTCCTCCATTACAGACTCATCATGTTCTTCATTCCAAACCCTAACTCTAGCTTTTCAAATCCCCAAAATCTTAGCTTACAATCTCTTAAAACATAAATTTCCTTCACCAAACTTCATCTGCTCATCACAATCTACAAAACTAAGCAATTAGAATTTCTAATTATCACCATTCTCCACCTTGAAATATCGTTTTAAGCAAGAAGCTTTGAAGATTCAAGTGTAGGGTTTTTGTAGCTTTTTCTTCTAAACATTATTTATGAAGCTATTGAAGTTTCAACCTTAATGTTTTCAGTCTTGTGACATATATCTTGATGTGTGTGCATGGGTGGAGTAGTTTGATGTTGTTAAAAAATCATTTTTGTCAAAACAAGTTTTAAGTTGTGTTGCTGAAAATTTGGATTTTTATCTAACAATTTGTTTGATTTTTACAACATACTTAGAGATGTCTTTTTTATCTGAAATTTTTATATAGTGAAGCTAACTGTTAAAGCATTTCAATGATTTTTCTTGAATCTATTTGAAGATTTTACTATTTTTAAAAATTCAAAAGCTAAGGATTAGGGTTACTATATGAACAACCAATTCTAAAGCTCTGGACTTGTCTAATTTTGTTACTATATCAAATGATCACATTGTGACTTGAAATTTTTATAGTTGTTTTAGACACATTGAGGTCTAATCTTGAATTTTAACAGAATTTATTGAGTTCATTTGCTATAGTAATAAAATTAAAAATTTTGACTGTTAGTCGAAATTAGGTGGTTACTAACCACAAAATTTGTACAATTTTGTTAATAGATAAAGACCTTATTTTGACCTAAAATTTTTACATAGTCTCTTAGAGATATTGAATTATCTCTGAAAATTATTTCACCCTATATTTATGATGTTTAGTAATTTAACTATAATTTTCTTTAAGGCTGAAATTTTGGACAAAATGCTGGTATGCTGGAATTATGAGTATATGTCAATGACTTAATATCTTGTATATGATGTGAATTTGTCAATGATGTTATGCACATGTAACTGTGAATGCATATGACAATTTCCTCTACATGGAAGTAAACTTGGCTAGGATAGATCTGGTTAATTCGGAGAAAGTAAACCTGACTACCTTTGAATTGAGTCACGAAAGTAAACCTAGCTAGGAATAGATCTCTGTGAGAGTTAGAGAAAGTAAATCTAATGATCATATATAGGAATGAGCTAGTCCTGAAGAGCAATCTATTACTTAGGAGTGGAATAAGCCACTATGGATAAAAGACTAAGACGTTAAAGTAGTAATTGCCCTAAGTTATTCTTTATGTTATGTTCAAAGTGGATGACTTTATTGTTTATATTGAGACCAATATGTTTAAGTTTCAATTTGAAATTATGTGCTCTAGATGACATGCTTGAATAAAATGATTCTAATGATATGTTTATGCATGAGGAAGTGCTCTCCTGAGAATTTTATAATATTCACATCCCTATGTTGCATGTACCTTGTGTTATCCTTAGATTTTCAGATGCCACCCCTATGAATCTTCTTTGATTTGCTATAGTAGGAGAAGCATTAGGAATACAACGTTCATTTGCCCAGTCTATTTCTAGTGCCTCTTTACGATCTCAAATCTCCATATGGTGGTGTACTAGTTCAGTCTTCATTATTTGACCCTGTATTGTCAGCATGAAGGCAAGGTTAATATTTGGCTAGCAAACGGTTTTCCTTTAAGATATTTAGGGGATATTCGAAACTTATGTACATATCTATTGACTTGTTAGGATATAGCAACTATGTTCCATTTGAAATATATATACATATATGGGCTATTGATGAAATTAGTACTTTAAACCATCAATGTTAGATTTATTTCATTTTATTTTTATGCTTTATGACTAGTATAAGTTAGCAAAATGAAATTAACATACTTCCAATTATTGTGTTAATTCTCATGTAACACGCCGTAGTTAGGAAGATGTTACAAAGGTAAAGTCTATTATGGTTTAGTTCCTAGACTATTCATTTATGACGTAATACTCCTAGAATTATAACTATTTTTTTCTTTTATCCCTATAACATACCATTTTTACCATTTAGACAAATTATATGAAGGTACCACATTACCTTTTTTTTGTTTAAGTTGCACTAAAGGGAAATTTTAGGATCTAGACTGAAACTTGTGATATGAAAATGAAATTCTTACAAGGAACTTTTTTCCTATAAAAATTATACATCTAGATATATCTTTGTCTTATCTTTCTAATGAATCCTAGATTTCAAAATTCTAAACTATATAACTAGAGTTATAAAGTTTTACTCTAATAGGATCAAATCGGCTTCAAAACTCTTATTAATTCTTATAAAATTTGAAACTCTTAAGTTATTGGGTTGTTTACTCCAAAATTTTTACAATACATTCCCTTTCTATTATCTTTCACATAGAACGATTTTTAAAATCAAAGGATAACCATAGCTCGAGATACATGTCAATTACTCTTCGTGGTTTAGATCTAAAACTGAAAATGGTTCCAGAATAGGACCCATGACTTAAAAATGTATTTTTATCCCCATAAAAGGTGAAAGCTTACAACCTTTATATTTCCATATTTTGTTTTGAGTTATCTTTCAAAAGAATCTGATTTGGTACAAAAAGGATCTTTATCACTTGAGATATTCATTTTTTATTAAACAAGGGTTAGTTTTGAACTCTGAAAATCTTTGTAAACTTTGAAAAATCATAACTCATAAAATACTAAGGTGTTTTAATGTTCCTTGGTGAGTTATCTTTCAACTAATTGGCTTCAATAAAAAGAAACAAGTATAACTCAAGTTATGAATTTCATCATGCACACTGGCCAAAAATAACCTTGTTTCAGCAAGCTTTTTTTTATTTGGTTTTGAGTTACTAGACATAATAGGCTTCTAAATATTAATTTGTTATGAATAATTGTGACCAAGACATATTAAAACTAGATTATAACTCAGTGGCAAACATAAAAATATGGAGAAAAGGGATTTATCATTTTCAACACAAGCATGGACAATTTGAGTTTTGAAAGACATGTGACACCAAAGATAATTCCCATTAGCCATGGTCTAGGCTATGAGCACAGCTTTTGTGTAATCTTTTTAGAAACAAAGTGTCTAACTTTTGAAGAGTGAAGAGGATAAATTGAAGTTGTGCAAGGAACCTTTGATCCTTCTTCGATTGCTGCCCTCTAGAAGAAATGAAAAGAAACTTTTTCTTTTTGCTCTATTGATGTTAGACTAGTGTGTATGAGTTCTAAGGGAAGTGAAAATTATGGATGACTATGAAAGGGGAGAGAGGTCTGCAAATTTTAGAAGAAAAAGAAAGGAAGAGAGTTTTAGTAGATTGGACGATTCTTGGAATTAACTCAAGCTTCTTGACTTCCCAAGGTTCATTAATAGGTGAAATGCGTATCTTATTTTTTATTTTAAGAAATGGGGTATAACACCCTCCTAATTATCATATTTCACTCGAACGTTAATAGAGTAACTAGCAAAGTATTACTTGTATTCATAAATTAAACTAGGCGAAACAGTAAAATAAAGCAATTTAGACGTAAATGTAGCAAGAGGCTTATTCACATATATGCACATAATCTTTGAGTATATAATATGTACATTAGGATAGCCGGGTTAATCAGCTCTTAAGAAGGTCAGGACTCAATGTCAAAAGGACTCGTCATCGCCTAAGAGCCTAGCCTGCTCAAATATTCGGTCCAACAAAATCACATATAAATACGGACCTGAACATCTAATAATGCATTCATTTTAGGCTGGAAAAGTCCTAATACTACACTACTACTAAATACAAGCCAAAGGTCCCTGAAAGCCTCACATCCTCCTATAGGAAGCCGTTGGCCATTGGTATGATAGCCTCGCCTCCCTAGGGCGTCAGACCCTCAGATGGGGTCCGAGTCGGAGGATGATGATGAAGAGGCGGGTGCGTCCTTGGAGGAGTGGTGGAGCGATTGGATGTCAAAAACCTGGGCGTACCATGTGAAGGGGCACACCATCGTAAGGAGAAGATGGGTCAAACTTGCCAGTAAAGACGACGCACTGAAGGAATGGCCAAAGAGTATATACACACGAAACTAGGAATGACCTACAGCATACAAGGAGTCCAAGTGTTGGGTCATAATGCCACAACCACTGTGGCGAGTCAAGGAAGAACACTATGGACGGCATCTCCTGAATCTGAGTAATACAAGTACATGCAATTGTAGGGTGAGAGTATTATAAAATTATCAATAGGGTAATTCCAGGAATACTATGTAGAAATCAATAATAAGTTCATTCATGCAACAATTATAAGCATCAATACTAAAGTATGTACATTATGTGAAACCAAGATGTAACTATAGTAATGAATTATGCATTGCTATTTGGAACCATAGAATCTTATTTCGTGCATTTTTCTTTTTTTATTAATATAGGGAAGGCTTAATATCACATCAAGAGGTGTATGTATTAGACAATTCCACAAAGGACAATAGCTGCTCAGGACATGAGCTCATTCCTACTCATGATCATTAGACTTCATTTTTTTCCATTTCCGAATCACATACAGTTCTATTCCTAGTCGATATGTCTACCGTAGATAAAGTTTCTAGGGAAGTCTTTATTCTTGTCTTCCCCTTCAACCCATATAAGCCTTGTCTCTCTTCCTCATATGTTAAAACATGTACAAGTGAAATTTATGCATTCTCTTTCTCATATAATTGCATCATGTTATTTTCTCTTTTCAAAGGCATGCTTACCATACATGTAGGTATTCAATTACATTGGAGTCTCATTCATGCCTAGTGAACAAATCTCTAAAACAATTAGTATGCATTCATATACAGATACTTGAACTACATACTACGTTATCATTAATTTAAGGCATTTTCACCTTTTCAACACCTAGGCAGATTTATCATTTTCAGTACCAATATTTAATGTCCCTAAATGGTTGGTTCAAGGGGCACAAAAATTTCCCATGACACTTCAATGTGTCTAAGAGGCCCTGTAAAAATTTAACACAACAGAGCTCTCAAACCTCGTCAAGAAATTGTACAAATTTAGTGGTCGAGACCACCAATTCATAAGGCCAAGGTTCTCACAATTTTTAACCCTATAAAATTATGGAACTAACAATAAAATTTATAGTAATAGTTCCATGTGTTACCACTTCCTGTAAAAATTTGAAAGATTAAATCCATCATTTGCTATGGTAATAAAATTGGATAACTTTATTGCTTCAGGTTCAACGGTTTAGGGCAGCATCTATACAATTTCGGTGACTGATTTTTTAAAGCAGATTCACTTAAAATTAGAACCCAAGAAAATTCATGGGACTATTCCAAGATGTTATCTTGAATATATAAAATTTTCAGCTCATGAAAATGACTACAACATGCCCAGAAAAATCATGACCATACACTACCTCCAGAGACCAAAAATCAGCAAGTATCACTCAACATCCTTTTGATAAAAGTGACTTCTATCATCATCCACACATTCTACCAAAATTAATACATCAATATCAACATAATATCAACCAATATAAAGAGAAATTTTGAACGTAGCTCACTTAAAACACATCAGAATAAATTGGACAAGAAAAGGTAAAGAAAAACCCTACTTTTGGTGACCTAATGGGTCTATGGCTCCAAGATGATTCCAAGCTTGATTCCTCCCACTCCAAAGCTCACAAACTAACTCCAAACCTTTCTTAAATCAGTGAGGTGTGAGATAACAAGACAAGATTTGATGAGAGATAGAGATTTTGTTCGGTTGGATTTGTAGGAATTTAGGTGTAGAACAAGATTTGTAAAGGAATGTTAAGGTTTTAACAACTCTAGCTTAGGGATTTTGGTTAGAACTCAAGGTGGAGCTCAAGAAGATGAAAATGGTGGCTGATCTCTTTTCTCCCTTTGTGGCCAAAATTACAAGGTGTCTTCTTGAAGAAGATATGTAACAGATTTCCCATGTAACCGAAATGCCCCGAGGTCATTTTACCTAGAAAATGAGATCGGGTCTCGACCACCCTCAAAGGGATGTTTTGTTGATTGATAGGGATTATATGTGTTATGTGTGGTAATAAGAGGAAGAATCTCATTTTGAGTTTTGACGCAAAATTACCAAAACGTTCTTGTGGTGTTTGTCATCGTTTTACTTGCTTGGACCTTACCAAAAGATTTTAAATAATGTTTATAAGTGGTTTTTGATGTAGTTGGCAGAAACCAAGGAGTTTAGTGCAAAATTACCATTTTGCCTCTAGAATAGTGTACAGTGAGCCTAATGACGTAATTACAGAACCTAAGCAATATTAGGCTCTAATCGAAGATTAATTTATTTCAATAATTAATCTCAAGTCAAAATAATTTATTAAGGTTAATTAGAATCTAAGATTGCTTAGTTAAACTCTAATTACATTCTTTAATTCAAGATTCCTAGTCATGGAATCTTGAATAATATTTTCTCTCTCCAATTCCTTAAATTAAGGAATTGTGCCATACCTCATTTTACCAAAAGAATGATTTTAAATTGCTGATCTAGCAAGATCACTCTCCTAATCAAGTCTTGACAGCCTTAATTAGTCATTACCTCACCTAAACACTTTCTCACAAACTCCTAACCAAAACCTTAATCAAAGAAACGCCTAAACATATCATTAAACCACAATTACATGAGCAAATTATCCTCCTTCCCTTGGCTGAAATGTTGGCCAAATTCATCCTCCCTAAATCCATCACATGTTGATTTTGTTTCACTCAAAGATCATACCTCAAGCCATACTTTAAACCATACCTTGCCATACTTCCAACCATGCCTTTGAATGACAAGTTTTTTAAAATATTTTTCCTCCCCTTGGCATGAATACCTTCGGCCATCCTTCTTCCTTTTCAGCCTCATTGTTGAAATTTTTCTATAAATACCAAGCATTAGAGAACTTGGTTACACTTTAGAAGTTTTGCCAAATTTAAGCTTTCTTGCATTTTCTCTCTTTTCTTCTAACTTTCTCTTCATCTTGTTCTTTTTCCTCCACTATCAAAGAAGGCTTACCACCACCACAAACCACCACAAACAACCTTGAACCACCACTTCCTCACCGCAACCACCTCTCAAACACTAAACATTTCCATTTTCAAGCTTACTTTCTCAAGGAAAATCCATCTTCCTTGTGTCCTCCCCTTGGCCAAATCCTCATTGCCATCCAAGAGAAGATTTTGTCTTCCCATTTCATCAAGGATCCAAGCTTTCTTTCATTTCTTTCAAGACTTCTTTAGGTAGGGGTTTTCTTTCAAGTTTTTCTTCACTATCTTTGAAAAAGTTTTTAGCTTTCTCTTGGTTTTTAAACTCTTTTCTTCTTCCCTTGTATTTTCGGCCATGGTGCCTTTTGTTGAACAAAACTTTAGCTTGATGATGAAGTCTCATGGAAATGGTTTGGTGTTTGTCATGAGAGAAGCCTTTAAAGCTTGGATCTTGGTCTTGGACCATATACAAACTTGATTTTCCCTTTCTTTACAAGTTCAAATTTTTGGTTTTTCATTTCCTTTCCCTTATGATTTCGGCTCCTTCTTGGTTTTTCCTAGTTCAAAGTTTTGGTTTTCATTCCTCTAAGGTTTCAGTTTTCCTTTCCCTTATCTTGTTCAAGCTTTGGTTCCCATTTCTTTTTCTTCTTGGTTTTGGCCTCCTTGCTTTGGTTTTGGGAAAAAGGTTTGCTAAAAATATGAGAATGGTTCTTTGAATGTTTGTTGTGGTTTTTGCCACTTGAATCATTTTCTTGAGCTTGATGATGAAATTCAAAACCTTAAGACTTCCTTGAAGTCTAGGTGCTAAGAACTCTAAAGCTTGCCTTATGATACATAATGGGATGAGGTTTTATGTTCCTTTAAAGTCTTGCAAAGAGCTCTAGCTAAGATCTAAAATAAGATGCATTCATGTTTACTTTAATGCTTCGCATAGCATGTTTATTTTCAAGTCATCACTAAATAAGTTAAAGATTAAAACAAGAATGTGCATCATCACTTAATAAATCTCAAAGCCTACCCATTTCAACCTTAAAGTTGATTGTTGATTTGGGTAAATACCTCAAGGGGCCTAGAGCACTAAAATAAAGAATTGAACCTTGCATTTTATGTTTACTTTCTTGCCTAACATGTTTATAGTTTATGCCATCACGTAAATTCTAAAGATAACAAATGAGTGCATCTCATGTTTATTTTATGCTCTTACTTTATTTTCTAATGAAGAACAAAAATGAAGTGCATATCATGTTTAAGTTTATGCCATCACCTAAATAATCCTAGAGCTCAAAGACTTGCCCAAGTATCTTGCATAAAGTTTTAGAAAATGGAGACATTTCAAGGGATGCCATTTCGGTCTTGTGGTGATGATTATGGACTTGGTGTGAGTTCCTCTAATCACAAGTGTCCATAGTTCATGTTTTACAATTTTTCTAAGCTTAAGAGCACCTAAGCAACATTATGAATGAAATTATATATTTTAAATCTATTTTATGAGCAAGTTAATTTAGCTACTGACCTCATGTGTAATTACATGATTTTAATGTGAGGATTTGAGTTCTAAAAGAGTTTTGAGTTCCTCAAACCATTCCAAGAGAAAACTAGTAAAACTATGTACTTCTAAAGCATGATTTTATGTGGTTTTTAGTGAAATCATTTCGGTTCTGTAACTCCATGTTTGGCCACTATCCTAAATCTGTTTTATGGTATGGAAATGTGTAAAATTATGTTTGAGTGAAGTAAGGAACGTTTTAGTGAAGTTAAAAAGATTAAGTAACTAAAAAGGGTTCAAATTGAGAATTCTAGAACACCTAACTATGGAAAAATGCAAACCTGTTCCAGCATGATTAATTCAAGGATAAACGGTTCATAATCAGTAAAACATGTATAAAAACCCTTCATAAATGATTAGGACTTAAAATGGGAATTCTAGCACACTTAGACATGGTAATATGCAATTCTGTTCCAGCATAGTTAGATTGAGGAAAAATGACTTATAACTTAGTAAACATGCCTAGGAATCCCTCATAATTGGTTTAGGAATTGATTGTGGAGCCTTAGGCGAAGACGGATCTTAAAAAGGGTCACGAACGAAAATTCTAGAACCCCGTAATCATATGATAATTTTCTACCCAAAATACATAATGCTACTTGGAATTTTTAGTATGCCTAAATCTTAGTGAGAATTATAGGTAATGATCCCTTAGGTGTTATAAAAATCCATAATGAAGGTTAGAACAATTGGAATACAAGTTTGAGACCGTAAGGGCTAGAGCATAAGACACCATGAGGTAGAAGGTATGATGTGAGTTTGAGACCGAGTGGGTATACTTATGATGATGTGAATATGTTAATATCATGAACTTGAGGCTATATGTGTATTTGTGGCATGTTGCTATGATGATGTGGTATGCTATGTCTACAATGCATAAGAATATATGATATGTCATATGAAGTTCTATGGTTGCATGCTCATGTTGCATTTGTACAAGATATGATAAAGAGGAAATGATCCCATTATGACTTCCCGAGTTAAGGGTTGTAAGGGTGATCCAAGGAAAGAGATATGTTTCCCCCTTTTACCCCGTATGAATTTAGCGACGGCTAGTTGGGTGATTAGGAGTTTTGGTGACCATGTTAAAATTGTCGGGGCCGGCATGTTGGGTGGATTTTGGTGACCATGATGAGGATGGAAAAAGTTATGAAGGGAACTCACGGAGTTCAAGTATGAAAAAGTAAAAGACGCACATGCATATGTTTCATTGATGCTTTGATTAAGTGATATGTGTTATCTATGTATACTATCATGCTCAAGTATTGCCATGCATACATAAAATATCTGCTGCATTCATACCATGAAGACTCATGCTAAAAGGAACCCACTTTGGATAATAGGATTTGAGAAATTAAAAATTGAACCTATGCATGTATACTTCTTTCATAATGAAACCCGAAGTGGCTGGGCGACGACGATGACACTTGTGTTAAAGTCGAGCCCTACTAAGAATCTTGTATAATTATTCTCACCCCTTTTCTTTCCCTCCTGTGTCGTCTCCAGACGGGATTGATGCGGATGTTCGTGATTTTCCTTGAAGCGCGAGCGTAGGAGTATGCCTATCGAATCAAAGGGTGCAATGGAAGCTTGAAGACTAACCTAGCTTGTTTATAATTATGTTTAGTGTTAGTTAACCTTGCTTGATGTATCTAGTATCTTGAGGTGTCCTTATATTTATAAGGGCATCATTGTTTTGTTATGATTATAATATAATACTACAAGTTATGTTGTGTTTATTCTATGGTTTATTTATGATTGTTATGTTTCTTGTTTAGAAGTCGATCCCTATGCGCATGCGCGGCTCGCATTTTAAGTCTTAAGTTCAAAAAGAAAAATTTAGTCGTATTTTTAGTACTTGTATTTTAAAGAAAGCCAAGTCAAGTTCTGAAACGAAGACGTAACCACCAAATAACTAGCTGAATGCGACTTGAGCGTATTAGGTGAAAGTTCGGGTGTTACAAGATATGGTTTTATACTTATCATAACTTGACTTTATATCATGTTACATAAATGCATGTTTTATGAAAAGAATAAAATAAAATGGATGACTAAGATTTAATCTTGGAATCTATGTATCCAAGATTAAATCTTGACCTTCCACATAGATTCCAAGATTAAATCTTAGTCTTCCACATATCCTAAATGGATAAACATCATCCATTTATGGTGATTAATCACTTTCGGTGTTAGAAACCGCACCGAAATCTCACCAAATGGGTAAACGTAAATTAAATGAATACCCGAAATAATTTCTAAGTATAAATTTTCATTCCCACATGTTTCTAACCTTATTCTCATATTTTCCTAGATTTGGGCATTTCTGGGTCCAAACCTAGGGTTTGGCTGAGGTGGGCCTATGGGGCCCATAAAATACTATTCATGATTTTTTTTGACCATAAGGTCATTCTCATCACTACTACGTCTGTCATAATCTTAATATTCCCATTAACAATTCCTCAATTAATTTCTAAAGAAAACTAGGGTGTTACATGGGGTAAAAGGGTGGGCTAGTCAATTATTATGAGGAGAAAGGTAGAAAATATTGCGCTTGAGTGCTAGACCAATGATTGATACACACACAGAGAGAGAGAGAGAGAGAGAGAGAATTTTATTTGTTTTTTACTTATTTTCTTCTAGATAATGAACTAATGTTTAGTCTAGTGAATGAATTTAGTTTTTAACCAAATTTTAGTAAAAACAACATTATTCGCATGTTCTTTTTATGTTCTAGTCGAAATTCATCTACATGCATGCATAACTGTGTGATTTTTCATACGTATATGCATTTAGTGCATTTTAGGGGCATTTTAGTTCATTCACGTACCTAAATTAACTTTAATAATTAAATATATTATTGAAAATATTTCATTTCTTATATTTTATTTTGATATCTCGAATTTGAATTTATTTTGCTAAATTTTTCTTAATTTAGCTTACGCACATGTTTTATGGTTATGTTAATTTTTACCATATTTTAACATTTTCATCTCTCCACAAATTATTCTATCACTTAATAAATTATATTTTTAACATTTTGATTAATACTTATATATATATATATATATATATATATATATATTTAATCTCTTAGTTTCTAGAAATTTCTAATCCTTGATTTATTTTTTTTTATTTTGGTTTGATCAATACTTTATCTTTGTCTTCGTTTTGTTAACTTACAAATCTTTTTGTCGATATCTTTTGTCAGCAAAGATTAAATTCATCTAATCCATACGAGTTGATTGTTCCTCTATGGGGGCCATACTCAACTAGTCTAGTCATTATTTTAATTACTCAAATCTCTTCAAGTTAATTACGATATGCGAAATTAGGATGTTACATCAATGGTTGGTATCTTTTGTGAAGACTTTTGTATTTCGAAACACTGTATCATTTAAATTTTTAGCTAAAATTTTTTGTAAATATAGTTACACTTAGACTATGCCAACATTGATCTGTGAATTTTTCCAAGGAATACATAATTAATTCCTCTGATTCAAATATTTTCCTTTAAACATTCAAGAATAATAAATTAGCTAGGTTGAATGGCTATAAATCTTGACATAATAAATGTTTATTGTAATACTTCCTTTTTTATACGAATATTAAGAATTCTAATAGTTTAGGCTCAATATTAAATTATATATTTAAGTTTTGGAAATAAAAATATATATTGAGTTATTAGTGTCTTTTAGTGAATATATTATCTTACTAAATTTATAATTAGATATTACAAATCAATTATTAAAAATAGTAATATCCTTTAAAAAGATTTTACCAAATAAATATTCCTATATTCTATCTAAATTTATTCATACCACCCATCATTAGTTGCATGTTTGGTAAGACATCCAATAATAACAATCACATACCAAAATAACAAAGATGTCTATTGATCTCTAACACTCCTATGATCTCCTTTGGCACGTTTCTTCTCCTTTCTTTTCTCTCATAATTTTCTTATTCTTCTCCTCATTTACTCTTCCATCATCACATTCAAAACTCCCTTTCAATCAGATGAACAAAAAAGCAGCATTATCCACCCCCCAAACACATCATACATTCTTTCCTTTGAAACAATTTTTTTGGGTTGAAGGCAATGGTTGTGAAGGTTGGCTCGTTAAGGCATAGCATCGAGGAAAAGAACAAGGAAAGGCTCCTATCAAGGAGGGATTTCCCCGAATTAGGGCTTAATAGCAATGGGAACTACAAGGACACACTCTCTTATCGTCTTGCGAGGCTTTGCAATGAGGTTTGTGAGTTCTTCTCAAAGCTTTATGAGATGGGTCGTTCTGACCCAAGAAAGGTGATATTCGCCATGAAAGCAGGGCTCTCGTTGGCCCTTGTCTCTCTCTTCATATATATCAAGGAGGAACAGCTCAGCAAGTATTCCATTTGGGCAATCCTCACCGTCGTTGTGGTTTTTGAATTTAGCGTAGGTATTGTTTATGCTTTTCCACAAAGAACATAAGAAATTTGATTGGATTTTTGTTATTCATCAAATTCCAAAGTCATCCATGAATAAACCAGCTTTTAACTAGTTAGTTCTTAATAAATGAACGTTTTTAGTATAATTGCTTAAAATAAAAAATGTGTTATAATAGTAATTAATAATCTTCAATTCCATGTTATATGAACAACAAATTCTGCTATGATAGGGATTGTCATTTCTCATGACCTAGTAAGTCCAAAGTTATGTTAGTTGGGAGATAAATTTGGGTTTTCTTCTTCTTTTGGTTCAATGTAGCTACTTAATATAGAAGTTTCACTTTTTAAGTTTTTATTTCCTTTTGTTTTTGGCAATTTGAATTTAGGTGCAACCCTTAACAAAGGGTTCAATCGCTCTTTGGGAACGATTTTTGCTGGGGGACTTGCTTTGGGTATTGCACAATTATCTCTACTGGCTGGGAAATTCAAGGAAGTTATTATTATCACCAGTATATTTATTTCAGGTTGGAAATAATTTTTGTAATTATAGAACTTAATTTTTTTTTATTTGATAAATTTCATTTTTGTTGAATCATCGCTATTTGCACAGAGAAAATTTAGTATGGAATAGTGTGAATCACATGGTTTTACTAAAATTGGTTATTTCTTAGTTAAGTACATATAGAATTAAAAATATGATTTAATACAAAACTATTGGTTTGAATTTGACAAATAATGTTGATAAAAACACATTTCTCCTCTACTTTCTCCATTTTACTATTTTTTTCTGCCAAAAGCTTGATGCTTATGGGTTAGATTTCTTTTTGAACAAATTCATAGAAAATATGCAATTGTTGCATTCCATTTTGAGGAATTGATCATTCCATATTTATAAAAAATAGCAATGCTCTTTTTGTTTGTTAAGAAAATGGTAAACATCAAAATATTTGCCCCATTTTACCTTAGTTTTAAAAAGGTATATGGGTATATTAGTTATCATAAATAGTTATCTATTATTGGTAATCTATAATTCAATTACAAGTTCATTAAGTGATCTTTATCTAATACACCTTTTTGCAAAGAATTTTGACCTCTTGTAGAACAATGTGAAAATGATGATGAGCACATAACATTAATTAGGCCTCTATGTTTGGTTGCAGTATTTTTTTTTATCAAAGGTTGATGATTTTGCTTTTATGATGCGCAGGATTTTGTGCAAGTTATGTGAAGATATACCCTACTATGAAGTCATATGAATATGGTTTTCGTGTGTTTTTGTTAACATTTTGTATTGTATTGGTATCTGGGAGAACTATAAGCGAATTTGTCGAGACAGCTCTATACAGATTAGTTCTTATTGCTATTGGTGCTGGGATATGTTTATTTGTAAATATTTTCATATATCCAATTTGGTCTGGAGAAGATCTGCATAAATTGGTGGTGAAAAATTTCAATGGAGTTGCTGCGTCTTTAGAAGGTTCAATCAAATTTCATCATGTGTCATTTTTGAATATATGTTTAAATTGCCTATGTCTGATTTTAATTTGACCTTGCTATTGCCATTCTGGGTTGGTCCTATGTAATATTGTGTTTAGGTTGCGTTAATGGCTACTTGCAATGTGTTGAATATGAAAGGGTCCCTTCAAAAATTCTTATTTATCAAGCTTCTGATGACCCACTTTATCGTGGCTATAGAACAGCAGTGCAGTCATTAAGCCAAGAGGAGACTTTGGTATTCCTTTTTCACTTGTGTATCTTCCTTTTCTTTAATAACCTAAATGCCAAAATCAATGCATAAATTTTACTATTTTATCTTACTCTTGTAGTTAGATTTTGCATTATGGGAGCCACCTCATGGTCCATACAGGATGTTCAACTATCCATGGAGAAGCTATGTCAAACTTAGTGGGGCTTTGAGGCATTGTGCTCTCATGGTCATGGCAATGCATGGATGTATACTTTCAGAAATACAGGTTAAAGGAATTTTAACTTTCATGACTTGAATTAAATGCCATATGTATACTATAATTTTTATTATTGTTTTGTGCCACTTTATCATTTCTAGGTAGATGAAAATCATGTCTAGACTTCTGGTTCATTTTTGTCTTCATTTGCTATAAAACTATCCTACTTCATTTAAGATCCATTGCTTCTTAATATCTTCTTTTAATCTTTTTAAGCTTCCATAACACGTGGTATTATATAAGATTACTTCTTCATTTTCCATACACATAATCCTAGTTAATTTTGACAATTGTATCAAAAAAAAAATATTTATTTGCACTGAGAGCAAATCAAGCTCTCGCTCTAGAATAATTAATTTCTACCACATAATCAGTGTAGGCCAGTTATATTTTTCAATTTTTTTTTAAATTTATTTGAAGACTTAACCATGGTTATAACAAACACACAGTAAGTCTCTTATATTTTTATCCTAATCCTAAATTTTCTCCCTCTCTCTTTGCGTCGTTTCGCTAAAAACCAAATAAAATCCTCACCCTCAGTCTCTCTATAACAAGGTGAAAGAACATAACACTACCAAGCTAACTCAACAACCCAAACACAAACATTGCTAGCAAAAAAATTTCTTACAAAAATTAAAGAAAGAAAAAATGCGTATACAAAAGGGTTGATTACATTTTCCAGCATGCTATATATGAGAACATTACACCACCAATACCAAAATTTTATGAAGAAATAGGTGCATCGGAAAGAAGTAGTGCATTGCCAGTACTTAGGGGCAAATCTCGAGGATTACAAACTAGAAACAAATATAAGAAAAAGGATGATGTAGTGAAGGGGTTTATTCGATTTTGACTTGTGAATGACGTAAGGAGATGAGTTTGATTTCTACAAAGATGATGTTATGGAGCAGTGATTTCTACAGCTAATCTTAGCCTCCATTAGCAGTGGTGGTTCACTAATGCTAAGCGATTAATATGTTTGATGGAGAGAAATGATCAAGGTGTAATTTTATTGTTTTAGGATTAAACTAACTATGATTAACCTTTTTAATAATTAAATAAATAATTGAAACAAATAACATTGTACCCCACAATACTAATTTAGCGAAAACTAATTGTCATAGTTCAAGAGCTTGATTTGCTCTGGGAACAAGTAAGTATTTCTCTTCTGTCAATTGCTAAGTTGTTTGCATGTCAACAATTAATAGTGATCAAGCTGAAATGTTGATAGCCAAATATAGCTAAGTAAAAGGATATAGCCATGGAATGGTCAAATGTTTATATAATGGGGGCTTACGCATCTCTTTTTTTATTAGAAGAATTGAAAAATGAGTTAGAATTAATTACTACCAAGGAACAAGTTTTTATTATATTTGAGCATGGTGTTTTTAGTAGTTTTGCAATTTTTGAACAAGGTAAAGTTGAGCTGTCAAAAATATCTATTAGTAAAGTTCGCTTAACAATTGAACTCAAGATATTGTGTTTAATTGAATTTTTGGTATTATAATCTACATTCCTATTTGATAGCTAGATTTTCATTCTTTTAGAACATCTTAAAGCCAGATTTTCGGTGCTAAGTAATTGTTCCCAAAAACTCTCATTTCAAAAATTGTAGCATACATGATTAGCCTATGCTATTGCTATGATTTATTATCTAGATCTTTTCCTTTTTTTTTCTCCCTTGGAAATATATAGGACAACATCACTTTCTTTAATTTTTTGTTTCGGAGTTAAGTTACTTGATTACAACTATTAAATTTATGTGCATCCGTTTAACTTTGATTGTATAAAATTTGTGTATATTATCAATCTATGCTATTGTTATGAAATTTAAAAGCTATTAGATGATTTGTTGCTTGTCAACTGATTTTAGTAGCTAGGAGATTTTCACTATTTCACACACTATCAATAGTTAAAAAAAATAGTGGTTCATAAGAAGAAGGTGTTATTTGAATTCATTTCTAAGTTGTCATGCTCACCTTGAAGTTGTGAAAATTGAGAAAGAAGATCAATGTATCAATGATTTATTTGTTTTTTTTTTTAATTTTATGAAGTAAAAGAAACATTAAGACAATGTTTTATTTCTAGGTTCTTATATCTATGTGTGTGTGCAATGTAGGCCCCCGCAGAAAAGAGATTGGTTTTTAGTAATGAACTTCAAAAGGTTGGTAATGAAGGAGCTAAAGTATTGCGTCAACTTGGAAACAAAGTGGAAAAAATGGAAAAGTTAAGCACGACTGACATACTCTTGGAAGTACATCAGGCAGCTGAGCAATTGCAAATGAAGATTGACCAACAATCATTCCTTCTAGTGAATTATGAAAGCTGGAAAATTACAAGAATGAATAAAGAAAATGAAGATATTAATAGTTTGATTGATATTAAAGGCAATGAGAACAGGCAGCCACTAATAAATTTCTCTAGTGAAACATGGGATGATTCAAATCTTAACACAGAGCCCTTAAGGCGGGATATGAGCTTTCCACAAAGAACAATGTCCAAGAACTTAATGCCCTGGCCACGTCTTTCTTTTTGGGAGATCCCATGGTAAGTGAACAAGAATCCAAAGTATATGAAAGTGCGAGCTCCTTGTCTTTAGCAACATTTGCTTCAGGTTTGATAGAGTTTGTTGCAAGGCTTCAAAATCTTGTGGATGAATTCCAAGATCTTAGTGAGAAGGCCAATTTCAAAGATGCTTATGATTAACTTGTGTTTAAGTATGGCCCACAATTTAGGCCACACTTTGAAGGCATATTTATTTCAAATTTGTAGGTCTATCTTTTTACATTGATACCATATGATATAACTATGTATACATAATTTGTAAAGGTCATATAAGTTGATAAAAGCAAATACATTTTTCTTTTTTTAATTTCAATCATAATACAATGAAAACTACTAGTTACTCATCTAATTCAAAGACTTGGGAGCAAATCGACAAGTATAAAGTTTACAATATTAAGAATTTTGATATATTGTTTAGTTTTACACAAACATTTAATAATGCATATCATTGGAAATATTTACTTTTTATACTAATGACTTTTTTCTTAAATAAGTCTCACATATAAGTATATATAAAATAAGTCTCATTTTACATTTGATAATGCAGTAAAATTAATTTATATTTTAATGTTAGTTTATTTTCTCACAACCTCTCTATTTTAAAAAATCACAAATGCCTACTTTTCTCAAGTTAAGCTTTTTTTTTTTTTTGTTGGTTTAGCAAATTTCAGGAAAGTAAGGTGGTAAACTTGTTTGAAGGTGACAAAGATGCATATGATAGGATATAGAATATATAAATAATCCTAATATGCATGTGAAATGGTTTTATAGGAAGACAATGAAATCATGAATATTGTTAGAACTCAATGCCTAAAGAGACTATTATTGCTTTTTTTTCTTTTTTTACTATATCAACAAGTTAACCAACAAAACTCTCTTTAAATAAATATGAGAAACAAACATAGGCCTATACTTATGCATACTAATAAATATTATCAATGATAATAATGACATTTAATTCTACAACTCAATTTGATATGGAAGCTTAAGGATAAAATGATTCTGAAATCCATACACAACTTTTGGTAAGGAACTAGCTATAAGATAAAAACTCATCTTAATAAACCCCAAAGAAACATGTACTTAGAAACTCCGATAGCAGGATAAAAATAGATCCAGAACTAAATGAATCACAAAGAATTAATTTAGAATGAATTCTTTCAATTTTTGGATGGAACAAACAAAGAAAATCACTCAACTTACTAGCACATAAAGATAATGTTGTTATCATGGAGAAAACAGCAAGACTCTTTTCAATTAGGGTTCTAAATATTGATTGTTGCTCCACCTACTAGACATATTTACATCACCTATGTTAGATTAAAACATTAAAAGATGACTCAGGCCAATAGAAAAGGGCCCAAGTTCGTAATTATCAAGTTTGAGCAAAGTTAACTACAAACCATAAAATATGGATTGAATAAAATAAATAACAGTTACAAATCAAAACTTATAATTAAAACTTGGCCCAACACAACTTGAATAGCTTTTAATGCCAATTCGCAACCAGTAGTGTCTTAGGTTGCTTATTCTCAATGGTTGGCCCATTTGGCTTTATCTTCTATTTCTTGCCCACTCTTGATGCATTTCTTCAACAAATGATTCAGCCAAGTTCCCAAAGTATACTGTCAACCTCTTAGCTCTCGCTCTTGTAATAGGTCATGCGGGCATTGTGAAAATCTCAATCATGTCCTGTATTGTTGGAATGTCCAATTTGCCTTCCCAAGCTTGTATCATTCCTTCCCTATGAAAAAGCTAGATGTTGACTTGTTGACTATTATCTAATTTTGTTGAATTTTGACATTTTTGTTGACTCTAGTCAACTCTTAACTTTCTATGTTGACTTTCTTGCCTGCGAGGCCAAGTTCAACCTTTAGTCGTTAATTCAATTACTCTACACCACCAAGTTAATTAAGAAGCAAAACTTGAGATGTTACAAGATGAATCGTTACTTTTAAGTTTTTGTCTAACTCGAAAAACTTAAAACAAGATTTCTTAAGTATAAAAATTGGAATGTGAAAGTGTGTGGTTAGAATAGAAAGTTAACTTTCTAAAGAAAGAAACTATAATATATATATATATATATATTTGGTTTGAATTGAGTCGCTAGTTTGGCTCAGGTTTATCAAGTTGATCTATAGGATCAACCAGGTCCACTTACACCTCTAAAAATTTAAATAAAATTTTTTATATATAAAAGCCATAAATGCTTGACAAACAAAGCTCTCGAAAAAAAACACATATATCATATGATCTATTATAATATTTCAACATCTAATTAAATAAAAAAAATTAATACGGATTGTTCAAAGAAGAAAATTGGAAGGGAACAAATTAAAAAATTTATAATAAAATAGAAGTCTTTGGGGGGAGGGGGTTGTTGCTCCAGTTCACCAACAATGGGCTCCATCCTAATTACCATGAAATTCCAAACTATAACAGATGAAGCTATGACTTCACTTGATCTTTGGATATGAAATGCATTTATTTGGAGTCATCCATTCAAACAATGACATTCACCCATGTTTGATGAAGTTTTGGTACCAATTTTACTATAGGGTACTATTTGACAAATGCTATTTATCTTTAATGGACAACATTTGTTAAACCAATCTCTCAATCATAGGGACATAAGCAAAAGTTTTCTGCAAAATATCAAATAATATCGAAAGGATGCGTATCAAGCATTTGGAATGTTGTAGGCTTATTTCACAATTATATGTTGGTCAACATGATTATGAGATAAGAATAAGTTTGTGAGAATAATGAGAGTATATATCATATAGCATAATATTATTATAGAGTACAAGAGAGAGAGAGAGAGAGAGACAATTGCAAGAAACTTTGCTCTCTCGTCTTACAATGGTGTGGATAATGACATATATTACAACCAAAGATAGGGGAGGAAACTTTTGTTCGGATGAGAGATATATTAAAATGGATATTCAACTTCATGATAGAGAGAAACATCAATGAATACAGGCAGACTTGGTGGCAGGGATGGATAAAGAGGGGGCCAAGTAGGGGCCTTGGCTCCCCTCCCCTCAATTAATATATATATATAATCAACAAAAAAATATATAAAAAAACTAAGATTATTATCGGTGCATTGGAAAAAAATAGAAAATGTATTTTTATTTTTATTCTTTCAAATGTACTCTGCAATCTAGTTTTATTAACTCCTTCTCACTATATTAATTAGCTTATAAAAGAAGATTTTGTTTCATATGTTATTCATTTGTTAATAACTAAATTCATAGACAATTTATGGTAGAGACGATCAAAGTAAATTAGAAATACCTAATTGAAACTCTTAAGCATCCAAGTTAAATATTTTAATTGTTCATAATTTGATTTTCAAAATATATTTTACTACTTACAAGTTTAATATATTGTACAAAATATGATTTTATAATATGTATAACAAAAGTTTATATTAACATGCATTAAAAAAATTATTTTATAATATGATTATGATTCAATATTTTTTACTTCTCCTTTGGACAATTTCTGGATTCATCCATGCTTGGCGGACTATATCTAGCAATTCAACAACTCTCTTTTAGTTAAGCTTTTTAGTTATATAATGTTTTAATTATGGAATATTGTTAACCGTATTTCAATTACATAATGCTTTTAAAATTATGCAATGTTGTTAAGCATATTGAAGACTTGTTTTAGTTGTAAAAAAATAATATACAAAATTTTTATTTTTTTGGTACAGTATATGAAATTTATATTAGCAATTTAATTATTGAAAAAATAATTTAAAGTAAATTGAAGAAAAATAAATTGTACATTTTTTTTCCAATATGAAACACAACTGCATAATACAAACATTTTTAACAAAGTATTTCCACACACACACATATACATACATACATATATATATATATAGAGAGAGAGAGAGAGAGAGATAGGGGAAAGATCTGTGTACTTTGGTGTTTTAATGCATATTTTACATCTGTGATAACTGTTTATTGAAAAAAAAAATTTACAAAACCCACCATTTGATTAAAATGTTATATGTTAGAGATCACCTATATAAAATTTCATCATATTAATCTAAAATTATTTAATACATTATATATCTATATATATATATCAACATAATAAATACTTCTTATAAATATATACAAATAAGAATCTTTAAAATTGATATAAATGATCAACATGATATATAATTATAATCAAACAGTTGAATCGACAAAAACTACATTCTATAAAAAGCTATGGAAGGTATAAGCATAGTGGATGGAGTTTTAGGTTAGTTCCTTCTATATATATATGTGGACAAAGTTGAGTTTTAGATGAGTTCTTTCTATTGGAGACAACCGGCAAGAGTACCATTATTGTATTGTGACTTTTACTTTTTAAGAGACATCAATTATGTGACGTTCATGTGAAATAGGAAGATTTAATATGGAACAACATTGAAGATGCTCTCCTAAGTCATATATGTAATAAGAACGAGAGACACCAAAGGTCGTGCCAGAATCAATCCAAATATCAGCATGAATTTGACCTTTTTAATGTTGTTATGCGGCAGGAGTGGTGATCCACCACCAATTTGATATTATTGTTTAGTCACTACGCAAAGCCCGAACCAAGTCAATGTTACGAGTAATACAACAAATGAATATTTTATGGAGACCTGAACCACAAGTATGGTTGATGTTGATGTTAGGCGAGGAATAATGACCATTATGTCACTACTAAGTAACCGCCAAAGCCCTTCTAGTACATTTTAGTTCATGCACTCAATAATTGCACCATAAAATTCGAATTGCTCAACGCAATAGACAACTGTTAACGTACGAAAATGGACATATTCTTTCAACCTGGACATTATTTGAGATGAAATTTAAAGAATCCTTCCTTCTTGGACCCGAAACATTGTCCACAAACAAAGTACTCTTTCTTTTCATTTTTTCTTTCCTTTTTTCTTCTTTTTTTTTTTTTTTTTGTTTACGTGATTCCTTCATCTATATATATATATATATGAACCTCAACATCCACTTCTTTAAGTAACAACGATTTCCACACAAACACACACACACAGTCACAGAGCCAATCTAGAATATAAGCCTGCTTTCTGATAATTAGTCATTGTATATCATTATGGAGACACAATATGATGACGATACTTTCTATGCTGAGATTAGGAGGCAGATTCTGCTGTTGACATCCGAAGATAACGAAGATTTGCTGGAAAGAAAACGGTTCAATTCCGTTAGTGTTGCTAAGGCTGGTTCAATCCGGTCGGTTTATAATTATAACAGTGAATCACCACCTGCGAGCAATTTTTGTTCATGGGAAACAGGAAACTCTGGTTCACCCCCTGACTGGCTTGTGAACTTGTGGAAGAATGGGAAAGGTACTGGGTGTTCATTCCCCAGACTGTCACACGTAGGAAGAGCCAAAGACCAGGTACACGTCCATATTCTGTTTCAATAGCTTTGGAAACACGAAATTGTTGGACATAAACATGTAAGGGTATTCGCGAAATTATGCAGGAACCGTGAATAGCAGGAGACAAATTTATAGACCAGTGGTGAATAAGCATTGAAGAATCTACACTCTTAACACACTGCATGTTGTGGAAATTGAAGACGGCAGCTTGCTCACAATAAAGCTCACACGATTCATTTTGTGGATGGGATAATAATAAAAAGAAAAAAGGGGACACATGGCTGTAAGATACTTCTTTCATCTGAAAATTATACCCAGTCCTCTTGATATCTGTGTACAGAATTCAAAATAAACTAAACAGAGAAAAAAAAATTGTGAAATTTGTTTAATGCATTTTAAAAGGAAGAAAATTAATAAAAAGCTATGATTCAACTTTAGAATATCACTTTCCCATATGAATAAGAAAATAAGTCAAGTGATTGACCTATAAATAAAGCCACGCTTTTTTGCTATTCTATCCGGTTGTTGATGAAACGGTAACAACGATATGCATTCACGGCTACGAACCTCAACATTTCGATGTAACATTCCACAACGACCATTTCAATGTGCCAATAATATTCAGAATTTCCCAATAGTTAAAAGTTAAAAGCTAGCACAAATCAAGATTCAGGCCATCATCTATCTTCTAAAGGAAATTAGATCAGCAGCTACCAGTAATAAGGATTCTTCCCAGTAATGATGATTATTTAGCACGCTCTACATTTGAGGGTCGCATCAACTCATCAGTGAGTTCCTATTAGAACACAAATAGTCAATTAGTTTGGAGCCAACATAGTTGTTCCTACAGTAGGATGAACTTATAGACATATAGCCATAGATAGATATCAATATCAGCTATCAGTCCCTACTCTCTAGGGCGCGCTAACCATAGTGAGCTAAGCGCTCTTAGTCTTGAAATGTAATCATTTATGACAAGGAGAGCCCGAGCAACTTGACGTGTGGTGAGAATTCGTTGCAACTGCTGCAGTGACTCTTGCTTCAATATGTCAGCCTAAGAAAATTAAGTATACTCAGAATACAATACATATGAACGTCTCAGTGTGCTAAGTAGTAATGACAAGTTTAGTAATTTTAAGAAGCCCAATTCATCAATGATTTAGTAAAAATAAATATTAGCTCTATACTATTATATTACTTGACACATCAACTATTATATTGAAGTTGCAGAAAAAGAGGAGACAGATAGTACAGAACGAATGTTTCTTTTAGTCTCAGTGCAGCTAAGAATTTCTTGTTTTGTCTTTTGATTCACAACACAACTTAAGATTCCTTCATTCCAATTTTTATTCTTAACCAAGGGCACCCTGACGCCTGAAGCTTTTATGTGCTCACTGGTCAGAATTAACTGCTAAAAGGGTAAAACAAGTTGATTAACTTTACTTCCCAGAATATTGCATCTCTTACCTGACGAAGGAAACTCTCTAGATTGGCAAGCTTGCTCATTGCAATTGCCATTTGGCCCATATAATCAGCGACATTTCCAGTAACAGTGGGTCCAAGGGAGGTAGACGAAAGCGTCTCTGAAAGAGATTGTTGCAATGCTTCCATGCCTTGAGTTAAAGCATCCTCTGCCTGCTGCGAGGACCGCTGCAGGTTACCAATGCCCATAAACTGCTGCTCTGTTAACGGCTCAAGGTGATCCTTAACTACCTGAATTTTCAAAATATATGAAGATAGAGTCAACAAAACATACATCTATCCAAAAAGTACACAAGTTCCTTGCAAATGTTGTACTGAATTAATCAAATTTACCCTGAGTAGTTCAGATGAACGGAATCCACCATGCCACATCAACCATCTTTCAACCGGGGTTTTCCACATCCCAGAAAGCATGTGAAAAACATTAGCCTTTGCCCCTATACTCTTCAACCTAAATAATTCATCATAATGTGCCATGGCACCATCAACAAGAACTTGCAGTTCATTGTCACCCATTTGAGAATTTACAGCTGATCTTAGGTCATTGAGCAGACGTTGTTGCTCATCAACCCAGCGGGCATAGTCCATGTCAAATGCTAAGGCACCTGAAATTTTGATGAATATCATCAGCCATACTGCCCCTACTGTAAAAGAAATCTCAACATATATAGTCCAGTTTAGCAAATCAGACAGTATGAACTTCAGCTCACCAGCATTCAGTGCAAAACCTTAAGCTTAAAGAACAGAAACGGTAACCTCAATACCATAATTAACCAGCTACATGTATTTCCAACCCTCCTCGCTCTAAAGCCAACTATATCCTAATACTACTACTGTATGTCTGAAATCTGAAATAACACTTAAAGTCTGCTGATACTTGATGTGTGTGTTCCATGTACATCTTTGGCAAAGTTCACGTGAATTTTTATTTTAACAGAAAATACAGCGTTTCCATTATTTAAGTGTGTGTTGAAGGCAGCCTCATCAATTTAGTTTGGCTACCACAACATAAAATCAAAAGAAATGTAAGAAGCCAAGAACCATTATATTGAGGACATAAAACATGTCTGATACTGTGGTTTTAGTGCTGGCAACATATTACCGATATATGAATCACATTTCTGATACTAAAGAAAATAAGGCTACTGAAATTGCAACTATTTAATTACCATTTCCAACAGCCGAATGACTATTATCCCCTGTAGTTGCAATAAATATACCCTGCATTGGAATTGAAATAGAAACCCATGAATATAACAAAATCAAATTGCCACAAATATCTGCAGAAAATCTTTAACTTGTCAGACCTGCTGACGTGCTCCCTGAAGCTCTTGCTCTAATTGTACAAGTCTGGCTCTGCTGTTCTCCAACTGCTGAACATATGCCTATTGAAAAAAAAAAAAATATATATATATATATATATATATGATTTAAATATGTTCAATTTAGAAGACTTTGCAACCACTATAATTAGAAAATTCTTGGTTCTTCTTCGAGCAATAAAAAAGTTTTGTTCTGTCCTATTTATCACTCAACATAAAAGCTGTCACCTACTTTTCCTATAATATTCAAAATGCAATAGTTGATGTGTGAAATAAAATAGAAAAAATGTTTGGTATACAATATTTCTTTACAATTAATTTACATTTCTAGTATTTAGAGGCACATTGGCCCACACTTATTTTGTCTTCATGTGCCCCTAATAATAGTAAATAGTACAATTTTCTTTTTCTTACTATAAGATCGTCTTCTAATACTAGCACATCAAGGAAACAGCCGTGAACTAGGACAGCAGAATATGCAGATTAGTCCCATAAGTACATATACTAAAACAATACACAAGAATTGGGCTTTGGCCCCCTTGTTTTACCCAAAAAAAAAAAAAACAATACACAAGAAACAACTTTGTGCTTATGCATTTCATGGGGAGATCAAATGCAGTTAGTGGTAAATAAAAGTATAAAACCAATAGCGCACCATTCTATGATTGTTTTTTAAAACGAAGATATCTCAAAACCAACAAATACTCGTGCCTCTTCACCAACAACCAGGACAGAAAAATGGATAGAAGGGGGTAGCAACTGACTTAATGAAACCAAAGGATCACATTAGTATTAGTAATTCTCTACATGCACGAGTAGACAGACTAAAGAGCCATCCAGCTTCAACCTTGGGAGCAATTACCTTTTTCCTTAACCGACTCTTCCTAGCAGCCTCCCGATTTTGAGCCAGCCTCCGACTCGTCTTGAAAAAAACCTGCATCCAAATAAATAAAAAGCATAAGTAATAATTAATGGAACACAAATCAGTAGCTAAGTGCTGTTAAGTGAGCCACGTGGTGGCAATCAACCTTCTGATCTTCAGCTTTGACCTTCGACTGATCATTGGAGTCCACAACTATGCGTGCCCCATGCTGAACTCCATTGCACAAATACAAGGTTGGGAAAGACTGTCAGAATAAATTCCAAAACATACATCTGCCGCACTAAACTAGATAGGATTTTGCTAATGATTGCCCTTAAATCACTTGTTAAAGAATCAAAAAAGGAAAATTTAGCATTGAAAAGATGAGATTTTATGTTTTCAAAGCATAGGACTCACAAAAATGTTATGAAACTTGTCTCTTTTAGTATCCTTAAACAATGCCCTAAGGACACTTGCTAGCAAAACCCAACTATATATTTAGACTATATCTCTATACTATATATTTAAAAGATACCTCTATATAAAACCAAATGAACATCTAGTCAAACTAAGATTATGAAGTTTGTCCCAAATTTATATTGCAGTGGATAAATTAGTCACTGGCAATTTAACAGCTATCTATGGTCCCTCATATTTCACAAAAAATTGACATACTAGTTCATTGGTTAATTCAGGATTTCAACACTAAACAAAAAAGTGCATGTGGCTTGTTAAATTGATAACATGACTCCATTATACTCCATGATAATAATAGTAAAGGAGGTCATTTTTTACTTGAAATATGTGAAATAACGAAGAAACTTGAAAATAAGGGATATTAATATTTAACGATATATAAAGGTGGTTAATAAAAAGATAAATACTTAGGTACTCTAAAAGTAAGATGATACATTTGCACTTTTCATTTAATAAATGACACATCAATTTTATAGGTTATTGTTATCTTTTATTTTCCCTATATATTTAATATAATAGTTAATATATTATTTTTATTAAATGAAACAAAGCAAATGTATTCTCTTGTTCTCAAATCACTCAAAAGTTTCTCTAATAAAAAAGATCAAAATATGGTCGTTGTTGCCACTGTGCATCTTAGCGGAGAGTTAGATCAGCAATTTTAATGGTTGTTTTCTGCCATTATGCATCTTAATGGTCCATATGTGCTTGTCCATTGAGTGATGGAATGGTCAGTTTAAAGAAGGACGGATGAAAAGTGAACGAACAATGGTAAACTTTTAAATCCAACAGGCCAACTTGGGCTTGTCTTAACATTATTGAATACCAAGAAAAAGTATGGCAGGTTTCTCACACTGAATAGCATAAATTCTGGTTTTATACCGAATAAATTGCGATTGATTAAGAAAATTGACTTGTATGTTATAAAAGATAAGTACGGCTATATGGTACGGTATCGAGTATATATATGAATACGAGATATGAAAATTTAGCAGAAATTAAAATACTTGCATAAGAGAATATATTATATAAAAATACAAAATTATAAGCAATAAAGTAATAAAATCATTAGATAAATGTAACTTAACAGTGTTCTAAATCCTAATTTTTTATATCAAGCAAATAAAAATATCTAAAAACATACAAGATTAGAAGGGATGGAATTTGTTTATTCTAAAAGCAAACTAAATAGTTTAGTTGTAAAATTTGATGTTTTTTAAGGATTAAATTGTATTTAAGAGGCATGTGTTTATTGGAATGCTTGACCTACAAGTATCAATAATGGATAATGATTTTCTAACACTCAAAAGTGGGTATTCTAAATAGACACTCATTTTATAATCATAGACACCAAAAAATAAGTGAATTCTAATTCACATTTAATGATTATAAAATAGGTATATATACTTTTTAGGTGTTAAAATATCATGTCCATCAATAAATACCCAGCAATTACCAGTATTGAATACCCACCGGATATGAGCAGCACGGCAGCTATTTAGAAGTACTCATGCCTCAGAGTTGGTTGTATGAGTGAACAAAACAGAGATAAAAAAGCGAACTCATGTTTTAGAAATAGATACTCACTTGATTTCTATCGTCAGTATCAATATCTGTAGAAGTATCATCTGTCTGTTGGCTGTTGTCAGGCCCACCAGAATCACCCCAATTCTCACCATGGCCATTCCCCAAAGGCAAGGTGGCCATAACTGTTCCTTTCTGGTACATGAGATGTTCCCCTGCATACAGGCACCCAGCCCCACCTGAAGCAATCTCTGCAGACCCAAGGTCCTACACAAACACAACAACATTCGCAAACCAAGAGTTCAATCAGACAAGGCTCTCACAAAAACAACACTTATCTACCTCCAACTATAAGAGAAAGAGGAAGAGGGTCAAAAACCGTGTTCAATGTTCCAGACTGCAAGTTACCACCACCAACAGCTCCATTGCTCGACTTCATACTAAACATAGAACCTGCAAAGTGCTCAAAATCAAAATTATCTATAGAATGTCACACACACACACACGGAGAGGGAGAGAGAGAGAGAGAGCTTACTTGAGCTTAAATCAACCGTATCCTCATGTTGAAACACAGGTGCAGAATGTTGAAGCTCGCCAAGATCAGAGAAACGCGTCTGGTTTCGTTTGGTGTTGTCTCCCTGTTTCAAACCAGAGAAAAAACAAAGATAGTCTGCTTCAACACAAGAACAATCCTTGATACCAAAAATGAGTTGAGTTTATTGCACATGAACCCATTTCCTACGACAGTCAAATGAAATCTAAAATACACAAAAACAAAACTGGACAAGGGGTGACAAAGACAGAGAAACTGCGTAATATACCGAAGCAAGAAGGGGGAGTGACAGTAGAGTTGGGAGGTTGCTTGAGCTGTCTTGAAGCTTTGCATATTTTTCAGCTAACTAGCAACTAAATCGCACACTAAAATACACGCACACACAGTCACAAAGACCTTGTTGTTTCTCTCTGACAAAGCATCATCATCATGAAGTTTAATTTGTGTTCAGATAGTAAGAAGCTGATTGTGGAAACACTGGCTGAGAACTGCCAGGTGAAGCAAAATCTTGGTGTGTTTTCAAGAAGAGGATGGCGTATTAGTACTCTCTTCTTTTCTTTTTGTTTAATATTCTATTATAGTACTTGCGTATGCATCCGCTAAAGCTCAATAGGCTTTAAAGAATGATTTGGTGTACAATTTAAGTTGTGTGTGTTATACATTGAGTGAGTGACCGATTTAAAATTAAATAATTTTTTTAGTAACATATTTTTTTATAATAATTTATAAAAAATTGTAAGATTTTATATTTTAATTAATATATTTTATATAATCTGATATTACTTTTATATTAAAATGATTTGTTTTGAAACAAGATATCTCTTAAATTTTATTTCTTAATTATTTATAACATTTTATAAATTTACAATATATAATGTCCAAATCCCTATATATTATTTGAAAGTTAGATTGACCAAAAAATCCAAGTCAAGTTAAGTCACCATCAGGTTAGGTTGGGTTTCAAAAGTTGACCTGGTCTTAAAAATCAGAGTTTGAGTTTTATCCAAATTGTCTCAACTCGTCCTTTGTACACCCTAAGTACAACTTTCACCTTATACTTAAAGAATTGTGTATGGCTCTGCTTAAAGACAAAAGCTTTTTATTTTCCACCATTAAATTGGGGTGGATGTCAATAGGCACTTTCTTTTGAGCTATACAAATAACACAGTTCTATTGAAATATCACATGAATATATTTTATATCAGATAAAAATTCATTTTAGTTTTCATGTTGTATATACACTTCACTTTAGTCCTTAGAATCATAGTTATTAAACTAAACGATGATCCACTCGGTCAAGGTATCGGATTACTAGGTAGTGGTTCAACCAGGAGTTGGCTAATCGATTGGCTGGATTTTGTTAAATCAATATATATATATATATATATATATATATATATATATATATATATATATATATATATATAACAAGGAGCATGTTGGAGCAGTGGTTGTGCGGCACTTGCTTTCTAGGAGATGTTGGATTCGACTCCTATGTTGGATGTTTTTGAGTTATTGAAGGTTTTCATGGCTGCCACATGTGCATATGGGTGCATGCATGGTTTCTCATGGGTTGGGCTTCTTATGTTGGGCATGTGGTTCAAGTCTGTCTACATGTGGGTATGTGGGTTCTCATAGGTTGCGTGTGGTGGTGTGGTGCATGCTAGGCACGCCTGTCAAGGCTCAGCTCAACTTAGCATGGTTCAAAGGTGACTCAGTCAATTCACCCTGGGTTTGATCAAGTTTGACCGAGTCAACTGCTTCCCCAATCCATTGAGAGAATTCAAGGGACCTGGGTTACCAATTTTGATTCGAAGGTCAGCCTATCTGGTTTAATTACTATGCTTAGAATTAAGAAATTACCAATTATCAATTTAGTTTCCAAAATTGAAAAAGGTAATCCAAATTAATCCCTAAAATGATGTTCATATCAACTGATTTGAATCACTAGGGGTATGTTTGGATTTATGAAAATGGATGGAATGAAGCGAAATGGGATGGAATATATAAAAGCTCCATTATTTTGATGTTTAAAAAATGTATGAAATGGAATAGAGATGAATGGAATTGATTCCATCCAATTCCGTTATTTGTTATTGTCCTCCTTTCCCTCATTTGGGCGGAATGGGATGGAATCCTTTTTTTTCCTATTTTTCCCTCATAAAATTATCATCACGCCACTCCATTTTATTACTAAAGTATCCAAATAATAAAGAAGAATAATTATGATACTCTACTCCACTCCTATCTTCTGCTCCTACCTACCATCAATCTAAACATAAACTAAAGAACAAATTTAAATTATTTTTTATAATTTTAGAGACTAAATTGATAATTTTTTAATTTGAATTACTAGAAAGGAGTTTGTATACAATTTCAAAGAACAAAATGAATTTTTACTCTTCTTGTATCTAATAGCAAAATGACTTTTCAAACAAAAATAAAAATGGAAGATGAATTCCAACTAAAATATCATTGATTACTCCTTTCATTTTAAAATAAATATCTCTTTTACTTTTTTAGTATATTCATAATATATCCCAATATATTAATTTATAAATGTACCAAAAATAAAAGAGACATTTATTTTAAATGGAGAGGGTATTATTTGTGGAATATATTCACAATAGTGCTCTCAAAATACTCCCTTTTTTCACTCTATTTGTCTAAAAATTATAAAAAAAACACACACACATAGATAAAGAGAATAATAAATATATCTTGATAGTGGTAAAAGGATGTATGAGTGGACCATATTACTTATATTAAAATATAAATTTACATGATTATAATATTATTGAAAAATAAAAACAATTAATTATATTAGAAGTAGTTTTGAAAAGAAAAAATTTAATATTTCTTAAATAAGAAATAGATAGATATTTTATGAAAAAAAACTAAAAAAATTGAACAAGTAAAGTGAAAAGGGGAGAGTATCTTATTATATTCTATTCTTTACTGACTATATGAGAGAAATATTTATATGTTCTTGGAGCATATTTAATGTTTACTACAAGAACAATCATAATCATTCAATCTTAATTTAAATTATTTAAAACTTATATAAAATAAAAATATGTAGTTATAGATATTCTTAAAGTATGCATTAGATATGATCTGGAAGTATATAATTATCTCTCTTGACTATATGGACCTAGAATTTTAGTGTTTTTTTGTTCATTATTTTATTATGGTGCTAGGGTATTTATTATTGCTCTATGGGCTTGGGATTTTAGTTTCCCAACACATCAGAACCAGTCACGCACTGTTCAATAACCATCTCAATCTCCCTTCCACGTCCCCTACACCATCGGCATCATCTTTTTATTCCTCGACCTATGCTGTCTACCCCAATGTTTTCCATGTAATAAAAGCATAACAGTTATAAAAGGTATTGGATTACCGCTAAGCACAACCTTAGCCACCCAAGAAAGCAGATTTTACAACGTAGAAGCGTGTTTCAAGTCTTGCCAAAAGCCATGACTACAAATAAAAAAAAAAAAAAAAGAGGAAAGCTAGACTGGCCTAAAGCAAACCCATTAATCAAATAAGTACCGTTACTCCTTTCATCTGTAACCAAAAAAAATAAGTACTGTTACTAAAGTGAACAAACATTGAACAGGTAGATATAGACTATAGGTATGCTAGTATCTGGAGTTCTTGAAATGCATTTATTTCAATGGCGATGGGAGAAGTGGTGGGAAGGACATGCGGGGTTAAAAACATCAAAGTACAAAATGTGCATTAGTTCCGATAACAATAATAATATTGATCAACGATGAAAATTGTAAAGAATTAATTCCGTGCTGTTAACATTATTCATAACAATTCCTAAGATGGTGGGCCTTCTGACATTCTTATTTCTCTATTCACACTCCTTACTAATTGCTTAGAATATTGATTTTTTAAAATAACCTTTATAAGTTTATCCCTTTAATAAATTAAAACTTTTACTGTTTCTGCCTTAGCATTTATCATTTAATATAATTATTATTTATTTTTAATTCCTTTATGTTGATATAAATAAACTATTAATCAAATAATCATATTTTTCTTTTCAATCAATTTTTACTTTGAACTTATTCAATTACATGTATATTACTTATTTTTATTTTTCAAGAAAATAGAATCACCAAATGTTTATGGGTAAACCACCTGCATAATTATTTAAATATATGTTTCTTTTTTGTTTCAATTTTTCATGATAAAAATGAAATAAAAAAGAAGTATTACAATTAATATGCTTATATTTTTTTATTTCAAAATTACGTTCTTTTTGTGTAAAAATTATTTTTTGATGTATAATTTTTGCGTTATATGAATTACATTCAAAATATTCTTTAAGGCATTAGGAAAGTCTTAAAAAATACCAATATAATTGATTTTCTTAAATGATTTTTTTACATTTAAGATTTACCAATATCGAATTCCTTTAATGTATGAAGATCTTTCAGTAATTCTTATATCCTAGAAAATTTTATATGCATATAATAAATTTTTACATTTTTTTGTATTTTTAACATATATACGTTCTAATTATTAACCAAAAAAATTAATATATGAATCAAATTTATGAGAAGATTCAATTCATAACTATTTATATAAAAGCAAAGAAGTTTTAAATAAATTATTTTTCTCTAACAAAAATAATATGACATTAGTAACTGAAGCAATGAAATATTTTATTTAAATATATAAATTATGTTATTTTCTAAAACGGTTACTTATTATCCTTTCAAATGCTTTTTTTTCTATATATTTGATTCATATTAGTTGGACCTAATTGTTTTATAGAAACTTATAGCTCGATTGTCCCGACTACTTAGGGCCTTTGGGCTAGACGATCTATGGGCCAAAGAGCTTAGCCTAAAGAGAATTTACATTAAGCACACTGGAAAAAAAGTTGTTATAACGGAAAGAGATATTCTACGCAAGGGATAAGGGATGAGATAAATCGTTACCCTAACAATAGCTAAGGGATAATATTTAACAAAATGGTCTATATAAAAGACTAATCAGCCAAAAAAGCAAGCAAGGAACATCTCAGTTTAACACACTAGAATGGAACACTTCTTGACTTGAGCGTCGAAGTCCTCTTATAGGTTCCCCTGAGCTGAGGATGTGAAGTTAAAGCTCAACTTGCTAGGAATGTTCCACCGTTCATAAGCCATAACATTGGTACCCATCATGGGGCCGAATAATTTAAGTCCCTCATCTTCTGTATATGGTGAACATAAGGAGTAGGAGTGTGAATATGGTTGAGCACAACAACCCCAATGGCGAAGTACAAGCAATGCTCAACCTCCCTCTACAATGGAGGCCTTGTATTATTTGATACAAAAATTATAGGAGAAGAACCAAAAGCTCAAGGTACAAGTGAATTCAATGAACCATAAGGGATTGATGAGAGAACATCATCAAGCAAACAGCCTTTCAATGAGAAACCCATCGAGAGTGAAGTTAAGAATACTCGTCCAACTAATAGTGATGGTGATACCTACAAAACCACCTCCCCAGAAGGCCTGATCTATCCTGTGATATCTCAAATTCATTTGTCTTTAGACAAGTTTAATATGAACTTAGGGTCTCCAGGACCTACCTATGTTGCCAAGAAGGCCTCGACACATGAAAAACAGCAAAATAATGCTAAACCTGTATTCTTTGACCACTATAATAGTCAAGGACTGCTATAGTAGCGGTTAGTGTGATTGCACTTGTAGCGTTCCGCGAGTGACCGCTATAGTAGTCAGGTTCAAATCGTGGAGTCTTCATATTGGAAACTGCTATAATGGTCACGTGTATGTGTGTCATGGTGCTTTCTTTTGTTAACCGCTATAGCATTGCCCTCGATAGAGAACGTGTTGAAATGAAACGGTTTCACTAAAACACCCCTCCCCTATATAAACCCTTCCCCCACATGTTTCAAACACCAAAAATGCAAACCCTAACCTCCCAAACTTCTCTTCCACCCTACACTTTCTTCCTCCTTCAATCTTACCTCCTCCAAGCTTAAAGATAAAGATTGTTCATGGTTTATGTTGGGTTTCCTCTCCATTCCTCCATGTTTATGAGTTAGAGTGTTTATGTTCTTTGTTATTGTTAAGTTTGAATACTCTCCCAATGTTAATAGAGTTGTTCTAGTATGGTTATAGTTTATTCATAGGTTTTTATTGATTTCTTGGTAGGCATTGGTGCCACCCCTACTCCTTGGAGCTCCATTGCTCCTGACACCACAAATTCCACCCCTTAAGGTAAGTGGATTTGAAATCATGACCATATTTTTAGTCATTATGAGTATGTTCTATGTATTATTATTGCTAAACATGAGTTTAGAAGAAAATATGTTATAAATATGATTTTACAAGTTAGGCCAAGTCTGGCAAAATTATTGTTTTTTATTATAGCATGCAAATTATATTTTAGAAAACCATAGGACCATGATTGCTAGGCTATATGCCATGAAAATATTTTATCGACTCATGAAAAGATATATTCAATCATATGTGATTTAGCAAGTTTACCAAGATTGCTAGACACGAATTATGGATTGATGAAATTACTATGTTTTCACGCCTTTAGAAACTCAGTTATGATTTATTAAGGATGTTGAGTTGAGCATGCTTATCTACATTGTCAGATATGTTATTATGATTTTAGAATTATCATGTTTGTGAAATCATGTTATCTTGAAATACGATTTTAGAATTTTAGTTATGCATTATTAAGAGTATTGAATTAAGTATGATTTAGAACATTGACCAAACACATACTCAGTAGGTTCCTGAAATCACCATGTCTGGAAGCTAGTGATCCCTTGGACATGATTTCAAAACATCGATTATGCTTAACAATTAGCTTGTTAGAGTTATATGAGTTCAAGCTTTTAGAGTTTTCAGATTTATTCAGTTTATTGCTAATTAGTTTTAGACGTAAATATAGAGAAATAGACAATGAGTTAACAACTATAAGATCATTGGCTTTGGTGCCAAGTTATCCACTAGAGGATAATCTCGCCCCATTAGAGTATTCAGAGAATGGAACTTAGCTAGGTGTCTATCCTATAGGACCTTATTAGGTGCTATTTCAAAATTAGAGATTAGAGTAATTATATTTATTATTATTTATACATTTATCATGTTCAGAGATTCTTGTTTCTCTAGCAATTACCACACCATGAATTTAGAAATGCTTTCCTACATAATTATGCATATAAATATCAAAACAATTTTTTGCTTGCTGCATATATATTATGTATGTATATCCTATTAGTTGTCCTACATGGGTGTTAGGTAAGAGTCTACTCATTGAGTCTGATGACTACCCCTCTCTCTTTCTCCTTACAATTGCAATTGCAAATACAGTTAGCACTCATCAATTCTGGAGTCCGCATCTGTTCTACAGTGAGCCTTACTTTGTAGTGAGGCTTAGTCTAGGATTGTGGTAGATTAGGGTGCTCTAATAGTTATCCAGGCAAGATCCAAACCATAATCCTAATTTCATATTATGTATTTAAATTTAGAGTTTACGAAGTTCCCTCATATGTATTCAATTTCAAGTATTTGAATCAATTTATACTTCACAACTATGTGTATGTGACGAACTAGTTTACGTTAATATGTTTTATTGAGGCATAAGTTAAGTTAGGAAAATTGATTCAATGATTATGAATGTTGGTGTATTTCAGTTTTATCAATTTAATTATTATAACTTCATAGAAAATCTATGATGATTTAGATTAAATTATGTTTTAAAAATGAAAACCATGTAAATTCATGCATTTAGTAAGTTACATTACCTAGGAGGCTTACACGCGACCTCACGTGGCTGTTATGTTTCCAGTCGGGTCTTGACAAAATGGTATTAGAACCATAGGTTTCCCTGCATGGTCCTGGAACAAGTGCACACAAATGGCATAATATTTATGTAAATGGAACTGACCATTTTCATCAACGTAGTGTTTTAAGACCTTTAGGAAGAGTTAGTCATGTCTAGGTTTAGTGTATGCCATTATCATTCATTTGAACTCTTGATCCGATGTCCTATCTTTTTCCCTCCTCTCAGGTGAGCTATGCCACCTGTTAATCGCCATCACAACGGCACTACGTGGCCATTTTAAACCTGACAAAGGTAGTAAGTGAGCATATTAGGGTGAAGTGCATCGCAGAGAGCATGGTCAAGCATGACTAATTTAGGCAGAGGTCAACAATGGGCACCATCAATTAGGGCCACCCTTTTAGTGCCTTCTCCAATATGTCCTATTGTCGTCCTACCTTGAAGTCAAGGAAATAGCTAGCCAAAATGGTAAAGTTAAATGAGGACGATTGGTCATATCTAGTTTGTTAGACATGCAAAAATGATATGGAGGCCAGTTGTACGCCAATTTCTTCCGTGTGCAAATGACCAAAATGCTCCTAAGGTCATTTTACCCGAAAATGAGATCGCCGTCGATCATCCTCAAGGGGACATTTTGATGATGAAAGGGGATTATATGTGTTATGTGTGCTAATAGAGCAGAAGAATCTCATTTTTGAGCCTCGATGCGCAAAATGACTAAAACGCCCCGGATCTACACGAACAAAGTGCCAATTGAACCCTGGTTTCACCCAAAGGTTTTAAATGATGTTTTTAAGCTATGTTTAACAACTGGGTTAAGAGTTGAGAAGTTTTTGTGAAAAATTACCATTTTGCCCTAGCTAAGTGCGTTATGGGCCTAATGACGCAATTAGCAAAACCTAAGCAATATTAGACTCTAATTAAAGATTAGTAAATTCTAATTACTAATCTAGAGTCAAAATAATTTATTAAGATTGATTAGAACCTAAGATTGCTTAAATACACTTTAATCTTTGTCTTAAAAATCAAGATGTCATGTCATGGAATCTTGAGTAGTATTTTCTCTCTCCAATTACTTAAATCAAGGAATTGTGTTCATGAATGGTTTTTTTTATATAAAATGAGTTTTTATTTCACTAATAAAGCAAGACCAACTCCTTAATCATGTCTTGATACCCTTAATTGTCCATTACCTTGCCTAAACACTTACTTGCAAACTCCTAATCAAAAGTCTAATCAATGATACACCTAAACACACCTCTAAACCACAATTAGATGACATTTTTTCCTTCCTTTGGCTGCACATGGCCGAAGCCACACCTCCCCATGATCATCACATGTTAATTTATTTTGACATACAAAAAGTCATACTTCAATCCATACTCCACAATGCTTTGAACCATACTCCACCATGCCTTTGAATGACCAAATTAATGAGACATTTTTCCTCCCCATGTCACACAAATGCCACGGCCTTCCTCCACCATTTCATCCTTGATTTTGTTTTCTGTAAATACCATGCTTGAATGAACTTGGTTACCTTTTGTTCATTTTCCAAGTTTAGCTTCAAAGAGCAATCCTAAGTTCTTTTTTTTCTCTAAGTTCAAGAGTTCTTTCATCTTTTTCATCTTCTTCTTGCTCACAAACAACCACCATCTCTCAACCATACACTACCTCTTAAACACTTAGCCTTACCTTTCCAAAGATCAAACTCAAAAAAACATAACTTTTTTCCTTTCTTCTTCTCCCTGGTTGAAGCATCATCCAAGCTCCAAGGAAGATTTTTCTTTCATCCTTCCCTCAAGATCAAGTCTTTTTCACCTCCAAGAAAAATAAACCTTTGGTATGGAGTTGTATTGAAAGCTATTTCCTTGCTTTGTTAAGTTTTGTTCTTGGTTTAAAATGATGTTTTGATGGATTCCCTATGATATATCATTTCGATTTTCTCTTTTTCTTTCTCATGCATTTCGGCCTTCAAGGCCTTATTGGTCTCTCATGATAGCTTGATGATGAGAGTTTCAGATTATGACTATGATTTCATCACAATGAAATCTCTAGAACTTGAGTTTTGCTTTTACAAAGTATGAAGAAGCATGCATTATCACTAAAATAAAGAAATGGACTTTGCATTCATATTTATATTTCCTTGCCTAACATATTTACTTTCCAAGTTATCACTTAATAATTAATCTCAAGGCCTACCTATCTTAACCTTAAAGTTGAGATGTGATTTAGAGTAAATACTGAAGTGGCCTAGAGCACTAAAATAAAGAAATGGACCTGCATTCATATTTATATTTCCTTGCCTAGCATATTTACTTTCCAAATTATCACTTAATAATTAATCTCAAAGCCTACCTATCTCAACCTTAAAGTTGAGATGTGATTTAGAGTAAATACTCTAAGAGGCCTAGAGCACTAAAATAAAGAAATGGACTTGTATTCATATTTATATTTCCTTGCCTAGCATATTTACTTTCCAAGTTATCACTTAAATAATTAATCTCAAAGCCTACCTATCTCAACCTTAAAGTTAAGATGTGATTTAGAGTGAATACTCTAAGAGGCCTAGAGCACTAAAATAAAGAAATGGACTTGCATTCATATTCATATTTCTTTGTCTAGCATATTTACTTTCTAAGTTATCACTTAATAATTAATTTCAAAGCCTACCTATCTCAACCTTAAAGTTGAGATGTGATTTAGAATAAATACTCTAAGAGGCATAGAGAACTAAAATAAAGAATTGAACTTGCATTCATGGTTATATTTCCTTATCTAGCATATTTATTATAGCTCTTAACTTAGAAGTTGTTTTTAAGTATGAAGCTTAGTTACTAGAAATGCCTTAATTTATGCTTATGGAACTTGTTACTTTTCAATTTTGTCTTTAATTTTTCAGCACCTTTAATTCTGTTTTAGATGCTTTAAATGTGTTAAATACCTTGCTACTTGATGTGATAATTGTTCTTGGCACTTTGGGCAAGCCTAGTAGCTAAAAAGAATTGAAAACAAGATTTCTAGAACTCCTAAGAAAAAGAATTATGCATTCTGTTCCAGTGCCTTTTAAAATTTGTAAAAATCAGGTTGTACCATGTTTAATTAAGTAAGAATGACTTATAAATGGTTTAAGAATTGACTTTAGCATTATAGGAAAAGCCGGTAATGAGAAAGGGTGTAAAACGCAACTTCTAGCACACGTAAATCATTGAAATCTTTTTACTGCCTATGCTGTCCAACTTTGATTGATGATATTCTTGAGCTAAATAATTAGTGGTAATGATGATAATAAATCCCTTAGATGCATAAGAAAATAATTTGACAATTAGAGTTACCCGATTTAGGGGTTTGGCTATTTAAGGGAATATTTATGTGTTGATTGAGATAATGAATTCTTTGATGCTTTGAGATGATGAATTTATGTGATATTTGATACTATGTGAGTTCTTGATCTCTAGAGATAGGATCCATCATTTGCATGTTATAGTTTCTTTTGGAAACATTGGTTATACCTATGCAAGAAATATATATGAAAAGCTATGATAATTATGAAATTATGTATTGCATCTTGATATAATATGTTAAGACTTAAGGTGACTTCGAAATATAAGAAATTGATCCTTTAGACTCATCAAACTATAGGTGATGAAAAGGTGATTCTTGTCCCCAACCCGTACTTTTAAGTCAGGACTTTAACTTATCAAAAGGGATAAGTATACGTTAGTGACGACTAGTGAAGTATGAACTCATAATCTAGAAGTACTCTCAAAAGGGAAGAGTTATAGGGTGGCCCAAGAGTGAAAGTGAACTAAATTTAAGTCACCTAGTGAACCAAAGAATGTCATTCATGAATCATGTTCTATGCATGTTATGTTTGCTATGAAGTTAGATGTATGCTATAAGGTTAAGTATTGCATATCATAATAAAGTATAATGCATTCATTACAAGACGCATGATAAAATGGATGGGCCTCAATAATTGATGTTTTAGAGTTTAGTAAATTAATCTTTGCATGCTCACTATTGCATAATAAAACTTGAGGTCCCTGAAGACGTTGATGATGTCGCTTAGATAGGAGGTTACCACCTGAGATTCTTTAGTAAGATTCTCACTCCTCTTTCTTCCTTTCCATCATGTCTTCAGATTTTGATGGCGACGTTTGTCCTCTTCATTGACACCCCACTTGGGAGGTTCATTTTGATCCCAAGCATCGGTCTTACCATTTTGAGGGACGCTGCTTTGTCTAAGTCTTTATGTTCGTGGGACCCCATTTGCACACCTTGTTCCTAGCTACCGTTTCTCTCCACCCTCCCGTACAACGATGACATGGTTTTTGAGCATGCACGTATGCACAACAAGAGGATCCTTTGCACTTACACCACCACATCCACCATTTGTGATTTCCCAGATTATGTTCCTCGCTCGAGGCATTCAAGACTGACCCATTAGAGGACTCACCTACCCACATGTATTCCAAGTTCTGCCCTAATCCCCCATGGATAAGGGAGGGTAGTGAGAGACGGTCACTCAGCCAAGGTTGGCACGAAGACCATCCATGCACCCCGGCATGGAGCCCATGTTCAGCCACCTCGTATGCCCACTCCTGACAAACTTCGCCATGGATCGGTTCTCCACCCTTGCGGAGTAGACCTCTTGGAGGACCTTTGGTGCACGCACCACTACTAGCTTAGGATAACCTTCTTTCGTTATAGGTTATCTATCGTAGGTGTACTAGGTAGGCATGTTTTCCTTTGTATTTTCCTTTCCTATGTATTTATTTTTCTATGATTTGCTAAACTTAACTCACCTTCCATGGGTGGGTAGATTATGATATGTTTAATTATGGTGTGCTAATGGATGATCTTTTTATGGATCCTATTTGATGTTTCTGTTTATGTTATTCTTTTACATGTTTCGCATTACGTTGACAATCGCTTATGTTACGCGGCTCATGTTTTTGTTTATGTTTTTCAAAAAAAAAATTGGCTCATATTTTTACTAAGTATTTTCAAGTATGATATGAGAAACTGAAACAAAGAGTAATATTTAATAATTAACTTGGAATACGTCCTAGGCATGTTGAGTTAATTATTAGAGTGTTACACCAATGCCTTTGGGGCACATTTACATGCTATGGATGCCGTTAGAAAGGGAACAAGAAGAAGTATTGTTTGCTACTTCAGAGAGCCACAAGTAAGGGGTTAGAGCAACCCAATGCCCTAGCACAACCCTTTTACCCTCCAGTTAAGAATGGTGCAGCCACCCCAACTAATAGGGGTTCACATGCGAGTGACCAACGTTAGTAGGTAGAACCACAATGGAACCACAAATCATGCACGTAGGCATATTGTAGGAATGACGATTGAATTCTTATGTATTAGACTATTTTAAGTAATCTTTGGCACCATAAACCTCACACATGTCATGTTCCTAAATATGCATTGCTTTATGATTTATGCCTGGAATTGAGCCTTTGCATCATATGAGTATGGTATGCATATAGAATAGGTTAATAGCCTGATATGAATTGCTAGACAAGTTTTGAATATTAGTATGAATGGTAGTGCATGTTGATTGCTTCTAATTACTTTTTCCCACTTCTCTCCTAATTATATGCATGATGTGGAAGTGTCGCAAGTTATAAATGATTTGCTTACTTATGTTGATGATTAACACAAATAAATTATTATAAGCTTTTATCAAAGCATGAATGATTGATTTTGTTGTAATGATTTGGAACTTTGAAAGACGAAGTAAAAGAACCACATGATTGTATTATAGACAAGCTAAGGAAACATGTTTGGAAAATGTCTAGTATGCAATGAAATTAGTTATGCATTATTGGTGTGTGTGATGATTCTTGCTACCAAATTGAAATGAATATGTAAATTACTAGCATTAAACCTCATAGGCTAAGAATGGAACTAAAGAGCGTGTATGTGTATGTGATGTCCAAGGACTTGGCATTCAATTCCTATGCATTTTCATAGAAGTTCCCATAATCTTATTAGCTTGAATGAAATGAAGTGCATGAATAACATTTCCATCTTTGTTATGTGTGTGGTTTTATGCATGTGCATGCTTTTATTATGCCTTTTGGAACAATGAATAGAATAGTTTCCCTTGATGTTTCCATGGCACTAAAAGTTCATATTTACTGATATCAAGTTTCCTTAAATGTTTTTGGGTTGTTGTGTTTTATGAGTATGAGATGTAACCTGGTGACTATGTTTGTACCTTTGGAAATAGGTTTTATGGATGTTCAAGGTTTCTAGTAAATGTTTACATGATTTTTGGATGATGGTAAAAAAATTCTCGAAGGAGTTTTTATTAATGTTCTTTACCAAGTACAAGAGAAAAGATGGTATGATTAAACAATTTACTTATATTAAGGTTAAATATAGGATAAGCACCGTTTTCATTTAATTCTTTCATGGTTTGGATTAGGGGTGTACAAGGGACGGGTTGAACTAAATCCCAACTTGGCCTAATTTTTAAACCAATTCGTTTTTTGAAATTCGAACCCAACCCAATAAGGACTGATAAATGACTAGGTAAACTCGGCTTTTAAATAACTTATAAAGATTTTGACATTATACATAGTAAAGTTATAAAATTTTACAAGTAAGAAACAAAATTCAAGAGATTTTGAGATACATATTTCAAAACAAACTATCTGACCATAAAAATAATATCAAGTTATCCAAAATGTATCAATTTAAACATAAACTCATATAATTTATCACTACCTATTATAAAAAATATAACTATAAAAGAGATTTTGACTTCACTGGTTGGGCTAACCCGAAACATGACCCAAATCAGGCCGAAATGTGTACCGGGTAAATCTAAGGACTTGAACCTGACCCAATAAACTTCAGGCCAGGATAGGTTAGCGACAGGGCGGGTCTTAAACACCTCTACTTGGGATGTTAGACCTTAACACCCTAATAATTAACCCAATACACCTAGGAATCTGATTAATTACTAGACTTTACTCTTTGCTTCAGTTCCTTAATCATGCTTTGAAAAATACTTAGTGAAATTACGAGCCATTTTTTTTTCAAAAAACATAATTGAAAATGTGAGCCGCGCTTACGTCAATGATTTAGCAAGATTTAAAAGACACATAGGAATTTACAAACATCACATCATAATGTATTGGCTCCATCATACAGCATCCATAAGCACACCATAATACATATACATAATAACCTCACTCATACATTCCCCTCTTAAACAAATACATCAAACTAGAATACATAAGACAACATATGCACTTAAAGTAAATAACCTTAAAGGCCGAAGAGAGCTATCCTAAAACTAGGGTATATGATCATGCTCAAATCTATTAAGAACTTTCTACGGCCACTGCCTCTGAAATGGTGGAATATATCCTATCTCCTGACGAATTCCTTTAGAAAGGGGCACACGAGATGTATGGTGGGACGCATAGATGGTCTTCATGCCAATCTTGGCTGCCACAGTTTCCTCACTACCCTCTCTCACACGCGAGGAGTAGGAGCGAGCTTCGAATATACATGAGTAGGGGTATCCTCTGATGGATCGTCTCAGAATACCTCGTTTGAGGAACATAATCGGGAATACCATGGAGGCGGATGGGCGGAGTAAGTACGTAGCATCCTTTCATTATGTGGGCGCGTGCTCAAAAACCATTTCGTCACCATACGGAAGACGGGAAAAACGATAACTAGGAACGGGGTGTGCAAATGGACGTCCTACGAAAACAAAAACACGAACCGCGCACCTCCCTTCAAAGTGATATGAATGATGCTCGGGTCGTAGTGAAATTCCCATGTAGGGGTATCAACATATAGGACGAATGTCGCCATCGGTTCTGAAGACAATGATGGAAATAAAGAAAAGGGAGTGAGAATCTTGCTAAAGAATTCTCAGGGTATCTCCTTCTATAGTGTCATCATCAAAGTCTCTAGGAACCTCGGGGTTATTATAAAATAGTGAGCATGCTAAGATTCATTATTAAGTTCAGAAAAGTACTTTACCAAGGTTCGTCAATTTTAAATCATGCGTCTTATAATGCATCATAAACTTAGCATGTCATATTTATAATAAACTTTTCCTTTTATCAATGCATCATATTCCTCATCATCATATCATAATAACATGCATAGAAGAATATCATATTTCATTTCTTTCGTGCTTTAGGTGACTTAAAATCTTATCATCATCATTATTTTCCTTGGGGGTCGCCCTATACTCCACCCTTTAAGAGTAATCTAGGTTATGAGCTCATACCTTACTAGTCGTCACTAGCATATGCTTATCCCTTTTGATAAGTTAAAATCCAACTCTACCCTTTGAGAACGGTTTAGGGGGCAAGAATCACCTTTTCACCACCTATAGTCTGATGGGTCCAAAGGATCATTTCCTCATGAATTTAAGTCACCATTAAGTCTTTGCATGTTATATCATAATACAATTCTCAATTCATAATCATTCATAACATTTTCTCATTTATAGTCTTATTCTGGAATAATATATATACCAACTGTAATCATACATCTTGGAGATTCCAGGAAAGAGAGGTGGGTCACAAATGGACACGTTTAAATACCAAGTCTTTCCTAGCAGAACCTTTCCAAATTACACTTTTAGGTAGTACACTTTCTTCAGCAACAAAGGTAATTTTTTTTAAATAACAGAGATTATTTCTTTATTTCGTACATAAGCATTTTCATTGTTTGCAGCAACAACTATAACATGCAAGCTAGGGAATCATTCAATGGCATCAAATACTTAATAAGCATCAAATCACTTTATAGACTTATCACTTAAAACATCAAAGAGGCATCATCATAAATCCTTATCGAAAATTTCTTAAACAACCGAAACTCTAGAATCGGGCAACCTTAATTATTGAACTGATTAATTATGCATCTAAGGGACTTATTACCATCAATTATAAGTCCTAAGAACATTATTAGACAATATGGGGCAGCATAGACGGTAAGTTGTTCTTAAGGTTTTACGGTGTGCTAGAAGTTGCGTTTTTAACCCTTTCTCATTACCGTCTTTCCTTGTGATGCTAAAATTAATTACTAAACCAATTATGAATCATTCTCCCTTATCTAAACATGATAAAATCTGGTTCTTAAGATCACTAAAGGCTCTGACAGAATACATAAATTTCATTCTCTAAAGTTCTAGAAATCTTGCTTTTATGTTTTTTTTTCTAGTTGCTAGTTTCATTTTTAGTGTTCGGATAAATCCTACACTAATTGTTACCAAATTTTTCGTGGCTTAACCAATCTTAAACAGAATTATATCATACTAAAACAGATTTGGCAGTGGCTAAACTTAAAGAGATCAAAGACTAGCTAAATTCAAACTTTACGTTGTTTTATATATAGCTAGTTTCTCTTCTAACTTGCATATAATTGTTTCCTCATCAATAAACATAATAATCACAACTCTAAACATATTAAATCATCATCATACATTAGTAATAAACTCAGATCAGTGGCTGAATCATGAATCTCATAAAATCACATTTTAAGTGTACATAGAATACTAGTTTCTTGTAAAATCTTTGCAAAGCCTTAAAACTCTTTTAGAAACTAATTCTTTTTGCTAAACTTGAAAGAATCTTCATGATTAAAATTCTTACTTAAGATAAAAGGAGCAAGTCTTGATCTTAAGAGATTTATGTGATATCTTAGAATCATAAACATGCTATGCAACCTCATTTTAATCTTGTCATTATAAGGTGATAACTTGGAATTATAAACATGATATGCAAATCCATTTCTTTATCTTTAAGATTTAAGGTGATGACTTGAAAATTAAACATGATGCAAGAGCTTGAAATATAAACATGATGCAAGAAACTGACGGCGGTAGTCGCAGGACCAGTGGAGGGAGAAGAAGCTTAAGAAAGGCGGTAATCCGCACTGGACCGGTGAAAGGAGAAGAGAATTATTATTACATCTTTTTAAGCTCCAATCTCAAGACTTCTTAAAGAATCAATTCTTTAACTCCAATAATCTTATTTCTTTGCTTGTGATACTTGGGCAAGTCTTTGAGCTCTAGGATCTTTAGGTGATGACATAAAAATAAACATGTCATGCGTTGATTCTTTTAGCCATTATAAAATAAAGTGAGAACATAAAATAAATATGAGATGCAACTTCTTTATTATCTTTAGAGATTAAGTGACAACATGAAATATAAACATGAAATGCAAACTTGGAAATTTAAACATGAGTATGCAAGTTCATTTATTCATTCTTGAAATTTTAGTGATGACATAGAAAGTAAACATGATTATGCAAGGCATAAACTTAAACATGGATGCAAGTTCATTTGATTTCTTTACTAGAGCTCCTTCAAGACTTTATAGAAATACAAATTCAATATATATATCTTAACAAGACAAAGTGAGAAATACATCTTTCAAATTCTAAACTCAAGATCATAAAATCATCATAAAAACATCATTCTTTAAAGTTTTGCATCAAGTGGAACTTTCAAGCTTTAGAGGCCTAACTTGTGATGGATTCACAACCCACCTTCAAGGTCCTCATCATCAAGCCATCATCTTAGTCCCACCTAGGCCATATGGCCAAATTGGTTAAAGAAAAGGAAGAAGAAAACCAAATGGAAAAACTAGAGAAAATCCATGAAATCATCATTTTGAACCAAGAACAACACTTAGCAAAACATAGAAATAAACTTAAAAACAACTCCCTACCTAATCTGATTTGAAGGAAAGGAAGAGAACTTGGTTTCTTGGAGTGAAATGAAAGAAAATATTCTTGAAAACTTGAAGAAAGAATTCAGCCAAGAGGAGGAGGAAATGAGAGCTTTTGGTGCTTTGGAAAAACTAGAAATGTGTACAATTTTGAGCAAGCATCTAAGACTCCTTAAGCATGCCTATTTATAGAGGATTTAAGCTCATGTATGGACAAGAGGAGGAGGCATAATTTTCAGATTTTTCATGGGGAACAAAGGGAGGAAAATCATTCCTTGTTTAAGGCATGTTTTATGCCATGTTTTAGGGAATTTTTGGCATTTTGTTTTAGTGCATTATCTTGCAATAATTCTAATGATTATGGCTGAATTATTTCGTGCATTACAGCCTCATGGAAGAGGGTTTTGTGTGTTCCATGTATTATTTAGGTGTAGGCAAGGTATTCATGCAATTTAGAGAATTTACGGTTAAGGGCTTAGGTGAATTAGTAAGCAATTTGAGTGTTTTAAAGCAATTTTAGGTTCTAATCAATTTAAATAAATAATTTTGACTCTAGATTAATAATTAGAATTTAATAAGCTTTAATTTGAGCCTAATATTGCTTAGGTTTCGTTAGACAATCAAAAATCTCAAAATTTGTAAAACTACAAAGAGCGGGCAAAACGGTCATTTTACTTAAAAATTGCCCGAGACCATCCGAGCTTAACCAATGGTTAATCATGGCTTAAAAACACCTTTTAAAACATTTTAGTGAGGTTCGGCTCAGTTAGCACGCAAATCGGAGTTAAAACGGCATGGGCTTTTGGTCATTTCGCGCGTCAAAGCTCAAAATTAGGATTCTTCTCCTCTATTAACACACATAACACAAACAATCCCTTATTAACATCAAAACATCCCCTTGAGGATGGGTGGGGCCCACGATCCTCATTTTCTGAGTAAAATAACCTCAGGGCATTTTGGTCATTTTACACGTACAGAAAATTGGGGTTTGCAATACTTGCACGAATTGCTCCTAACTTCTCTTCTAACGTTATATTCCTTTATTAAGGATTGTTTGGTCTCAAATTTTATATAATATTTACCTATGGTAATTCGGTAATTCCTAATGATAGTAAAAATTATAGTAAAAATTGGGCGTTACAAGACCAAGGTCGAAGCTCTTTTATGTTACACTATAATGATTGGTTTTCCTTAAAATTGTATATGTGATGAAACCTATTTTATGGTGGGAAGCTTAGAATATGTAAATGCTTTATGCACCAAACAGTTTTGTTTCTCAAAGCCCAAATGCTGACGTGATTTGCATTTTCCTTTTAGGATGTTTACTCTAGTGCGAATGTATCATTACATCGGCTTGTAAGTGATTGGTTTTAAGTCTTAAATGGTAGGCTCTCATTTGGTCAAGTCTATGAACCCGTATGTAAAGAATGTATGTTGTTCTCCTAGTCTATGCATGGGAACTATATGAATGAGGCTTCTATTGAGATATGCCACATTTAAGCTGCAACCTAGTAGCATAATTGGTAACGTGTGTTTTGATTGACAAAATAGGGTGAATGGAAGCATAATATGTTGTTTGAATAGCATGCATGCTTGATTGATGATTACTTTTAGCTATAAAGTTGAAAGTTTTGAGCTAGTGCCCTTTTGCATGTTGACTCTATTTTGGACTACGACTTATTTATTTTGACTACATGTATTTGCATGATATGTAAACATAATTTGACATCTTGAAGCTTGTGTTTTGACTTAAAGGAACTTAATTAAGAATAAAAAAGTTTAGAAACAAAAGGAGTTAGTTCATAAGGAATTAATAGTACATATTGTCATAACGAAATGCTTCAGAATCTTAGAGCATGTTTTGTATGTTTGATTGATCTATGTGATAGTTTATCCCCTAAGTTTTAATAGACTCTTTTTTTAAATGTATATGAAATGTCAGCTTATCGCATAAAGTGGCTTTCTTGTCCAAGATCATATTATAATAAGCTTGTTGTAGGTAAGAAAGTCACAAGAAGGGGGTTAAATCGTGCATTGCCTTTTCTTTCCCTATTTATCTTCTGAAAAATTTACCCAAGATACTATCAACCTATGAGCTTGAAGTGTAGCGAAATAGCGTAAGTGACGTCAGAACATGAACTTTCTGAACTGAATATGAAATAAACGTGTGAAAGAAAGTTTTCCAGAAGTAATATAGTAAATAAATCAAATACAGAAATAAAATAAAAGATGAAGGAGAAAAGAGATATTTCTCGAGATTTTATACTGGTTCTCAACAACTGTGAGTTCCACCAGACCTTTTCTATCACCAAGAAGGAACAAGGATAGTCTTTACAATAGCCTTCCCAAACTCTCACCATGACCAACGACGACCCCTCCTGTCACAAACCAAGTAGTTATTCACTAGTCTCTTCAAGCTAAACAAGTAGTCTTTGACCAGCCTCTCAGAGCAAAATCAGACCACTAAAGCACCTTTACTGTCACATTATAAGTAGTCTTTGACTAGCTTCTCCAAGCTAAGCTCACATGAACTCCTGGATCGAGGATACAAAGGTTTGTGTTTGGGTTTGCAACTCAAACTAACCTACACTTAAGCTTCTCTAAGATTTACAAAGAAAGATCTAGAAATACTTGAATGACTTCTTTCTAATTATTCTTCCTAGGAACAACGTATGAATCCTAAAGGAACGTAGAAAGAAGATTTTTACAACCAAAGGACTTCTGAGTGTTTTCACTTTTACTTGCAACTTCAGATTCTAAGGCATTGAATTTTATATTTAGAATCTTGTTTTCTCCCTTCAGTTCTTCTTTTTCAAGCCTTAGATCTCAGCTTCTATCTTGGCCTTAGATTCTCAACTTCTATCTTGGCCATTTTAAGTTCTAAAACAATCTTTTTATGTTCCTTTTTCAGGTTGAGATAGTGAGAAGAAAGAGTTTGAGAATCTTCTAACAACTCTTCATATAACGATAACGGTTCATCATAGAAAAGATTAGAGTTGTTTACCTCAGGTTCACTTTTTGATGAGTAGCTTACCATGAAGTATAGGTTGGCAACATCCGTCTCCTCTTATCTTCTGATCCTTCTTTTCTTCCTGAATCACTCAGGTAGCCAACATGTAACATCCCCTTGCTTTATGGATTGACTCCTCCCCAAACCAACACGAGTCTTTTTAGCGTACTTTGTCCTCACTCACATGCTTCCTAGGAAAACTTCCTAGGAGGTCATCATCCCAATTGCTCTAAGTCAAGCACGCTTAACCATGGAGTTCTTTTGTGATGGGCTACCGAAAAGAAAAATGCATCTTTGTTGGCATAGGTAGTATCAATCAATTCATATAAGCCATCCCCAATTGTATAGTCCTATACCTATGCAGCCTCAGGATCCCTCTCATTTTGCTGTGTAATAGGTTCATTCATGTACCCCTCCGCTTAGATGCCTTGCAGAAGCTCTGCTCCTTGTCTGTGCCTTCTTGCACGATACTCCTGCCCTCGTCAAACAGTGTTACATTCCCACCAACTTTCGCTTGGTTCGTCCTTGAACTACACCGTCCTGGAAGGTGCAGGCTCTGATACCATAATGTAACATCCTCTCCTGCTTTATGGATTAACTACTATCCCTACAAACTAACACGAGTCTTTTCAGCATGCTTTGTCATCACTCACACGCTTCCTAGGAAAACTTCCTAGGAGGTCACCGATTCCAAAATTACTCTAAGTCAAGCATGCTTAACCCTGGAGTTCTTTCGCGATGGGCTACCAAAAAGAAAGATGCATCTTTGTTAGCATAGGTAGTACCAATCAATTCATATAAGCTATCCTAAACTGTATAGTCTCATACCTATAAGCCTCAGGATCCTCTCATTCTGGTGTGTAATCGGTTCATTCATGTACCCCTCCGCTTAGAGGCCTTGCTAAGTGCTCCTTGTTCATGCCTTCTCCGACGACGATCACTCCTTTCCTCGTACGGGCATTACATGTAATATAACATCCTCCCAAGTGCAACGTCACCCTTAAGTCATGACATTATGCTTAGGAGTTGTTACTTATAAATTAGCATACCTCTCTTAATTATCTATAGTAAGCTCAATTAACGTATGGAATAACTAGGCGTAATTCTATTAAAATATATAACAAAGAAATATAATATTTATTGAATACATAGTTAAGTACAAAGGGAAGCTCTTCTATGAGCCTTAATACATATATGTCCCCTATTACGTTTACATACATATAACTTCAACTAAGTACAGTAAAATAAAAACATCAACTATTAAGCTATTGTAATCCAAGCTCCTCACGTAGCATATCCTTTGTTCTTTGGATAACCTGGAGGCAACACGAGAATATAAAAACACATAGGGGTGAGAATTATACAATTCTTAGTAGGTAACTCCCCAATTACATAATGATAAGGTCATCGTCATCGCCTTAGCCACTTCGGTTTATCAAGAAAATGTGATCATGCAATACATATTAAAGATTCATTTTAAAGTTCTAAAATTATCCCTCCAAAGTGGGTAGCTTTTAACAATCAATCACTTAGTGCACACATATCAAAATGTTTCAACAGATAGTAAATCATCATCCAAACAATTCAGAATAACATGAGTATGCATATGATAAATGCAAGTAAAATTATCTCAAAGTGACCTGGTTTCACTTATGACCATAGAAATCAAATCAGTGTATTTTCTTTTTCATCGACATAGGAAAGATTTAGTTTATATTGAACTGGTATCTACTATGGACAACTCCACTCTAGATAGTTTATACCAAATGGTATTTGTAGTGGATCACACCACACATGAGAAATACGCTTCAGGACTGAGCTCATTCCTATACGTAGTCATCGGACTTTATTTTTTCATTTCTAAATCACACAGATCTATTTAGGATAAGTCTACGACTCAAAATATCTTTGAGGAAGTTCCTCTTTTTGCCTTCCCTTATAATATATCTAGGGAAGTTCCTCTTTGTTCCCTCATTCAACCTAAGTCTTGTTTCTCTTTTGTCCATATATTAAAACATGCACGATTAAAGTTTATACATTTTCTTTTCTTTTTCCAAATGTATGCATAAAGCACAGGTTGGCATTCATTCACAATACAATTTCAATCATGCCTCATAAACCACTATTTACTTCCTCCAGCATGCATTTATATGTCACAAGTCACAAGACCAAATAGTCAACATCAAGTATTCATGTCATACTAGAACCCAAAATGCCATTATTTCATCAATTCAAAGCATTATTTCATTTCCAGCACAATGGAAGATTTCACACCTTTGTAGCACAAATTAAGTTGCCTGCCAAATAATCAATTCAGAGGCTATAAAAATTACCCAAGACACTCTAATGTATCCACAAGGTTTCATAAAAATTTCAGAGCAAAAAGAGTTCTTTACTGTGTTAACAAAATTAGAAAAATTTAGTGCTCAAAAACCACTTAACCTCAGCTAAACCCAAAATTCAGAATTTTTAACCTAGAAAATGATTGAATCAATTCAAAATAAAAATCACAGTTACATTTCCAGATGTTGTAACATGCTGTAAACATTTCAAAGGAAAATTCAATCATTTGCTTGGTAAAAAAATTAGACAAATGCACAGCTTCAAGACTAGAAATTCAGGTAGCACCTATCTAATCTCGGTTCATGATTTTTTTTTAGTAAAGTCCAAAAAAGGCTCAAGAAAATTCAGGAAACTATCCTAGGATGTTAGCTTCAACATATATTTTTTCTAGCTCATGAAAGTACCCATAATTCACTCAGAAAATTCGTAAAATATGCTTGTACAAAAATTGAAATTTCAGCAAGCATGTTTCAACTTCTCTTTAGCAAAAATGATTTTTCCACAACATCAAATTACTCCACCAAAGCAAATACATCTATATATATGTGTAATCACACCATGGAACTAGAAAATATCAATTTCCAACAAGCCAAAACTAAGACAAACAAAAATGAACAACAAGGTAACAAGAACCCTACTCTTGGAAACTAGTGGATCCTTGGCTCCAAGGTGCTCCAAGATGGATTCCTTTCACTTCAAAACTCCAAATCAAACCCAAACCCTTCCTAAATCAGTGAGGAAGTAAGGTATCAAGGTGAGAAATGGTGAGGAATGAAATTCCAATTGGTTAGTTTGATAGATTATGAGGAGTAGAACAAGTTTTGTGAAAGGATCTTGGTGTTTTAGTGATTTTGAGATAGGCTTTTGCAAGCTTTGAAGCTTGTCTATGGAGGTTTAGAAGAAAGAAACATGAAGGCTGTATTCTTAGAGGTCTTCCAGTGATAAGGTTGGGTAGCTTATCTCTATCTTGATATAAATGTAGTATTTATGTAGGTAAAGTGTAATTTTCTTTCTTTGGGAAAAGAAATTATATGAATGGCTAGGATATTATTGGATAGCCAAATAATGAATGTTGGCCATCCATTTGGCTCAAGATAAGTGGCTCTCTTTGACTTGGGGAGCAAGTAGCTTTTTTAGTGTTAAAATTGCACACGAAATTCCACCAACAGATGAAATATTGGCTCCGAGTAAAATATAAAAAATGAAAAGCCATGATCGGTCTTTGCCATCTACTTGGCATAAAGTGGTTGGTAAAGGTTACTTGGCCACTAAGTAACTTGTACGGTGTTAAAAATTGCACATCAAAACTTTACCAAACGTGTAAAACATTGTACTGGGTAATCAAACATTACTTGAAAATTAATTCTAGGTATAACTTCTCATTCTTTACCATTTTTAATCTTAACCCTCTCTTTTCTAGTTCTACGAATTTCCTGGTTTCGGTTCTAGGGTTTAAGCTTTGATGAACTTGGGGCCCGTAAGGTTAATATTCATTTCGGCCCAATTTTTGTTTTTTGTTTTTTGACAGTTCCATTAGGCCATTCTCATCATTGCTAAACTATCAGATTTTTGAAATCATGACTAATAAAACTTAAATTAATTTTTAAATATTTTTTTTAGAGTGTTACACAATATCCCTTTCTTCCTGGGTAAACTTTTTTTTTTGGTCTTTGAGTTTAGGACATTTGAATTTGAAGTGTCCTTTCTCCCGCAGTTATACAGGTGATATTTTCAGGCTTCACCTTGCCTTTTCTATCCTTCCTGAGATTGATGCCCTTTTCTCTTCATCTTGCCTCTCCAGGCCTTGGACATCTTCCTCACCACCATGGAAAGCTCGTTTCCATCTTCTTCACTTGTCTCGTCATCGGTTTCTTCCTTTTCATCAAGGTTTCAGCAACCTTCATTGCTTTGACTTTGCTTGCCTTTTGATAAGATGACTTTAAGGCCATAAACTTGCTCTTCTTGGTGGATTCACCATGCATTTCAGAGAGCACTACCTTATGAGTTTTAAGTGACCCAATAAGTGCATCCAGGCTAAGTTTTTGAAAGTCTTTTGCCTCAGAATGGCTTGACCTTAGGCAACCATTTGGCACAAAGGCTTCTTAAGATTTTTCTAACCATTTCAGAGTTAGAGTATCGTTTACCTAATCCTTTTAGTTGGTTTATGATATGCATAAACCTTGTGGTTATTTCATCAATATTTTCTTGATCTGTCATTTTGAACATCTCATATTGATTAACCAACATACTGATATTTGTTTCTTTCACTTGATCAATGTCTTCATGCAACATGTGCAACCTGTCCCATATTTCCTTTACCATGTCACAAGCGATGATTTTGTCATATTCAGCTTTGCTCAAAGCACACGTGAGTAGATGCTTAGCTTTTGAGTTCAGGTAAACTCTGGCCTTATGTTGCTCTGTCCATCTACTCCAAGGGATTTCTCTTGAAGTTGAGGGTGCATCATCTGTTTCTGGAACTTCCTTCCTTGGAACGAAATCTCCTTCTTGTATTATCTCCCACAAATCAATACTTGTGTATTTTATGAACAACTCCATTCTATTTCTCCAGTAGGCATAATCCCCACCATCAAAGAATGAAGTCTATTAATGGAGTGTCCTTCTGCTATATGAATATTCTGTGTCATCTGTCCTTCAAATCTTTGTCCTTTGCAGTCATTAGAATGCTCAACACCTTAGAGGTCAAGACTGATGCCACTTGTAGGTAAGAGAGCGCATGAGAAGTGGGGTTGAATCATGCTTTGCCTTTTCTTTCCCTATTTGTCTTCTGAAAAACTTACTCAAGATACTATCAAGTGAGCTTGAAGTGCAGCGTTAGTGGCTTCAAAAAGTGAACTTTCTGAACTGAATATGAAATAAACACATGAAAGAAAGTTTCCAGAACTAATACGAAATAAATCAAAATACAAAAATAAAATAAGAAATGAAGGGGAAAAGAGATACTGCTCAAGAGTTTTATACGTTCGGCCAACTTGCCTACATCCAATTCTCAACAACCGTTGAGTTCCACTAAACCTTTCTCTCACCAGGAAATAAAAAGGATAGTCTTTACAATAGGCTTCCCAAGCTCTCACCAACGGCCAGTAGACAACCTCTATTATCACAAACCAAGTAATTATTCACCAATCTTTTCAAGCTGAACCAAGTAGTCTTTGTCCAACCTCTCCAAGCTAAATCTAGACTAGTAAAGCACCTTTACTGTCATGTTACAAGTAGTCTTTGACTAGCCTCTCCAAGCTAAGCTTCACCAATTACTATTAAATTGAGGATACAAAGGTTTGTGTTTAGGCTTACAACTCAAACTAACTATACTCAAGATTCTCTAAGATTTACAAAAAAAGATCTGAGAACACTTGATTCACTTCTTTCTAAGTATTCTTCCTAGGAAGAACGTTGAACGCTAAAGGAACGTAGAAATAATATTTTTACAACTAAAGGAAATGATTACTACATGTAATGAACTCTACAAATAAGGAAAAATTTTCATAGAGTTTTTGCTCTTTGTGTAGCGTCAATCTATGTTCTTTAAAAGCACAACATCTCTATTTATAGATGGTCTTTCTTGTGACCATTGCCTTTGATCAAATCTCCAAGTGACATGTGTTGATCATTCATTTGTGTCTTGGAAAAGCGTATAGAAGAGTAGGCTGTTCATTTGTCAAGGTGTAGAAGCCATTGCAGGATTGACATTTTTTATGCTACTTTAGAAACTACTCTTAATTTTGGAACGTGGTTTCTAAACTCTTTTTTAGAAGCTGAGGTAGTTGACGGTGGTAAAAGAGATGACATGGCAGTTAGCCATGGGTTTTGACTTTTCAAATTCAAATTTGAATTTAAAAAACTCCCTCAATTTCTTGTAGAGCGCACAGGATCACTGTAAGTGAGTTTTCTATGTGCGGTATCATTTTCTTAATGATTCTTAGGTCTTCTTATCTTCAATCATGACTTGTTGATGAACAAAACATTGTGAGTGTGATGATTGAAGATAATAGAACACTTTGGCTTTAGTGTTTGACCGATATCTTCATTTCAAGTGTACTTTATGAAGTTTCTTCCTACTTTTTGAAATCCTAGATCTTGGTTTCTTGTACTGATTGCTTTCTTTTCATCTATAAGGCATGTATGCGTACTTTGCATGATATAATATTCACTTCTATTAAGTTTAATCTCGTTATATGAGATAAATCATGTTTGCATATGCAAAGTAAAATTATTTTCGGTTCAAGTTCGTGTTATTCAATCCGAAATACCTATATGCTATGATAAGAAACTCAAGGTAGACATTAGTCATTCTTCAAAGTGTTTTCTTTAAATTGGTTATGTTGTCATTCAAAACATATTACCTTAAAGCTTTCTGAAGGGTTTTGGAGCTAACACTTGTTTGATATGGTTTTTCCAAAAAGGTTATTTAACATGATGGGTGAATATTGGTGTGATGTGTTGTATTTATTTCATGCTATGAGTATAAGCCCGTGGTTGATTAACATGACCTTGATTGATTAAGCATAATGGTTAAGAGTGATGCTTATAAATGTCATGTTTGCTGTTCACATTCCTATGTATGAACGGATTAGTTTCGATTTTCATGCATGACACTTGCATAGAGAGTAAGGAAGTTTAGAAACCGAGGACTCAAGTCCTAGCATAGTCAATGTCAAAAGTAAGAGAGAGGAGCAAGGACAAAAGTTGACCCTTAACACTCTCTATCCTCGAGAGCTCACGCGTGCATGGGGCGATGGAGCGTGGCTATCCCCCTAATGCTTGCACTATGGAAAGAGCTACCCTTAAAAGTGGAACCGCCCAGTGTAAGTGTCATGAGAGGTGTCCTTTGTTACCTCTACGGTAAAGGGTCATCCTAGGAGGTAGAGTTGCCTAGACATAACAAATGGCATCCCTAGCCAGAGTAATGGAGTGGTGGCTTTCAAAATGGCATTGCCACCCAATTATTAGCTACATAACTAGAGTATCATGTCAACATGTTTCGAGCATGCATGCTTATCCTGGTAGTGTTATGCAATTCAAGCATCTTATCTCTTTGATCTTCATAATTCATAAGTATAGATTTGGGGACCAAATCTCCTTTAGGGGGGAATATGTGATGTCTCAAGTTCACATGTCCTTAGATAAGTCTAATATGGCCTTAGGATCCCTCGGAACCTCCATGTTCCAAAGGCCTCGATGTACGCCAAATTTTTTGTACAAATGACCAAAATGCCCTGAGGTCATTTTACCTGAAATGAGGATCGCCAACCCGGCCATCCTCAAGGGGATGTTTTGATAATGATAGGGGATTACATGTATTATGTGAGGTAATAGAGCAGAAGAATCTCATTTTTTATTTCGACACGTGAAATTACCAAAACGCCCTGCGGCTTTTCAACCCCAATTTATGTGCCGCTGAAACTTAACTTCACCAAAAGGTTTTAAATGATATTTTTAAGTTATGTTTAACAACTGGTTAAGCCTGGGTGGCCCAGACAGTTTTATGGAAAATTACCGTTTTGCCTCTAGTTTTGTGCATTTTGGGCTTAATGACGCGATTAACAAAACCTAAGCAATATTAGGCTCTAATTAAAGATTAGTAAATTCTAATTACTAATTTAGAGTCAAAATAATTTATTAAGGTTAATTAGAACCTAAGATTGCTTAGATACACCTTAATCTCGTCTTAAGGATCAAGATGTCATGTCATAAAATCTTAAATAGTATTTTCTCTCTCAAATTCCTTAAATTAAAGAATTGTGTTTGTGAAAGGTTTTATATATAAATTGAGTTTTTTTCACTAATGAAGTAAGAACAACTCCTTAATCATGTCTTGATAGCCTTAATTACCCATTACTTTACCTAAACACTTACAAATTCTTAATCAAAAGCCTAATCAAAGATACACCTAAACACACCTTTAAAACACAATTAGAAGACACATTTTCTTCCTCCTTGGGCTATCATGGCCGAAGCCATCCTCCCCTAAAATCCATCACATGTTGTTTTCATTTCACTCAAAGACCATACTCTAAGCCATACTTTGGACCATACTCTAAGCCATACCTCACCATGCCTTAACCATACCCAAACCCATACCAATCAAGAGATATTTTTCTCTCTCTTTCCTCTCCATGGTCGCAGCACTCCTCCCCCTAAAGACACATCAATGTGTTTCATTTCTCTATAAATAAGCATGCTTGAAAGCTTATTGAAACTTTTTACACACATTTGCACACTTCAAGTTCTCTTCCCTAAGCTCAAAGAATTCCTTTTTCCCTCCCCTTGGTTGAATCCTCTCTCAAGGTTCCAAGAAGATTTTCCTCTCATTTCATCTCAAGAGACCAAGCTTTCTTTCCTTCCTTCAAACAAAACTTGGTAGGGAGTTGTCTTTAAAATTATTTCCTTGCTTTGTTAGGTGTTGTTCTTGGTTTAAAATGATGTTTGGATGATCTTCTTTTTGTCTCCTCATTTCAGTTTTTCCTTTTCCTTTCCTCTTTTGATTTTTTGGCCTTATGGCCTAGATGAGGATGAAACCATGACTTGATGATGAGGATCTTGGGTGTTGGTTGCAAAACCATTACATGTTTGCCTCTAGAGCTTGAAGGTTTCACTTGTTTGCAAGTCTTGAAGTAATGATGTTATTATGTTGTAAAAATGGAAATCTTGAACTTAGGACTTAATGTATTTATATTCATCTTTCATTGCCTTGTCACAACTTGGTTCTTGGTTTAAAAATGATGTGTTGAAGATTTCCCTTGCTAGATCATTTTGGTTTTCTCTTTTCTTTTCCTTTTCATTTCGGCCTCAAGGCTTTTAATGGTTTCCCATGATAGCTTGATGATGAGAGTTTCTAGATGATGACTATGGGTTCATCACAATGAAACTCTAGAGCTTGAGTTTTGATTTCATAAAATATGATGATTATGCTAAGTAGTTTGCTTAAGAAAGTTTTACTATATGGTATTGTTATGTTGTTAAAGTGGTAATCTTGAGCCTAGAGCACTAAAATAAAGAAATGGACTTGCATTCATGTTTACTTTCAAGTCCTTGCATTCATGTTTATATTTCCTTGCCTAGCATATTTATTTTCAAGTTATCACTTAACAACTAATCTCAAAGCCTACCTATCTCAACCTTAAAGTTGAGATATGATTTAGATAAATACTCTAAGAGGCCTAGAGCACTAAAATAAAGAAATGGACTTGCATTCATGTTTACTTTCAAGTCCTTGTATTCATGTTTATATTTCCTTGCATAGCATATTTATCTTTCTTGCTATCAACCTAAAAAGACTAAGAATGAGGCTTGCATTACATGTTTATAATAATGCCATCACTAAAAAGGAATGGATCTAGTGCTCAAGACTCGCCATTTTGATTCACATAATAAGAGGTTTCTTATGAAGCTTAGTTACTAGAAATGCCTTATTTTATGCTTATGGGGTTCTTTATGTTTCGGCCTTGTCTATAAGTTTATAGCACTTTTGAATTCTGTTTTGGATGATGTATATGTGTTGGATGACTTGTTATTGGATGTGATAATTATTCTTGATGCTTTGGGCAAACTTAGTAGCTAAAAAGAATTGAAAATGAGAATTCTAGAACTCTTGAGAATAAGAAATATGTATTCTATCCAACACCTTTAAAATTTATGAGAATCATATTTTACCATGTTTAGTTAAGTAAGAATGACTCATAAATGGTTTAGTAATTAATTTTAGCATCATAGGAAAAGCTGGTAATGAGAAAGGATGAAAAATACAACTTCTATACACGTAAATCCTTAAAATTGTTTTACTGCCTATGCTGTCCAACATTGTTAAATAATGTTCTTGAGCCATATAATTAGTGGTAATGATGATAATAAATCCCTTAGATGCATAAGAAAATAAGTTGACAATTAGAGTTACCCGATTTTGGAGTGTTAGTTATTTAAGGGAACATTTATATGATGATTTGAGATAATGGTTCTTTGATGCTTTGGGATGATAAATTCATGTGATGTGTAATGTTAAATGAGTACTTGACCTTTAATGAGTAATTCCATGACTTGCATGTTATAGTTCATTTGGAAACATTGAAGATGCTTATGCATGAGATATGAGAAAATGTTATGATGATTATGAATTATGAATTGCATCATGATATAACATGCTAAGACTTAAGGTGACTAAGAAACATGAGAAGATGATCCTTTGGACCCATCAAAATATAGGTGGTGAAGGTGATTCTTCCCTAGCCCGTACTTTTAAGTCGGGACTTTAACTTATCAAAAGGGATAAGTATATGCCAGTGACGACTAGTGAGGTATGAACTCATAATCTAGAAGTACTCACAAAATGGTAGAGTATAGAGTGGCCCCAAGAAATAATGATGAATTAACTTAAGTCACCTAAAGAACTAAGATATGCCATTCATGAATCATGTTTTATGCATAATGTGTTGTTATGATGTTAAGATGCATGATAGAAAGCTAAGTTTTGCACGACATGTTAAAGTATGAATGCATTACAAGACACATGATAAAACTAATAGGCCTCGGTAATTGATGTTTTAAAACTTAAATAAATGAATCATTGTATGCTCACCATTTCATAATAACCTCGAGGTTCCTGAAGACGTTGATGGTGTCACTTAGATAGGAGGATGCCCTACTGAGATTTTTATTAAGATTCTCACCCCATTTCTTTTCCATCACGTATTCAGATTCCGATGGTGACATTCGTAGTGTTCATTGACACCCCCACCTAGGAGGTACATTTTGATTCGAGCACGATCGTATCATTTTGAGGGACATTGCACTCAGAGTGTTCATGTTTGTGGGACGTCCATTCGCACACCCGTTCCTAGCTACCGATTCTCTCCAACATCCTCCTACGGCGATGACATGGTTTTCGAGTGGGCACGCACACATAATGAGAGGATTCTATGCACGTATCCCTTGCATATGTTGTTCGTGGCTTCCTAGACTATGTCCCTCGTTCGAGGCATTCCAGAGACGGACCCGCTCAAGGACTCGCCTACCCGTCTACTCAGAGCTCTGCCCTCTCCCACGAATGAGAGAGGGTAGCGAGGACACGGTAGGTTAGCGCAGAGGCCATCCATGCGTCCATATGGAGCATCGCGTACCTCGCCCGAGGGAGTTCGCTCGTGGATTGGTTATGTTCTGCCTTTTAGGGCCAAGCCATAGAGTTCTTGGAGGGTTTTTTTGTGCACACACACCACTAGTTTAGGATAACCTTCTTTTGTTTTGAGGTTATCTATCTTAGGTGCACTAGGTGGGTATGATTTCCTTTATATTGTCCTTTCTTATGTATTTGTCTTTATGTTGATGTATCGAACTTAACTCGCCTTTTGGAGTGGGTAATCTATTATATATATTAAGGTGTGCTTATGGATGATCATGTGATGGAGCCTATGTGATGTTTCTATTTATGTTATTCCTTAATATGTTCTCTTTACGTTATTCATTGCTATGTTATGCGTGGCTCACGTTCATTATGTTTCAAAAAGGAAAAATTTAGCTCATATTTTCATTAAATATTTTTTTAGTATAATTAAAAAATGAAGCAAAGAGTAATATATAATAATCAACAGGAATACATCCTAGGCGTATTGAGTTAATTATTAGGGTGTTATCCTGAACACATGAAAAATAGCAAAATAATGTAGAACGTGCATTTGCATGACGCTATAGTGATGGTTGGTGCGATTGCACCTGTCAAGGTTTGTGAGTGATTGCTATAGTAATCGTAGACCGCTATAGTGGTATCGGGTTTGAGGGACCACTATAATGGCCAGCAGTTCAAATCGTGGAGTTTTTAGTATCAAACCCTATAGTGGTCATAGACCATTATAGTGGTCATGTGTATGTGAGTCATGGTGCTTTCCTCTGTTAACCACGATATTGGTCTATGGTCGGTATAGTGGTGCCCTGATAACAGAATATGCCAAAAAAAGTAGTTTACCAAAACACCCTCTCTCTAAAAAACCCCTCCCACGCATTTCAAACTCTAAAAATGCAAACACCTAACCTCCTAAACCTCTCTTCCTCCCTCCATTCTCTTCCTCTTTAATCCTACCTCCTTGAAGCTTAAAGGTAGGGATTGTTCCTGGTTTATGTTGGGTTTCCTCTCCATTCTTCCATGTTTATTAGTTAAGGTGTTTATGTTCTTAATTGTTATCAGGTTTGGATACTCTCCCAATGTTCATAGGGTTGTTCTATTATAGTTATAGTTTATTCATGGATTTTTATTGCTTGCTTGGCAGGCGTTAGTGCAATTCTCGCTCTCTAGAGCTCCATTGGTGCTAACACCATATGTTCCGCCCCTCAAGGCGAGTAGGTTTGAACTCATGACCTTATTTTTAGTCATTATGAGTATGTTCAAAGTATTATGATTGCTAAACAAGAATTTAGAACTGAAAATATGTTATAAGTATGATTTACAAGTTATGCCAAGTCTACAAAATTATGGTTTTTTATTATAGCATGAAAATTATATTTTAGAAAACCATGGGACCATAGTTTCTGTTATATGCCATGAAAATATTTATCGGCTCATGAAAAGATTTATTGGAACGTATGTGATTTAGCAAGTTTACCAAGATTGTCAAACATGAATTATGAATGATGAAATTACTATGTTTTCAAGATTTTGGTTTTCATGATCATGTCTATAGAAACCCAATTATGATTTATTAAGGATGTTGAGTTCAGCATGTTTATCTACATTGTAGATATGTTATTATGATTTTAGAATTATCATGTTTATGAAATCATGTTATCCAAAAATAAATTTCAGAATTCTAGTTATGTGTTATTAAAAGTATTGAATTAAGTATGACTTCAGAACATTGACTAGACACATACTTTATGGGTTTTTGAAATCACCATGTGTGGAAGCTGGTGATCTCTTGGCATGATTTTAGAACCTAATTATGCTAGATAGTCAGCTTATTAGAATTATACGAGTATAGAGCTTTTAGAGTTTTCAAATTTATTCAATTTATTGTAAATTAGTTTTAGATGATAACTATAGAGAAACGAGTGAGTTAACGGCTATAAAATCATTAGCCTTGGAACCAAATTGTCCGCTAAAGAAAAATCTCGCCTATCAGAGTCTAGAAAGAATAGAACCTAGCTAGGTATTTGCTCTATAAGACCTTTTTAGGTATCCTTTTAGATTTAGAGATTAGAGTAATTACATTTATTATTATGTATATATTTATCATGTTCAGATATTTCTTTTCTTTAGCAATTCCTGCACCATGAATTTAGAAATGTCTTCCTACGTAATTATGCATGTAAATATCAAAACGATTTTTTGCTTGTTGCATGTATATCCTATTAGTTGTTCCATGTGTGTTGTGGGTGAGAATCTCCTTCCTGAGTCCAATGACTCACCCTCTCCATTCCTCTTTACAATTCTAGTTGCAAATCTATTTAGCGTTAGTCATCGATTCTATAGCTTGTAGTTATTCCAGTTGTGAGCCTTACTTTGCAGTGAAGCTTAGTCCAGGATTATGTTAGATTAGGGTGCTCTAGTAGTTGTTCAGGAGATCTGAACCATGCATCCTAATTTCATATTATGTATTTAAATTTTAGATTTCATGAATTTCCCTAGATGTATTCATTTTCAAGTGTTTGAATCAATTTATACTTCACAACTATATTTATGTGATGAACTAGTTTACATTAATATGTTTTCCTTAGGCATAGGTTGGCAAAATTGGTTCATTGATTGTGAATGTTAATGTTTCAGTTTTACAAATTTAATTATTATAAATTCATAGAAAATCTATGATGATTTAGATTAAATTATGTTTTAAGAATGAAAATTATGTAAATTCATTTATTCAGTAAGTCATGTTACCTAGGAGGCTTATGTAGGAACCTATTCCTCACATGCCGTTCCCTAATCGGATCTTTACATATTCGGACCTTTCTCCAATATCATCACACAAGTGGAATTACTTGACAACTTTAAGCTATCGACCACTCATTGGGCCTATCAGCATTGGCGACCCCGTATATCTAACCAAAGGCCTAAAAACTAGTAGTTACTTGCCCTAGGATTTTTGGAATAAAAGAGGAATAAGAAAGCAAAACTCTCCAAAGGGAAAGAAATTGGCCAAAAATGTCAATATAGGAACCTGAAAACCCCAAATAAAGAAAAGGAAGTGTTAAAGACCAAAAACACAAGAAGCAATTACGAATGTGCAAGGGGAAGAAGAGAAGGAACCTTACCTCTAAAACAAGAGGAGAAATTATGCAACAAGAAGATGGAGTTGAAGTACAATAAAAATAAAGGAAGGGATTCTTACAAAAACTAGGCCTAAAACCTTGTGAAGAAAAATAAAAGCATAGACGAAGAAGAATAAGAGAAAACCAAATGGAAATTCAAAATGAAGAGAAAGAAAACAAACAAAACATAAGAAGTTCAGTAGATCCAACAATCTACATTACTTCCTCTACTATAGATAATTCTAGATCGTTAGTAAAATCAACAGTTGCAAGAAGCAATCCGCGATTAGAATTCAAAAGCGGGAGTGTAATGATTACACCCAAGCACCAATTGGACAGAGCAATCGTAGAGATGACACATGTCCATGCATAATTCAGAAAGTCTCTCGAGACAAAATGAGAAATCTAAAGGTCAAAATATAACAATGAAATCGCGGAAATGTGTGTAAGGCATGACCTGGATAAAAGACATCTTGAGTTAGATTATTCCTTATAGTAATAAATTGAGCTTAGGGGCTATGGATCGAACTATTTTATAGAAACTTAAGCTAGCTATAACCCAATTTTCAGTGTATAAATGACCAAAATACCCTGAGGTCATTTTACTCGGAAAATGTGGATCACTAGTCCCGGCCACCCTCAAGGGGACGTTTTGATGATGATAGGGGATTATATGTGTTATGTGGGTTAATAGAGCAGAAAATCTCATTTTTGAGTTCGATAAGCAAAATTACCAAAACACCCTGTGACTAATTAACACGATTTAATGGGTTGAGCTTGGACTTCACCCAAAGGTTTCAAATGATGTTTTTAAGTAATATTTAATGTTAGGTTAAGCACGGGTAGCCTCAATCGGTTTTTGTGAAAAATTACCATGTTGCCCAGGCTAAGTGCATTTTGGGTCTAATGATGTGATTAGCAAAACCTAAGCAATACTATGCTCTAATTAAAGATTAGTAAATTTAATTACTAATCTAGAGTCAAATAATTAATTGAGGTTAATTAGAAGCTAAGATTGCTTAGAGAAACTCAAAATCCTTTTCTTGATTTAAAACTTTATGTCACATTTTCATAAATAGAAAGATTCCAATTAATTTCCTTAAATCATGGAAGTTGTCACATGATGAGATTCCTCCCTAATAAAGGTGGATTTGCATTAATCAAGCAAGACCACTCTTTAATCTTGTTTTGAACCACCTTAATTACCCATTATCTCACCTAAAACACAAATTACAACTCCTAATTCATAACCTAACCAAATCAAATCCTAAACACACTTATAAACCAACATTAAAATGAGATTTTCTTCCCCATTAGCCCTTAATAGAATCGGCCACACACCTCCCCATTATCATCCATCAAATGTTAAAATTCAATTAAAATAAGCTTAAAGAATCATGCATGCCCATACCTTGACCCATACTTACCCATGCTTTGAACCATACCCAAAACCATACCTTGTCAAGAGATATTTTCTCTTCCTTTTCCTCTCCAAGGCCGGGGCTACTCCTCCATCATCTCACCTCTATTGTGTTTCATTTTCTATAAATAGGCATCAAAGAAAGCTTGTGACATTTTGCTCACTTGTGCAAAGCTTCAAAGTTTCCTTTATTTGACTTCTAAGAATTCTTCTTCTACTCCTTCTTCATCATTCCAAAGAATCATCATCCTCCATCATTTCCCAAACACAAACCACCACACAAACACTATAAACCTTCATTTAAACACATAACCTTTCCATTTCCAAGCTCACGAACCCAAGACAAACCTTTCTTTCTCTTTTTCTTTCCTTGGCCGAATCCATTCTCCATTTCAAGGAGGATTTGTTCTTTTCATCTCATCTCAAGACTAAGCTCCCTTCTTTGAAAAAAGAAAATATCTTTGGTAGGGAGTTGTTCTTTAAAATTTCTATTCTTTTCCTTGGATTTATTTTGTTTCAAGTTGAAATTTTTTTTTCTTTCTTTCTTCTGTAACACCCTAATATTTAACCTCAATACGCCTAGGACGTATCAAGACTAATTATTAGTTATTACTTTCTTTAAATTCATTTATAAAATACTTAGCGGAAAATACGGGTAAATTTTTTTTTGAAATGATTTATATAAACCAAAGTGCGAGCCTTTGCGCGTAACATAAACAACGTGAAGCGGAAGAATAAATAAAACATACAGAATATAAACATTAAAGAACACATCCATCATAAACATCATTCCTCATTACTTTAGATAATATAGTTTAGTACATCACAATAGAAATATAACAGAAACATAAAGTCTTACCCGTACTAGTGGGCAGCTTGCAGTACAATGGGAAACATAAAGACAAATACATGGTAATAATCCCAAAAGATAAACACCCAACTATCACTACCCTCCCACTCCAAGCCTCCTGGTGACGCCGTCCTCGGTTGGGGAGATGTAGCCCGCGACCTGGCGAAGCTCCTCGGATGTAGCCCAACGAAGCGGAGATCTAGGCATGGGAATCGAGGGACAGCGTGGCCTCCGCGTCGTGGTCGCCTCTCGGGCTGTCGACGCGCCTCGCATGCCTCGGCTGGGTGACGTGTCCTCACTACCTCCTCCGTGACCCATAGGGAACGAAGGGGAAGATCCTCAAGGATCAGCCTCTGTCGATACGGGGAACATACTGGGATATCCGGTATCTCAACGAGGAAGGTTGGGACACGACGGGTCTCTCATCAGGGTCGTGTCCTCTCGAAGATCAGGTCGTCACCAAAGGGTGAAGTCGGATCGAAGTGATAGTGGAGACGGGGAAGCAAAAGGGCGTCCCACATATGCAAAACGCGCACCTCGCAATGACCCTTGAAGTGGTAGGGCTGATGCTCGGGGTCATAGTGCACCTCCCATGTAGGCGGGTCAATGAAAATCACGAACGACGCCATCGATATCTGAAGACGTAACGGAAAGAACGGAGAGAGGGTGAGAATTCTTCTAAAGAATCTCAGTAGGGAAGTCCTCTATCCTAGTGCCATCGTTTACGTCCCAGGAACCTTGGGTTTATTATGAAAATGTTGAGCATGCATAGGTTCATTATGAGGTTTTCACAAAGGTCGTTGTCCAAGGTCCATGTCTTTTATAATGATTCTTAATGCATGTATGCAACATAATGTTTCATGGATGCATGGTAGCACTTTAGGTAAATCAAACAATAATTCAAACAACATTGTGTGGCATGAAACTTTTCTTTGATCATCTTTCCTTTTCTCATACTTGTGTCACCAATAATATAGTAACCGCACCCCTTAAGCTAGGCTATGAGCTCATACCTTAACTAGTCGTCACTAGTTCTTACTTATCCTCTTGATAAGCGAATCATAAATATCATAATCCCGACTCCGGAGTACGGGTAGGGGGCCTAAGGATCACCCATCATGGGACTTTCTCCTTCTTCGAAACGCATCGCTTAAGACCAACGACTTTGTCCGCTCGGTATGGCTCGACGTCCATACCCCACGGTTTACTTTCTCCTCACGGAGCAGGAGAAATGCGTCTGGCATATAACTTTTAAACTTCATATTTCTCAAAAACTTTCTTTTTGTCCCTCAAATTTGACGGAAATTCGGGGCATAACAGCTACTCTCGAATTTCCTCAAATTTGAGTCATGCCACATAATTTCAGTCACATGCATCATTTTCATGGAACTTTCTCATTGCCACAACTTTCTAGTTCACATGAGCATATTTCTCAATTTCATTCATATCTTTGAAACATTATGCATTTCAAACACAACAATTCATCAAATTATGCATATAAAGTTTCATGCTCAAGGAACTAACATAATCACATCATCATACGTGTGCACGAGGTTCATCATCATAATCATACTCTCTCGTCCACCTATCTCAAGTATCTTATGCTTTGCCCCTTCGGGCTTTAAACTTGTATTTGCATTATTATTACCCTCAAGGGGTTGGCACTTAAACTTTTCCTCTAAGATTTGAACTCACCAAGATTCCACTCAGCACTAACATAAAAGGGCAGAAATATATATCGTTTGCTTAAGGGGCTCTAAAATCTCCATTCGCGACCCTTTTAAGATCCATCTTCGCCTAAGACTCCATAATTAATTCTTAGATCAATTATGAGGGATTCCTAGGCATGTTCTCTAAGTTATAAACCACTTAGATCTCTTATCATCATCTTATACTTAGAAATTAGCACCTAATCATTTATGAAGGGATTCTTGTACATGTCTTACTAATTATGAATCATTTATCCCTGAATTAACCATTCTAAAACAGATTTGCACTTCTTTGTATTAAGGTGTTCTAGAATTCTCATCTCAAGTCCCTTTTAGTTACTTATTCTTTACTAGCTTCTCTAAATCGATCCTTGCTTCACTCAACATAATTTTACACATTTAACACCTTAGAACAGCATTTATACAGTAGCCAAACATAGAACCGAAATCATGAACCCATAAGATCACATAATCTCTTGGGTTGAAATGCATATAAGTTGCTAGTTTTCTCTTGGAATGTTTCTGAAAACAAAAGGTGTTCTGGTAATCGATTACATGTTCCTAGTAATCGATTACCAAGTTCAATTCATTCTGGGTTTTCAAAACAACGGGTAATCGATTACACATAATGGTAATCGATTACGTAGGTTAAATATCTTCCAAAAAAGTAAACATAGGGTAATCGATTACATACGACGTAATCGATTACTTAGGTTAAATCTTTTCTGGAAGAGTAAAGAACATTTGGTAATCGATTACATTATAAAGTAATCGATTCCAGGTTTCCAAAGAGGTTCTGGGCATGAAAAGCCGTAGTAATCGATTACATGCCTCTGGTAATCGATTACCAAACCAAAGGTCCTTCAAAACCCTTCTGGTAATCGATTACATTGGTGGTAATCGATTACCAGAACCTTTGAAAATTGAGAAAACATGATTTTGACACATTCCAAACTATTTTAAACCTCTTGAGACCTCATAAAACGGTTTTCCAACATTTCCTTGAAAATCATTCATGTATTTTACAAAATCAAACCATTGTTGGTTCATACCAAAACTCATCCATTTCTTTTTGAATGGAGTTTCCTTTTTAGGATACTTAGGGCAAGTCTTTGAGCTCTAGAGTGTTTAGGTGATGACAAAATCTTAAACATGCCATGCACTTTATTTTACTCTTCATTAGAAAGTAAAGTGAGAGCATAAAATAAATATGAGATGCAACTTCATTATTATCTTCAAGGATTAAGTGATGACTTGAAATATAAACATGAAATGCAAGCTTGGGAATTTAAATATGGTAATGCAAGTTCATTCATTTACTCTTGTGAAATTAGTGATAACATCAAAATAAACATGAGATGCAAGACATAAATTTAAACATGAATGCATCTTGTTTTTGTCTTAGCTAGAGCTCTTGCAAGACTTTTAGAGGAACATAAACCTCAACCCATTATGCATCATAAGGCAAGCTTTAGAGTTCTTAGCACCTAGACTTCAAGAGAAATCTTAAGGTTTGAACTCACCATCAAGCTTAAGGAAATGGACCCAAAGTTCATCACTTTGTCTAAACAAAACTACAAGAACTAAGTCATATTCTTTATTTTATTGCTCATAGGCTTCAATCTAGCGGATTCTAAACGGCCGACCAACTTTAAGGTTGGCAAGGGTAAGCCTAGAGCTTTTTGAAATCATGAGATTAACTTTCTTAACAAAACTTTCGTGATCTACTAGACATATTTTACAAACTTTGTTCAAATCCATAGAAGAAAAACTGAAAATCCTTAAAGGAAAGAGGAAGAGGAAAAACCGAAACTTAAATCAAGAAAAGAAAGGAAATCCAAGCATGTATGGTCCAAGACCAAGTTGTTTCAAGCTTTAGAGGTTTCTCACATGACAACAACAAATCATTATCTTGAAACCTCATCATCAAGCTCACATTCTTTTGTTAAGAAGGCCTCTTGGCCGAAAAAGAAAGAGGAAGGAAAAGGAGTTTGAAACCAAGAGAAAAACTAGAACTTTCTTGAAGAACACAAACAAAAATCATCAAAACTTAACCCCTACCTTAAGAAGTCTTGAAGAGATGTAAGAAAGCTTTGTTTTCTAGATGGAAGGAGAAGGAAATCCTTTTGGAGTCTTGAGGAAGAAATCAGCCAAGTTGAGGGAATTTGAGAGGAATGAGAGAATTTGCAAGAAAGCTTGAACTTGGCAAATGATCCAAAATGTAACCAAGTTCTCCAAGGCTTGGTATTTATAGAAAACTTGCAATATGGAGGCTGAAATGGGAGGGGGAACGGGCGGCCTTTTGGAGGAGGAGGAGGAGGAGGAAATATCTCTTACAAAGGTATGGGCTTAGGCATGGCAAGCATGGTTGGAAGCATGGGCAAGGTATGGCCTAAAGCATGGGCTTGGAGTGCATCACAACTCAACATGTGGCACCATTTTTGGACAGATTTTCGGCCTCCTCATCAGCCAAGGGGAAGGGATTTTTGTTCATGTAATTGTGGTTTAAGGATGTGTTTAAGTGTTTCTATGATTAGGCTTTTTGATTAGGAGTTTGTAAGCAAGCGTTTAGGTGAGAAAATGGTTAATTGAGGTGGTTCAAGACTTGATTAGGAGGGTGATCTTATTAGATTAGTAATTTAAAATAATTCTTTTGGTCAAATGAGGTATGGCTCATTTCCTTAATTTAAGGAAAGAGAGAAAAATACTATTCAAGATTCCATGACTAGAAATCTTGAATTTAAAGAATACCGTTAGAGTTTATCTAAGCAATCTTAGGTTCTAATTAACCTTAATAAATCATTTTGACTCTAGATTAATTATCGAAATAAATTAATCTTCGATTAGAGCCTAATATTGCTTAGGTTCGGCTGATTGCTTCATTAGGCGCACTGTACACTGTTCTAGGGGCAAAATGGTAATTTTACACTAAAACTGCCTGGACCTTCAGGCCCAACTAAACTTCAAACCTTGCTCATAAACATCATTCTAAACTTCCTGGAAAAGTTGGGCTCAAACGGCATCTTTCAGATGTAGCACGGAGGGGTATTTTGGTCATTTTACGGAAGTTTAGAAAACGAGGTTTCCCCAAATATCATTCATAACAGCATAATCCCCTTCAAACATCGAGTTGACCCATTCGAGATTGCGGGCAAGTGTCCTGAATTTCGGGTAGAAATGACCTCAGGGGCATTTCGTCATTTGTACTCTAACAGTAAATGGGTGTTACATCTTCACCATTTCGGTTTTCCTTTTCCTTTTCTTCCTTTGATCATTTCGGCCTGAAGGCTTAGATGATGATGGAACCATGGCTTAATGATGAAGATCTTGGGTGTTGGTTGTAAAACCATCACTTATTTGACCTATAAAGCTTGAAGATTTCACCTTTTTAAGAGTTTTAGCAAATAATAATGTTACGTTGTTAAAGTGGTAATATTGAGCTATGGATTTAAAGAAATGCATTCATATTTATATTTCAAGTCCTTGCATTACATGTTTATGTTTGAGCTTGCATCTTCATGTTTACTTTATCATTTAAGTAATTAATCTCAAAGCCTACCTATTTCAACCTTAAAGTTTAAATATGATTTAGAGTAAATACTCTAAAGGGCCTAGAGTACTAAAATAAAGAATTGGGTTTGCATTCATATTTATATTTTCTTGCTTAGCATATTTACTTTCCAAGCTATCACTTAAACTTAAAGATTAAAACAAGAGCTTCCATTTTCATATCACTTAAATTATTAATCTCAAAGCCTACCTATTTCAACCTTAAAGTTGAAATGTGATTTAGAGTAAATACTCTAAGGGGCCTAGAGCACTAAAATAAAGAATTAAACTTGCATTCATATTTACAATTCTTGTCTAGCATATTTAATTTTCAAGTCATCACCTAAAACTTAAAGATGTAAAACTAGAGCTTGCATTCTCATATTTAAATTTAAGCTTTGCATATATTTCTTGCTATTAATCTAAAAGACTAAGAATGAAGCTTGCATTACATGTTTACAATTATGTCATCACTAAAAATTAATTTAATGCTCAAGACTTCCATTTTAATTTTCATAACAAACTTTGACTTATATATATATATATATATATATATATATATATATATATATATATATATATATATATATATATAGTAAGGATATATTTTATTGAGTTCTTTAATTTTACCATCGATATAAAGATTTCTAATTATGTGGCTAGGACAATAAAGATTACTTATGAGGATAAATTAGAGTTAAAAATGTGGAATGGCTAGTTATTAAAGAATGTTGTGATGTTTTCATATGCTTGAGGAATTATGTGATGTTGAGACCATGCATGATTAGTTGCTTGAAATGCATATGGCATGTTATGATTCTTACTTGGCATATTATAAAGTTGCATATGTTTAAAGACACGAGAAAAGTATATGATGTGACTATGACTTTGCATTTTGACATGATATGCTAATATAAAGGTGACATAAAACTATGTGGAAATGACTCTCTAGACTCCCAGAATTAAAGGTTATGAAGAGGTGATTCACAAAAGGAAATGACCATATAGACTCCCCCAATTAAAAGTTATGATAGGCGATCCTCAATGCCCCCTAACCCACACTCTTGAAGTCGAGAATTCAACTTATCAAAAGGGATAAGGTTACGCTAGTGACGACTAGTGAGGTATGAGCTCATAACCTAGAACTCTCAAAAGGGAGAGTATTAGGGGCCCCAAGCAAAAGAGAATAAGAAGTCTAAGTCACTTAAAATAAGTTATGTTGAGATATGTTGCTATGATTATATTTTCTAACTTATGTCTTGACTTTAGTATGGACATGCATTTCATAATGAAGTATATTGCATTCATACCTAAGATGCATATTGTAACACCCTAATAATTAACCGAATACACCTAGGTTGTATTGATTAATTACTAGACTTTACTCTTTGCTTCAGTTCTTTCATCATACTTTGAAAATACTTAGTGAAATTACGAGCCATTTTTTTTAAACATAATTGAAAATGTGAGCCGCACATAACGTGAATAATAATCGAAATAAAGCGAATAACGTGGGATATAGCATGAAGAACACATCATATTGGCTCCATCATATGACATCCATAATTACATATCACATAGATATTTTGCCTACTAACAAAATAAGACTAGGTGTAGGCAATCTAACAAAACATAAATAATATATGGATGGAAGGACATCAATTAATGGCACCTAGTAATAACACTCCAGGGATAGGGATAGATATATGAAATATACGAGTGAAACTCAAGGATCAAGTTCAACTACCAGGTGAAAGCCTCAATGTGAATCACGAACACTTCCTTCTTTTCTGAAGACGAGATGGAAAGAAAAATAGAGGGAGTGAGAAACTTATAAAAAGAATCTCAGTAGGGTACTCACCTCATGAATGCATTGTGTCATCATCATCGTCCCCAGGAACCTCAGGTTTCATTATGAAATAGTGAGCATGCTAAGATTGATTTATTAAGTTTGAAAATATACTTTACCGAGGTTCGTCGGTTTAATCATGCGTCTTATAATGCATCATAAACTTAGCATGTCATGTTTATAATGAACTTTTCCTTTTATCAACACATCATATTCTTCATCATCATATCATAAATACTATGCATAAAAGAATATCATATTTCTCATCATCATATCATAAATATGCATAGAAGAACATCATATTTACATCATGCATTACTTAGTTCCTTAGATGACTTAAAGTTACTTCCATCATCATTTTCCTGGGCCACCTTATATTCCACCCTTTGGGAGTAATCTAGGTTATGAGCTCATACCTTAGAGTCGTCACCAACACATACTTATCCCTTTTGATAAGTAAAAATTTCGTCTCTACCCTTTTGAGAGAACGGACTAGGGGGCTAGGATCACCTTTTCACCACCTATAGTCTGATGGGTCCAAAGGATCATTTCCTCTTACCTTTAAGTCACCATTAAATCTTTGCATGTTATATCATAATTCAATTCATAATCATCATGACATTTTCTCATTTATAGTCTTATGATGGAATAATATATACTAACTGAAATCATGCATCTGGGAGATTCCAGGAAAGAGAGGTGGGTCACAATGGACATGCTTAAATACCAAGTCTTTCCTAGCCAAAACCTTTCCAAATTACACTTTTAGTAGTACACTTTCTTCCAAGCAACAAAGGTAATTTTTTTTAAATAATAGAGATTATTTCCTTATTTCATGCATAAGCATTTTCATTGTTTGCAACAGCAACTATAACATGCAAGCTAGGAAATCATTCAATGGCATCAAATACTTAATAAGCATCAAATCACTTTATAGACTTATCACTTAAAACATCAAAGAGGCATCATCATAAATCCTTATCGAAATGTCTTAAACAGAAACTCTAGAATTGGGTAACCTCAATTGCCAAACTAATTAATTATACATCTAAGGGATTCATTACCATTATTACAATTAATTATAAGGCTTAGGAACATTATTAAACTTTATGGGGCAGCATAGGCAGTAAGTTATTCTTAGGGCTTTCGATGTGTTAGAAGTTGCGTTTTTAACCCTTTCTTGCTACCAGCTTTCCCTCCGATGCTAACATTAATTACTAAACCAATTATGAATTATTCTCCCTTATCTAAACATAATAAAATCTGGTTCTTATAGTTGATAATTCTGGACAGAATGCATAAATTTCATTCTTTAGAGTTCTAAAAAAAATCTTGCTTTTAGGTTTTCTAGTTACTAGTTTCATTTTTAGTGTTCGGATAAATCCTACACTAATCGATACCAAGTTTTTCGTGGCTAACTAATCTTAGACAAAATTATAACATACTAAAACAAATTTGGCATTGGATAAACTTAAAGGGGTCAAAGACTAGGTAAATTCTAGATTTACGGTTGTTCTAGGAAGCTAGTTTTGTCACTAACATGCATAGAATCATTCTCTTAACAATAAACCATAATTATCACAACTCCAAACATATTAAATCATCATCATTTATTGGTACTAATCTCATATCAGAAGCCGAATCATGAACCTCATATAATTGTATAAAATCACATTTAAGTGAACATAAAATATTAGTTTCCCGTAGAATCCTTGCAAAGCTTTAAAAACTCTTTTAGAAACTAATTCTTTTTGCTAAACTTGAAAGAATCTTCATAATTAAAATTCTCACTTAAGATAAAAGGAGCAAGTCTTGAGCTTAAGAGATTTATGTGATATCTTAGAATCATAAACATGCTATGCAACCTCATTTTAATCTTGTCATTATAAGGTGATAACTTGAAATTATAAACATGATATGCAAATCCATTTCTTTATCTTTAAGATTTAAGGTGATGACTTGAAAATTAAACATGATGCAAGAACTTGAAATATAAACATGATGCAAGAAGTGAAGGCGTAGTCCGCACTGGACCAAGTGGAGGGAGAAGAGAATCTTAAGAAACCGGAGCGGCGGTAATCCGCACTGGAAGGGAGAAGAGAATTATTATTACATCTTTTTAAGCTCCAATCTCAAGACTTCTTAAAGAATCAATTCTTTAACTCCAATAATCTTATTTCTTTGCTTGTGATACTTGGGCAAGTCTTTGAGCTCTAGGATCTTTAGGTGATGACATAAAAATAAACATGTCATGCGTTGATTCTTTTAGCCATTATAAAATAAAGTGAGAACATAAAATAAATATGAGATGCAACTTCTTTATTATCTTTAGAGATTAAGTGACAACATGAAATATAAACATGAAATGCAAACTTGGAAATTTAAACATGAGTATGCAAGTCCATTTATTCATTCTTGAAATTTTAGTGATGACATAGAAAGTAAACATGATTATGCAAGGCATAAACTTAAACATGGATGCAAGTTCATTTGATTTCTTTACTAGAGCTCCTTCAAGACTTTATAGAAATACAAATTCAATATATATATCTTAACAAGACAAAGTGAGAAATACATCTTTCAAATTCTAAACTCAAGATCATAAAATCATCATAAAAACATCATTCTTTAAAGTTTTGCATCAAGTGAAACTTTCAAGCTTTAGAGGCCTAATTGTGATGGATTCACAACCCACCTTCAAGGTCCTCATCATCAAGCCATCATCTTAGTCCCACCTAGGCCATATGGCCGAATTGGTTAAAGAAAAGGAAGAAGAAAACCAAATGGAAAAACTAGAGAAAATCCATGAAATCATCATTTTGAACCAAGAACAACACTTAGCAAAACATAGAAATAAACTTAAAAACAACTCCCTACCTAATCTGATTTGAAGGAAAGGAAGAGAACTTGGTTTCTTTGAGTGAAATGGAAGAAAATCTCTTGAAAAACTGAAGAGAATTTGGCCAAGGAGGAGGAAGAAAGAAAGAAAGTTTTTGAGCTTAGGAAAAACTTGAAGTTGTGAAATTTTTGAGCAAGTCTCTAATGACTTCTAAGCATGCCTATTTATAGAAGAATTCAAGCTCATGTATGGACAAGAGGAGGAGGAAAATCTGAATAAATTTGAGGAGGAAACAAGGAAGGAAAAATCATCTTGTTTGGTGGCTTAAAACATGGAATCATGAAGCATGATTCCTTGTTTTCATACCTTGAGTTTTGTGCCAAGTTTGACAAATTTTTCTGATGCATATTAGGCCATATAATTTCATGCATTATAGCCCAAGGAGGAGAAATTTGTGTGTTCCATGCATTATTTAGGTGTAGGTAAGGTATCTTAAATTGGAGAATTTGCAATTAAGGGCTTAGGTGAATTAGTAAGCAATTTGGGTGTTTTTAAGCAATTTCAGGTTCTAATCAATTTAAATAAATAATTTTGACTCTAGATTAAGAATTAGAATTTAATAAGCTTTAATTTGAGCCTAATATTGCTTATGTTTTGCTAGACAATCAAAAATCTCAAAATTTGCAAAACTCACAAAGGGCGGGGGCAAAATCGTAATTTCACTTAAAAATTCCGGGGCCATCCGAACTTAACCAATGGTCAATCATAGCTTAAAAACACCTTTTAAAACATTTTAGTGAGGTTCGGCTCAAGTCGGCACGCAATTCAAGTTAAAACGGCCGGGGGCATTTTGGTCATTCGCGAATCGAAACTCAAAATTGAGATTCTTCTTCTCTATTAACACACATAACACAAACGATCCCCTATTATCCTCAGAACATCCCCTTGAGGACGGAGGCCCACGATCCTCATTTCTGAGTAAATAACCTCAGGGGCATTTTTGTCATTTTACACGTCCAGAAATTCGGGGCTTACGGACTCTTGGGAATCGCTCATAACTTCTTTTCTAATGTTATATTCCTCTATTGAGGATTGTTCGGTCTCGAATTTATATAAAATTACCTAGGGTAATTCGTAATTAAATGACAGTAAAAGTTGGGGTTACACATACTAAAACGAATGGGCCTCAATAAATTACACTTTAAAACCTTAAAATTGAACCTTATGCATGTTCACCCCTTTTAAAGAAAACTTGAGGTTCCTAGGGACGTGGGCTGGAGATTCCTACTAAGTCTCTTTATTAAGATTCTCGCTCTCTCTCTCTTCCTTTTTTCTGTCACGTCTTCAGAGGACCATGGCCACGTTCGTGATCTTCGTTGACACACCGGTTTGGGAGGTGCACTATGATCCAAACCACTACTTCTACTACTTCGAGGTCGTTGTGCGATACGCATTTTGCATACATGAGCGCCCCTTCGCTTATCCAGTTCCGGCTTCCGATTTACCCTACTCTCCCCCTATGGTGATGATTTGATCTTCGAGCGTACTCGACCAGGTGATGAGCGGACTTAACATGCTCGTCCCTCTGCTTCGCCGGTACGTGATTACCCCAAGTATGTTCCCCGCATGAGGTGTTTGGAGACCGACCCTCAGAGGACTCCCCAACCCATCTAGAGGGATCTACCCTTCGCCCCATGGACATCAGGAGGGGCAATAAACATGGCGACGCAGCGGAGGCTAGTACGACGTTCGGAGATGCGTCGTGTTGAGGAGGTCATGTTCGTCCCCCTTTCGCCTACATACGCAGAGGAGCTTGCCCAGTTCATTGGGTATATACCACCCATGGAGGAGGACCAAGCCCCCGATCGTGATGGAGGACCCCTACGTGCCGAGTTGTCGTGAGGATCCCTTTTTGTTGCATCTTTGGATAGGAATAACTTTTGGAGGAGCACTCTTAGGTCGAGGGAAGGGAAACGGAGCTGGTATCTAGTATTTTGAGATTTAGTGTATTCCTGCTTTTGATATATTTCTTGTTATTGTTTATTTATCGAAGCTCAACCACTATGGGTGTGACTCCGCCCGTTTTAATTCCTGTGTATCAAGAACTATGTTATTTGTATGAAGTTCGTTTTATATTCATGAATGTTGTGCTTTAAGTGTGTACGTGCATATTTCTCTGCTTACTTTAATGACTCTTAGCATTCGGTTTATGTAACACGCACACGTATGACTCATGTTTTGTTTTATGTTTCAAAAAAAAAATTTTACCCATATTTTTCGCTAAGTATTTTGATAAGATGAACTTAAAGAATGGATCAAAAGAGTAATAACTAATAATAATTAACCTCAATACGTAACCGCGTGTAGGTTAAATATTAGGTGTTGTCAGCTATCTCGACTACTTGGAGTTTAGGGTTAAACGACCTACTAAGCCAAAGAACTCAACCCAAGGAGAATTTAAACCAAACATGCCATAGAAAAGTTGTTACAACAAAACACGTAAGGGATAAGGAAGATAAACCCTTGCCCCAACAATAAGGAATAAGATCTTTATAGAATGGTCTATGTAAAAGACTGATAAACCAAAGAACCAAGTAAGGAACATATCAATTTAACACATACTCGAGTGAAACACTTATTAACTTGAGCATTGGAGTCCTTGTAAGTCTCCCACCAAAGTTGAAGATGTGAAGTTAATGATTGGACTTGCCAAGGAATGTCCCACTGCTCACACATCAGAACATTACCTATAACAAATATTGTTTTAGACAATAAAATTATTGAATGTAATTTTAAAAATAAAATTAGGAAGACTAAAATAATAAACATATACTAAAGAAACTTCTTTTTCATTTTATTTAAATACTATTTTATGAAAACAATTAACGTAAAAACATATGATAGTACTATTATTTGTGAAAAATAAAGAACAAATAAAACATATTTTCAATTAGAGATTTTTAAAATAAAAACTAATTGCGAAGAAAACAAAGAACAAATGAAAAAACCTGATGATATGGGACTTGATTGAGTCCCTATGGCTTAAAAATTAAGTCTATAAGAAAGTTATCATATTTAACTGATAAATATTAAAGTATAAATAATAACAAGTTTAATTTATCAACAAGAGATAAATAAATAAAGATCAATAGAGAAAATTGAAATTTCAAGTATCTGAAGTGTGTGCGAATAGACTAATGGTAGTGTCAATGGTTGGACCCTTCTTAAATTAGAGTTAAAGTTAAAGTTAAAGTTGGAGTGCATTTGTTCTAGATTATTTTTCAAAAAATTCAATTTAAAAATATTTTTCATAAAAAATATTATACCAGCTTCTATTCAAAAATTAAAAATAGTTTTAGATAGCTTTTCAATTTCACGATTTCATATTAATTACCAAAGTCCGATATAAGTGAAAATATTAAACAAAAGTCTTCAATCCAACACGTTTGATATATTAGTTGAAACGAAATAGTTTAATTTGTTTTGAAAATGGTTAATATATACAGTGTAATTATTTTTTTCAAACCATTAGTCTGCCATGCAAATAAGGTTGAAGTGTTTTGTAGATTAAAATTATTTTAATAATTGTTTATAAGTGCAATAATTTTTTATTATATGGTCTGTTTGGAAAATTATTGGGATTACTTTTTTAATAATTGATTAAAAAATAATTTTTTTAAAAAACAATTGATTGTGTAAAAATTAATTTACGGTATGATATATTACTTTAAAAGTAATTTTTAAGTAGTGTGTTTTATTTAGATTGTATGAAAAAATTATTTTTGTATAGTAAATTACTAAAAAATATTTAAAATTTTTATATTTTACATTATATTTGACTTTAGGATTTATTTGTTGAAAAATATAATTAAAATAATTTGATTCTTTTTATAATTAAAATATTTAAAAAATTTACTTATGACTATAAGTTGTTTTTAGTTTAAAATTATTCACTTGTGATTATAATTTATTTTCACTTTCCTATAAAAGAATCATAGTATTTTCAAAAACAATTTTTTTTCTAAAAAGAGGTTTTGTATGGTTTTCTAACCTGCAAATAATCAATTATGCAAAAAGAAATTATCTCTAAATGTATTAATCCAAAAGTAATTTATATTTACATTTTTATTTACTTAAATAATATTTTTAAAGTAATATATTATACTTATAATCAAAAGCAGACATGTTTGGGATCTATATTATTTAACAGCTTTTTCTTTATTAAAAGTTGTTTTTAAATAATATAACAGGTTTAGGCTAAAAATTTGAAATTCAATTATGAGCAAAAAATTATAATTTTAAGTTGAAAAAATTAACTTCTAATTATAAATAGCCTTTTAAAGTTTTAATTAAAAATAGAGTACACTATCTTAAAATTACTTTTAATTTAATACATCCAAACATAAATTACTTTTAAAATAATATATCCTAAAACGTAAAATGATTTTACATAATCTATTATAAAAATAGAGACAATAAATATACAAATTTTAAAAATCAATTAATTTAATATATAGTCAATGTAAAAAAAAATTATATTATATATATTCAAGAATTTCAAGACAATAAATATAAAATTCAAACACTTTTAATAATATAATAATAGATCATTAAATATTTATGTAAAACCATTTTGTATATTAATAATACATTAAAATTAATTTAATTCTAAAATTAAATAACAGTACGTTATACTATTATTTAATATATAAATATTTATTATTATGTACGAAAATTTGAATATAACAAATGAAATAATTAAATATTTTTATTTTGTAATAATAATATATCATTAAGTGTTATGCTTAAGCAAACACTCTTTTAAATATCGTAGTCAAAATTAAATTCGATTTTTAAGAAAACAGCATAAATTAAATTGAGTAAAGAAGTACGCGATAATTCTTCATTGGACCCACACCCGAAGGCATGCAAACTACTGTTCCTCTGTTCCTCTGGAGGCTTGCCTCTCTCTAGGGTCTCTTCCTAGTTCCTACAAAGCTGTATGCTCTCAGTCGTTCTGAAATCTGAGCTCTATAATTTGCGAAGTGTTTCGACAGAGACGGAGATACCCTTTTATCTCCCCCTCTTCCTTCCTAAAATAAATTCTCGTATCACGAAGACGGGTAGAGGTTATTGGAAAGTGTGTAGATGGGACGGTGATTAGATTGAGGACACATGAGGCCAGAGATAAAGCATAAATCCTGTATCTTACCATTGTCATTTTATTATTATTTTTGGTTTTTACCATGAAATATTTAATAATGTCTTTTTATTGCATATAAAGTACGAAGAAAATCTACCAAAAAAATAAAGTACGAAGAAAAGCAAGAAAGAGGGTGGTGATGGCGGGTGAGGCAGAGTTAATTAAAGCAAAATGCTTTGCTTGAAAGGAACCTCTTGGCCCTTGGCTTCGGCCTGGGTGTGCCAGAAAATGTACAGTGCAGTAGTTTGTATTTCGGGGTGCTCTTTGAATAACTGCAGGGAGTGTCAGAAAACTGTGTATGTGCGTTCTACGCTAATGTTGGCTAAGCCTGTTGGGGGGACGCCCAAAATTGGAAAGCGCTATGACGCATTTTATACGGCATTCGTACACTTGATGGCCTGTCAGCGATTCTCTTTGACGATGGTTTGTACTCGTTTGTTTGTTTTGGCACCACCGCAGTACTGAATGCTGCATTACGCATTCCCATTTCGTTGCAGTCAATTGCACAACCCCTTGTCATATATTTGAGTAAATTATAAGATGCACATAGGATGTTTGAATTTATTTTAGATTTTTTATTATTAATTATTAAATAATTATAATTTTTATTAAATGATTTGATTTAACAATTAAATAATAAATAATTCATAATAGATCCAAACATTTGATGTCTACTGTAAAATTCACCTATGTATTTGTAGGTGGCTTCCGAGATGGGGCTTAAATGTTTCGGCCTGGTGGCCCTTTTTCACTTGATATAGGCAGTTTTCAAAGTTTTTGTTTCTGTCTCGTTAGACTAAAAAATTTTATCTTGCACCCAATTTGATTATCTCTGGGCACGACGAAAATTACTTGCTTATTGCCATAGGTATTAGGCTTCGAACTTCGAAGCACAATCGAAACACTCAGAAAAGGACGAGCCACGTCCTAGTAATGGACAGGTTATCTGGCATCGGTGAAATAGTGATATGAAATTGTTATCAACAAGGACAGTTTTATAATTTTAATAATATTTTTGTTTTGGTACCAATCCTTATTGTCTTCGATTGTTATGATTAAATTTTTATTTTTTATGTTTTAATAAATTAAATTTATGGAAAACATAACATAATTTTAATTACAAATAATTATAAGGAACCAATACCATTGAAATTTATAAAGATACTGAAGAACCCCTTTTAATAAAAAATATTTGAGTAAAATACAACTCCTTTGAAGGATGACTTTAATAAACTTCTCACCCTTTTATTTATAATAACGGTATTCAAAACAAATCAAGGAATTAAAACTGAAAATTAATATAAAAAATTGAAATTAATCGATTTTAATTGGTTTTTAATTTGTGAAAACCAAATCAAACCGATCAGTTTTCGGTTCTTATTTCCAAAACGAAACCAAACCAAATCGAGCGATAATATATTACATTAAAAATTTTATTTATTAATTAGATGTATTGCATATCAAAGTTTTCTATCTATATCTAAATTTGTCTCATATTTTAACTCAATATTTAGAAATTTTAAGTATATATTAATTCTTTTAATTTAATCAATATAATTTTAATTCAAATCTTTTATCATTTGTTTAACTTATTAGTTAATAATATGACATATTAGCCAAAATTTAAAAAATTAGCTTGATCTTATAATTATATAGTTTTATAATAACAATTACTCTAATTTAATATTATTTATAATTACTTTTATACATTTTATAAATTTTATAGTAAAAGCTGAAAACGAACCAATCCAAACCGATTGAATTTGGTTTAATTTGGTTCGGTTCTTCAAAAGTAATCAAATCAACTAAACCAAACTGAAATAATTTTATTAATTGGGTAAGTTAATTTTTACCTCAAAATTAAACCAAACTAAACCGCAAACACCCCTAATTTATAAAACACACACTCTTTTCTGTTATAAAGGTATAGATCGATAACCTATTCTTTAATTTATTTTCAATTTTTCATTCATCCTTTATTTTTTCATGTTTATTATTTTGATTTTTATTATAATACCTTTTATTAATAAGTATACATATTAAGTTCTTAACGAAATAAAATATATGTGACTTATAGTAATATAAAATATTAATATATGATTTAATTTTTAAAATCTTTACTATACTAAGAGAACAAATAACGAATAGTAATATTAATTTGAATATTTTTAAAAAATAACATTATATATTTTTTAGCTATTAATTTAGAATAATAATATACATAAAAAGAAAATTATTTGTGAATATTGTATATACAGATGAATTACGAAGAAGGTAATCAGAAGAATTTTATGACTTTACTATAAAAAATGTACATTACCGTTATAAAATTAAAGGTCGAGAACATTAAAATGTTTATTTTTTGAAAAATAATTTTTACTATTAATAATTTGTTCTTAATATAGTAAAAATTTTAAAAAACAAAATATATCGAATATATTTGGGGTAATTTGGTCAAAAATAAAATAATAAGCTTGAGAAAATAAATATTTGATGAAAAACTAGAAAATTGATTAAAATATGACTTATTTTAAGTTTGTAGGGGATAGGGGAGTATATATTTTAGAAATACAGATATGTGAGTATATAATGTTATCTCTTAAGGGGGGTATTGTATTTTACTTCAAATATTTTTTATTCCATATATAAATTTGGTTCCTCTAAAATAAAAAGGTTAGTAAAATGAGAAAGTGAGAGATTGATTACTCTTATATCATTTGATGGAACATAATATAATAAAAGTTATTAATCTAAGAGTAATCAAGGCTCCACTTTATCATTTTACAAATTTTCCCAATTTAGAGGAGTCCAATATAAAAAGTTATTAGTCTCTCAATTTCACTCCAACCGTCCACTTTTTTTTTTCTTTTGTTTTTTATGATTCACTGATTTACAATTTTACACTATTATAAGGGAAACATCATATTTGTTTGTTACCAATTAAATAGGAACAATCTTTCCTATTAACATAATTTTATATCTTTCCTATTAACATAATTTTATATAATTATCAATATTCATTCATTTTTTTTAATGTGTGTGTGTGTGTTTTTTTTTTTGGTAGTTGGATTGAAGCGGAAACAATGCATGACATTTTTCAATAAATAGCTTCAACAAATAATTTATATGAAATAATATGCATCAATAAATAATATTTACCTAACAATAATATTGTATACCATTCATATCCTTCCATCCGCAATATACATGAGTGGGATCTATTTATTCTAATAGTAAGTATTGTCAACTTATTTCAATCAATAAATATTCATAAAGATCAAATCTAATTGATTCAAATATTAATTTATGTGATATTATGAAGATGATCAAGTATGTGATATTTCTAACAAATTGGATAACAATAAGTATATAATTTGTTACGTAATATTTATTTATATTTTTAAAAAATGTTATACGTAAAAATAAAGTGTATAGATAAAGTATTAAATTATTTTAAAATTGTATGCAATTTTATAGATTTACTCCAAGAGTGAGTTGTAGTATACTCACTTCATTTAAAATTTTATCAAACCAACCGTAAAATTGAAAGTTCTTATTAAGTATATTACATATATTAAATTTCATATACTTTAAAATAATTTAATAATTTATCTTTTCACTTTATTTAAATGCATAATATTTTTAAAAAAAATTATAAATATTGACTTAAATTGTATACTATTGATGTCCTACTTTTTGAAATTTAACCTAGCTACTTGATTAGTATTATAATATTTTTATTAATAAATATATACACACACTAATGCAGCTCTTCTTCTGCTGAAAAAAATTCACACATAGTGACTCCTCCTTAATCTGACATCTATGAAATTTCTAATTAAACCTATAATAGAATAAATTAAAATTTTTGTTCATACTAAATTATTTTTTCTATAATTAATAATAGCATAATTTTTCATTAACTTTTCCTCTAAAGTTGATTGCAAAATGCTCTTCTCGAGGCACAACAATGACATTACGGTAAAAAAGAATGCTCTTCACGTGAGTTCTAGGGCCTGTTTGGTTAACATTTTTAAAAATTGTTTTTGATTTTTAAAAGTTAAAACTGAAAAAACCTCTTTGGATGAAGGAAAACGGAACTCTGTTAAAAACCAAAAAAGGAACTTTGGTTTTAAGAATAGAAAACACAAAACTTTAAAGATGTTTTCTTTAACTTCTTTTTCAAAATGAAGGAAAACGCGGTGGCAATTTTGTGAATAAGTTGAGTTTGTGTTTTTGCCACTTCTTCGAATCCTCGAGGATACAACCCCTGCTCTCATTTTATTTTGTTGAACTTCACCTTCATCCAGCCTTCTTCTCACTTGCTCTCCGCTTCGGGCGACCAAGCTCCTCCATGACCCAGCCGGCAACCAAGCGACCAAGCACCTCCGAGCTGCGACCCAATGACCAAGACCCAGATCGTCACAAAACACAAAAAACAAAAGAAAAGGGCAAAAGCAAAGGGAAGGAGGCATCGCAGAAAGTGGGCAACGGGGAGGATGCGATGCGGCAGCGGCACCAATTCGCGTGGCATCAGCACGACGGTCGATGGCGAGCTTCAAGAGGCTCTCCTGGATGCTCGGGCGGAGGCACGATCTAAGTTTTGTGGCGGAGGAAGGCCGGGTCCTGATGGAGCTTTGCGATTGTAGGTGGAGGGCGGAGGTTGTGGTGGCGCACAGGTCACGGTTTGGGTGAGTTATTGTAACGGTTGTGAAAGTGGCTATTATTCATGGAGATTGGTAAAGGTTGAAGGTTGAAGGTTGAAGGTAAGTTGTTGGCGGTGATTGATGATTGTTGATGTTTCAAAGGTTCTAGTGGTTGATTTTGAAGATGTGTGATGGTTTAGGTTTGAGATGATTATAGTTATAGAGAGTTGTGAAGGAGGGTGGTTTGGTTGATGAAGGCTATGGCTTGCCAAATGCACAGATGTTTGCAGGACGACACCAAGAATAAAATTTATGATCATCTCTCTTTTACCCACTGAATTCTCTTCCTTTTATTGATTAACAATGGCTATATACACATATTTTTTCACTCTAAGGGTATTTTGATTGGGAATAAAAATTAGAATAAATTTTTCATTCGTGATAATACAATTTGCCAACGACTTTTTGTTTTATTAGTTTTAAAAGTTATTTTTAAAAAAAATTATCCAAACATTTTCTATTTTTTACTATTATAAAACTGTTTTTAAAGTTAAATTGTCAAATGAGATTTTATCTTTCTGTTTTTAAAAAATGAATTTAAATCTGTTTTCTAAAACAGTTTTAAAATTTAAGAATAAAAACATTCAAACAGCCCCATGTGGCGATTGTTGAATTTATAACCATGTGGTCATGGATATAATAGTAATAAAAATAAATATTACAATTATCTTTAAACCCTTCTTCTCTACCTCCCCTTCTCTTTCACTACTTGTTCCTTGACACTTTCCCATTTAGCACATAGAGAGCATCACTTTTTCAATCTTTTGTTGCACCACATTCATTCTCTGCCCAGAACAATTTTGCACATAACAACTCTTATGTCTTCTTCTAAATATTGTGATATGCTGAAAAGATTCTAGCTAAGGACAGTTTGATGACTATCTCAGACTATCTCTGCTATTTGAAACTTTTAATTGGTAGCGTTCAACTTATTGAAAAACCCATACAACTTTACACAATTTCATGCATAAAAACCAATAATTTTCCATTAAAGATCACACAAATTCCTTGGTTAAAAGCAAGACTATATGACCCAATACTCTACTAACTAATATCACACAATTATTTTCCCTCTCTTGCATCCTTTCCAAGAGGCCTATCCAGTCTTCAATGTGATTGGTTTCTGTTCAATTGCTACTTTGTCGACGCAAAGCATCTGTTTGTACTCTTCATTCCTTAAATCCACCTGCGCGCTTAGGTGTTCCAAACAACTATGCAATAACAAAGACACCACTAAGCGCCACGAGCGCCGCCGTGAAATTGCGTTCAAGCTTCGTTGTAGCCACCACTAAGTGCCGTGAGCTTCGCTGCGTTTGTTATGTCAGGACCCATTCAAAGTGACCAACACTATAGCTATCAGTACACCACCATAGAGCACCGGCCGGTGGCGCCCCATCCATAGCCAGCAGCCGTCGCGGTCTTCCTTCCTCTGCTGTTCGCGTTAGCCACCGTGGTTGCGCTCCACCTCCAGTCGCTGCCATGGACTGTTGTCTCACAGTCGTGCTCAGCCTTGGTCCTCCATGGCCATGTTGACCAAGCTTTGATCCTCTTGCTCTTGGCCGCCCCCAAATATCTTATTTCAAATCCTAAACTCAGGGTGCTAGAACCTTCTTTGCTTTGTTAGGTTGGAATGTATGATTGGATTGTTGAAGAGGGCGTGTTGAGGTGGAGGGATGGTGGCTGATGAGGGTGGGGCTAGAGATGGGCGGCGGCGGAAAGGTAGATGATGGTGTTTTGTTAAAAGGAAGAAGACGAGGATAAAAATGTAAATTTCCACGAATTGAAATTAATATTAAATTAAAAATATAATTTTTTATTACAGATAATTTCAACCATTAGAGTTAGTGTTAAATGATTAAGATTTTGTCACCATGCGGTGACAAACTCGTTTGGCACCATATAAGAGCGTGCCTATAACTTCAATAAAAGTTCACTTTCACGAGTAAAAGGTGGCGCTAGTTACCACCAATAACACAAACTCATATCTATAGCCCATCCAACAGTTATAGGTACGGGTGGGTTTTAGGTGGATATCACATGTTGCGTTATTGAACCCTATATTTATTGATAATTGGATCAAATCTTCTAATAAAAATAGTATTAATTTAATGACTAATAATAAATTAATGATAGCCTTAACATATGAGGTTAACCTATAATTTGTCATAGATAGGTCGTGAAAGCCTTACTATAGAGTCATAGATTAAATGTCACTTGTATTCGTGGGAAATTATAAAGTAGATCTCATATATTTGATTCCAATTATGGACCTTTTATTATTAGTCATTAGTTGATTATCATTTTTATTGAATGATTTAATACAACAGATAATAATAGATGATTCATGATGATCCAAACATATGATGTCCACTATAAAACCCATGTATTTGTATATTTATTTTTTGTTGACAAATCGTAAGATGGCCTCAAATTTTAAAGGGTAAATTACACTCACTCCCTTTGTGAAACGCACCCCTTTATTTGTAACTACACCACACCCTCTTGTCAAATTTTAAGTATTTATATTACAGTTTTCACTTTTCATTCACATATTATTGATAATAAACTTAAAAATGACATTTTGTGATATTAACTTTTTTAATTAATAAAATTATAAAAATACCATAAATTTAACAGAGTTGATACATGTATTTTTTTTATAATTTTATTAATTAAAATCAGTTAATATCACAAAATGTCATTCTGTTAAGTTTATTAACATGTTCTGTGAATGAGGAGTGAACTGGAATATAAATACTTAAAATTTGACAAGGAGAGGGAGTGTGAGTGAGGTGGATAAATGGGGTGTGAGTTACATTTCCACAAACCTAAAAGGAAGTGTAATTTACCAATTTTTAAATCTATTATGGACCCCTATTATTAGCTGAATAATTATAATTTTTGTTGAATGGTTTGATTCAATGACTTATAATAGGATTCATAATAAATTCAAAGATAAGAGGTCCACCATAAAACTCATCTTTATATATATATATATATATATATACACACACTAGCTCTCGTGAGAGTAGCACAAAAAGAATAACTTCGCTTTTTCTTTTGTGGGGGGGGGGGTCGATTGTGGTTAGCTATTATTAGTGGAAGGATGATTACGATGACTTTTAGCCTGGGGAGAATTGGAAGTCCTCCACAACTACATGAAGCACGGGGCTTTAGGGCAGAATACTCTTCCCAGTACATTTTGAGTTTGCTAAAATAATGATTGATGGAAGAAGAACCTTGAGAAAGACTTTTCATAGCCTTCTTCAATTGAAACAATCTTCCATCATTTGCCTGACCAAAGCATTCCTTCAAATCTTTTCATAATGTAGCAGCTAAATTGCTGAATAACATCGTGAATAGTATTGAAGTTGTAATGAGTTTATATAGAAGTGCATGTGTATTGTGCATAACCTGTAACTAACTTCACTGTTAGTATAGCTAACTAACTCACTCTAATAATAACTAACTCTAATATCATTTTTGTTATATGGCTTAATTCAATGATCAATAAATAAGGGTCTATGATCCCAACATTTGAGATCCACCATATTAGGTTCAGCAAATTATAAGGAACAATATGTTTAGATTCATAATGACTCACATTATTAGTCATTAATAAATATCATTTTTATTAGATGTTCCAATGATCAATAAATAGTCCATGATAAACCTAAATATTTGAGATCCACTACAAAACCCAATATAGGGCTCGAAAGTTTGTTCCCGCGAACCCCTCAAGACTGGAGTTAGGCAGTTTTTTGAATTTGTGATTTTAACCCCACAAGACTCCTAACGTTTCAAATTGTACCCGTTAAAATACGTCATTCGCATTCATAATTGCTAATTGAAACACAGATTTCAACATAACGAGTTAAAAACGAATACCCTGGAAGGGTCTGGAAGCAAACTTTTAAGCAAATAACTTTTTTTATCTTAATATTTTTTACTTTTATATTAACGCAATCTTAACAAAAAATTTTATATTAATTCAGTTCCAATATTTTTTAATTTTCATAATCAATTTAATCTTAACAAAATTTTTAGTATCAATTTAGTTCTAATATATTTTCATTTCAACATCAATTTAATCATTTTGTTGGATCCTTATCAATTTACAATGTATTTAAAGATGAGTGAAATTTAATAGAGAAGACTAAATTAATATTAAAACAAAAATATATTGTGACTAAATTAATGCCAAATTTTTTTTTAAAACCAAAATGATATCAGATTAAATACTATTGATGTATATAAATTAAACTCTACAATTTTTTTCGCACAAATGATTATTAAAATATCATTAACTATTATAACCAACTTCACACTGGTATATTAGTTGTGATAATAATCAACAATATTTTAAAAATGCGACAAATGGTACTATTAGTTTACATACGATAAATAGTACTATTAATTTATATGCAATTACCTATTCATTAAATTTAAGTTTTGTTTTTTTACATTGACCATAATAAAATTTGAATATATGACCTTATATAGACTATCCAAGCCACTCACTATTAGTCTATTTCCAATGACTTATTTATTAATTTTACTACTCTCTCCATTTACAAATAATTGTCCAGCTTTGAATTAGCACAATAGCTAAAAGAATGATTGATAATGTCTCAATATTAATAAAAGTTATATATACTTTATAATACCAATCTTGATACTTCTCACCAATAGTGTATTTGATAGGAAAGAAAAAATAATAATTTTAGAAGGGGTATAATTGGAAAAAAAAACTAATAAATATTATCTAAAATTTCTAAATGGACAATTATTAATGGAAAAGTAAAATTTTCATATTGGACAGTTATTTATGAACTAAGAGAGTATATATAAGCAAAACCAAAACTAGCCACATTTAAATTGTATTTAATATGATGGGAGCGTATAATATAAGAGAAGTGGTTTATTATGGAAGTATGAGGAGTAAATCTAAGTCGTATAACTATACATGGATGACAGAATTGAAAGTTAATTAATGTAATTAATATTCACATATCCATTTAAAAAAGTTACACGACTTTATGTTTTAATCTTTACTATTCATGTAAAGTTCAATGATTAAGATTTACTTCTCTCACTCTCACAATGAACCACTCTTCTCGTATGATTCCCTCCCTTGATATGATTAGGTAAAAAATTTGTATTCAATACAATAAAAATTTTATATTTGAAAGAAACAGAACTGAGGCAGCGAGGAGTGCCTATAGAAAAACAACATAGTGAACCCAACTATTAAATATCAAACAATACAAGGGGTGGCTTTAGAAAATCTGAAATCTTTCATGTTTAACATGGGGCTCTTAATAGTTGTCTGATCCAATAGTTAATAACATGGGATCAATAAAAGATTCAAAGATAAAATGTTCACAATAAAACTCCCAAAACTTACATCAAGTTTTTATCTCTATTTCACCAATCAAATAATGACAATTGTATTTTTTTTTATTGCGATGAGTAATTTAAAAGAGAGTTTCTCCATTATCCTTATAAAATTCAATGATATTAGAAATTTTTAAATTATTTATACCTAAACATGAGCTATCTACAATCAAAAATTGAATTACAATAATTGATTACATAATGATACCGATTCGATAGTACCCCATGGGTATCAAAGGAAAAACCAATTTAAAAGTAAGCACTAGATCAAGAAAAAATGCCATGTGTCATAAGTTGATAGGAGAATTGAATGTAGTGAACATAATAAACTTGATCTAAGTTTTTTTTATCTAAGTTCTTTTCCTTTTATTTATTGTAAATAGGGAAAAAAGCAAATTACCCCCTGAACTTTTGGTCATGTGCAATTTAGACCTTGAGTTTTGAAAATGTGCAACCTGACCCCCTATACTTACCAGGACAGTGCAAAGAGGACCTTCTTGTAACGGACGTTAAATTGCACCGTTAAGCATCAACATGCTTCTCACGTGCATTACCCATTTGACAAAAATACCCCTTTTTTATGTCAAATTTCCATTCTCCAAATCTCTAAACCTAGTATGCCTTCTCTGAAACAAACTCACGAACCCAAGTGCAAGAAACCAAAGACACACAAATGCACATTGAGCTCCATATTTGATCCCCATCAAACGCACACCACAAAACTCGCCTGAAACCTGAAACCCAAAACCCGCGCCTCCCCTCGCCTTTTCACCACTCCGGTTCTTTACCCATCCAATAAAAACAGTGAAGAACAAGGAAGTGAAGCGAAGAGAGCAACAAGCATGGAATACCCATCAAATCCGAAGAACAACAAACACCAGAAGACTCAACGAAGAAGAAGGCAAACAAAGAAGAAGAAGAAAAAGAAGAAGAGCGAAGAAGAAAGCAAACGAAGAAGAAGAAGAAGAAGAAGAAAAAGAAGAAGAGTGGCAGAGAATAAGAAGAAAACCAAGGAGGAAGATGGAGAGTGATGGATCAACGGGAAACATGAATTTGTCAAATTGTAGTGGTGGTCCTCCCTCTCATTTTTGCAGTTATGGCCTTCCCTCAAGGCTGCAAATGTCTTGGACTGAGGCAAATCCAGGTAAGAGATTTTATGGGTGTCCAAGATATGGCTGTCAAGGACATTGCAATTTCTTTGCCTGTATGACCCACCTCAACACAAAGATAGATGTAACACCCCAAAATTACTTAAAAATTAATTTGAGTTTTGTTAGTCATAATTTTAAAAATATAACAGTTTAGCAATGATGAGGGTGGCCCAACGGATAAATAAAAAAAAAAAAATTGGGCCGTGATGAATAGTAACCTTACGGGCCTTACCTGTCTCCAGGAGCGAAACCCTATATCTGGAAGGAGATGCCCGAGATTGAGAAAAGAGAGGGTTAAGGTTAGAAATAGTTAAGAATAAGGATTTTATACCTGAATTTAATTTTCAGGTAATATCGGTCAAATGGTGGCGTTTACCCGTTAATGAGATTTCGGTGTATGATTTTTAACAGGAAGATATTTCCATCACCACCAATGGATGGTATCCACCTATTTAGGACATGTGGAAGGCCAAGATTTAATCTTGGAATTCAAGATTAAATCTTAGCCATCCATTTTGCTTTATTACATGATATCTTCATGCAATTATTATAAGATCAACACATGTCCAAAGCTTGTTCAAGAAGCCAAATCCTTCTTCTTTAAGCATCAATTTCGTGCAGCCTTCAAGGAGAAAAGAACTAGCCACCATTTTCATCTTCAAGATTGATCTTGAGTTCTAAGCCCAAAAACCCTAGCCTAGAGTTGTGGAAACCTCAAAGTTCCTTCATTAAACTTGTTCTACACCTTGATCTCTATAAATTTAACCGAACAAAATCTCTATTCCTCATCAAAACCTTGTCTTGTACCTCATACCTCACTGATATCAGAGGGGTTTGAAGTTGGATTGAGAGCTTTGAGGAGAAGGAAGCAAGCTTGGTTAATCTTGAAGCCAATGATCTAATAAGTTACTCAAAGTAGGGTTTTTGCTGCCTTTTCTTGTCAAATTTTTATGATCTGTTTTGGCATGACCTAGGTCCGAAATTTCTAGTTTTATTGATGGATAATATGTTGATATTGATGTGTGAATTTCGATGGTGTGTTTGGATGGGGTTAGAAAAGGGTTTTTCTCAAAGGAAATTGGGATTAGGCCTGGATTCCTAGTTGTCCTGAAGCAGTAATTATGCACGAATTTTTTGGTATATTTGTGGATAATTTCATGAGTTATAAAAATTATATATTGTATTTAACATCTTAAAATAACTATACGAATTTTCTTGGGTGTTGTTTTAAAGTTTACTACCTCAAAAAAAATCAAGAATCGAAATGTGACTGATGCTATCTTGGTTGTTGAAACTGAAGCAATAAACTTATCCGAATTTATTATCATATCAATTGATTGAATTAGCCCATGAAATTTTAACACGAAGTTAGTAACATATTAAAGTATCATTGTAAATTTTCTTGTGCCTTGATTCCATCAATTACTGGGGTTAAAAATTTTGGAACTCAGGTATGGACTAATTGGTGGCCCTGACCACTAAATTTGTACATTTTACTAAAGTAGATATAGAGCTCTGTTTGTCCTGAAATTTTTACAGGTTATTATAGATATATTGAAGTGTCATGTAGAATTTTTGTGGCTCTTTAAATGGCTGTTTGATATGGCAATTAAATGTTGCACCTAGGAAGTAAATCTGCCAAGGTGCCGGGATGTGAGAATGGCTGAAAATTTGTGGTAAAATGATATCTAGTCCAAGTGTATAGCATATGAATGCATGCTAATTATTTCAATTACTTATCCATGAGGCATGAATAGACCTCTAATATGATTGAATACCTACATGTGGCCTATGCGTGCATTTGAGAAAAGAGAATATATATGAACTTAAATTGTGCATGTTCTGACATATGGACAAAATGGAAACAAGACTTAGATTGAATGAGGGAAGGAAATAGAAAAGAGGAACCTCCCTAAATATTTTGAGTTGATCGACGTATCGACTAGGAATAGATCTGTGTGTAATTCGGAAATACAAAAAAAATGAAGTTCGATGATCACGTATAGGACTGAGCTCGTCCCTGATAGCAGACTATTTCCCTTGTGTGGTGTGAACCACTCCAGATATCATTTGGTATAAATTATTTATTGTGGTATTGTCCACGACAAGTACCTATTGGGTATAACTAAGTCTTTCCTATGTCAATGAAAAGAGAAATGCACTGACTTGATTTCTATGGCCATAAGTGGAACCATGTCTCATTGAGATAAGTTCACTGCACGTATTATATGCCTACTCATCTTACTCTAGATTGGCTGCCTTGGATGATTTGTTAATTGTTGAAACATTATGATAGATGTGCTCTAAGTGGTTGATTATTAAAAGCTACCCACTTCGGAGGGATGATTTTAGAACCTTAAAATGAATCTTTAGTTTATATTGTATGATCATATTTTCTTGATAAACCGAAGTGGCTAAGGTGATGACGATGACATAGATTTTTCGTATATGTTTGGGGATGCCCTACTAAGAATTATGTAATTCTCACCCCTGTGTGTTTGTGTTTCCGTGTCGCTCCAGGTTAAGCTAGAAGACTATGATGCTGCTACGTAAAAGGACTCGAAATGCCAATAGTGTCGTAGTGAATGTTTTTATTATGCTGTATTTAGTGGAATGGATATATGTAACTACATTAGAGAAGTGAGATGTACTAAAGCTCATAGAGGAGCTTCCTCTTGTACTTAGCTGTATATTCAATAAAGGTTGTATTTTCTTTGTTACATATATTTCAATAGAATTTTGTTTAGTTATTACACACGTAAATCGAGCTTTTTATAGATATTTAAGAAAGGTCTGCTAATTAATAAGTAACAACTCTCGAGTACAATGTCATGACTTAAGGGTGAGGTTGTACTTGGAAGGATGTTACAATCAGCAAAAGTGATGAATGGATTACTGAGGAAGAAGAAAGAGCTAATTGAAGTAATAGAGGCACAAAAAATATAGTTGTTAGTGTTGAATCAGAAAGTGGAAACTCAAAGGGTTGAATTAGAAGCATTAAGAGGGAATGTGGATTCATATAAGAGTCAAGTGAAGAAGTTACACATAATAATAGCTTCTGTTGTGGTTGTTTTGGTCCTCAAATGTTTCAGATTGATGTAAATGTTGTTGGGGTATAATGTATTAGTCCTATAATGTTTCAACGATATGATTTATAATGTTTTGACAAAATCTGAAGTAATGAAATCATCATTTAGTTGTTACACGTGTTTTATTGTTGGATGGGGAATTATTGCTGAAAGAATTTGGTAATGTGAGCTTCAAATATGACCTGATGGAAATGTAACATTGTATCTCAAATACTATATGTTTATCTGTGTACATGGTATCTGTGTAATTTCATCAAAATAACCTGCTTACATGTATTTGTGTACATTTCATCCAAACAGCTTGTTTACATTCCATTAAAATAACATTGTATCTCAAATATGAGTATATATTCAGTGGTTACATTTCATCAAAATAACATTGTTCCTGAAACTAAAATATGGAGGTATCTCAAACAACATCATATCTCAAATTTGAGTACCTAAATACATTCCATCTAGAAATACCTAAACAACCCACAAAATAAAACCAAAAAGCCCACAAAATGCCTACAAACTTGACAACTTAAAACTCAATCATTTCCTTTGGCACCAATCTTCAGCTTTTTGCTCTTAGTGATCGTTGAAGTGGCTGAGTAAGTGACATTGAAGGGGCCTCATTAGCATGTACTGATTGTGGAGGTGGTTGACTAAGGGATTTTTGAGCCACCTTCCCATGTGCTCTCTTACTTCTCCTTAATAGCGTACCTGCAATAAAGGGAGTAGGATTAACCATACAATCCTTGAACATAATATTTGATGAAAGTGTCAAAAGGGCCATCATGAACAAGAAACGGGGCAACATCTGCGGGGGCAACACCTGTCCAAGGCCAACACCTGCAGAGCACTTGCATTTCTGCACCTAACTAGAGATATTGATATAACACCATAAATAACACCATAAATATTGATATAACACTAGAAATAACACCAGAACTCATTTCAGCACCTATAGGAATATTGATATATATTTTGGTTGAGATTGACTCAAAGCCAAAAATCAGAACAGAAATAACAATAGAAACCAAAATCAGAACCATAAATAAAACTAGAAACCGAAATTAGAAGTAGACATTAGAACCAAAAAGTGTAAGCAGAACCACAAATTAGAACCATAAATCAAAACCAGCAATTAGAAGTAGGAACCATAAATCAGAAGTAGACATCAAACTAGAAACCAGAAGCAGAAATTCAGAATCAAAAAGCGAAGCAAAAATCCTAGATAGAACCAGAAATTAGAATCATAAATTAGAAGTAAAAACCAGCACAGAAATCAAAGTAGAAATACAAATCTAAACGAAATCTTTGTGCAAACGAGAAGGAAAGGAACCATTTGTTGCTAAGAGAGACAACTTGGGAATCATTTGGTTCATGGTTGTTCCTACGCCACCTGCAAAAAAGATACATTATATATTCTCCAACTCAATTTTAAAACAAAAGAAAAGAGAAAAAAGTAAAATACAAGAGAAATAACCAGAACCATCTTGTTTCTTTTTCTTTTTTGGCTTTTTTGCATTTGGATGTCTTGGCCTCTTGCATGTTCGGCTATTGTGACCCCATTGCATGCAATTTGTGCATTGAGTAGGATTACCACCCTTTCTAATCCTAGTTTGATTCCTTAGCTCGTCTCCAGCTCTTTTCTAACCTTCTTCGGCCTTCCAACTTGAGCTCTTGTTGTAAGTGGCAGAATTGGATCATACTCTGTTTGTGGCCACTCTTCAAGCCGATGGCATAGGATTGATCATAGTCCCATATGTTTTAAGAAAAGTATCCTTCCTATAGTAGTGGCTTACATAACTCTTAGGCACTTCTTTTTGTGCATATATTACGCTAACGGCATGTGCACATGGGATCCTAGTTAGATCCCATAATTTACAAGTGCAAGTCCTAGCAACTAAATCAACCACTTTCTTTCTCCTTGAAAATGTGTCAACCTCAAACTTCCCATCACCATTCATGTGGGCAATGCACAAGACAACATCTACTTTTGACTTTTCTAGTTTGGCTTGAATTCTTGGACAAACAACCCCATTATACTTGAGCATTCCCTCTTTTTTCACTGCAAATCTCTTCATAAGCATTCTCCTAATGGTCTCCATCATAGTGATGATTGGTTTATCTCTAGCAGGTAATATTGCAGAATTAAATGACTCTACAATATTATTCTGCAAGGCCCCACATTGTGCATGAGGTGAGAACTTATGCCTTGACCATGTAGAAGGATCTCTTTCTTCTAACCAATTTGCTGCTTCTTCATCTATTCTCCTTATCTCTCCTAGATGGAATCTGAATTCAACCCTTGTTGCTGCCCTTGCACAATTCCAAAGCAAGTCCTTCAAAGCTTGTCCTTTAAATGTAAGCTTGAAGTTTGCATATAAGTGTCGAACACAGAACCTATGTTCAGCTCCTACCCATCAAGTACTTCCATCAAACCCTGCATTAACTAACCAACAATTAAACAACAATTGAGCCCATAAATTGTATACATATAAGGAACAAGGAACCATATACCTTTTGTTTATCAGACATGAAGGCCTAGCCATGCTCTGCAATGGAACCAATGTCTTCAAGCAACAACTCAATGAACCACTACCAACTATCTCTATTCTCTCAATTGTAGCATAAGCAACAAGAAAAATATTGTCATTTCCATCTCTTGCTATGGCCACTAGTAGTTGACCCCAAAGCCTGCCTTCAAAAACAACCATCCAAGTGGATCATAGGTCTACAAAATTTCAGCCCTTTCTTAGTAGCATCCAAGCATGCATACAACCTAAGAAATTTATGGTCATCAACTTTCAACTTCATGGTTGACCCGGATTATATAATCACAACTCAGCACAATAGTCCCATAGCATTCCATATTGAGCTTCATTGCTTCCTTGAAGCTTTTCCATAGCCATCTTGTTAGCTCTACATATCTTAAATCTTGACACAAATATTTTGTGCTCTCTTGCAACTTGGTTCATAAAGGCTTTAGTTTTCCACTTGCCTTTGTTGTCCCTAATGTGATCTTGGTATTTGGTAGACAACCACCGCACACTTGCCTTAGTGTTATGATTAGACCACTCACAATCTTTGTGCTCTTCATTTTTCCAACTCTTGATTTGGAAGCAATTTTCTCGTGGGCAATGGCTAGCATGCATCCTCCAACCACAATTGTTTTTGCAATGTACTGTGATTCTTGGATGTTCATTCCTAATGTATGCGAAGTCAATCCCATTTTCAATACAATATTGCTTCAAAGCCTCTCTAAATACTTTGAAGTTAGCAAACTTCATTCCAACCTTCAACTCAATCTTTTTCTTCATATCAGAAGATTCATGAAACTCTGGATATTTGTCTTCTTCTCCTCCCCTATTGAAATAAATTAGAATCACATATGACAGTGTTAATACAAAAGACAAATTTAACATAGCTAAATTAAACTTTTCACAAACATTGTATTTTTTTAATACATACCCTCCTTATCAGATGCATTAAGTGTGAGTAGATTGTCACTATCCTCATAGTCAGACATACAATCACCATCCCAATCTGCTTCAACATCAACGGCACCCCTATTGTTATTACTACACTGTCCAGAAAGTGCCTCATTCACCACTTTGTCTATTAGACCTAACTTCGGTGGTAACATCTAAAATGCCATTATCTTTAAAAAACAAGTCAACCTCCTCATTGTCACTCTCCACAAAGTCACATCCTTCTAATCCCTCCTCAACATCCTCAGTCATCTTTCCTTTTCCTTTACTATTTCCCTTCTTTTTTTCTTTTCCTTTACTATTTCCCTTATTATTTTTTTTCCCTTTCCCTTTTCCATTACTTCTTATTTTTCCTCCTCCTTTAGCCCCTGAGTAGCCGCCAATTCAGCCTCTCTATTGGGCAAAACTTGAGCCAATGTAACAACCCCTACACCATCCACGATTATAATAGCCTTTGCATCACCAGCCCTAATTCAGCCCACTACAGCATCCCCTACAACATCCCCTACAGCAGCCCTACTTCAATCGCTATTGCAACATCCTCAGTTGGTGGATGTATGGCATATATATCTAGCTCAGGATCCTTCTTATGCTCCAATGCTTTAATAATGCTCAACACATCTTTATCAGCTACTAAGTCCTTTATGCACTCAAATGTTTTCTCCCTAAACTTATATTGAAATTTCAGTGGTTCACTAAACCCATAACTCTTCACATGAAAGCATAGATGGGTCGTTGATGATAGTCAATATCAAATTTTCTCATTCTTGACGAATACCACCAACATAACTCATTTGAGGTGCAAGTGTGAAAGACACCTCCGTAATACAGAATACATGTGATAATTGACATATCTACAAAGAATTAGAAATTGCAAATAAGATACCACAATTAACCAAAATTAGGGGAAACCATATAAATTAACAAAGTGCAAGGAGCATTGGGCAATTTCTATAAATTGGACAATTTGTCCTCATATGTCAAACATAGAAACAAAAACTCTTCACACATAACCCACTAATTACTAAACAATGCAATCATGTGACCACTACAAAAGCTAACCCCACCATATGTCCCTACATACTCCAGCAGCAATTAAAATTTGCAACAAAAAGAGATTGGTACAAAAATCAGTTTCAAGATCCTACATCCTTCTTCATTTTCGTATAAAAGGCACATATTGATTGAAAGCTTGATTAACAAAAGAACCCACTAATTACTAAACAAAGCAATCACATGTGACCACTACAAAAGCTAACCCCACCACATGTCCTTACATACTCCAGCCAGGTAATAAAAATTTGCAACAAATAGAGATTAGTACAAAAACCACAATTTCAAGACCCCACATCCTCCTTCATTTTCATATAAAAGGCACATATGGAAAGCTTGATTAACAAAAGAAATCTCACTCTTCGTTGGTAGTCTTCTTCAGTGGGTCTTCTCGGATCGAAAATGCTTTGCAGGTCTTCTTCTTCCCATGTTCGCCACCGTCTTCGCGTCGCGGCATCGCCAGTCTCTTCTTCCCCTCTTCGCGCCTTGCGTCGCGAGCCTTCTTCTAGATCTTCGCGGCTTTGAAAGGAAGGAAGAGGACCAGGCGAAATGTTAAGGCGAGGGGAGGGGAGGTGTGAAAGGGTTTCAGGTGAGTAGGTAAGAGTGTTTTGAGAGATTGGTTGATGATAATGCACGTGAGGGAAAGTGAGTTGAGATAAAAAAAAAGGGGTATTTTTGTCAAATGGGTAATGCACGTGAGAAGCATGTGGATGCTTAGCGGTGCAATTTAACGTCCGTTACATAGAAGGTCCTCTTTGCACTGTGTAAGTACAGGGTTGCACATTTTTAAAACTAGGGTCTAAATTGCACACGATCAAAAGTTCAGGGGTAATTTGTTTTTTTCCCTAATATAAGGAAACAACCTTTTTCTTGCCCAAGACACAGAGGCCTCAAAAGCAAAAAAAAAGCTTTATAGAATGTTTAAAAGAAATATTCAATTTTTTTACGTGTTTAAAAGAAATATCTATATTAAATTTGTATCGATATAACTAATCCTTTAATAAAATCTAACCGATTTTATAATATAGGTTTAAATATACTTTTGGTTCATGAAGAAATAAACAAATTTTGATTTTGATTCTTGAAAATTTTATTGTTTAGTTTCGATCTAAATATTTCTAAAACTATTTGGTTTTATTTTCTATCATTAAAGGTTTAATTCCTACATATCCCTATAGTTTCATTCAATTTTCAATTAAGTCTCTATAGTTTAAAAGTTTCTAAGTAGGTCCTATAGTGTATGAGATTTTAATAGGTCCTATAGGGACCTACTTAGAAATTATTAAAATATAGGAATCTAATTGAAAATTGAGTGAAACTAAAGGGACATGCAAAGTAATTAAACTATCATGAAACTATCTCTCAAATGTTAAACTAACAAATGAAGGATTAGGCCATATAATCTTATATGATAATCAATAATCATATGTGATAAAAGCTAAAATCAAATAATTTTATAAATATTTGAATTAAAAAAATTTTTAAAATCAAAACTAAATTTCACTTATTTTTCATATATAAAAGTATATCCAGCCATTTAGGGACTTGTACATTCTTTTATATGATTAAGAGTAAACAATCATTTTAGTCCTAATATTTTCAGTTTGAAGTCAATTTAGTCCTAGCAAAATTTTTGACATCAATTTAATTTTAACAAAATTTTTTATATCAATTTAGTCCTAACGTTTTTTGTTTGATATCAATTTAGTCATTTCATCCTAGTGAAAAATCTAACAAAATGACTAAATTGATATTAAAATTTAAAATGTTAGAATTAAATTGATATCAAATTAAAAATGATAGGGCTAAAATAGTTACTTATTCTATAATTAATAATTAATAAATGCATAGGGGACAAATAGTTTTATCTTAAAAGTAGAGATGTTAAAACGACTAACCCACCGCGCTAGTCCACTTTAACCCTTCATTTTTGGTGGGTTGGCCTATATTTTAAATCTTGCCAAAAAATTTGGCTTGCCTAACGCCCCGTAACCCGGTTTTGCGGGTTAAGACGGACTTAGCTTACGGGCTGATGTTTTTTTTTTTTTTTGAAAAAATAAAATACTAGTGTTATTTTGAGACTAAGTATTAGTTTATTATTATTGAATACAATATATTGATATTGACTTCTAAGCTGAATTATTTTATTGTTATAATTGATCATGTTAGAATCTTTTTTATTATTGTATTGGTATCATTGTTAATTTTTTAAATTTTCTTTTACAAAATTCATTAAAATAAAGATTTTTATTTTTATTTTTTTTATGATTCCACCTAAAGTGAAGAGATTTATAAAATAAAAAGAAAGAGATTAACCCCAGTTAAATTAATAAAATTAAATAAATTGTACATTCTTTACCTTCAATAACCTCTTTTTTCCTTTTTTTGGGTAAAGAATGAGAGGCAATCATGTAATTTGCACACACAACATTACTCAAACCACACTGCCACCCGTCGACCAAAAATAAAAGACCACACTACTAACCCCACAAGCCACACTGCTACTTTTAATTTGCAATACGAGAGTTACCATATTACAAACCACAAAATGAACAAAAGGTGCTCGTTGATTTATGCCATAAAGTAATTCCTCAGATTGAGGTGTTTTCTTGAACGAGGCCTTGAAGTTGGTTGTGGGTAAAGACTTCCCTTGCACGTGCACTCCTATGTTTAAGTCGCTCGTGTAGTGTCTCAGACATCTGGTTGAAAAATTCAGGGTCCCATCTATGAATCAATAAGGGGTCTTCAGCATAACACACATATATGGATGTCACAGCACTTTCCACCACAACCATAGCCAATCCAACCTGTAAAATGAAAATACATATTTACACCAAAAAATAAATACTCCTGTTTTGCTATTCATGGATATTAAACATAAAAATGATATATGATAGGATACTATGGCAATGTTTGATCCATGAAGCCGATTCCATTTAGTAGGATAAGTCTTAATTGTTGTTGCTGCTGCTATTGAACAATGTCAAGTTATGCTTTCAGTAGTAAGAAATGAAGCTTGTAGGTTTTCGTTGCATATTTGTTTTAGGGTATGTGTTCATGTTTTTGGTGCATGGAGATAGGTAATGGAACAACACAAAAATGTAGCATTGGAAGAGGAGAAATTAGCAAGAAAATGAGAGAATAACTTGTACGTATACATCTTTTCACCACTCAAGTAAGGATATATACACGACTTATGAGGGAAAGGAAATGAAGGCATCGAAGGAGAATGAAATCTTTTTTCCACTCAAGTGACTAAGGATACGTTCACGAGTTAACAGAAAAACGAAATGAAGGCATCAAAGGAGAAGGAAGAACAAGGGAAAAGAAAAGGGTTTAGTGGGTTGACTTCACCCTCATTCATGGGTGTAAAAATGATGATTGATGAGCGAAAGAAAATAGAGGGTTTATACTATAATTTTTAAATTTTACCCTTTATTAAAATAACTAAACACGATTAATATGTTTTATAATTTTTTTAAAAATATTTTTCCAAAAAAATATTTTCTTTCCTTAATTTTTAAAACTTAGCACCGGTATAGACTTGACACACTTACACCTTCAATAACTTTTTATATACTATATATTTGTCAATCCAAAGGTTGAATTATAAATACATATCATGCTTATTGTTTGTGATAATTTTTTAAAAGATAAGATTATGATCAAATAATTCTTATTTACATATATTTAGGAAGTATTTATTACATTAATTTATATGCATCATAAAATGTATTAAAAAATTTCAGACTAATGTAAAACTTTATAGAGATGAACTATATTATATAAACTTTCAATCCAACAGTGAATTTTATAAAAAATTTCTCTAGTAAAAAGTAGTTGAAAGTGTAAGATATATACCAAGTCTTTCACTGGTGTAAATAGTGTGTCCTGAGAATTAGCTAAAATAACGATTAGTAACATATTCATCTACTTTTTTTTCTTTAGTTATTTTACCCTTCTAGGTTCTTATTCAAGATCAAATAGGAATGGATTACCTCTATGTAAAATGTTTATATGATCATGTTATGTGTAAATTTTCACTATTGATCACTCACTTTTGTGTGATCCAAGATAGGGTCCACTTTGTTAATCAATGGTGAAAATTCACATATGACTATGTCATATATGAAATTTCTGCCTTGGATATGATGACTGAAATTTTTGAAATTCAAATACCTCGTACGGTATTAGTATCAATATACACACTGCACTGATACAATTACTTTCAACATATATAATTTATATTGATAAATTAAATAAATTATATTTATAATATACTTTTATCTTAAAGTATAAAAAAATTAAATATTTAGTTATTAAATATTTTTTATTAATATAATTTTCATTTTAAATTATATATCATTCTTGTACATCACACAAGTTAACATACTAAATATAGTTTTTACTTTTAAGGAGTAGCTATTGTCACACCCTTGTGTCTATTGCTACACCATTTTAGCGGCTTTTGTTTACTATTCCTAAAATACCCTTGTCCAATATTTATTCTAACCTTTATCTATTATCACCCTCAACTATTAACTATTTTTAAAACTTCTAAAAAAATCATCACATTGTTTCCATTGATATTGTTAAAATAATTTTTCAGTCAACTTGTTCCAACAAATTTAGACACATAAGTACATTGATAAATGAGGAAGATGAATAATAATTTTTAAAATTAAGCTCAAATGAAAATTAGACATATATTATAATAATTGATTTCAATCCTTTAATAAGTTGAACAGGTACTAGATTTATTGTTTGAGTTGTTAAATTGAAAGCTTGTATAGAAATATTATTTTTTAATTTTATATGAATTACTTTAAAAAGTTTTAAATACCATGTCTATATCATATGTATATTGTGTCTTAAACTTATACACATCAAAATTTATGTTTCAACCAAACACTTATACAATAGCAAGTCAAAAATTAAAATTAATAAAGGTGTAACTCATTATAGTTTTATTTAACTTCTAATTAAGCCTTTATAGTTTAAATTTTTTTAATCAAGTCACTACATTGTAATTGTAAAAATATTTGTAATCAAGACCCTAAAGCAACCTATAGCTTAAAAAATTAAATACAACAATCATCTAAAAGTCTAATTGACTACTACTAGGACTTGCATTTTCCAATCAAAAGTATTAAAAATTTAAATTTTTTTTTATCACGATAGATTACTTGGAGATTTAATTATATGAAATTTATAATGTAAAGACTCGATTGAAAAAATTTAAATCATATAGACTTGATTAAAATTTTGATGTATAGATATCTTCAAAACCATGTATAGTATACTGAAATTTGGGAAGAAAAATTATAATGTAAGGAATTTTTTTTATTTTGTAGAAAGAATGTAAGGATTGTAGTATGAGATTGAATGGAAGTGACAATAGACAAAATTTAAATAACTATTAAATAAGGGCATTTTAGAAATTTTATAATAATACCCATTCAAAGGGTGTGGCAATAGATATAAGACTGTGACAATACCCACTCCCTTATTTTTATCTTATAAAATCTTTAGCCTTTCCAAGAAATATTGTACGTAAAGCTATTTTCATACCAAGAATGAACATAATTCCAAAGAATATATTTTCCAAAGTTCAAAATGAGACAATTCCCTATAATAGCGTCTTTTGGTGTGATAATCAACAATTCTCAAGGCCAAATTTTATCTATAGTTGGATCATATCTTCTAAGACCGGTATTTAGTCATGGCCAATTGTATGTGGCTGTTTCAATAGTTAAAAATAAGCAAAGTTTAAGAATTCTCTTGAAGAATTATGATGACATAGGTAAAAATAGCACTATGAATGTGATATTCGGAAAAATATTTAAGAATATTAATTTAAATGTTATATACAACTGTTGAAATTGAGGGTTTTAGATAGTGGAGGAAGAAAGAGAAAATAGAGATTTATAGTAATCTGAAAATATATTGATATTATGTGTTAACACGTAATACATTAAGGCAATCTTATTTATAAGCCAAAAATAAAATTTAAACATAATGATAAAATCAACTTAAATCAACCTAAGATATGATATAAAATATTATAAGATGTAATGAAGATATTACTAATATTTTCTTATTTCTAACACTACCCGCAAGCTAAAGCTTACTAAGCTTTAACCTTGTTATAATTAAACCCTTGAAATATAAAAATGATCTCCATTGAAGACTTGCAAGGCAACTCAGGGATGTTGAATATGTCGAAAAAGATAACAAGAGCTGGAATGAACATTAGCTTGAACAACTTGTTGGATAATTGCACAACAGGAAAAGAAGAGACACACGCTGGCTAGAAGAGACGCAATGAAGGTAGTGGAAATTCCTGTACATGCAACAATAGATCGCAAGCAGCATATGGAAGCCTTGAATAGTTGAAAAAATGGATATTCAAAGAGGCCATATGAGCATATCACTGGCATGACTGAGTGAAGATAAATATCACCATTGGAATGATTCACAATGGTAGGTTGGTAGGAAGCACAACCAAATATTCATTACTCACAACCATGGATCATAACCAGGGGTAAAATTGGAAATAAAACTACTAAAATTGACAAAGTGCACGCGCACAAAGCGAGGCCGGTCAGGAAGAGGATGGCAAGCTAAGTCCTGGCAATGGGTGCGATAGTTGGAGATGATGCCGGGACGCGCCGCCACGTGCGGTGGAAAGTGACGACGTGTGGATGCCTTGTGGATTGAAGAAACGCGAGGTGTCGTTGACCGTTTCTATGCGTGGGTTTTGGGATCTGCGCGCAAGAGATGGCGGTCTTGATGGTGAGGTTTCCGGCCAAAGTTAAACAGGGAAAGCTCGGTGAAGAAAGGGCGTGGACGGTGGTTTCAAGCTGCTGGAATGGATGACAGAGTGGATAGAAGATCGAGACACTACCAGAGGGGTTTACATAACAAGGAAGAGACTGGTGGTGAGGTTGTTAGCTAGAACCAACACCGGAAAAAGTCACGGTAGCAGTTAAAGGCAGTGGAAGGTGATTTTCTGGCTGTTGGAGGTGATGACACAACGAGAACAAGGGCCAGCAACCTAAAGGAGAACACAGTTCGCGGAAAATGTGGACAATAGTGGTAGACGGCAGCAGAAAGGAATTGGAGGCTGCCAGAAGTGACACCACGACTGAAAAGGGGCCAAAAGACTGGAAAAAAGAAAATTACAAGTTCCTATTATTTTTTTTGGTAGGAACTTGGCAGCGAAAAAAGCGCTACAGGTCACGGAAGATGGTACCGCTCTGATACCATGTTGAAATTGAGGGTTTTAGATAGTCAGGAAGAAAAAAAATAGAGATTTATGGTAATATGAAAATACGTTGATATTATGTGTTAACATGTAATACATTAAGGCAATCCTATTTACAAGCCAAAGATAAAATCTAAACATAATGATAAAATCAACTTAAATCAATATAAGATATGATATAAAATATTCTAAAATGTAATGTGATATTACTAGATATTTCCTTATTTCTAACAACTTTTACGTTCTTCAGTTCTTCTCTTCATCTTACCCATATTAAAATCAACTAGTTGTATGCTTAAACTAATCCAGATATTTTGCAGTTTTACATATAATGAAGGCATGACGTTATAAACTTATAATGTTACATCTTATTATTAATGTAAAGTTAATCATTAGTTATGATTCACTTTTCTTTATAACATTGGTGTTTCAAGAACAATTATTTGTGATTGATCATTCAATGTATTACTCCACTAATGTAATCAACTGGTTATTTTATTACTTCATATTCATTATCATTACACATTTATTAATGAAATTCCAATAATATTTTACTGTAGAAATATATTGAATGTATCTTTTTATGTGTATAAAGGGTTTTAATATTCAATATACATCTTTTAACTTTGACCATCTCGTGTATGTATATAAAGGGTTTCAAATATTCAATATGCATTTTTACCCGAAGTTTAATTTTTATGTACAATCAAAATCTTTCATTTGCATTTTTAAGTTCTAGGGAGAGAGTCTATTATCATGACTGGTGTGGCATACATGATTAAATGACTGTAAAAAGATTTTACATTATTGGTACATAAAAATCAATTCTTTTTTATCCTTTAGGCCATCACGGCCAATTGGTTGAAATTTTGCTCCTAGTTATGGCCAGGTAATGGAATTAAACTCTAATCAAGGATGTTGTAAGCTTACCAATACCATCCCCATTAGCATAGATGTAGACCCAATCATAAAAGCTCTGTCACTCCATTTAATCCATGCCCAAACACCAGAGCATGTTCCAGTTATCAGCCCACCAAAAATGGTTCCCATTAGCAGTATAGCACCTGAACAATCATGGGCCACAAGTGCTTCGACTCCAGTTGACTGCAATAACTCCCATGCATCTCTAGCAGAGTGGTTAAAGCTTTTACCATAAACAGCAATCTGCAAGAACATGCGCACAACAACCATGCTAGAGTAAGTTTTCCAATAACCAATGACAGGCTGGCAGCAAACTATATATTCACCAGAACTCAGCAAAAAAGTTGCCATAAATATTTCAATTTCAAAGACATTGTTAAGAACCCTACCCAGTTTTATTTTCAAATCTTGCCTCTTTACAATACCAAGTTGTTAAAAATGAAAATCAGCAATTGTAATGTAGAAGATGCAGATTTTATCAGTTGTGGAAATGATTACCGATATAGACACAGAAGTCTACCTGAACATATGCATACTTGTTAAAGAAACGGACAAGAGTCTCCACAATATGGAAAAGGAAATCAACACAACAAAGTAAACATTCATTGTTGCCTGTCTTTGATCGGATTCCTCTTATCTGAATGACATCAAAATTTCAATGAGAGAAAACTGCAAAATGAATAGCCATCCGTATATAGAGGAAATGATCTTCAAATGATTCACGAAAGCAAATGGTAGTTAATACCTCCCAGCGCAATGTCCTAATAGCAGCTGTGAATAATGAGCCATAACAAATGCTGCCAAAAGATGTTGTTAAAGCATATTGTAAAGATTTCATTAAGGAGTTAGCAGGAATTGATTCAGTCTCTCTGCAACCGTGGACACAAAGAAGAAACACCATCCCAGACACGATAACATGTAAAGTATTACAGAGTACAGCACCTGTCCAAAATAAGCTTACAGAGAGGACCTGCATGCATGATAGTGATATCTATTTAATCAGATAAGGAAAGCTTACATAATCTGCTGCAATAACTGGTCCCAACAAGAACAGATAGAATAAAGACCAAAACTTGCCAGCTCACCACAAGAAGCCACCAGCGTCCGCCATCTCCCATGCTTGAAGCCACAACACCAGCTACTCCAAATGACCACAACACCATCCATAAAAGCACAACAAGCACAAATGCATGTGCCACTCTCATAGCCTCAGGAATATTCCATACCATCTTAACAGCCTTTTGCAGAACCAACATTGTAAATGGAAGTCTGAAAATGAAAAGAACAGGCTCCGCAAATTATCTTAAAGACACAATTAATTAAACAGAAAACAAAAAGAAGGGAATGAAGAAATTGTACTACACGTAAAATAGTAAAATGACAACACATAGCTTCCAAATCTTAGAAACTTACAATATAAAAGAAATTATGCATGGTGCAAAAAATCTTTAAAATGTAAACAACTGTCAATTATGAAAATCAAATCTGAAGAATAAAAGAAGAGCCACCACAGATTAGCTTAAAGACTCAATTAATTATACAGAAAGCAAAAAGAAGGGAATCTACAAATTATAATACAATTATAAGTAAACAGACTGCTTCCAAATCTTAGAAACTTGCAATATTTATCAACCAATTCATGAAATTATTCATGGGGTGAAAAATCTTCAAAATGTAAACAACTTTTAATTTGCATTTTCATGGAAGGGAGGCATGGTACAGTTATTACAACACACCTAGCTGATTACTATTAAATTTTAAGATTTGAACCTCTCACAAGGCTGACCTATTTGGATGTCCGAAATTATCCTCCAAATAGATTCAAAGGTGATTAACCCCTCATTTTTCACTTTACAAACCTCATCTTAGAGGAAACAAATCCAAGCTATATATAGAGTACAACATTTGTCCATTAACAAACTTCACTAGCATAAAATGACCAAGGTCTCACCATAATTGCTTTGTGAAATTTGACTCTCATAATTCAAGCATTAGAAAATGAATAGTGTGATTAATCCTGTTTTGTAGACTTTAGAACTCAACCAATTTGGATATTGTAGGAGTAATATTTTCAAAACTTGTGATTTTTAAATTGAATAAGTACGAATGTGTGTCATCAGCATGTCATGTCAGATCTAAGACTAATACATGTCTGACCATAGACAGCACCCAAATGGTGTGTCCATGCTTCATAGGTAGCCAACCTTTGGGCTCAATCATACAACTCTGCATGCCATTAGCAAAGAGACCTTTTCATTTCCCGAAAGAATGAGAATGTTTTGAAGGTTTTGGAATTTAGCAAAATAGTTGGTTCAACTAATTGTCATAACAGGCACAGAACTGAATCAAATTTTCCCATAGAAATAGGTTTCCCACATGAATTTTGTCCATAGATTTGTCCAAATAATCCAAGGGTCCTTCATTTAGAAGCCAAAGTTCTGTAGAAGTGGACCACACAAGATAATTCCTTCCATTCAACTTTTCTGAAGTAATTGTAAGATTTCTGGAGGATTCATAGGAGAAAGGATCATGAACAGATGAAGGGATCACAACATAAACTAATCGGTCTCCTTGGAATTTAAATAAGACACTCCAGAAATGTTGGAATCCATTTTCGCATTCTGAATCAGAAAACAAAGCAAACAAAGAACTCTAGAAAAGCATAAGAATTAAATCATTGACAGTATGAATAGGTCCAGTTCTGATGAGAACCGAAGTTGGGAAGGCAGCACAGTGAACACCATGCACTAATAGTCAGAATCACACCATGATTAGAAATCAATTAGAAAGGGAATTCTACCAATGAGGGCTTAACCTCTTGAATGCTCCACATATCTACAGAAATAACATTCAAAATAAATTTGCTACTTCGATTCCATTTGGTGTTATGACTTCTGAGAATAGGCAATTCCATGTTCATAAAAAACTGTAATTTGTTATCAAATACGAAAAACCATAAGTAGTCAATCAATCACTATCAAATATAAATCTTCATCAGCTTCTAAAATGAACTTCCTCTCAAAAAGCGCAACCTTCAAGTGTGGATAATATAATACCTCAGGTCTACATGAGCCCTAGACAAGTCTGGTGCAGTCTTAAGGTCCCCGAGACCCACCTGTGTTGCCAAGAAAGCCCGGATGCATGACAGTCAATAAATGCAGAACTTCTCTTTGACACCGCTATAATGGTTAGGGACTGTTATAGCAGTGGAGGCCATGAAGGTACCGCTCCAGCGAGTTGTGAACCGCTATAGTGGTCAAGCTAGTAAGGTTTGGAGACACGCTCTCTAGAGACCGCTATAGGGGTACCCTTGATATAAACAAGTCCAAAATGACATAGTTTCATTTAGTGATATCCCAACCCTAAATAAACCCTCCCCATACACGTGTTTACCCCCAAATCCGAAAACCCTAAGTCTTCCTCCTTCTTCCACCCTCTCACGCTCGTCCTCTCTCAATCCTACCTCCTCCAAGCTTCAAGGTGAGAGATTGTCTATGGTTTATCCTAGATTATTCTCTTTTCTTCCTTTTCTATGTTATTGGATGTGTTGTTCTTGATTGTTATCAAGTTTGGGCACTCTCCCAATATTCATAGAGTTGTCATAGAGTTGTTATAGATTATTCATGAGTTTTGTTGCTTCCATGACAGACGTTGTGCCATCCTCTCCACGGAGTTCCATTGGTGTTGATACCACTAGTTCCTTCCCTCCAAGTGAGTGGGTTAATCCTATGACCTTTATTTTGGTCATTAGAGTTTTCTTCTAGCACTATGGTATAAGAACATGATTTTAGAAATTGTTTCATAACAAGTATTAACTATTATGAAATTATGCCAAATTTTGAGATTCTGTTTACCAAACTACCATGAAAAATGCGTCAGAAAAATTCATGGGACCATAATTTGTTATTTATATGAATTAACAAGTGATTATCATATGGTTATTAGTGACGCTATGCATGCTTAGTATTTTTATTAGAATTTTATATTCATGAAATAATGCTTTCCAAGAATTAAGAGATAGAGCCCAGATACAGAATTTAGAGAAATTACTTAACTTTCATGATTTTAAGATTATATGCTAGCTATAGAGACAATAGCAGTTACGACTATGAGGGATCATTAGCCTTGGTATCAAGTCTTCAGGAGGACAATCTCGACTTATTAGAGTATTCAAAGAATGGAACCTAGTTAGTGTTAGGCCCCAAATATAAATACTAATGCTAATATTACCCCCCTGTAATGTTAACCCAAGTGATATCGTTTTACCTTATGCTAAGTTTTACACTAGAAAGAATAGGAAGGGTGAGAGTGACATAAGCAAGGCATGTGGCCAAGGTGGGATGAACGGACTTGTAACTAACTTTGCCTAGCTACAGGGTTAGTTTGAGGGGATGTGCATTATTCCTTCTGGGAAGTGGTGGAAGTATATAAGGGTAGCGGAGCTACCAATGGGGTATCTCAGAATTGGAATTGGGACTTGGAGAGTAGTTGGGTCTCTCTAATACCTAGCAACCCATTATCTCTTTCATTTTGTGATTAATACAAAATACATACAAGTACACAATATGTTTCCATCTCTTTATATACTATGATCCTATCATTAGGTGTCCAACATGGGATCTTGTACCTCCCTTAAGATCAGAGTATACTTACATGTACTACTATATATATATTATATTAAAGATCACTGTTTCTCTAATAGTTTATGTTATTCATGATTTTACACAAATTGTTGGTTTTGGAATATTATGTATTTAAATACCAATATTGTTTTATAGATGATGCATCTTTATTATATTATTATGTATCTTTGTTGGTTGTCCCATGTGTGGGTTATGGGTGAGAATCTTCTATTACTTTAGTTTTAGATGAAACTCACTCCTCCCCCCCCTTATAGATCAGAAATTGTTTGGATCCTTCTTAGTCTCCTCCAGAAACTTAAGTATTTCATCTTGGTGACTTCACCTTGCAGTGAAATATTTGGGTTTGTCATAGATGCTCCAGTGGTTGTGCGGGCCAGTCCCAGACCATGAATGATATAGTTTTTTTTTCTTTAATCATGATTTAGATTTGTTATGTATTTAAAGTTGCATAGTTTTCATGGTTCTCTGTAGCGAAACTCAGTATATTTCATATTATGATTACATTCAGACTTGGTTTACGAAGTGGATTTATACATGTTAATTTTGTTTTGAAAATACAAGTTTGTTTGGACTTGAAAATGGAATTTATGTTTAGATTATGTATATATGACTCAAATGACCATGAGACTTCGTGAAGATGGATTCCTCACGTGCCCGCATTCCAAAATCGGGTTGTGATAGATAAGGACAGACCGACACAACAAAATTCATGCAACTAGTAAGCAACAAAAAGCCACACCAAAATAATACCAAAAAACTAAGATATATGTAAGGCTAATTTAAGGCCTATACCTGTCTATAACAGATATCACATACAAGAACTGCAGACTTGCTCCAATAGCAAAAGCAACACCCCAAAAGAACTGCTGAGCCCAAAAACATAGAACACTGATCACAGCAAGATAAGTGGTAAGGATGTGCACAGACACCTTCATCATCTGGGTGGCACGTGAACCCAACAGTGACAACCAACACCATCCAAGAGCAGTCCCAACTGCGCCGGCAACTGCATAGAGTGGCCAGTAGTCCTCCGTCAACCCGGCCTGGTTCTCCATGAACCAGTACGTGTACTTATCAATGTCAAGCCTGTTCTTTTTCTTGAACCTGTTAAGGCCAAGAACCCCAAGAACAAAACCGAAACCAATCAGATGGATCACAAATATTCCTAACCAGAAAACATCGTGCCATCTCCTTGGTTGATCCATGATCATGACTTCACCAGTGCTGCCACTTCTCCTGCATCGCCCTGCATTCTATCAAAACATGAACAACAATGTTTTTCAATACCAAAAACCAGTCCATTTCTTACTATTCAACAGAACCAGTGGAAGCAATGAAAAGTAAAAAATAAAAAAAATGAAGGAAAGAGAGAGAAGATTTTATGCAATGAGAGGGTAATTGGGGTATACACAGGTCACAATCAGTGAAAGTGAAGAAGCTTTTGCCACATAGAGAGTAACTAGGGTACCCATAAAATCGTGATTAATAAAATTGATGAAAAATTGTGACTTCCTTTTTCCCTTTTTGGTTTTCCACAAATTGCGGTAGCCACGAACAACAAAATTAAATCAGTGAAAAATAATGGTTTAAATTGGGAAAAAAATTTGCCACAAATATAGAAACTGGGGGTACCCAGATAAACAAAATAACTAAAATGATGGGAAAAAAAAAGGTGATATTTTCCTCTATTAGAGAGTAACTGGACAGCCGCTAGCCAGATAGAACAAAATCAGGGAACTGCTGACTAAAATTGCCGTGAAAGGAAAGTTCTTGCCACAAGGAAAGTGATTGGGTAACTCAATTTGACAAAAATAAGTGAAAATGAACATTATAACAGGAGAAAGAAGGTTGGCAATATAGAGTAGAGAGTGTAGGGATACCTGATCTATGGTCGCAATGGAACGGCAGGAAGCAGAAGAGAAACCAGGAGTAACCATCATTGGGAAAGACGAAGAAACATTGTAGTTCGTTGTGGAGAGAGAAAGAGAGATATCAATTTGCTGAAAGGGCCATCATTATGGCCTGAGGGGAAAGCAAAGGCGTGGGGCTAAAGTTTCGAGAAACAAGGGTTAGTAAAGTGGTGGCATTTGGGGAACCAAAAACACCGAAGGAAAAAGAAGAAGTGAATTGCAAGCGTTATCAAAATGGAGGGTATACACTGAAACTCAACGGCTAACTGACACGGAAGGGAATGGGGAATGGAATTTGGAAGTTTCAGAGTATTTGCAGAGATTCTTGCCAGGTGGTGGGGCTTTAACTAGATGATTATTTAATATATTTGTCACAATGTATCCGACAACGTCATAATAATAGAATGACAGTAAAAAAATTTATTTCTAAAAAAATTAAATTTACATATGAAGTGGCAATCAATTTTGTTTATAGAAAAAATTAGAAAACCTTTTTGTTTGTAAAACTGTTCTTTTATAAAGAAGTTTGAGTAAAGAGCCTAATTATAATTAGAGAATGGTATAAATTTAATCTTATTGTATTAGTAATATATCCGGATAAAAAATAGTTACCCTGGAACTCATTATACAAGTTAATTATAATCTTAATAATATTTATTTTTCTCCAAAAATTATAGTTATGTATAAAAATAAAATAAAAGAAGAACAAGATTTAAAGAAAAATTAATTTTGACTTGATAGTTGTTAGTTATAGTGACGTATAATTAATAAATGAAATAGAAGTCATATCGTTCTTGTAAAAAATGATTGTGTGTTGGATTGATTTTAATTATTCAAAACAAAAATTAATTTTTATGAAAAGAATAAATCCACTATTGTATAGGACTAAGGATAGCATGAGCTATACAATAAGTTCTTACAATTCTTTCAACCCTTGAGGATGGTTAGACCCTACATCATTGTTACAGACTGTTGCATGGATTACAATGATTGTTGTGCATGATGGCTTGGCAGGCTACGATAATGGTTTCATGTATGACGTTGAAGTTACCTTGACATTGGGACGGAAGTTGAACAATTTTCTAGCGAAGAGGACAAGGCCAAGGTGTGGCTCCGATTGTGATTGGGATAACTTGAGAGAGATAGTTAAGGGAGGGAGATGATGTCTGTGGCTTGGCGGTGGTGATAAAGGTTGATAGGTTTGAGGCAGGTGGCAATGGATGTCAACTGAGAGCTTGATGACGAGGTGATGCCTTATCTAATGGGTAATGTGTTTGTGGATTGAAGGTGGCGGGATAAGTGAAGTGGTGGATGAATGGGGTAGTGGTCTAGGTTGTCATGGTGGTTCTAGTTTGGTTGATGATGATGGCTGTTCAAATGCTTTATGGATTAAGCTTGATTAATTGTTAGACCTGGGTATATGGGCCGAATCCATGGATTAACCGTTTAACTCATAATCTACACGAAAATGGATCAGAAAATTTTTAGTCTGCTAACTCATGGACTTTTTTGGTCCACGGGTTAACAGCGAGCTAAAGCGGGCTTTCGAAAATATCCTACTAGACCAAATAAATTAGGGAATGCTTCTATTTTGTGGTATTTATTTATGTTCTTGATGGATGGACTTTGGTGAGTTAGTTTGTTTTACCATTTTTTGTATTTGTATTTGGTATTTGATTTGCTTATGTTTGGCATTTGATAGTTGGTAGTTGTTAATTTATATTCTTTTGTAGTTTCACTATTTTTTATGATTGGAGGAGTTATGCATATTTGATTTATAATATTTTGGATATTGTAATGAAAAGTGTGTATATATATTCTGCGAGATAAAATATCCTATAAATATAATATAGTATAAGATATATAAAAAAAAAGCTAAAAAAAATATGAAAGAAAAAAAGGACTGGCCCATGGGTTGGTCTGGCTAGTCTGGGCAAAAAATGTGAACAGAATAAAAGGGTTACGGGCTGGTCGGCGACTTCCTGGCTTATGGGGGTGGACGCAACAGGCTAAAATAAAATCCATTTATGAAACGGGGCCTGTTTTATTGTGGTCTATCGCGATCGGGCCGTCCATATATGCACCTCTTCTGATTATGATGGTGGATGAGTTCTATGGTTATGGTTGTGATGGTTAAAGGGTGACCAAGAAAGGGTCAAATGCCACTGCCTGTGTGAATGAGTTTGCAAGAAGGGTATGCTTGAGGGCTTGAAGGGTGAAAGGGTGAGGATGTGCCGCTCGTAATGAGAAAAGTATCCCTCTTTTCTATCTCTTATTGGCTGCCTATTTATAAAACTCTTGTGTAACTGATTGGAGAATGATTTGAAACAAATTGATTGAGATTTGACAATTGAAATTAAAAAAAAAAAAGATTTGATTGAGATTTGGTTGAGATTTTGATTAAAAAAGATAATTTTGGGATTTTGACTGACACTAATAAAAAAAAGCTGATTGAACTAATTATTTTAAAAATTTGATGCTAATAAAAAACAAAATCAAATTTTAGGGAAAAAAAGATTTTTTTCTATTTTTTTCCTTCATTTTCCATATATACAAAAAATACCTGAACAAAATATGGTGTTCACTATATATATATATATATATATTCATTACCATGTGAAGATGGATTCGATGAAAGAGATATTTCAACTAAAGCAAGATCCATCAGATAAATAAGAATATTTAAATCATATCTAAAAAGAGATTTAAGAATATCTCGATAAAGGATTAATAAGGTCAAGCAAGTCTCTGGAGTTGCATTTGCTTTTATGTTATTAATGCTTCGGAGCAAGAAAGATGCACTCCAAGGTTAGTTATCAATTATAAACCATTAAACAAAGTTTTAAAATGAATTCGCATCCTTTACCAGATTAAAAAGACCTAATCTGGAAATAAATAAGGCTGCAATATTTTCAAAATTCAATATAAAGTCTGTATAATATCATATACATATTCAAGAATCAGATAGGTATAAAACTACTTTTATAGTACTCTTTCGGCATTATGAATGGAACATAATACCACAAGGATTAAAAAAATGCTCCAAGTGAATTTCAAAATATTATAAATAATATATTCAATCAATACTCAAAATTCACTCTAGTATATTTAGATGATGTAGTAGTATTTCAAAATCAATAAACTAACATTTTGAACATCTAGAAAAATTTTATAACATCATAAAAGAAAATGGGTTAGTAGTTTCAGTTAGAAAAATGAAATTATTTCAACCTAAAGTCCGTTTTTTGGGATTTGAGATATATCAACAGTATAACTCCAATATGTTGATCAATTGAATTTGATAAATTTACAAATGATATAAAATAAAAAAATCAATTACAAAAATTTTTAAGATGCATAAATTATGTATCAAACTTCATCCTAAATCCTAGAATGATATGTAGGCTTTTATACAAAAGACTATGGAGAAATTGTCCCCCTTGGAATAAAGAAATGACCAATAGTGTTAAACAATTAAAGGGAATAATTAAAAGACTTCCCTGACTAGGAATAGCTGACCTAGACGCCTTTATGATAGTAGAGCCGATGCATCCAATCTTGGAAATGGAGGAGTATTAAGACAAATAAGAATATGATCCACTAAAGACTAAATAGTTAGATAGCATTCAGGAATTTGGACTAGTCCTCAAGAGAAATTAGTTTCTGTTGAAAAAAGTACTTTCAATAGTTTTATATATTATGAAATTTCAGGATGATTTATTTTCAAAAAGGTTTTATTATGAACGGATTGCAAATGCAGAACCTATTTTAGAAAAAGATGTTAAAAATTTGGTTTCTAAACATATTTTTGCAAGATGGTAGTCTTTACTTTCTTGTTTTGATTTTGAGATTCAACACATTGATGGAAACACAATGTACTTCAGATTTTCTTACAAGAGAGTTTTTACAAGATAAACCCATCAGTAAAAATAAAAAGATGAGTAAAGATCAATACGATGCTCTCAACAAGTTCTCAATCAATAAGTGGTTCAAAAAGCGATTGGTTCAATATAGATTGCCGATCATGATCTCATGATTCAATATTCCCTCTAAATTCAATAAGGCCATCTACTCCCTTATCCAATCAGAATAGGTTTAGACCCTTGACTTATCAACAAGTCAAGCCTTACCATTGTCAAGTTAAAAAACAAAACCAGTTTCACTAATGCCAAACCAGTTTCACTAATGCCCTATACCCCCACTATCATAGTCACTACCAGCAAACACCTACAACCCACAAAATACTCCATATATAGAAAATCCTAAGGTAATAATTGTTTGCCTTATAGAAAATGATTGGCTTTCAAAGTCTCCTAGACAAACGCTCAAAAAATATTTCCTCAAAACTTTGTATTTCTCACAACACATCCCCTCAAAATAAGAATTTTTTATGAGTTTATTTTGGTAGATATTGATTCAATAGAGCTTACTCACAAGACCAATGATAAAAATAAGATATCTTTCTCCCAGATAAAAATTCACAAAATACTATGTCCATCAGGTTTGGCAGGATTCAATACATTAATGATAAGGGCATTTATGCCACTTATTTAACTTCTATACCTTGACTTTTTGCATGAGTTTTTGATGTGTTATAGAGGGAAATGATAGTGATTCTTAACTTACGCCTCATTACACAATTTTAGGAATCAGTGACTATTGCACCATTTTTGGGAATAATTAGAAAAGTAATCCTTGTTGTAATTAACTCGTCTCTTCTAATTTGTTGTAATTAACTCGTCTCTTCTAATATGGTTTTTCTTTCCTTTATATAGGAGCATTAGATTGTGTGCAACAAGTCAAAGGAAAGATTGGGAACTCTTTAGAGGAGTTGAGATGAAAAGAAGAAAGATGCAGGAGCTAACCATTCGAATGAGCACTGGGCGCTGGGCGGGAGAGAGACTAGAAGAACCTTGTAGCACCCATTCTGGAGCGCTGCCTCACTCGTGCGATTACTTTGTTTTAGCTTGCTGATCCGTCCGGGCCTAATTTGGGCGCTTTTCTTTAGAGGAACAGTTAACACGAGGAGGAGGCGGACCTAGGCAGTAACCTAGTTTTAGTTTTTAGAATTGGGGAATTTTTTTTGTTTTCTCTCACTAGAATTCTCCTCCCTCTCTCTCTAGATTTTAGGAGGCTTTGTTCCTGTTTGTTTGGAATTTCTACTGGAATTTACAGCTTTTATTCAAACATTGATTGTGAAACTCCCCCTATGGAGGAGTAATTCCCTTATTCAGGGTGATCTGAAGATTGAAATTGTTCACGAGATTCTTGTGCCTTTATTGCAAATTGTGGTTGGTTTTCCTTTCCCTTTGTCAATTCTTTCAAATATTGATTGTGTGGATTATTGCGATTGTATTTTTGTTAGAGTTGTCCTTTTTATGTGATGTGTATCCATTGGGTAAGGGTTTGGAATTAATTTCGTTGGGAATAAGGTTACTATAATTGGTAGTCAGATTGGCATAGGTTCATAGAATCATATTGGTGAATTACTAGTTCATATGTTAGCCAAATCCTTAGTGAAAGTGTGATTGTATATCTGTTAAGTAGAATTATGCCATTGTTGTGTGTTAAAATTTTAATGGAAGCAACCACCACCACAATTTTATCTTTCGAATCAATGATTGAACAATTTTAATTTGAAGGAACCTTTGTGCAGGTAATTTTTCCTATTAGAATTCTTCTTAATTTAATATGCTTTCAACACTTTCAAAACCCCCCATTTTCAGAATCAATTACAACACTTCCACATAAGACGACCTAGATCACACCCTAACTACATTTTTTGTGTAATTTGGTAATTAAAACACTTTTTAATTTGTTGCAGGTAGCACTCGTATCAATTAGCCAAAGCCCTTTACAAAACCATTTCAACCCAATAGTTTTACTTACTTTGATTATATCGATACCTGGTACAATATACTATACCTAATGCCCTTTGCATTCGTAGTTTATATAGTTCAAAAAAGGAATTTCCTTAAGTTTCTAAAGTAGTTCATTAATTTGTTCCAATATTTTGGGCCTCATCTAGAAATATGCCTTAATACCTTAGTGATAAGTGCTATTTGCATCTACATTTTTCATCTATAGCACTAGGGATTTGCATGGGTTTTATGTGATACACATCATCATTTGACTATGAATTGCTACTGTTCTCAATTTGCATTTCATACAAGTTTGCTTTTAAATCGTACATAATTATGGAGGATTTGAGAATTGTTGTCCTTGTGCTTTCAATTTCACAATTTGAGCTAAGCTTGTGTAGAAAAGGGGGCCTAGAAGCATGGGAGAAGTAAAGAAGTCATCCTCTAAAATAGGCATCTTAAGGGCAACTCTCACCCTTGCCTCAGACTCTTAAGTTCTAGAGACCTTCATGAAAAAGAAGACTATAGGTTGAAGGTAGCATGAGAAGGGGATTGAATCGTGCTTTACACTTCTTTTTATTTTGAAATACTAAACAAAGTCTATCAAATTTCTCACTTGAAGGTAGCAGAAATCTTTATTAGTAAGGTTTAGAAAGTTAATTTATGAACTAAGTGAAATATTCAAAAAAAATTTATAGTCATTTTCAACAAATATATAACACAGATAAACACAAATGCTGAATGATAAAGAGATAAGGAGAGATAGAGAGATATTACTTAGAGATTTTTATACTAGTTCGGCCAATGCTACCAATATCTAGTTCTCAACAACCTATTGAGTTCCACTAACAACGCTTTTCTTAACCTAGAGAAAGTGAGATAGTCTTTGGATAGCATTCTCAAGCTATATCTAGTGAGCAATAGTTCCAATTTATTCTCACTCCAATTAGTCTTTTTACTAGCCTCTTCAAGCTAACCTCACAATGATCACTACCACATTAGGGTATAATGATTTTGGTTTGGTTGGTACACTCTAATGAAAAATACACTCAAGTTTTCTGGAATAAAACTATGTATGAAGTTAAAACTTGAATGACTTCTTTTATCTAATGAAAGCTAGAAAGAAGAATTTTATAGAAACTGATTATAAGATGTAATGAACTTTTCAGAATTAAGTATTGAAGGGCTTTAGAGGTCTTTGCAAATGTTTAACATCAAAAAGTATTTCTCATGTATGAAAGCCTCTTCATTTTATACTTGATTACAAATGTAGCTGTTTCCTCTTAATTTCATTTCCTTTTGACATGTGTTGATTTCTCGTGTCCTAAACTACTCTAGAAAAGTAGCTGAGTTGTGTTAGCTCTATCTTTTGCAGGTTTAGTATCGTTGTCAAATGTGGTTTCTGGATGAACCTTTAGAAATAATTTTACTTTCTAAACGTGGTTTCTAAACTTCTTCTTCTAAAAGGTTAGGATGTTGACCAAGTACAAAAGTAACATGTCACTGTCAATACTTTTTTGAGAGTTGGCTTTAATTTGAAGTTTGAACTTTAACTCTTTTTCTATAAAGTGAACACGGTTTCTGAATATGCGTGCTTTATGATGTGCTTCCTTATTTTCTAATCTTCTTGTTGATCTTCTTTGCTTCAGTCTGAGCTTGATAGGGATCTTCCCATCATGATTGAAGAATATGATCACAACTTGCTTAAAAACAATTGACTTCTTCATTTATGCAACGCTTTCTAAATATGTGACCCACTTTCTAAAGATCTAAGATTGGTTTCTAAATATTGGAATTCCTTTCTTGTGTATCTAACATACTTAAGTTTGCTTTTAGAACTATTTTTCACATAATTAAAATTCAAAATCTCTTTGACTGAGATTATGATCATATTAAAACATGACATTGTGAAAAATATCTCGTTGATTGAACTTATATATTATAAGAATGATTCTGTTAAATGCTACAGAAACTCAAGTACAACATTAGTCCATTTTTCAAAACATTTTAACAAAATTTGCTTTGCTATCACTCAAAACAAAACACAAGCTATAAAGCTTTCTGAAGGGTTCTAGAGCTAATAATCTCCCTCTTTTTTATGATGACAAACCATATTTTGAGAAAATCTTTTGGAGAGTACTTTGAAAGAATTTTCAAGGTTGAAACCTTGTATCAGAGAATTAAATGTTCTTTCAAAACATGTTAAATATGATAACATATTCGTTTAGAAAGTAGCTAACTTAAGGTTTCTCGTTGATTTTATCAAGATACATAGTAACCTTAAATAGCAGGTATCAAAGCTATTCTTGAAAATAATTTTCTAAGTTGTGTCAGAGTATTATAGCTATCTAAACTAAAATAGCTTAAGTATCAGAGTTATATTACTTTCTGAATTGACTCAAATAAGGTATCAGAGTTAAAAGGATAAAAATTATGATACTGATCTTGCATCAGAACTCATGACTCAGGACAATTTCTTCCAAGTTTTTAGAACTATCATCTTTCTTAGAGAATCAATATCGGTTTTTATGCATGTAAGCACCAATCTAAAAATGTAAAACTGATAATATAGTTTCTGAAATATGTGTGTTAGAGCATAAATATGTGTATCAGAGCATATTTGTCAAACCTTATGTGTGAGAGTTATGATTAAACCATAGATCATCATTAATGTAAAGCCACAGAGCATAAAATCCGAATGTATTAGAGCATAAGAGAAGTATTGGAGTATGATATAATCATATGATTGTTAGAGCATCAATAATGTAAAACCACATAGCATAAATTCAGAATGTATTAGAGCATCAGAATATGTCAGAGCATAAGTATTAAAAAAAATTAGGGCATAAGTGATAATAACCATAATTGTTCAAAGACATAAGATATAAATATTAGAAATTGTTCTAAGACACAAAGAAAACAAAAGAAATACGAACGAAAAGCAAAAAAAAAAAAATCAAAATATGATGATGTGCATGTGGACACTAAAGCTTTCTGAAGCTCCCTCTGAGCTTGACCCATGATACACTTGAACAAAAGATTTTTCTCTTCCTTTCTCCCTTTTTTGTCATCAACAAAAGGGTGTGCATATGGTCACACCATCACTGGCCTCCTTTTCCTCTTTAGCTCATGAAGAATTTACAAGAGCAAATCTTCATGTGTCTTAAGTGTTTGCTCAGAACCCTTCAAAAAGTGTTATTGCTAAATGTTTTGAGTGATATGAAGTTAATTTTGTTAAAACATTTTGTAGAATGACCAATCTTTTACTTGAGTTTCTTGAGCACTTAGTAAGACCATTCTCGTTGACATAGAAGTTCCTTTAACAAGTTTTATTTTCACGTCATCATGTTTTAATATGTTTAATCTCATTTAAAGAGATTCAAAACTTAAATGAAGTGAAAAATAATCCTTGAAATGGACATTGGTATGATTTACACATGAAGAAGGGATTTCCAATATAAGAAACCAAGTACAAATCTTCAAAAAGTGGCTTTCATCTTCAAAATGTGACACGTAATGAAGAAATCTATCCTTCTCTAAAGAAAGTCATGGTTACTATCTTCAATCATGATGATATAATCACCAACAAGCTCTGATTGAAGAAATGAAGATCAATGAGAAGACTAGAAATTGAATAAGTGCTTCAGAAAGCACGTTACTCATAAATGGTGTACACTTTACATAATGGGAGGAAAAAAAATTCAAATTTCAAATTTAAAGTCAAACCTAAAAAGGGATGACAGTGACATCTCACTTTTTCACTTGGTCAACCATCCCTTCTAAAAGAAGATGTCTAGAAACCTCATCCAGAAAGTAAAAAGTAGTTTATGAATATGGACTCAGAAACCTCATTTGACGATAGTCTTTACAACTACAAAAGTAGCTCTAACAGCTCATAGTCTTCTAGACTGCATTTCCAAGATATAAAAAGAAGATCAACACGTGTCATAAGGAAAACAGATAAGGGGCCGGTAACGGTTTGAAATTGAAGATCAAGTATAAAAAGGAGGTCAAGTGCTTATATCTTAAGACTTTTGGCTGATATGTTTGAAAATCTATTAAGAACATAAGAATCTTCCTTCTTCTTTTGTAAAGTCATTACTACTTGTAATAAGTTTCTGCTTCTGTGAAAATCTTCTTTCTAAGTTCTTATTAGATAACATTTTTTCTTAGGAAGAATTGTTAGAAAGAAATCATTCAAGTTTTCAGGTCATATACCGTTTTATTCTAAGAAAACTTGAGTGTTTGGTTGTTTGAGTGAACCAACCTTCCAAAATCTTTGTATCTTGATCTAGTAGTAATCATTATAAGGTTAGCTTAGAGAGGCTAGTCAAAGACTAGTTGGGAGTGATAGTAGAGTGAGCTACTGGTCATGTGAGATAGCTTGAGAAGGCTATTGAAAGACTATCTAACTTTCTTAGGGTTGAGAAATGGTTGATTTAATGGAACTCAAGGGTTATTGACAACTAGATGTAGACAGGTTGGCTAAACTAGTATAAGAACTCTCTGTCAGTATCTCTTTACTCCCTTTATCTTTTTTACATTCTACTTTGCAATTTACTATAACTTATTTATGAAAAACTATTCTTAACTAGTTCTTTTTTTCAACTTAGTTTAGAAAGTTGCTTTTTTTTTATCATTACTAACAAAGCTTTCTACTACACTTCAAGTATACACTTGATAGTCTTTATTTAAAGTTTTTAGAAATAGAGAAAAGAAAGTGAAATCATGATTCAACCCTTCATTCTTGTGCACTTGTCAACCTACAATTAGCATAAGAGCTCAAGCCTCTAAGGGGTTGAACATTCTAACAAGTGTAGAGGTTAAAAGATCTTGAGAATAAATGACACATAATATTTACATTGTAGAAGGACACTCCATAAATAGACCACTATTCTTTGATGATGAAGACTATGCATACTGGAAAGACAAATGGAGCTATTCATTAAATACACAAGTCTTGAGCTGAACTCCAAGGCTAAATGCATACTCTAAGGCTAAATACATACTCAGTTGTACTAAGCAAGGCTAAATATGATAAAACGATTGCTTGTGACATAGCAAAAGAGATATGGGATAAACTCTACATGCTGGATAAAGGATAGATTAGATCAAGGAGACCAAGATCAGCATGTTGGTCTATCAATATGAGATATTCAAGGTGATTGAACAAGAAGTAGTGATGACATGACCACCAAGTTTATGCACATTGTAAACCAGCTCAAATGTTTGGGTAAAAGATATTCAAACTGTGAGATGGTGAGGAAAATATTGAGAAGCTTACCTACAAAATAGCTTCCCAAGGTCACAGCCATCAATGAGGCTAAGGACCTTCAAACTCTTAGCCTGGATGCTCATTGGGTTTCTTAAAACCCATGAAGTTGTACTATCTGAGGTTCATGGTGAAACCACGAAAAATAGCAAGTGGCCTTGAAGTCCTCTCACAAGAAGCAGATCAAGGGCAAAGCAATGAAAGTTGTTGAGACCTTAGAGGCTAAATTTGAAGAACCAGAGCCTAGAAGAGCAAAACCAAGAAAAGATAGAACATCAGCTTCAGAAAGGACAACAAGTTCAAAAGGAAGTTGGAAAGCATGAACGCTACAATTGCGATGAGAAATGACACTACAAGACACCTGTTCCAAGTTTAAGGGTCCATAGAAAAAGTTCCTTACAAAGAAAGGGAATGTTGGCCACCTGAGAATAACCTAGAAGAAGAGAAGAAATTAAGAAAGCTAGGACGATCTTGAAGATGTGATCAATGTAACACCCTAAAAAGTATTTAAAAATTAATTTGAGCTTTATTAGTTATAATTTCAAAAATCGAAGTTTAGCAATGATGAGAATTGCCAACGAACATGTTAAAAAAAAAATTTAGGGCCAGGGTGAATAGTGACCTTGCAGTCCTCATGGACCCATCTGGACAACTAAAACCCAATTCAAGACCAAAAAATGTCTAGGACTAAGAAAAGAGAGGATTAAGGTTAGAAATGATAAGGAATGAGAAGTTATACCTAGAATTAATTTTCAGGTAATGTTTAATTATAGGTATGGTATTTTACCGTTAGTAAATATCGATGTGTAGCTTCTTACACCGAATTAAACTTGCAATGCAAGTTTTATACCTAACTAGACAAGTGTGTAGTTAGAGTGCAGCCACACCATTGTCTTTAGCCAAGAATCAATAATAGCCACACAAAATTATAATTTTTATTTCAAGTAAATTATTTTTGTGGTGGAAAACTTATAAGACATCTTATAAGTAAAATGAAGAACACAAATCCTCATTTTCTTCCTCCCAAGTTTGGCTAAGCCCCCCCAAGAACAGCCTCCTCACTTTGTTCTTCACCAAAGTATCATAAATCAACTAGAAATTCATACTACAACATCAAAAAGTTCATAACTAAAGCCCAAACTACAACCTACCTCTTGTAATCCCTAACTCAACTCTCTATAGAGAATCCTCACCTCGCTTCATCATCACTTTTATCTATTGTTCTTACTGATTTAGAGGAGGTTTTGATTGGCTTGGATCAAAAATTGGGTGAAGAGGCACAAGCAAAGGCCAAGCACAAAATCAAAAGCTTTCAAGAGCCAAGTAGGGTTTGTTGTCTTATTTAGTGCAATTTTGTTCCTTGCAGATTTTGATGGTTTAAAATTGATATTTTCTAGTTCTAGTGTGTGATTATACATATATATAGATGTATTTGCTTTGGTGGAGTGGTTTGTTATTGTGAAAAATTCATTTTGTGAAAAGAGATTTTGAGTTATGCTATTTGATTTTCAGTTTTTACATAAGTAGCCATTGAACTCGAATTTTCTTGTACTATTTTGGGTATTTTCATGAACTAGAAAAAATATATGTTGAAGATAATATCCTAGGCTAGCTCCAAAATTTTTCTTGGGCTCTGATTTTGACTCCTAATGCTTTAAAAAAATCAAGAACCAAAAGTGTATCTATGCTTGCTGGATTATTGGAACTGAAGCTGTGAATTTTTCTAATTTTTTTACTATGGCAAATGATTGAATTTTCCTTTGAAAGTTTTACAAGGTGTTGATGACATCTTGAAATGTAACTATAATTTTTATTTTGAATTGATTCAATTATTTGCTAGGGTTAAAAATTATGAATTTCGGGTTCTAAGTTGAGGTTAAGTGGTTTCTGAGCACCAAACTTCTCTAATTTTATTAACATAGTTAGAGAACTCTTTTTCTCTGAAATTTTCATGAAACCTTGTGGACACATTGAAGTGTCTTGGATAATTTTTATAGTATCTGAATTGGGTGTTTGGTGAGCAAATAAATTCATGCTACAATGGTGTGAAATCTGTCCAATTGTTGGAAATAAACCCAAGACTTTAATTGATAATGTAATGGCATTTTGGTTCTAGTATGACATGAATACTTGATGTTAACTATTTGGCCATATGACTTGTGACATATAAATGCATGCTAGTGGGAATAAAGAGTGGTTTATGAGGTATGATTGAAATTTCATTGTGAATAAATACCTATATGTGCTTTATGCATGTATTTGGAAAAAAAAAAAGAATGTATAAACTTCACTCATGTGTGTCTGATATATGGACAAAACGAAATAAGATTTAGGTTGAATGAGGGGAAGGCAAAAAAAGGAACTTCCCTAGAGATATTATAGGGGAAGGTAAAAAGAGGAACTTCCCCAAAGATATTTTGAGTCGGTAGACGTATCGGCTAGGAATAGATCTGTGTAAAATGAAGTATGATGATCACATATAGGAATGAGCTAGATCCTGATAAACGTCTATTTCCTTTGTGTGGTGTGATTCACTATAAATACCATTTAGTATAAACTATCTATTATGGAGTTGTTCATGGCAGATACCTGTTGTGTATAAACTAAGTCTTTCCTATGCCAATGAAAAGAAAAAATGCATTGATTTGATTTCTATGGCCATAAGTGAAACCATGTCACTTTGAGATAATTTCACTGTATGTATTATATGCATACTGATCTTATTCTGAATTGTTCCTAGGATGATTTACTATTTGTTGAAAAATTTTGATATATGTGCACAAAGTGATTGATTGTTAAAAGCTACCCACTTCAAAGGAATGATTTTAGAACTTTAAAATGAATCTTTAATATGTATTGCATGATCACATTTCTTAATAAACCGAAGTGGCTGGGGCGATGATGATGACATTATAAGTGTGTAACTGGGAGTTGCCTTACCGAGAATTATATAATTCTCACCTTTATGTGTTTTTGTGTTTCTGTGTCGCCTCCAAGTTGATTAAGAAACAATGAGGCTCCTGATTGTAGTAGCTTAGTAGTTAATATTTTTATTTTACTATACTTAGTTAGAGTTATATGTATGTAAATGTAATAGGGGATATATATGTATTAAAGCTCATGAAGAACTTTCTTTTGTATTTGAACTTGTAATCAATAAATGTTTTGTTTCTTTGCTATATATATTTAATAGAATCACGAATTACTTCCCGGTTCAATTGATCTTGCTATAGATAATTAAGAAAGGTCCGCTAATTTATGAGTAACAACTCTTAAGTATAATATCATGACTTAAGGATGATGTTGTAATTAGGAGGATGTTACAAGTCAACTTGTGCTTCATGGCTAGCTACACCTCATAAGGAGAACCATAGGTAAAAGCGTCTTTAGAATCTAATCTATCTTATGATAAACTATTGGCCCTTTATGATGAATTACTTGAAAATTCTCAAACCCTATCTTTTCACTATCTTAACCTCAAAATGAATCTTCAGAAAACTATTTTAGAACTTGTAAAGGTCAAAAGAATGTTGAAAATCTAAGGCTTAAGATGGACGAAATAAAAGGAGAAAAGAAGTTTTTAAATATAAAACTCAAAACCTTAGAAATTGAAGTTACTGACAAAGATCAGAAAGCTTAGAAGGTAATTTTTGAACTTGAGAAAACTTTAAAGCTTCTCAAATCTAACTTGGAAAATATGGTTAATAGCTCCAAGAATCTTGAGCTGATACTTGGTGGTCAAAGGTCGTACTTCAGAAAATAAGATTGGGATATGAGAGTGATATGGATGAGAAAGGTAAAGCAATCTCATCAAAGAAAATAAAGAATAAGATATCATGTAATTTTTGCCACAAAAAAAGACACCCACCTAACAAATATTTTATGAGAAGAAAAATAGTAAAACGGTTGGAATCCTCCTCCAATGAAAACTAACCCAAAAGGACTCAAGAAAGCCTGGGTATCTAAATTAAAAACTGACTTTGTTGCTGGTGTGTTTGAGAATGTATGTTGAAAAGGATAATAAGTGGTGCATGGATAGTGCGCTTTAGACGCATGTCCGGACCCAAAAGGACACTTTGTGTTGAAGAGGCAATCCACATCAAGTTTAAAAACTTAGGAAGGACTTTACTAATGATCTTGAGAGTTAGAAGAAAATATTGAGAAGCTGAACCTTAAGGAACCCTCAAAAAGTAGCAGAAGAAAGCACAATATTCAGAAAGTAAGCTCTAAATGCAGTTAACTCAGAAAGCTTACTCAGAACCTTAAAGACCTCAGAAAGTGACATTTCTGAATGTGCAGATGAACAATATGAAGATGATAGAGAAACTAAAGAACAACAAAGCTACATAAACTACAGAGGAATTTTTTATTTAAGAATAGTTTCTCAAAATCAAGTTCTTAGGGACATTTCTAAGGGTGTAAGAACCAGATCCTCCTTTAGAAATGAGTCCAACTGCTTTCATTTACACCATCAAGCAGAATGCATTGAAGATGCATTGAGTGATCAAAGCTAGGTGGAAGCTATGCAAGAGGAATTAGATCAGTTTGAGAAAGTAAAGTCTGGACACTTGTGAAGAACCCTAAAGGAAAAACTATCATTGGAACTAAGTGGCTATTCAAAAACAAGCTAGATGAAGCTGGAACAAGTGATAATAAACAAAGCCAGATTGGTTGCACAAGGTTATAATTAATAAGAGGGAATTGATTATGATGAAACCTTTGCACTTGTAGCAAAGCTTGAAGCCATCAGAATGCTACTTACTTTTGTAGTCTTTAAGAGATTCACTCTATACCAAATGGATGTAAATTCTGCATTCTTAAATGGATTTTTTTTCGAGAAGTCTGTGAAGTAGTGTAACGCCCAAATTTTTGTAATTTTTACTGTCATTAAGAATTACCGAATTACCGTAGATAAATATTATATAAAATTTGAGACCAAACAATCCTTAATAAAGGAATATAACGTTAGAAGAGAAGTTAGGAGCAATTCGTGCAAGTATTGCAAACCCCAATTTTCTGTACGTGTAAAATGACCAAAATGCCCTAAGGTTATTTTACTCAGAAAATGAGGATCGTGGGCCCCACCCATCCTCAAGGGGATGTTTTGATGTTAATAAGGGATTGTTTGTGTTATGTGTGTTAATAGAGGAGAAGAATCATAATTTTGAGCTCTCGCACGAAATGACCAAAACGCCCCTGCCTTTTTTAACTCCGATTTGCGTGCCGCTAAGCCTGAACCTCACTAAAATGTTTTAAAAGGTGTTTTTAAGCCATGATTAACCATTGGTTAAGCTCAGGTAGTCTCAGGCAATTTTTAAGTAAAATGACCGTTTTGCCCTGTCTTTGTGCAAATTTACAAATTTTGAGATTTTTGATTCGTCTAACGAAACCTAAGCAATATTAGGCTCAAATTAAAGCTTATTAAATTCTAATTATTAATCTAGAGTCAAAATTATTTATTTAAATTGATTAGAACCTAAAATTGCTTTAAAACACTCAAATTGCTTACTAATTCACCTAAGCCCTTAATTGCAAATTCTCTAATTTGCATGAATACCTACCTACACCTAAATAATACATGGAACACACAAATTTCTCCTCCTTGGGCTGTAATGCATGAAATTATTGATGCCATTATGCATCAAAATAATTGCCCAAAGATACACTAAAACAAAATGCCAAAAATTCCCTAAAACATGGCATAAAACATGCCTTAAACAAGGAATGATTTTCCTCCCTTTGTTCCCCATGAAAATCCATCAGCCTTCGTCCTTCATTTTTCATTTATGAGCTTCAAAATCTCTATAAATAGGCATGCTTGAAGAGTGTTAGAAGCCTTTGATCATAACTTACACAATTCTAGTTCTTAAAAGCACCAAAAGCTTTCTTTCTTCCTCCTCCTTGGCCGAATTCTCTCTTCAGTTTTCAAAGAGATTTTCTTCCATTTCACTCAAAGAAACCAAGTTCTCTTCCTTTCCTTCAAATCAGATTAGGTAGGAGTTGTTTCTAAGTTCATTTTATGCTATGACAAGTTATGTTTCTAGCTCAAAAATGATGATTTCATGGACTTTCTTCTAGCTTTCAATTTCGGTTTGTTTTCCCTTTTCTTTTAAAAACATTGGCCTGATGGCCTAGATTATGATGAGACCATGGTTTGATGATGAGGTTCTTGAGTGTTGGTTGCAAAGCCTTCACAAGTTAGACCTCTAAAACTTGAAGGTTTCACTAGTTTTTAAAGCTTTACAATTTCGGTTTTTCTATCCTTATTTTTCTTTAATGATTTCGGCCAAATGGCCTAAGAAGGAATATGATGATAGCTTGATGATGAGGACCTTGAGTGTTGGTTGTAAATCCATCACAAGTTAGGCCTTTAAAGCTTGAAAATTCCACTTGATGCAAAACTTTAAAGAACGATGTTTTTATGATGTAAAAATAAAGATCTTGAGTTTAGAACTTGAAAGATGTATTTTTCACTTTGTCTTGCTAAGATATATATATTGGGTTGAATTTATATTTCTCTAAAGTCTTGGAAGAGCTCTAGTAAAGAAATAAAAGGAACTTGCATCCATGTCTAAGTTTATGCCTTGCATAACCATGTTTACTTTTAATGTCATCACTAAATTCTCAAGAATAAATAAATGAACTTGCATATCTCATGTTTAAATTTCCAAGCTTGCATTTCATGTTTATATTTCAAGTTGTCACTTAATCTTCAAAGATAATAAAGAGGATGCATCTCATATTTATTTTATGCTCTCACTTTATTTTATAATGGCTAAAAGAATCAACGCATGACATGTTTATTTTATGTCATCACCTAAAGATCCTAGAGCTCAAAGACTTGCCCAAGTATCACAAGCAAAGAAATAAGATTATTGGAGTTAAAGAATTGATTCTTTAAGAAGTCTTGAGATTGGAGCTTAAAAAGATGTAATAATAATTCTCTTCTCCCTTCACCGTCAGATGCGGATTACTGCCGCTCCTTTCTTAAGATTTTCTCCCTCCAGCTGGTCCTTGGACTCCGCGCTCCAGTTTCTTGCATCATGTTTATATTTCAAGTTCTTGCATCATGTTTAATTTTCAAGTCATCACCTTAAATCTTAAAGATAAAGAAATGGATTTGCATATCATGTTTATAATTCCAAGTTATCACCTTATAATGACAAGATTAAAATGAGGTTGCATAGCATGTTTATGATTCTAAGTGTAACACCTAAAATTTAATTAAAAATTAATTTGAGCTTTATTAATCATAATTTCAAAAATCTAAGAGTTTAGCAATGATGAGGGCAGCCCAACGGACCTGAAAAAAAAAAAAAAATTCGGGGGTAAATAGTAACTTTGCGGGCCTGCTAGCCAGCTAAAACCTAGATTTGGGCCAGAGATACCCGAAATTAGGAAAACATGGGAATCATGTTAGAAATAGGTGGGAATGATAATTTTATACTTAAAATTAATTTTCGGTAATATCGGTTTAATGAGATACGTTACTCGTTCGGTAAAATTTAATATGCGATTTCTAACAGAAAGATAGTTTAATATCTATGAAAGGATAATGTTTATCCTTTCTACCCAAGTGTAAGGCTAAGATTTAATCTTGGAAAGCAAGATTAAATCCTAGCCATCCATTAATTTCTATCTTTAATAATTAGGATTTTATATTACATAATATCTAATATTACTAAAGGATAAATATCAAACCAAAAGCTTCCTTTTGTATTTTAGCTGTGTATTCAATGAATATGATGTTTACTTGTAATATGTTTTAATATAATTACGCTTAGTTATCTCGCACGTGAATTGAGCTTGCCATAGATAATTAAGGTTAGCTAATTAACAAGTAACAACTCTCGAGTAAATATCATAGCTTAAGAATGAGGTTGTACTTGGGAGGATGTTACACTAAGATATCACATAAATCTCTTAAAGTCAAGACTTGCTCCTTTTATCTTAAGTGAGAATTTTAATTATGAAGATTCTTTAAAAAAGAATTAGTTTCTAAAAGAGTTTTAAAGCTTTGCAAGGATTCTACGGGAAACTAATATTTTATGTTCACTTAAAATGTGATTTTATACAATTATATGAGGTTCATGATTCGGCTTCTGATATGAGATTAGTACCAATAAATGATGATGATTTAATATATTTGAAGTTGTGATAATTATGGTTTATTCTATGCATGTTAGAGATAAAACTAGCTTCCTAAAAATGTAAAAGCAAGATTTCTAGAACTTTAGAGAATGAAATTTATACATTCTGTCAGAGCCTTTAGTGACCTTAAGAACCAGATATTATTATATTTAGATAAGGGACAATGATTCATAGTTGGTTTAATAATTAATTTTAGCATCATAGGGAAAGCCGTAACGAGAAAGGGTTAAAAACGTAACTTCTAGCGGTAAAACCTTAAGAATAACTTACTGTCTATGCTACCCATATAGTCTAATAATATTCTTAAGGCTTATAATTGATGGTAATAAATGCCTTAGATGCATAAGTAATTAGTTTGATAATTAAGGTTACCCAATTTTAGAATTCGGTTATTTAAGGGAGCTTCCTGTGAAAATTTTAGATGACATCTTTTGATGCTTTGGAATGTAGTTTATATTATGATGTAATGCCTACTGAGAATTTGATATTATTGAATGATTTCATGGCTTGCATGTTATAATTGCTATTGCAAACAATGAGAATGTTCATGCATCTTGATGATTATGATATAACATGCTAAGACTTAATGGTGACTTAAACTCATGAGGAAATGATCCTTTGGACCCATCAAGACTATAGGTGGTGAAAAAGTGATCTAGAAAATGATCCTTTAAGACCTATCAGACTAGAGGTGGTGAAAAGGTGATTCTTGCCCCCTAGCCCGTTCTCTCAAAATGGTAGAGTTGAGATTTTAACTTATCAAAAGGGATAATATATGCTAGTGACGACTAGTAAGGTATGAGCTCATAACCTAGATTACTCCCAAAAGGGTGGAGTATAGGGTGGCCCCAAGGAAAATAATGATGATGATGACAAGATTTTAAGTCACCTAGGACACTAAAGGAATGAAATATGTGCACCATGTCTTCTGCATAGCATTTTATGAATGCTGATGGGAAATATGATGTTCTTCTATGCATAGTATTTATGATATGATGATGAGAAATATGATGTTCTTCTATGCATAGTATTTATGATTTGATGATGAGAAATATGATGTTCTTTTATGCATAGTATTTATGATATGATGATGAAGAATATGATGTGTTGATAAAAGGAAAAGTTCATTATAAACATGACATGCTAAGTTTATGATGCATTATAAGACGCATGATTAAAAGGGACAAACCTCGATAAAGTATATTTTCGAACTTAATAAATCAATCTTAGCATGCTCACTATTTCATAATAACCCCAAGGTTCCTGAGGACGATGATAATGACACAATGCATCATGAGGTGAGTACCCTCCTGAGATTCTTTTTATAAGTTTCTCACTCCCTCTATTTTTCTTTCCATCTCGTCTTCAAAAACGAAGGAAGCGTTCGTGAATCACATTGAGGCTACCGGTCTGAACTTGATTCTACTAGTTTCACTCGTATATTTAGATATCTATCCCTATCCCTGGAGTGTTATTACTAGGTGCCATTAATGGATGTCCTTCCATCCATATATTATTTATGTTTTGTTAGATTGCCTACACTTAGTTTTATTCTATTGGTAGGCAAAATATCTATATGATATGTAATTATGAATGTTGTATGATGGAGCCAATATATTATGATGTGATGTTTGTAAATTCCTATGTGTCTTTTAAATTTTGCTAAATCATTCACGTTAAGCGTGGTAGCGCGGCTCACGTTTTCAATTATGTTTAAAAAAAAAAGGCTCGTAATTTCACTAAGTATTTTCAAAGCATGATTGAGAACTGAAGCAAAGAGTAAAGTCTAGTAATTAATCAGATCCTCCTAGGTGTATTGGGTTAATTATTAGGGTGTTACAAGTAGCCTCCAGGTTTTGAGAGTGAAAACTTTCCCATCCATATCTTTAAGTTAGCAAAGACACTCTATGGTCTAGAAATAGGCTCCCGAGTTTGGTATGAAAGGCTGAGTACCTTTTTACTTAAGAATTGGTTCAAGAGAGGCAATGTAGACACAACTTTATTTACTTTACAACAAAATAATCACTTTCTAATAGTCCAAATATATGTTGATGACATTATATTTGGTGCCACTAATCATTCTCTTTGTGAAAAGTTTTCAAAATTAATGCAAAGTGAATTTGAGATAAGCATGATAGGTGAACTCAAGTTTTTCCTTGGACTCCAAATAAAACAACAAAAGGAGGGAACCTTGATCTATCAAGAAAAATACAGAAAAGAGCTTTTGAAAAAGTTTAACATGGATAAAACCAATCCTATGATTAACCCCATGCATCAATCTCAAGTCTATAATGCATATGTGAATGGAAAAAAGGTATTAGAAAGTAATTATAGAGGAATATTGACTCACTTCTATATCTCACAGTAAATAGGCCAAACAATTAATTAACTATGGGTATTTGTGCTAGATTTCAATCTAACCCTAAATAATCACATTTAAATGCTATTAAAAGAATTCTAAGATATTTAGCTAGCACTACTAATCTTGGTTTATGTTATGAGAAAGGTACATCTTGCAAGATTGTAAAATTTTATGATGCTAACTTTGCTGGAGATAGATTGGATAGAAAAAGCACCATGGATATTGTTGTTTCTTTGAAAAAAGCCTCATCACTTGGTCATGTAAGAAGCAGAACACCATAGCTTTTTCAATAGCTGAAGCTGAATATGTGATTGCTACAAATTGCCGCACCCAGATGCTATAGATAAGAAACCAACTAGTAGATTATCACTTGAGGTATTCCCAAATCCCTATTTTTTGTGATAATATAAGTGCTATTAATATTTCAAAGAATCATATTCAACACTTTAGATCTAAACATATTGATGTTAAACATCATTTTATTAGAGATCATGTTCAAAAAGGAGATGTTAAGTTAATGTATGTGAATATTGAAGACCAAATGTCTGATATATTCACTAAGCTATTAGCTGAAGATCATTTTTGATATTTGAAAAGGTTTTTAAATATCAAAAGTTTTTAAAATCTGCATTGCATATATATATGACATCTTTGGAGTCTCCCAATAAGATTCTAAACAGAGGCCCAAACGAAGACATCAAGGGGAGCTCAGAAAGTCAATGTGCAAGCTCAGAAAAAGGTTAGAGGTTCAAAAAATAGGTTAGAATGTCATATATGTTCAAAATATGGTAGACCACTCATAAATGAGGGACTCAGTATATTTGTGAAGACTCAAATTCTGATTATGTTGGTTTAGAAAGTGGTTGAAGACTCATAACATGGTCTTGTAGTTCAGAAACTACTTCCAGTCTCTGAAAGATATTAAATGGTGGGATAATTCCCACTCTTTTTGAGTTTCTCTCTCCCACGTCACCTTAATTTCCAGACTTTATGTCACATCACATTAATAACTTCCCATACTTCACATGCTACATAAAATCTATTCACCTTTAACCTCAAACAATTTCCCTCAATCTTCAATCCGTTTCATCTTCTACAAACCCTCATTCCGTAATTCTGTCACATATCTTCAAACCTTTAATCTTTTTCCCTTTAATTTCCTCAAACCACAACACCAATAGCAAAAGGAAAGCAGCTAGACCACAATGTAGCCAAAAGGGGTCCATTCCACATGTATGATGATCTAGAAATATAGGATCAATACATTAACAACTTTCCTCTCAAAAAAGTTCCTGTAGGGAAAACGTTAAGATGGAGCTTCTCAAGGAAGTCTCCATTGTTAAGGAAGTCTTTTCCTTCCATGGGTGGGGAAACTTCATGGAAAATAATGATAGAATTTTCCCTAAAATGGTAACTGCTTTCTTTTCACAACTGAAGGGCACATCCAACTCATCTTTGAAGACCTTCATAAGAGATTTCTCATTCGAGATTAGTCCAAAAGCCTCACTAGTGTGGTAAAAGCTCTTTATGAAGGGATCATCTGCACATCTTCACCAAACTGGACTCGTTCTTAGGGAATGAATGAAGGAGATGTGTCAGGTATCTTCCTGACTCCATCATTCATAAACCCCATGACCTTATGTTAGCGCAAAGGCTAGAAACGTGTTCATTGTAGTTCAGTTCACAATCTTGTCTAGATTGGGAAGCACATATATGCTTGTAGGCATGGACTTATGTTGTTATACTATCTCATGGCTAAGAAGAAGGTGAACCTCCCAAGACTGATCATGGATCACATGTTATGAGAAATCACCAAGGACCAAAGAAGAACTCCTGGAGTTCCTTATGGAATGTTGTGACCAAAGTGTTCCAATATATAAACTATGGGTTGAAAAGTGCACAAGAAGGGGGTTAAATCGTGCTTTCATTTTAATTTCTGTTTCTAAAAGCTTTTAAACACAAACTATCAAGTGTTCACTTAAAGTGCAATGGAAAGATTGTCATGAGTATTAGAAAATACCTTTTGAACCAAATGAAAAATAAAAAGTCTAGTTAAAAGATATTTTTTATAAACGTATTAAGGAGAAGTGTAAAGCAGAAAGTAAATGAGATTAAGAGAGAAGATAGATGCTCCAAGAGTATTTTTATATTGGTTCAACCAACCTACTTGCATCTAATTCTCAATAACCTATTGAGTCCCACTAAACTAAACATTTCTCAACCCTGAGAAAGTTAGATAATCTTTCAATAGCCTTTTCAAGTTATCTCATGTGACTATAGCTCACTCTACTATAATTTCGAAGTAGTCTTTGACAAACCTCTTCAAGCTAAACTCACAATGACCACTACTAGATCAGAGTACAAAGATATTTGTAGGTTAGTTCACTCCAACTACCAAACACTCAAATTTTCTCAAATAATATAGTGAATGAGCTGAAAACTAGAATGACTTCTTTTTAACAATTCTTCCTAGGAAGAAAATGATATCTAATAAGAACTTAGAAAAAAGATTTTTACAAAAATAGAAACTGATTACAAGTAGTAATAGTTTTATAGAAGAAGAAGGAGGATTCTTGCGTTCTTAAAAGATTTTGCAAGCGTTTCAGCCAAAAGTCTTGAGTTGTCGTACATGACCTCCTTTATACTTGATCTTCAATTTCATATCCTTGCCCCTTGATCTGTTTTCCTAGTAACACATGTTGATATTCTTTTTGTGTCTTGGAAATGCAGCCTAGAAGACTAGCTCGTTGTATCAAAGCCATTTTTGAGTTGTAGACTGTTGTCAAATTAAGGTTTCAAGTCCATTTACATAAAGTAACTTTTGCTTTCTGAATGAGGTTTGTGAACTTTTTCTTCTAGAAGTTGGACAGTTGACCAAGTTAAAAAGTGAGATGTCACTGTCATTCCCTTTTTGGAGTTGACATTAATTTGGAAATTTGAATTTTTCCTTTGATCTTCATGGCTTCAATAGGAGCTTGTTGGTGAAAATATCATCATAATTAAAGATAGTAACCACAATTTGCTTTAGAGGAAGATTGAAATCTTCATTGTTAATTACTTTTTGAAGATGATAGCTACTTTTTGAAGATCTAAAGCTTGGTTTCTTATTCTTGAAGGAATTCCCTCATGTGTTAAACATACTAATGTCCATTTCAAGGATTATTTTTTGTTTTATGTAAGTTTGATTCTTTTGAATGAGATTAAATATGTTTACACATGATATTATGAAAATAAAACTTGTTTAAGGAGTTGTATGCTAGCAAGAACGGTCATGTTAAGTACTTAAAAACTCAAGTGAAAGATTAGTGCTTTTACAAAATATTTCAATAAAATTTGTTTGTTGTCACTCAAAACATTAAGCGATAATGCTTTCTAAAAGGTTCTGGAGCTAACATGAACTACCCTATAGCTGAGTAGTGGTTTGAATATATGGAAGGACTGAATATACAATGGCCTCCTTCAAGTCCATAAGGAGAAGGGCTAACATTGTGAAAACAAGTGCCACAAGGCAAAGCCCTAGGATAAAGATGAAAAAGTAAGAAAGAGCTGAAAAAGTCGAAGTAGAAAAAAAAAGAGTTAAGCAAAAAGGAAGCTAATCTTGATAGAGAGTGACCCTGAAGACTCTAAGGAGACGGTCACCTGAAATTCCCTTAAGAATTGAAAGAAGACAAAGCTAAGATAGAGAGAATGCAAAATCAAGAGCCACACATGTCTTCCTAGCCTTAAGAAATTGAAGAAGATTCTTTTGGCACTAATGAATCACAGAAAGGTCAAACAAGCTACCTAGTGCTCCAATAGGACATTGAGAAGAAGGGACATTGAGCACAAGCTCATAAACTTGCCAAAGGATGTTCCCAAAACTCCTGTGCTTTTGATGAAGATTGCCAAGTATCAGAAGCCTAGATATGAGGTGGACAGACTCCTCTGAATAAGAAGAAGAAGAAGAAGAAATAGCTGAAGTAGAAAAAGTTCTTAAGGAGATTTGAGATTTTTCAAAAGAATAAGAAAACACATGCCTTGGAGCCCATTGTGGAAGAGCCTGAAGAGGAAGTTGTTGTGCAATCAAATTTTATCATCTTGTTGGTAACTCAACCTCTACCCTCTATCAAAATAACTCCTTTGTTGGAAGAACTTGAAGCCTCAGAAACCAACTTCCCTCATAATGATGATGCTCCATTTTTCTTGCCCTGATTCTACTCCTATCACTTCACCCACGACATACCACCAACCACTCCACTTGCTCCCAACTAAGAAAGAAGAAGTTGACTCACCCATGTCTAGGAACACCATTCCCTAGTCATTCTAGAGCTTACTCCCAAGGTTTCCCCAACAGTAACAAGAGCTAAACATCTTCCAACCAACCTCAACATAGACCCTAACCAAGTCTCTCAAAGGTTAAAATCTCCTGCACAATCAACGAGACATGACTTCAAGATTGGACAGAGTTGAAGCTTCAAATAGAGAGATTGGATCTCAACTGAAAAGACATGAAAAGTTGCTTATCCAACTTCTTCAAAAGCTTAGGAAGAAGGGCCACTGATGTTATGATCTCTAGCACAACCCTTTTCCTTGATGACAAAAGGAAGAAAAAGATTTTGGCACGTAGTGAAATTTAGTGCCAACATGCTGCCCTTCACAACTCTTGTTTTGAAGAGCAATTCCCACCAATGAGAAACCTAAGGGTTGTAATTTTGAATATTAAATTGTTCTGTTAAAGGTGAAACACCCCCTTAATGATCATTAATGCGGCACATTAATCGAAATTGCCATATCAATTCCATCATGTGACATGATGCGCTCAATTATCTTAGCCTTAAAGCTCCAGCTCATAGCCCACAACAAAGGCTATAAATACATTAAAACTGCATCTTTTCACGCTTGTTATTTTAAACTCCTAAACTATTCTTCCTTCTTCTTCTTGATCTAAATATTTCAACTCATATTTTCCCAATTGGGATCTCCTTGCATTTTCTTTTTGTGCTGCATTTTCTCCCTTTTCATCCATGGTTTCTCAATCCAAAGATGGAGACCCTTCAAAATCCTCCCCACATAATACCAACAATCCTCATCTTATGGTCTCTACAAAGGAACCCATTGTAATTGAAATTGGAAACTTCATAATGAGCATGGCTTGGAAAATTCCTCCAAGCTCTCCACTCAGGTACTTATTCCTTTCTCCATAGGTCCTAACACTCATTCCTATATTGGTCCTCTATTGACCCATAAGCAAGCTAGCAAGATAGATTTTTTCTACCTTTTCTCAAAATCTCAAGAAATCCTACCCAGCGTCCATAAATTTTCTATAGATACTACACTACTACTAGATTGGTTAGGAACCAACCCAAAAATTCTAAACCTTTCCTTGACTGGCTTAATAGGATAGAAACGACAAAAAGTATTACATGGAAATAATTAGGAACCTTCAACCTTTTCCAACTAGCCAAGTATCCCTTAAAATTTAACAACCTTGTGTTGGGATCTATCCTTTACCTTTGGAACCTACTACTAATTCCTTCCATTTTTCCTTCGTGGTATGATTAGCTGGACTCTGTTTGAGGTGGTTGCGATCATAGGTCTTCAACCTACTAGGATTGACATCCTTCCAAATATGGAGCCATGCGATCCATCTAAATATACCCTAGATTTATTCGACATGTCTTTTACTACCTTTGTTGACAATAATAGAGGACAAGATTCCACACCTGTGAGTGATAATGAACATATAGATTTCCTCTATTATTGGTTGATCTCAATATTTTTCTATTCTACGATGATTTTAAGATGGAAATGTATCTCCCTTTGGCAATGTTGGTGCACCAAGGCAACAAACTTTGTCTTGCCAAATTACTGGGTGCATTTGTATGAAGTTTAAATAAGAAGCAACATAAAATAAACAAAATCTTATACCAGAATATTCTATTTGATAATTCACTACTATTCTTCTTCTACTTTGAGTAAATCAAAAGGTAATCTAATTGCGGACGGAGAGTGAGGCAGAGCTTCCCTGGTAGTAAAGCCCTGGCCAACTTTGTTCTTAAGGAAATTGGGAGAAAATAAGACAATTTGAGGAACCTAATTCCCATTTTAGACTTTCATTTTTTTTATTTTGGCATTTTTATTTTTTATTTTCATTTTTCTAAATTTAGGGCCGCACAAAATGGAAATGTTTAGGCTTGTTTAGAAAAAGAAAAGAAAAACATTAAAAGATCTAGACCTGCTAACCAAAAAACCAGTTTGGTTCACAATAGTTTGATGGTTTAACCAATTTGACTTACTCCTGACCAATTTTCAGCTCTAGTGGTTGAAGGCACTTGATTGGACTACATGAGGTGCCCAATTCTTGGTTGAACCAATCTAATCGGCTAATCTGGTTATGTTTATAAATGTGTAATGTGAAGGATAATTTGATGTAAAGGATAATTTGCCCCTCACATGATTTGAATCTTGTAATAATTCTCATTTATTCTCATTAAAATTACTAAATTGACCTCATTTTAACTTTTAATTCCCCCTATAATGTAATGTCTTTTCCTTTACCTGTTCTCTTCCATCAATCACCACCAACATCGATATCCGTCGATGTCACTATCTTCCCATTCCTTGCCTTTCCTCTTTTCTCTTTTTATGTAAGAGTGACATACTTGCTCTCTAAATTTAAAAAACCACATTTAAAAAAAGTTGTCAATTTTCATCCAAAAAAGGTCTATGTTGCACCTAAACGCGGGGAGAACGCAAAGGGCCCATTTTTGTACAGTGGATCGGATGCAACTTCAAAGTTCAAAGGCCTTGAGTCTCTGTTGAATTTATTGGTCACAATGTGTGCACTAACATTATTTCTCATAAATAAATGTAAATGTGGCTTGCTATTTCGTTTACTTGATTGCTTTTTAATGTCTCAGTTGTTGAGGACCTTAAAATTGGATTTCAAGCGCCATAAACATGGTGTCCCTTACAGCCGTTCCATATTCAAATGAAGAGAGGTATGCTCCCATGTATGGCGAGGTGGGGGAATTAAGCATGGGATATTAAGAGAATGATAGTATTGTAATTTTAAAATTGTTTACTATTTCATAAATTTGTTATTGATTATATTTTCAAATTAAAATTATAGGATCATTTTAATCATAACCATTCAAAGAAAATTTAATGATAAAGATCAATGGACCACTCTATAGTGGACCAAATCATCCGACACCGTACAATAATGGAAAACAACGATATTAGCTAAGGAAAATACTGTTCTACTATTTCTTTAAGAAATTAATAATAATAAGGGTGTATCACGGTTCGTAATAGTGATAACAACCATTCATGCATTCATCTACCATCTCCACAGCAATGTCTTTGTTTTTTTGTTCTTTTTGGGTCTGGCACGGCAATGTCTTCGAACCTATCATCACACCGTCTTGGAAATATTCTTTTTCAAAGTCCCATCAACATTCATCTAATCTACCATTTGTTATCAGTCACCACATATGACTGTTCCTGTATAGCTCCATTCAGCTGGTCCAAATTACATTACAACCTTATCTGAATGGGCCCACGCGTTCAAACGTTATAGAAGGCCAACTTGCCATGGGTAACAGAAGTGAAAATCAAAATAATAACAGCAGGCATCAAATCAAATTAAATTAAATTATTCACGAGCTTGTTCATCTACTACTAGCAGCTGTTGGCAGAGAATCCAATGAGCGAGTTAGCGACATCGAAACCGACACGTGTACCCTGCTGTTGAACATTCCCAATAATCGACAACGAAGACGTCGTGGGCGCAAACGCAAAGCAGAAGGTCCCCACCGAGTCAACCGGTATCAGGTAATTCTTCGCCGGTAACGGTAACTCCTTCCCACCGGGAAAGTGAAACGACACCGTCGGGACATCAACGCTCGACCTCGACGACAGGTCGTAGCAAGTGTCAAACAGCGCGATGCCGTTCGCCCTCGGCAACCCCCTCGTCCCCCTCAAAACGCATCCCTCAAGACGTCGTACACCTCCCCTCGCAACCGCGTCACCGCCGTGCCGGAATCCACGATAATCCCCCACCTCCATTCCCATCCACCGCAAAACTCGCCTCGGGAATCGGAAGCATCTCACCGCCGACACCGATTCCCGTCAATCCAAGATAATAAAACGTGTTCATCTGCTCATTCTTTCGTAACGGCGCGGTGACGGCGTAACGAGTCAACGGCGAGTCAAATTCGAGGGTGGAAACCGAGTCGGAATCGCGGTCCACGAGGCAGTATGAGAACGAGGTTGTGTTGAGCTGAGCCGGGAACGAAAGCGCGCCGCCGAGACCGAGTAACCCGGCGGCGCCGACGAACAGTCCCTCGTTGTTGTGGCCGCAGCCGATGGCAACGTTGGGGACCGAAGAGGAACCTAAAGCAAGCGTCTCCGTGGCGAACTCGCCGACGGTGAAGGAGCCGTCGCCGTAGGAGACCTCGTAGAGGCACGTGCCGTTGCGGCACTCGGAGAGGTCCAGGGACCTGCACTTCGGCGCGCCGCAGGGGATCGGCGCGCAGGTGGCCGACGAAGCCGGCTCGAAGATTGGGTCGGCTTGGTCGTAGCAGTCGGCGCAGGGTGCACACTGGATCCAGCTCACGTCGCTTCCTGTGTCGACGACCAGGTATGATTGGCTCGGCGGATTTCCGATTCCGACTCGGACGAAGTACTCGCCGCTTCCCTGACTCGTTCCGGACACCACCGGCGCCTGCAGCTCCTCGGCGCTCAACTCGCCAGATGACTCGGCTGGGTGAAGATCCGACTGCGAAACGGGCTTCAGAGAGATCTAGGCGAGTTTGTAAGGATTGGACTCGGGCTGAGTCGCGCTGAGTCGCGATAGGGTTAGGGATTTGTAGTCGGTGAGGGAGGGTTTTTGAATTGAGGCGCGAGAATGGAGCTGAAGGGACAGGGGGGTTAACGAAGGCTGTAGCTGTTGGGGGTTTAAGGTCGGGGCATTGTGGGTTTTTTGAAGCGACGAAGCGACGTCGAGGACTGTCGTTTTGAGGGACATGGTGCGAGAGTGTGTTAGTGGGGAAGTGGAGAACAGGAAGAGGAGGAGTAAGAGAGGAGTGAGAGGTGCCATTGGGTTTGGCTTTGGCACTGGAGTCACGAAGGAGATGGGCAAGCGTGCATGTGATGTCGGTTTTATTTATGAAGCTGTGTGGGAAGGGGACCAGTGGAAGTGTAAAGAAGAAGCATTTACGGTGGTTCACGTCAAGCTCACCGGGGTATGGGATGTATCATGAAGCAGATAACAAAGCTAATATAAAGCTAAAGCTATTGAAAAAAAGAAAAGAAGAAGAAACTTTGAATGAAGGGCGATTGTGCTTTGGGGAGTGTGTAGATTAGATTAGATATCGGGGAAGCTTGGCAACTGGCAAAACATAATAGCAATGGTAGTTTCATAACCTTTGCATTTTGTAATTACTAATAGTATATATTGTTAATTTCTTTAGCAATTATAACTGGTTTTTTCAGTCTTTCTTTCTCATGTCTCAATCTTTCTTAATCTTCTCTTTATCGTTTGGTCAATGATGTTTTTGACCTTGGAAATGCCGAAAGGGGCTTGCAATGAGAGCTCTGGCTTTATGGGGAGGATGATTAAGGGACTTAAATATGGGTGTTTATCGGGATAAGCGTGGTTAGTGTGGCATGATACTTCGAATACTTTATCCTAATTTGATTTTTTAATGTATTAAAATTTTGCTAATTTTCTGAAAGTCACTCGTCAGTGGATGGAGGAAGTATCTTTTTCATTGAAATCCATGTTTGATTGTCCTTAGTTTTGGTTGACCAAATTAGACCCTTGTAAAAATAGATGGCGTGTTAGAAAAATGATTAGGGGATCGGTCCTACAGTGGCACCTCATCACGATGTTGCACACTTGTGGGACATAAAGTGGAGATTGAATCTTTGAGGTCGTGCAGTTGCTATAATGACCAAGCGATGACCTTTTTTCATGTGTGTGTGTGTGTGCTGCAAGCAAATTCATCGTGCTTCCGGGCGTATACAATGGCGTTTTGTGTTTTTTTTTTGGGCCCGTTAAAAAGTTGGGTTGTCTTCGTTATTTTGCTCCCAAACTTTTAGTTTGACATAGGAGAGTACAGCATATAAAATTGTTCTGGACTTGGCTCAATTGACTGAATTGGGTAGGACCATATTTAAAGTCCCAGTCTTGAACTAGAGTTTGACAAAAACAAAAATCTAGAACTACTCAGTAATGAATGAATTCCAACTCAGCTAACCAATTTAATAACCCAAAAGATAACAAGTTTTTTGTTGATGAATTAGGCCAACCCATAATCCTGAGGAACATGAACAATCTCCAGCACAACAGCAAAAGTCGTCATCTTTTGGGTTATTGATAAATTTTTAGCCCGTAGATTTTAGGCCCGTAGCCTGTGTTACTGGTGAATTCGGCTTTATGACAATCTTTTTAGTAGAGGGCCAGGCTTGATACTGTTCCAGTGGGTCAACAAATTGAAGTCCTTCATGAGAAGTCATGGAAACATTAAAATCCAAAAAAGATACAAAACTTCGACCGCATAAAAGAAACAGGAAAGGAAGTGCTCGAAACATTACGCTCCGGACGAAAAAAGGCATTATGCGAAGGCCCAAAAATATAAAAGAAGAAGAATCGTTTGGCTTGAAAGGTCATATTGTCATGACAAAAAAAAAGGGTTATGTTGATGACCAGAATTAAAAAAAAAAAGTTTAATTAATCTACAATTTCTTATAGTTTCACATAATTTTTAATTAAGTCTTACAATTTAAAAATATATAATTGAAGTCTTGTATTATATAAATTTTTTCAATCACGTCCCTATCCTTATAAAAAGTTATAAAAATATTAAATTAAACGGAATATTCTTAAAATATTCCTAAAATATTCTCATTATAATTAGATTAAAAAAAGAAAAGCCCACCGTCCCCCTCGTATCACCACTACTATTGCTGTTTTTCAATCGTCATCATCATCATCCATCATTACCACCACCCCAAATAATTTTAGTTTCTCATTTTTTTTCTTTTTCATTGTCTAGAAAAAAAAAAAAAAAACACACACACACACACATCTTGGAAATATACCAATTATTGCCTTTTGTGACATTGATTCTCCAATGCGGTATGTTGACACCTACTAATAATAAGGGGAAGCACAGTATTAGTTGCCTCTTTTCGCATTTAACAAGGATGGTCTGTAGATGTAGGGCATTATTGTTCAGGGCATAAGTGGGACATAATGGTAAAACATTTGTTGACTTCATGAATTGAATGGTTGTTATTTTATAGCTATTGTAAATTTTATGTGTGTTTTTTTTTTCAGATAGTGAAAAAAAAAGTGATGAAAAACTAAAATTATTTGGGTGGTGGTGATGATAGATGGATGATGAATAAGGTAGTGGTGATGATGGATAATGATAATGAAGATTGAAGAATCAATAGTAGTGGTGATACGAGAAAAGGGTAGGGGTAGGGGTAGAAATGTCAAAGCGGGGCCCGGTCCTGGTAGTCCACAAAACCATCATTTTTGGTGGGGTAAGTTGACTTTTAGCCTGCCAAACCCTACCTCGCTTAACCGCGATTTACGGCGGGTTGGGGCGGGCCTAGCTCCCAGCCTAGTCTTTTTTTTTTTTTGAAAAATTCAAAAATTATTTATTAAAGACCACGGAATGTGAAAACAAAAACAAAACCCATACTATTTAACATGCCAAAACTGAAAAACAAAGTGTCAAAGCCCATACATATCACTATTCCTTAACACTATGTCACACAGTGAGCAAACTTAAAGCTAATGGTAAGGAACAAATTGCGCGCGACCATCTGGGCCATCCCCCATCCCCCCAGCCCTGGAACCCCGTGAACAAACAAACTCTATAAGTCACATTTCAAAGAAATCAAACCATTGATTTTTTTTTGCAATTTTTAAAATTTTTCCAAGGCCGCTGACTCACTAGCCCACTCCAAAATGGGCTCAACTAACTATTCTTAGCCCATTTTATGTTGGCATGGGCAGCCCCGCCCCATTTACTGTAGGTTTTTAAGGGGGCGGCCTAACGAGGTGACGGACCATTTGACATCTTTAGGTAAGGGGAGCGAGAGGGGGATGGTGGGTTTTTTCATTTTTTATTATTTTTATCTAAAATTACAATGAAAGAATATTCTAAGAATATTATGTTTAATTTAATATTTTTGTAACGTTTTATAGGGATATGGACTTGATTGAAAAAAATTATATAATACAGAGACTCAATTACAAATTTTCAAATTTTAAAAACTTAATTGAAAATTGAGTGAAACTATAAGGATTTAAGGTTTAATCTTAAAAAAAAGAGAAAGGTTTATATTTATAAAAGTCACTACTAGAAAAACGTGGATACCAACGATAACTCAACGAGTACAAAACCAATGGTAATTACCGACGATATCTCTCAGGATGTTGCGTTTTGGAAATAATTGTGGTGTTGATAATGCACAACGCACCGTTGATAAACCGTTGGTAAATAGTCACACCACACGCGCCATTTGCACGCATAGTGTACGGTAGTTGTATCGATAATTATTTTTTTTTATTCTATCTTTGAATTTATTGGTAAAATTAAACCGATGGGTGTCCAAGGTATTTAATAATTTATTTTTTAATTATTTTTATTAAATATTACTCATAGGTTGTAGACGGGTATATTTAACATTGTGTTTTGTTTTTATTTATTATTAAATGGACAAACGTTATGGAAGGTAGTAATAATTTATTTTTTAAGTATTTTTATTAAAGATTACGGATTGCGACAAGTGAATTTAACATTATGTTTATTTTTAATTTTTTATTAAATAACCCAAATAGGTATACTAACGAGTGTTTAATAAAATTTTTTAAATTGTTTTTATTAAATATTATCAACATTTATAAAGGGTATTGTTTTTAGAATTATTATTTATACCGCGAGTTTTGAAAGTTCACAAGTTGCCGTGCAACCTTTGGTATTTTGCATTTCGTTGGTAAACCTCGGTAATTACTAACAATTGAAACACACAATTTCACTAATCAGTTGCTTGTAGGTATTCCTGTTCAGTAATTGCGTTTATACCGCTGTCAGTCTTCTTCCTCCTCACTCTAAACCCTCTCTCTTCTAAACCTTCCTCTCTCTCTAAACATTGGGCGCCGTGCTTTTTGTTGTCATGCATTGCCAGAAGCTCTATTCAAGAAACGAAGCTGCCATTACATCTAGGGGCTTTGGTGAGCATTTTAATCTGTTTAGTTTTTTTTTTATTTTAATTTTTTCATTCGTTTATGGATGCCATAGTGTTGTATTTTGTTGCATTAGGAGTAATTATTATTGTTAATTTGTTAATATAGGATATTTGTTTAAGGGTGGCAATTCTGATTTTGGGATCAGTTTTTCATTCTTATTCTTTATGTTATTTTATGTTTTCTATGTATATAAGTGTGTTAATTTAAATTTATCATATTGGATTTTCAGGATTGGATTTGGTTAACAGAGAGCTTTCCCACATTTTGTATTTTTTTTCCTGCTATAGAGGTTAGTAACTAAATCCTCATTATTTATATCTTTTAATGGTTTGATATGTATGTAGGATATATAGAGACTTATGTTTTCTATGATGGAGTTGCAAAAAATAAGGATTGCATGACTGGGGGAAGGGCTTGTTTGCATTGTTTGCTATAGTATTCTTTGTGTTTGCGGATGTTACAGGATGCATGTTGTGGAGTTATAAAGGGATGCACAATATAATGATTTTTAGGATTATGTGAATTGTATATAATTATTAAAATGTAACTGTTTCACTATATCTATTATGTTATTGATCTTTATAATAATATCTATAATTATTGAATTGATTGAAATATCTAATGATGGAAACTCCTAATTTAAGGGGAGATACTATTGAAATTTTGTTAAAATTTTTTGTAGAACAATAGATTAAAAAAAAGTAACTATATTAAAAAAAAAACTTAAATGTTAGTTGAATTTGTTTAAAAATAATAATTTAAATAAAACTTAAAGACCAATTGAATGTGTTTTAAAGACCAAGTAAAAGAAATATTTGACGATGGAAGCTCCTAATTTAAGGGGAGAATTGTGAAATTTTTTTAACTTTTTTTTAGGAATAATAGATTAAATAAAAGTAACTATATTAAAAAAACTTAAAAGCCAATTGAATTTGTTTAAAAATAATAATTTAAATAAAACTTAAAGACCAATTGAGTGTGTTTTAAAGACCAAGTAAAATAAATATTTGACGATGGAAGCTCCTAATTTAAGGGAAGATGTGTAAAATTTTCCTAAATTTTTTTTAGGAAAAAAGATTAAATAAAATTAATTATTGTATTAAAAAAACTTAAAAGCCAATTAGATTTGTTTCAAAGTAATAATATAAATAAAACTTAAAGACCAATTGCATGTGTTTTAAAGACCAATTAAAAGAAATATCAAACGCGGAAGCTCCTAATTTAAGGGGAGATGCTGTCAATTTGTTCAAAATATTCTTGAAGGAATAAGATTAAAAGTAGTTGTACTAAAATTTAAATAGCAATTGAATTTGTATTTGAAAGTAATAACTTTACATCTTTACAAAATTGTAGGGTCTATGGTTAATCACAAGTGCAATGTTACCTTCAAATTGATCATGGATGTACGATAGATTGCATCCTAATAGAAGGGATTAAATCAAAATTTTATAGTAGTGTTGAAGAATTTATGAGTGTGGCATGTAAAACACAATAGTTTATTAATGAAGCAAAAGTTAGGTGTCCATGTAATAGGTGCAAATGTAGGAAGTATTTGGATGATGATACAATAAGGGTTCATTTGTACAAGTGGGGATTCATGCATGACTATTGGGTTTGGACTGAGCATGGGGAGGTAGTTAATGCATGGAATCAAGTGGGTATGTTTCAAATTGGAAGTAGTTCAGGTGGGATCCATGTAACTCGACACAACGTGGGTAATGTGCTATAGGGGGATAACCTGGTTAGGCATCAAGAGATGGTGTTTGATGCTGCTAGTCCTAAATTTGCTGCTTATTATTCCAGCCTTCAGTCGAGGAGCCAAACCAAGATGCCGCGAGTTTTATAGTCTCCTAAAAGCTGCCAATCAACCTTTATGGGAGGATTGTGTGCACTCTGAATTGTCATTAGCAGTTCAAATGTTGAGCATTAAGTTCAAAGAATCAAAGCCAAAGTTCTTTTGATTAGTGTGCTGTACTAATAAGTGAGCTAAGTTCAAACCCGATGTAATTCCAAAATTTTTTTATCAAGCTAAAAAATTAGTTTCTAAACTTGGGTTGAAGGAAATAAAGATTGATTCCTGCTTGAAAGGTTGCATGCTTTATTATAAAGATGATATTTCATTGACTAAGTGTAAGTTCTACCAAGAGCCTAGGTTTAAACCTAAGAGACGTGGAAGTGGGAGGTATAAGGATGTCCCTAGAAAAGAATGCATTATCTACCTTTAATCCTTAGACTCACGATCTATGAGTCAATGAGCTTCGGCTTCTCATATGAGGTGGCACAATGAAAATTAGAGGGATGACGGTGTGATGACGCATCCATTGCAAAGTGAGGCGTGGAAAAAGTTCGATCAACAATATCCTGATTTTGCTTTTGACCCGCAAAATGTTAGATTAAGACTCTATTCAGATGGATTTACTACAAATAACCAATTTAGCAAACCCTATTCCTATTGGCCCGTAGTTGTTACGCCCTATAATCTCCCTCCTGACATGTGCATGAAAGATCTTTACCTATTTTAACATGTATAATCCCTGGCCCTGATAATCCAAAAGCTAAGATTGATGTGTATCTTCAACCCCTAATTGATGAATTGAATGAGTTGTGGTGCCAGGTGTTCTTACTTACAACATTTCAACAAAGCAAAATTTCATGATGAGAGTTGCATTAATGTGGACCATCAATGATTTTCTAGCTTATGGAACCCAAGGCAAATTAGCATGCTCGATTTGCATGGAGGATACTAAAGCATTCACCTTGAAACATGGAGGAAAGAACTCTTGGTTTGATTGTCATAAAAGGTTCTTAGATTCTTATCATCCATATAGGCGAAGTAGATATGACTTTAAAAGAAATTGTGTTGAACATGATGAGCCTCCAGTTAGACTAAGTGGCCGAAATGTGGGATCAAGTTAAGGATTTTCCAAAAATAATAGAAATCAAAAAAGTAGTGCGGCAGCCAGGCTATAGGGTATACCATAATTGGACCAAACAAAGTATTTTTTGGGAGTTACCGTATTGGAAGGATAATTTGGTGCGTCATTGTTTAGATGTCATGCATATTGAAAAAATGTGTTTGACAACATTATGAATACTATATTGGATACAGATCGAACCAAAGACAATGACAAGGCAAGGCATGATCTGGCTTAATATTGCACGCAACCTGATTTGCATTTACAAGAATTAAGAGATGGTTGTTTCTATAAACCAAAGGCCAAATATGCCTAGAGTTCCAATAGAAACAAGCTGTTTGTCAATGGTTGAAGGTTAAGAATGCCCGATGGTTATGCTTCTAACTTAAGTAGGTGCGTCAATGTTGCACAAGGTAAGCTTGTTGGCATGAAAAGCCATGATTGTCATGTCTTCATGGAGTGTTTGCTTCCAATTGCATTCAGAGAGCTACCTGATGTTGTCTGGAAGCCCTAAAGTAGAGTTAGTATTTCAGGGATTTATGTTCTTCTACTCTTAGGGTTGATGATCTGCTTGTCATGGAAAAATATTCCCAAAATTCTTCAAATTAGAGAGAATTTTTCCTCTTGGGTTCTTTGACTCAATGGAACACTTGCCCATACATTTGGCATATGAAGCACGAATGTGTGGACTGGTTAAATACAGGTGGATGTATCCATTTGAAAGGAAATAGGAGGTTTAAAAGAACCGTGAAGAATAGGTCTCAAGTGGAAGGATCAATATGTCAAGCTTATCTAGTGAAAGAGAATTCAAATTTCTACTCATTTTACTTTCAGCCACATGTTCAATCTAGAGAACTCGGTTGGTCGTAACGATAATGGAGGGGAGTGTTCTATTCCACCAACTTTGTCTATATTCAATCAACCTGGTCGACCTGGTGGAAAGAGCGTGCCTTGATGCTGACTTTTGAGGAGTGAAATTCTGCACACTTACATATTTTGATAAATTGTGATGAGGTGCAACCATTCAGATTGTAAGTCAATAATCCCTTTTTTTAGGTGAAAGTGTGATGTTATGTATCTTTAAAATAACATAAAATATATTTTCAACAATAGATACTTTGAGCAACTACACGTCAAGATTTTCTTTAAAAATTTCAGGATTAGTTTAGATTACATGTAAGTCCACTTGTTTAAGATTATGTAACCCAATATATTCTTATCTGTTAATTTTTTGATACAAGTCAATTTGACATTTCAAACTTCATGTACATAGGTTCATAACAAAAATAATGGTGTAACATGTCCCCATTTGTTTAATTTAGCTTGGGGCCAAAAAATAAAGTTGTAAGTTGGCCCATGTACTATGTTAATGGGTACAAGTTTCACATAGCTGATTAGGGTGCGGGAAAAAAATGACAATACTAGTGTTTGTGTTAAAGGCGATATTGGGGACGGAGAATGTGATTGGTATGGTGTCGTTAAGGAAATCCTTGAGTTTGAGTACGTGGTGAGCTCACAAATAAATGTGTCCTATTCAAATGTGAATGGTATGATCCTACCCGACTAACTGGACACGACAACACAACAATTATAAAATCAATCACACAAGAAGATATAGAAGTTATGATCCATTTATTATAGCCCAAAATGCTAGACAAGTATATTATATGTCTTATCTTGGAAAAAGTAGGTCACAGTGGAGGGTTGTGAACAAGATAAAACCAAGAGGTAGGATTGAAAGAGGAAGATACTGTTGAAGATGCTTATCAAGTGGATGATCCACCCCTTCAAGGGCAGTAATCGATGCAAACAATCCTAAAAACCCTCTTCCATTGACTGGGGAAGTTGACATAATTGAATGCACAAGTAACCACCCAATCAGAAATCACAAAGATGAAATAAGTGATAGTAATGCTAATGATTCACCTAGTGATCAACAACAAAGTGATGATGAAAAAGCCCTCACTTTCAAATTAACTAAGGTGTTCAATATTATATGCAATATTATTATGAAATTATTTGAAATTTCCTGATTTAATTAATGTTTTTTGTGGACTACTTTTTAATTGTTTTAGTATGGCTGGTAGAGGTAGGCTGACCTTGAAGGTCGATTTCTCGCACCACCTCAACCTACCTCCTACCACCTCCACCACCATCTCTTCTACCACCTCCACCTCATTCCTACCATGAGCACCCCAGGCTTCAGGATGATGCTCACTCCTGGGTATGTTGGGCCCCTACTTCCTTGTATTCACACTTCCAGCCCCTGGCATAGCGACCCCTCTCTATATAATCAGACTCCTCCTATCATTGCTCTAGCCCTACCACCTCTAACTCTAGCCCTATATCATAGACTCCTCCTTCCTCAAGGGTCAGGGGTACGGGACGCGTGGGAGGCCTCGGCCTAGTTGTAGGCCACTTGGGCCTAATGGTAGACTGTTTCAGCAATTCAGACGTAAAGATAGGTAAGTTGAAACATGTTTTTTATTACATTTTAATTTTACATTGCTTATGATATTTAAGTAATTTTGATTGTTTTTTGATTTATTTATTTATGTAATAGTTTTCATCTATTTGCGGTGGCTCACCGGATCACGGAGGTTATACAGAGTCGGTATACCATCCGTGCCCACATGACATCCTTCCTAATGTCAAGGAGTTATGGTGAAAGAGTGGAAGGTAATTCTATAATTTATTTACTTTTGTTAAAATATATGTTTATATTATTTAATTATATGCTTATATATAATCACTTATGTATTGTGAATTTGTATATGCAAAAAACCTTCTACATTCAACCTGAGCATGAGCTTGCAGTGAAGAGGCTTGGAGGATTAAGCCTTCAAGCGAATACGGGATATGTTTCATGATGTTCGTAAGGGACACATGAACGGCTCATGGCTGAATAATGCCACCTGGTAAGCTACAACACCACTTGGCCAGCGACCCGACCTTCAAGGATAGGTTGGATAAGGGAAAACAAACCGAGCCTCACAGAAAGGTCGTCGTCTACATGTGGGTAAAGCACCAAAGGGACCGAAAGCATTTGGTAATTCTTTAACCTTTCTACATTTTACTATATTTGAATTGTGGCAAATACTATATTTTTATGACTTTATTGTGCTTATTTGTTCAGGCGAAAGTTCAGCCTCCAAACACAGGGCGAGCTATTGGGAGACCTACACTCGAAAGGGTGAGCAAAGAAGTGGAGTCTTGGGTAGACCCTCGCTCTAGACGACCTATGTAAGTTTGAATTTAGACATATCTTAATTTTTATTATTATTTCATTTATGTCATAATTATTACTTACATTGTGTTTTATCTTTTTTCCTTTGTACGCAAGTTTAGAGACTTCAGGGAGCAAACACAAGCCCGTGCCAGACCCAAGATGGCTGAGGTTGGGCCTAATGTTAACATTCTCCTCCTCCAAACGAGGAGGATGTCTGGAAAGGTGGTTGGCAGCCCTTACAAGGGTCACATATATGGAATGGGTACTACCCTAAGAGTATATCCCCATCCTCCGCCATTGGGTCCACTATTGGGGTTAATGCCCTAAGGGAGTGTGTGCATGCCCTCGTTGGAGCAGGACAGGGCACAGTTGATCCAACGGAAACAGCGAGCGCTATGGAGAGCTTAAGCTTCATTGGAGTGCTAGTAGTAGGAGAAAGCAAAGAAAGAGAAGGCTAAGTTCTGAAAGATAGTAGAAGATCACTAGATGTGATGACCTTCTTTAGGACATGCAGGCTTCGGATCTTCTTAGTTGCATACACTCCCAGATATTCATTCTCCCATATCCCACTCCCCTCCATCTCTGAGGGCTCAAGTCAATGGCGCGAATGATAATGATGGTTCAAATAATGATGATGCCGAATGCTGCATGCTAGGGACAATGTTGACAAGTTCAACTGGTTTTTATCTAGCTTCATTTTTTCCATTTGGATATTTTTTACTTTTATTTAATATATATATATATATATATATATATTATTGTCATAATTTGCTATTTTATTTAATCATTTAATTCATTCATTTTTTCTTATTTAATATCAATTTAATTGATAATTAGGTTATTATATAAATAAATAAATGAATAAATAAATAATTACCAATCACTTCATAGTTAAATGGGGAAGTTTTAAAAAATATATATTATTTTTAACGATAGGTATGATTGTCGGTAATACATAATATTTTTAAAATAAATTATTTTTCATAAATCTAAATCCGTCAATAAACCATTCGTAAAAGATTAAAAAATTTATTTTATTTATTTCAACTTTCGTCGGTAAAATTAAATAACCCTTTGGTATAAATATGTCTCTCGGGCATGATGACACCTTTTATCTAATTGTCTAAACTTAATATATTTATTACGCATTGGCACACGCGTAAAAAAAACTAATGGGTTTTTTTTTAAGTCGATAATATTCATCGATGGCATGTAATGAACCCACATATCCGTCGTACACTCGTTGGTATATACCTTATCTCTCGAAAACTCGTCGTAATGGCGTCGGTTACTTGCGTTTTTCTTGTAGTGAGTGTTGTCCCTCCTCTCCGCAAGAGTTCTTATCTTTCTCTATGAAAGTCTTTTCTACCTTCAACGTAGTATTAATAGTTAAGAGTTCGCTGACTGGTATCCTAATGCATTGAATGTGTTGATAACTTAAATTTTTAATTTTTCAATTAAAAATTCTACTTTGGAGCAAAACCCATAGTTTAAATGAGTTTTTCCCCCTTATAGACCACTTTGCTCATCTAGTCTTAGAAGGGTTGTTTCCATATGAAAGCGGTGGTGGAGTTTAAAGAAAAAGTTTAGGAGGCTAAAGGGTTTCACATATCAATTCAACTAGTCATTAATGCACGGGATGATAATGACAAATAATTTATTGACCATTATTGAATATAAATAATGATAATTTAAATACATCTCCAGAAAATTGAGTATATAAACTTATTTTAAAAATAATTTAACAGTTAAATAATTAAATAAATAAACAAAATATAAATGAGTATGGATTTGAAATGAGTCATTATTTTTTATATCTTATTTTGAATATCATGTTTATAAGGTTGAGAGATCTCGATAATTATCTTTAATAATGAAAAAATCTATTTTATGAAAATTTTACACTTTTCGATAGTTGAAATTGATGAATAATGAAATAAAATAAATGGATATATTTACAATATCATATACCATTAATATGGACGATAATAGCTATACATGAAAGATGGGATATGCCTACCACATTATGTCTTCGTTTAGAATTTTGTCCTCTTCCCATCCTCATTCTCGTCATGGGTCCCTATTTTCTATTTCTCACAAGGATTTGAATCTCTATGAGGTATTTGCGAATTTATTAAAATAATTCCAAAAATATTTTGAAAATTATTTTGATAATAGAAACATAAATATGTATAATACTCATTCCTTTTAAATTTCGGTACTATTTTAGACAATTTCATATTTTAAAATATCTATAAATTCATGTTTTAATAAAGCATTAATTTTTTTCAAATATTACCCCTAATTAATTTCATATTTTCATAGCATTCCATTTAATATTAGTGTGCTATATTAATTAATATGTAGGGATACATGGTATATTCACTATATTTTACTCAATTACCAATGTTATTTATTATCTTTCTTAATATATGTGTTTGTCCAAAATTAACAGATATTTTGAAGGAATAGAAGAACCAATACTACTAATACAATATAATCTATATTAAACATGAAAATATTTACATAATGAAAATTCAATAAAAATAATTAAAAAAATGAATATGGGCTAAGATTTTCTTTATATATATATATATATATATATATATATATATATATAAAATTTATATAAATGGATAATGGTCAGATCTCCATGAGGCAGAGACCTCATTCATTATTCCTATCCCGTTTAACAATAACTCAACCCCTCCTAAGTGAAGACTAAATGTGTTCCCATTCTTGCCCTTTTTCGTAATACTTTTGGAATACCCGCTTTGATATTTTTTTAATCATCCTAGCCATTTATATATTTTTAGTAAATCAAAATATTTAATTTATAAAAACATAAAAATATGCTTTGTAATTAATAAAAAATAATGAATAAATTTAATTTACATGATTTCAATTACACCTATTTCCTTTGCATCAATTTGGTAAATATTCTCCAAATGAAAGTTTTTTAGGTTCCTCCATAACCATATACAAAATAAAAACCTCATTTCTCAATAGTTATTGGGTCCATTATATTATTGTAAATTACTCTTCTAATTTCATTATTAAAGATAAATATCCTTTAAGTCATTAGACAATTGCTCTCTATCATATTTTAGATCTTCAATTAAGAGATGACTTGAAATTAATTAAGTGGTGAATAATTTGGGTATGACATAGGGTTAAACTCTTTCAAAGACCTTCTATTTAAATTAAATAAATTTTTAATTTCAATTAAAATAAATTATTTAGTTATGAACATGGGATAGAAAGATATACCAAAAAATAAAGTTTTTTTTTATGACAATATGAAACTCTCAACTTATTCTAAAAAAATGCAATATTTGTATTTAAAATTTAGAAATATAATATTAAAATCATTGATAATAAATTTAAATTACAATTTAAACCCAACGTTAATTTCTTAATATATTTCTAAGGTCTGATAAAATTTTGTCTTCTTAAAGTTCCTAAACATACTCCTATACAAATTGTGGCATGCTCATTGTGTTTGTCACTAATAATATAACAAAGAGTTTTCTTAATCTGATTTCAGGCGTTAACTCAACAATTTCCCTATATACCTTCAATAAATTCATTGTTTAGGAAATGTATGAGAAATTTTTGATAAATTCTATTCATATATTAAGCTTCCAAAATGAAAAAAAAATGGTTTTTAATAACCTTAGCACTTGAATTTACCATTTTTTAAGGATAATTTGAATAAACTTAAAATCACATTAGCTTGATAAATAAGGTTCAATTTTATATTAAATCAGAAAATTGTAAGTTCACAATTGCTTGGTTTCTATCATTTTGAATTTAAGCCCTCTATAAGTATATTAAAATATGTATTTGGCTTTTATGAATATTAAAAATTTAGTTTTTATCTTTATAAATATTTTTAAATTTCTCCTTTGATTTTTATAAATGTCATTATGTAAAAGTGACAACTAACTATGAACCATAAATATAATACTAAGAAAAGGCTAAAATAAAAAAAAGCTAAAACAAAAATAACTAATAAAGGTAGTAAAAGAGTTATAAGATAAACATGATAAACAATCATACAATACTCTTATTATACAATAAGTCAATCACCTCATTTTAGTATATCAAGACTGAATTTATGGTTTATACCACCTATTATAAATTAATGAATATATTGATTTAAATATAATGGATCATATAACCACACACACACACACACATATATATATATATATGTTATCATTTCATCAATAGGTACAAAAATTGTATAGTAATTAATCAATATTATATATTAATTAATTAATTGATAATTATGAGTATTATAGATATAGATTGCAAGAATCAAATCAAATTAAAACTAACTGCACATCTACATATAAATTTTATAGCGAATAACTAACATGATAAATACTAATGCATATTTGGATTAATTGTGAGATTAAAATTATTTCAATAATTGAATATATTTATAGTTGATTACTTTAAAATAAACTTTCTATTTGGTTGTACTAGCTCAAAAGTAATTTTTAAGTGGTGCTTTTTTGTTTGATTATATAAAAATAATGACTTTTACATGATAAATTACTAAAAATTGTATCAAATGATTTTCTATATTTTATAATATTTTCTACTTAGGATTATTTTAATAAAATCATTAAAATGCTAAAATAATTTATTTTTACTTATAATAAAAAAATTAAAAATCTGTTTTCACTTATAAATGAATTTTAGAATGAAAGTTAGTTTTTTTCTCCTTACCCAATACATGTAAAATCATTTCAGATTTAGAAGAAAAAAACCTTTTCTTTTTACATTATATTCCCAAACATACATCTAATAAAGTAAAATTTGATAAGCATACTTAA